>NC_069420.1:50824850-50922350 GCF_026875155.1 Cherax quadricarinatus | reverse complement strand
TGACAGACTCTTGATTTATGGAATTAGAACTAATTCTGACTCAACTTAAGTCTGATTACTACCTGGCTGACATTACTACCTGGCTGACATTACTACCTGGCTGACATTACTACCTGGCTGACATTACTACCTGGCTGACATTACTACCTGGCTGACATTACTACCTGGCTGACATTACTACCTGGCTGACATTTGGAACATGATTACTTTCTGGCTGACATTTGGAACATGATTACTACCTGGCTGACATTTGGAACATGATTACTACCTGGCTGACATTTGGATCATGATTACTACCTGGCTGACATTTGGAACATGATTACTTTCTGGCTGACATTTGGAACATGATTACTACCTGGCTGACATTTGGAACATGATTACTACCTGGCTGACATTTGGAGCATGATTAGTATCTGGCTGACATTTGGAACATGATTACTACCTGGCTGACATTTGGAACATGATTACTATCTGGCTGACATTTGGAACATGATTACTACCTGGCTGACATTTGGAACATGATTACTTTCTGGCTGACATTTGGAACATGATTACTACCTGGCTGACATTTGGAACATGATTATTTTCTGGCTGACATTTGGAACATGATTACTACCTGGCTAACATTTGGAACATGATTACTACCTGGCTAACATTTGGAACATGATTACTACCTGGCTGACATTTGGAACATGATTACTACCTGGCTCACATTTGGAACATGATTACTACCTGGCTGACATTTGGAACATGATTACTACCTGGCTGACATTCGGAACATGAACTCACTTTCTTGCAACGTTGATGTGCTGTTGTTTATCAAAAGATTATGAATTAGTACAGAGACTGTTGAAGTGTCCACGACCTGTCATGTCTCTTGTTCCACATCATTTCCCCCTCCCCCCCTTTATTTTCGTTTCGGTAGTGGCCGGAAGGAGTGATGGGTGAGGAGAGAGCCTTTGTATTTTTTTAAACCTTGTCTCACAAACCTAGATAATACACGATAGTTCTTAATAAGAAAAAAGTAGATAGTTGTTCCCAGCAGTAGATGTTATAGCAGACATCCTCTGCTGTCTGTCTTTTGCAAGCAGTCCCATGTACGTCACTGCATCTACAATGCCGTCAGGAGGGCGACCGTCGACCTGTCGTTAACAAATTGCAATATACGACTCCATTTAAGACAGGCAAAGAGAGATTCGCTAATGGACTAACGTCATTATTGGCCTCCTGCTACGAGATCACTGAGGTAATAAAGGCGGAAGATAGAGTTGCAATATATTGGTGGTGGAGCATAGAGTTCAACCCAGCCCAAAGTTACCACTCTGGTATTGCGCAGATGATTGGTATACGTGGTACGCAAGTTCGTTAAGACTTGCCTATTGTTAGTGAGGCAGGTGAACGTGGGAGTCACCTGTCACCTTCACCTGGTAGTGGGAATCTTGTTAAAGACATACCAGGACTGGTAATTTTCCTGTGATCTTCACCTGCTGGCAAGAAGACTTTAAGATGTTGATACTTCTTGATCCCAGGTCTCAGCTTCCTCAAACAGTGACGTCTTGATTACAAACAACGGAAGTTACTCGCCTCTAACGGACCGTTTACACTGTCAGGATAAACGATAACGAGTTTCACACATTTACCAACTCTACACAATATTGAAATTTAAAACTAAATACTGTTGTGATATTCGATCTCAGATTGAGAATTAGACGAAAAAAAGTTTTTCGCTAACTGGTTTAAATCCTTCACGAGACACGTCAGATGAAAAGACTAATTACGTTAATTTGAACTCTATCAACTGACTTAAATTTCAGTGTCCAAGATCAATCACCAGAATTCCTGGTTCACTACACACTTCTTTTCTTTAATTTGTTTTACACACGTGCACGAACACAATCACTATCGGAAGCGGTAAATGGATCTCATTACTTCTGCACTACAAGCACTTTGAGTACTTTTATCACTAATTCTTCCTTTGCTTTTGTTTTGCTGTACCTGTTGGTCTGTTCTGATTACACTGTATTCCAGTAGTTCCTCATCCTCTTCTGTTATGGCCGTCTTCAATCTTTTCCTTCTAAAAGTTTTGGATACTTGTCAACTATGAACGTACATCTCTCTTATTTTTATTACTTTCTTATATATTTTATATTATTTAAACCTTTAGTCTTCCTTCTTATCCTTGCGTAATTCCCATTTTCTAGCTATCTTTCTTCTGTCCGTGTTTTCTGCGGCTTTTTAGGCTTATTACTCGCCTTCTTGCACATCTCCTTTCCACCTCTAAATTCATCAATAAAATATGAGATCTCCATTTTCTCATGTTACTTTTTATTTCCCTCGGTATCAACCCCATCACATAGTCTCTCCTATTAATACTACACAAGCACATTACAGAGAATGAGCTTTGAAACAGGCTGCCTCTATCCAGCCTCCTATGGAAGCCTATTTTTATGTTACCCAATCCTTTTACTCATGTACAAGTTAATTATTCTACCATATTGTATTGCTACAACAACTTTTATCATTACTACTACTACTACTACTACCACCATTTGTATTGCACCTCACTCTGAGCCTATAAGCACCCTCTGTGTCTATGTACTGTTTGTAACGGCTTGACAAAGCTTCTGGAGAGCGAAACGTTGCCACAATAAAAATGTCACATTAGTTGCACTTGTGTCCTTTTACTTTACACACTGTCGGTAATTCTACCAACAAGAGCTGACCGTGAGTGATACTGCATCACCTCAGCAATTGTCAGACCCATCTTTTGAATAGGTTAATGAACCAAGGTATTAATTGAATGAACGGGCCCGTTAAGATCATTCAACCCTTAGCATCCAGTGCGCTGGTTGCGAGGCAGCCTATATGGGAGTGTGTACATACATCGAATAAAGTGCAATGTACTATTTGCATGCCACACAGACCCTGTACACCATGTACATCAGGCTCATATTGGAGTATGCAGCTCAAGTTTGGAATCCTCACTTGGCCAAGCACGACAAATAACTAGAGAAAGTGCAAAGGTTTGCAACAAGACTAGTCCCACAGATAAGGGGCATGTCCCACGAGGAGAGGTTAAGGGAACGCAACCTAACGACACTGGAGGACAGGATGGACAAAGAGGACATGAACATGATAACGACATAGAAAATACTGTCATGAATCAAGAAGGTGGACAGAGACAGGATGTTCTACAGGTGGAAGTTGAAACTCAGATGAGTCACATAGATGTTTGGAAGTATTTCTTCACTCATAGAGTTGTCAGGAAGTGGAAAAGTCTGGAAAGTGAGGTAGAGGAGGCAGGTACCATACATAGCTTTTAGAAGAGGTATGATAAATCTCATGGAGCAGGGAGAGAACCTAGTAGCAAGTAAAGTGCAATCACAATTAGATGAGTACACACACAGACACACACACACAGACACACACACACACAGACACACACACACACACACACACACACACACACACACACACACACACACACACACACACAATTAGGTGAGTACACACAGACACAGACAGACACAGACACAGACACACACACACAGACACACACACACACACATACACACACACACACACACACACACACACCAAAACACACACACACACACACGTATGGAAGACGGCAAATGTAGTTCCCATTTTCAAAAAGGAGACAGAAAAGAGGCACTAAACTATAGACCTGTGTCATTGACGTGTATAGTATGCAAAATTATGGAGAAGATTATCAGGAGGAGAGTGGTGGAGCACCTGGAACGGAACAGGAGTATAAATGCCAACCAGCACGGATTCACGGAAGGCAAATCCTGTGTCACAAACCTTCTGGAGTTTTATGATAAAATAACAGAAGTAAGACAAAGAGAGAGAGGGGTGGGTTGATTGCATCTTCTTGGACTGCAAGAAGGCCTTTGACACAGTTCCTCACAAGAGATTAGTGCAGAAGCTAGAGCATCAGGCGCATATAACAGGAAGGGCACTGCAATGGATCAGAGAATACCTGACAGGGAGGCAACAACGAGTCATGGTACGTAATGATGTATCACAGTGGGCACCTTGACGAGCGGGATCCCACAGGGGTCGGTCCTAGGACCAGTGCTATTTTTGGTATATGTGAACGACATGACGGAAGGGTTAGACTCAGAAGTGTCCCTGTTTGCAGATGATGTGAAGTTAATGAGGAGAATTAATCTGATGAGGACCCAGGCAGGACTTCAAAGAGACCTGGACAGACTGGACACCTGGTCCAGCAAATGGCTTCTCGAATTTAATCCTGCCAAATGCAAAGTCATGAAGATAGGGGAAGGGGACAGAAGACCACAGACAGAGTAAGGCTAGGTGGCCAAAGACTGCAAACCTCACTCAAGGAGAAAGATCTTGGGGTGAGTATAACACCGAGCATGTCTCCGGAAGCACACATCAATCAGATAACTGCTGCAGCATATGGGCGCCTGGCAAACCTGAGAACAGCATTCCGATACCTTAGTAAGGAATCATTCAAGACACTGTACACCGTGTATGTCAGGCCCATACTGGAGTATGCAGCACCTGTTTGGAACCCGCACTTGATAAAGCACGTCAAGAAAATAGAGAAAGTACAAAGGTTTGCGACAAGGTTAGTTCCAGAGCTAAGGGGAATGTCCTATGAAGAAAGATTAAGGGGAAAACGGCCTGACGACACTGGAGGACAGGAGGGTCAGGGGAGACATGATAACGACATATAAAATATGCGTGGGAAAAGACAAGGTGGACAAAAAACGGATTTTTTCCAGGGGGGGGACACAAAACAAGAGGCCACAAATTTGGGAAATTGAAACACAAATGAGTAAGAGAGATTGTGGGAAATTTTTCCACAGTTTATAGAGTTGTAAGGCAGGAATAGCCAGAAAATGACGTAAATGGAGGCAGGAAAACCCTACAAAAGTTTTAAGAAAGAGGGTTTTATAAAGGCATGGGGGGGGGGAGGAGAGGGCCTAGTAGCAAACCCGGGGAAGAGGGGGGGCCAGGAGCTAGGGCTCACCCCCTGCAACCAAAAAATAGGTGAGTACAAATAGGTGAAATACACCACACACACGATTTTTCGCTAAGGCCCTAAACCCAAACCCTCAAGTAGGGCTGAGGAATGAAAGGGGAAAGCGTGGGGCAAGGAAGCAGTGGGAGATGGTGGGAGAGGGGTTAGGCCCTATGCAGGGGCACAACCAGACACCAGGAATACAGGAAAAAATAAGGGAAGCAATGGACGGGGTAAAAAGGGGGACTCATAGGCACAGAGGGAAGAAAATGGGGGGAAGAGAGTGGTCAGTGTTCATTCATGGGCTTCAGGAGGCGAGGAAGGATCAAAATTTAAAAGACGCAGAAAAAAAAATGGAGTTTAAAACATCAAAGAAATAGGTGAGGAGGAAATGAATGACATATTAAGTTTTCAGAGAATAGGGGGGTACCTGAAGGAGAGAAATCGTCTGGTCATGCTGAGGGAAACAGTGAGAAATAGGATCCTGCAAGAGAAACCATGGCTGAAGGAATTGACAACATACAAGAGGGTGTTCCTAGACCGAGACAGAACAAAAACAGAATGACAGCAACTGAGGGAGAGGACACAGATGCGAAAGGGACTGCAAAGGGAGACAAGGACAGAATCAGTAGAGGACAAAAAGGAGCAAGGCAGAGCAAGCACACACACAACCACCCCACAACCAAACATGCTATTCTGACACAAACCACTTCCACATGTAAGACCCCAACTCGCACTACACTGTAGAATACAGCACACTACCGGTCCCTCACCCACACGCCCCCGGAACACGTGTTGGAGAGGAAACTGAAGGGTGGTACACCCAAAACTGATGGAATAACAAAAAAAATGAGGGAATGGCATGAAAAGTCAAAGAGGGATCACGGACATATAGCTCTCACAGAAACCAAGCTCACAGGAATAACAGTGCCCTCTTTTTCCCAAAGGTATCGATCCGGGAAAGATAGAGGAACAAAGGAGTGGAGGAGTGGCACTGTCATCAAAAACAGATGGGATTTTGATGAGCTGGAGAGTGGAGACAGAGGAGAAGCAAGAGACTACATAATAGGAACACTTCAGTCTGGAGGTCCCAAGGTGGTAATTGCAGTGATGTATAACCCACTACTGAACAGTAGGAGGCCTAGGCAAAAGTATGATAAGAACATAAGAACATAAGAATGTAGGAACACTGCAGAAGGCCTACTGGCCCATACGAGGCAGGTCCTTATCAAAACGATCTCTACCTAAAGCTACTCAAGAAACAACTCCCGCACCCCCCAACACCAATCAAACCCAGCCCCTCCCACTCATATATTTGTCCAGTCTCTTCTTAAAGCTACCCAAGGGCCTACCCTATCACCCCCCTGGGAAGGGGCTGTTCCCCGATCTACAACTCTGTTAGAAAACCAGTATTTTCCTATGTCCTTTCTAAATCTAAAATTTTTCCCAAATTAAATCCTTTTCCTGGTTTTTACCTGGTTCGACACCCTCAGTACTTTTTAATGTCTCCCTTTTTTATGCCCGTCATCCACTTTTACACTTCAATGATATCTTCCCTCATTCTACGCCTCTCCAGAGAGTGGAGATTTAAGGCTTTAGTCTATCTTCATACGGGAGGTTCCTTACACAGTAAATCATTTTAGTCATTCTTCTCTGTATGTTCTCTAACGAGTCTATGTCCATCCTGTAGTAAGGGGACCAAAACTGAGCAGCATAATCTAAATGAGGCCTCACTAGTGATGTATAGAGCTGTAAAATAACTTTTGGACTTCTGTTACTTATACTTCTTGAGATAAATCCAAGTAATCTGTTGGCCTTGTTGCGCACACTGAGGCACTGCTGTCTTGGCTTTAGATTTCTGCTTACCATGACTCCCAAGTCTTTTTTCACATTCTGTATGACCAAGCTCTACTTCACCTAGATTATAGCTTCGAGGGTTATTTTCATTACCAAGGGCAAGTACCTTACACTTATCCACATTAAACTTCATCTGCCATTTCTCAGACCAAGACATTAATTTGTTCAAATCGTCCTGGAGTTCATTGATATCCTCCTCAGAGTGAATTATACGGCCTATCTTTGTATCATCAGCAAACTTACTCATGTCACTAGTAATCCTTCATCAAGGTCATTAATGTAAATTATGAACAAGAGAGGGCCTAAAACTGATCCTTGTGGAACGCCACTAGTGACTAATCCCCATTCAGATTTCACTCCATTAATGGTAACTCTTGCTTTCTATTGGTAAGCCATGCCTCAATCCATGCTAGAACTTTACCTCCTATACCATGAGCTGCCACTTTTCTTAAGAGTCCCTTGTGAGGTACTCTGTCGAAGGCTTTACTAAAATCCAAATAAACAATATCATATTCCTTATCACTGTCAACTGCCTCAAATGTTCTATTGAAGAACGTCAGTAAGTTTGTCAGGCAGGAACGACCTCTCGTGAATCCATGCTGAGATTCATTTATCAAGTTATGCTCTTCAAGGTGACTTCTGATAATGTCAGCTATAATTGATTCTAATAACTTGCCCACTATAGATGTCAGGCTTATTGGACGGTAATTTGAAGGAGTGGACTTATCCCATGATTTGAATATAGGAACCACATTGGCCATCTTCCACATCTCTGGCACAACACTGGTAAGGATGGACGCATTGAATACACTCGTTAATGGCTGACTAAGCTCCATCTTGCATTCCTTAAGTACCCTTGAAAACAACTCATCAGGTCCAGGGGACTTATTTTGTTTCAGTTTGTCTATCTGTTTAATAACCATGTCCCTCGTGACAGTAATATTTGTTAACTTAAATTCATCAGGAACTAAATAATTGTTAATTACTGGAATCTCATTTACATCTTCCTGTGTAAAAACTGACAAAAAATAGTCATTAAATAAGGAACACATTTCCAGTTCATTATCCGTCAGCTGTCCATTCCCAGATTTCAGAGGTCCTACTTTTTCCTTCACCTTCGTCCTATACACTTGAAAGAACCCCTTTGGATTAGTCTTTGATTCATTAGCGACTCTAATTTCATAGTCACGTTTAGCCTTTCTAATCGCCTTTTTTACTTCTCTTTTAAGCTGAACATATTGGTCAGTAAGGTTAACCTCTCCTCTTCTGATGCGCCTATAAATTCCCCTTTTCTCCCCTAATAGATGATGACAGTAATAGAGCGATGGGTGACACACTAGCTGAGATGGTCAGAAGGGCTCATGCGAGCATGGCAATGCTACTGATCATGGGTGACTTCAATCACAAGGAAGTCAACGGGGAGGACCTGGAGCCACATGGCAGCACAGAAACGTGGAGGGCTAGGATGATGGAGGTGGTACTGGAAAATCTCATGTACCAGCATATAAGGGACACTACCAGAGAGAGAGTGGAGAGGATGAACCAGCAAGACTGGACCTAGAATTCACTTTCAGTAGTGCAGACATTGAAGACATCACATATGAGAGCCCCCTCGGAGCCAGTGACCATGTGGTTCCCAGCTTCGAATACATAGTAGAGTTTCAAGTGGAGAGGGAAGCAGGAAGGGCAGGATGAGTGAAGCCAAACTACAGGAGAGGGGACTACACGGGCATGAAGAATTTCCACCACGGGGTTCAGTGGGACAGAGAACTTACACGGTAGTCAGTAAACGAGATGATGGGATATGTGACAACAATATGCAGGAAGCTGAGGAGAGGTTTGTACCCAAGGGAAACAGAAATAATGAGAAATCCAGGATGAGCCCTTGGTTTACCCAAAGGTGTAAAGAGGCCAAATCCAAGTGTGCTAGAGAGTGGAAGAAATATAGAAGGCAAAGGACCCACGAGAACAAGGTGAGAAGTCGTAGAGCCAGAAATGAATATGCAGAGATAAGAAGGGAGGCCCAACGACAATATGAGAACGACATAGCAGCGAAAGCCAAATTTGACCCGAAGTTGTTGTACAGCCACATCAGGAGGAAAACAACAGTCAAGGGCCAGGTAATTAGGCTATGGAAGGAATGTGGAGAGATCATAAGAAATGACTGCGATGTGAGGAACTCAACATGTGATTCAAAGAAGTGTTCACGGAGGAGACAGAAGGGACTCCAGAAAGACAGAGAGGTGGGATACACCACCAAGTGTTGGACAAAATACATACACCCGAGGAAGAAGTGAAGAGGCTGCTGAGTGAGCGAGATACCTCAAAGGCGATAGGGCTGAATAACATCTGTCCATCAGTCCTGAGAGAGGGAGCAGAGGTGCTACGTGTATCCCTAACAACATTATTAAACACATCCATCGAAACAGGGCGTCTACCTGAGGTATGGAAGAGAGCAAATGTAGTACAAATTTTAAAAAAAGGAGGCATTCATGAAGCAATGAACTACCGAGCAGTGTCACAGTAATGTATAGTATGCAAAGTCATGGAGAAAATTATCAGGAGAGGAGTGGTGGAACACCTAGAAAGGAATGTGCTTATCAACGACAGTCAACATGGTTTCAGGGACGGAAAATCCTGTGTCACAAACCTACTGGAGTTCTATGACAGGGTGACAGCAGTAAGTCAAGAGAGAGAGGGGTGGGTAGATTGCATTTTCTTGGACTGTAAGGTGTTTGACACAGTTCCACACAAAAGATTAGTGCAAAAGCTGGAGGACCAGGTAGGGATAACAGGGAAGGCACTACAATGGATCAGGAAATACCTGTTAGGAAGACAACAGCGAGTCATGGTAAGTGGGGAGGTATCAGAGTGGGCGCCTGTGACGAGTGGAGTTCCACAGGGGTGAATCCCGGGACCGGTGCTGTTTCTCGTATTTGTGAAACACATAACGGAAGGAGCAGACTCCGAAGTGTCCCTGTTTGCAGATGATGTGAAGTTGATGAGAAGAATTCAATCGGAGGAGGACCAGGCAGAACTACATAGGAATCTGGACATGCTGCAGGCCTGTTCCAGCAACTGGCCTCTGGTGTTCAACCCCACCAAGTGCAAAGTCATGAAGATTGGGGTTTCAAGAAAACCGCAGTCGGGAGTACGTCAGGGGGCCCCAAAAACTACAAAACTCACTCAAGGAAAAAGATCTTGGAGGGAGATATCAAGAGGCGCACATCAAAAAAATATCTGCTGCAGCATATGGACGCCTAGCAGACCTAAGAATAGCATTCCGCCATCTTAATAAGGAATCGTTCAGGACCCTGTACTGTGTACGTTGGCCCATATTGGAGGGGATGCGGGGCCCCGTTTGGAAACCCCCATTTGCCAAAACGTAAAAAAAACTAGAGAAAGTGCAAAGGTTTTCAACAAGGGCTAGTCCCAGAGCAAAGGGGTATGTCCTACGAGGAGAGGTTAAGGGAAATCGACCTCACGACACTGGATGACAGGAGAGGTAGGGGGACATGATAACGACATATAAAATGCTGGGAGGAATTGACAAAATAGACAGAGACAGAAAGTTCCAGAGATGGGACACAGTAACAAGGGGACACAGTTGGAAGTTGAAGACACAGATGAATCACAAGGATGTTAGGAAGTATTTCTTCAGCCAAAGAGTAGTCAGTAAGTGGAATAGTTTGGGAAGCGATGTAGTGGAGGCAGGATCTATACATAGCTTTAAGCAGAGGTATGATCAAGCTGAGGCCAGTGAAGAGGCGAAGCCAGGAGCAACGAATCGATCCCTGCAACCACAATTAGGTAAGTACTCGGTGAGTACACACACACACACACCAATTGTTAGGTGGAGAAACTTGACCCTGGGTGATCACTTGACACTGTTGATCACTCTGACACTGCTGATCACTCTGACATCGTTGATCACTCTGATACTGCTGATCACTCTGACACTGCTGGTCACTCTGACAATGTTGATCATTCTGATACTGCTGATCACTCTGACACTGTTGATCACACTGACACTGTTGATCATCTGACAAAGTTGATCATTCTGATATGTGAAACTCGCATGTTGATCCACTGACACTGTTGATCACACTGACACTGTTGATCACACTGACACTGTTGTTCACACTGACACTGTTGATCACTCTGACACTTTTGATCACTCTGACAATGTTGATCATTCTGATACTGCTTATCACTCTGACATGTTGATCACACGACACTGTTTATCCACTGACCTGTTGGGTCACACGAAACTGTTGTCATACTGACCTGTTTAAATGACATGTTGATCACTCTGACAATGTTGATCACACTGACAATGTTGATCACACTGACACTGTTGATCACTCTGACAATGTTGATCACACTGACAATGTTGATCACTCTGACACTGTTGATCACACTGACACTGTTGATCACTCTGACAATGTTGATCACACTGACAATGTTGATCACTCTGACACTGTTGATCACACTGACACTGTTGATCACTCTGACAATGTTGATCACACTGACAATTTGATCACCTGACACGTGATCACACTGACACTGTTGATCACTTGAACTGTTGATCACACTGCCCGTTGATCAACTACATGTTTATCACTCTGACAATGTCGATCACCTGACACTGTTGACACCTGAAGGTTTATCACTCTGACATGTTGATCACTCTGCTTTTATCACTCTGACACTGTTATCACTTGACATCGTTGATCACTCTGACAATGTTGATCACTCTGACACTGCTGATCAATCTGGCACTGTTGATCACTCTGACATCGTTAATCACTCTGACAATGTTGATCACTCTGACAAAGCTAATCACTCTGACACTGCTGATCACTCTGACAATGTTGATCACTCTGACACTGCTGACCACTCTGACAATGTTGATCACTCTGACATCGTTGATCACTCTGACACTGTTAATCACTCTGACATCGTTGATCACTCTGACAATGTTGATCATTCTGATACTGTATCCTTGCATTTATACATGACACTGTTGATCACTCTGACAATGTTTATCATTCTGTATGCTGTCACACTGACACTGTTGATCACTCTGACAATGTTGTTTATTCTGAATGCTGATCACTTGACACTGCTGATCACTCTGACACTGTTGATCACACTGACACTGTTGATCACTCTGACAATGTTGATCATTTGATACTGCTGATCACTCTGACACTGCTGATCACACTGACACTGTTGATCACTCTGACAATGTTGATCACTCTGACACTGTTGATCACTCTGACAATGTTGATCACTCTGACACCGTGATCACTTTGACCTATTGATCACCTGCATGTTTATACTCTGACACTGCTGATCACACTGACACTGTTGATCACTCTGACAATGTTGATCATTCTGATACTGCTGATCACTCTGACACTGTTGATCACACTGGCACTGTTGATCACTCTGACACTGTCGTCAAAGACACGTTTCTCCATGACAATGTTTACCTCTGACACTGTTGTCACGCTGACACTGTTGATCACACGACCTGTTGATCACTCGAATGTTGTCACTCGACAAAAGTTGACACTCTGACACTGTTGATCACAATGACACTGTTGATCACTCTGACACTGTTGATCACTCTGACAATGTTGATCACTCTGACACTTTTGATCACTCTGACACCGTTGATCACTTTGACACTGTTTTATAACTTGACATGTTGATACTTGACAATGTTGATCACTCTGACACTTTTGATCACTCTGACACTGTTGATCACAATGACACTGTTGATCACTCTGACACTGTTGATCACTCTGACACTTTTGATCACTCTGACACTGTTGATCACAATGACACTGTTGATCACTCTGACAATGTTGATCACTCTGACACTTTTGATCACCTGACATGTTGATCACTTGACACCGTTGATCACTTTGAACTATTATCACACTGAAAACCCTTTATCAACTGACACTCTTGATCACACTGCACGTTGTCACTCTCCCACTGTTGATACTCTGATACTGCGAACTTGACATGTTTTATCCTCTGACACCCTTGATATTCTACAAAGTTGATCGCCCCGACACTTTTTATCCACTGACAATGTTGATCACACTGCCTGTTGATCACACTGACACCGTTGATCACTCGGACAATGTTGATCACTCTGACACTGTTGATCACTCTGACACCGTTGATCATTCTGACAATGTTGATCGCCCTGACACTTTTGATCACACTGACAATGTTGTTCACACTGACACTGTTGATCACACTGACACCGTTGATCACTCGGACAATGTTGATCACTCTGACACTGTTGATCACTCGGACAATGCTGATCACAATGACACTGTTGTTCACACTGACACTGTTGATCACAATGACAATGTTGATCACTCTGACACTGTTGATCACACTGACACTGTTGATCACTCTGACACTGTTGATCACCGAAATGTTGATCACTCTGACCTGTTGATCACCTGACACTGTTTATCACTTGACACGTTGATCACCTGACACTGTTTATCACATGACACTGTTGTCACACTGACACTGTTGATCCACTGACACGTTGATACTCTGACATGTTGTCACACTGAACGTTGATCACTTGACACTGTTTTCACTCTGACACTGGATCCCCCTGACTGTTGATCACCTGCACTGTTGTCACCCGCCGTTGATCCAACGGGCCTGTTTTTCCTCGGACAAGTTCTCCTCTGGGGGCACGGATCCTCTGGGGAACCGTTTTCCACTCGACACGGATCCCTACAAAAATTTGATCACTTACCGCAGCCTTTAAACCCAAAAGGGGCCATAATCCCCCCCTTTCCCGCATTTCCACTAACCCTCCCGCAAAGAATCCCCCTTTCCCCCAACTTCCCATTTTTCCCGACCCTATCCCCCCAAACCCACTTTTTTTTTCCCCCCCCCAGTTTATTTTTTTTCCCCCCCACCCTAAATTTTTTTTCCCCCAAACCCCCCAAACCCCTTCCTTCGACCCACCCCTTTCCCCTTCCCTATCCTACCCCCCCCCCTTTTGGCTTCAAACCCCCTTTCCCTTTCCATGCCCCAATCCCACCCCTTTTCGCACGCCTAACTTTTCCCCCCCCACCCACCCCTTTTTTCCCCAGCGCTTCCCATTTAAACCCCCCCTCGCTACCCACCCGTTTTCCCCTTTACCCACCTCCTTTCCCCCCCGCCCTTTAACTTTCCCCCCCGGTATTCCACCCCCCCCTTTCCTTCGAAATTAATTTTTCCCTTCCTTTGGTATTCGCCCTCCCCTTTTCTGAAAACCCCCCCCCCCTCCCTTGAATTTCCCCCCCCCCTTTTGCCCACCCCCCAAAACCCCCCTTTTACTTCCAAACCAATCCCCCCACGCACCACCCCCTCTTTTCCCAAAAAACACTTTTTCCCTTTTTACCACCCCTTCTCCCTTTCCCACCCTTCCTCCCCCCCTTCCTTTTGCATTCCACCCCTTTTTCCTTTTTCCCAAAACCCTCCTTCCCCCCCCTACTTTTTACCCCCTTTCCCCCCTTCACCCCCTCCCCCTTCCCTTATTCCACCCCTTTTTCCCCCCCCAAACCCCCTTTTTCCCCGAAGACCCCCCCCCCTTTGATTTACCCCCCCCCTTTTTGATTTACCCCCCCCCGACTTTTCCCCCCCCCTTTTTCGACGCACTTTCTTTCTTCCCCCCGCAACCACCCCCCCCCTTTTTTTAAAAAACCCCCCCCCGCAAACCTTTCCCCCCTTCCCAGAAACCCCCCCCCTTTCCCCCTTTTGAATTTAAGTTTTAAAATTTAAAAAAATTTAAAAAAAAAAAAAAATTTTTTGGGGGGGGGGAAAAATTTTTTTTGAAATTTTTTTTTGGGGGGGGGTTTAAATTTTTTTTCCCCCGAAACCCTTTTCCCCCCCCCCAGAAAACCATTTTTTTTAAACCAATTTTTTCCCCCCTTTTATCCAAACCCCTTTTCCTTTTGAAAACCCTTTTTTTCCCCAATTTCCCTTTTTTTGCAAATTTATTCCCCCTCCTTTTGCACTTCCACCTTCCCTCCTTCGGGAAATTTCCATTCCCTTTTTCCCCCCACTTTTTAAAAAACCCCCCCCCCATTTCCCAAAGGGCCCCCTTTTTTAAAAAATTTTTTTTTTTTCCACCCCCCCTTTTTTTATTTTCCATTTTCCCCCTTTTTGGGGAACCCCCCCTTTTTTTCGCCCCACCTTTTCCCCCCTTTTTTTCACCTACCATCCCCCCCCGTTTCCTTTACCCCCCTTTTTGATTTTTTACCCCCCCGTTTTTTTCCCCTTCCCCTTTCTTTTGATTTTCCCCTTTTCCCCTTTTGTTTTTTCCTACCCAGCCCCCCCTCACCTTTCCCCCCCCCTTTTTTATTTTTTTTCCCCGAACCCGTTTTCCTTCGAATTTTTCCCCCCCCTTCCTCGTTTTGCCCACCCCTTTTAAATTTTTGGAGTACCCCCCCCCGAAATTTTTATCCTTTTTTTGTATGAACCCCCCCAGTAGATTTTCCCCCCCTTTGCAGACCCCCCTTCCCTCCGCACTTGTACCTCCCCCTTCCCCCCGCTATTTTACCACCCCCCAAGTTAAATTTGAAACCATTTTTTTGTACTTGACCCCCCTTCCTTTGATTTAAACCCCTTTTCCCCTTTAGACCCACCCCCCCCCGAATTTACCTCTTTTTTTTGGGGGGAAATTTACCCCCCCCCCGTTTTCCACCCCCCCCCGGGGTTGTTTTACCTCCTTTTTTTCCGCAAAACCCCCTTCTTCCCCTTCCCTTGTACTTCTAAAAAACCTCCTTCTTCCCTTCCCCCCTTCTGCACATCAAACCCCTTTCCCTCCTTCAGCTACTTCCACCTCCTTCCCCCCTTCCTCTGCACTCCTACCCCTCCTCCTTCCTCCCCGCTACTTCCTCCTCCTCCCCTTCCTTCTCATTCCCTTACTCCTCCTTCCCCTTTCCCTTTTGCTACTTCCTACCCCCTTTTCTTCCCTTCTTTGTCTTCCCTACCTCCTCCTTCCCTTTTTCTGCTACTTCCTACCTCCTTCTTCCCTTCCTTTTGCTACTTCCCACCCCTCCTTCCCCCTTTGCTACTTCCTACCTCCTTCTTCCCTTCCTTCTGCTACTTCCTACCTCCTTCTTCCCTTCCTTCTGCTACTTCCTACCTCCTTCTTCCCTTCCTTCTGCTACTTCCTACCTCCTCCTTCCCTTCCTTCTGCTACTTCCTACCTCCTTCTTCCCCTTTTTCTGCACTTCCTACCCCCTCCTTTCCCCTTCCCTTTGTACTTCCTACCCCCTCTTCCCTTTCCCTTTCTACTTCCCACCTCCTCCTTCCCTTCCTTCTGTACTTCCTACCCCTTTTTTTCCTTCCCTTTTGTACTTCCTACCTCCTTCTTCCCTTTCTTTGCTACTTTTCCCACCTCCTCCCCCCCTTCCCTTTTGCTACTTCCTACCTCCTTCTTCCCCTTCCCTTTTGCTATTCTACCTCCTCCCTTCCCTTTCCCTTTGCTATTCCTACCTCCTTTTTCCCTTCCTTCTGCTATTCCTACCTCCTTCTTCCCTTCCCTTTGTATTCCTACTCCTTCTTTTTCCTTTTTCTCTACTTCCTCCTTTCCCCTTTTCCCCTTTCCCTTTTGTTTTTTTCCTACTCCTTCTTCCCTTCCCTTTGCTACTTCCCACCTCCTTCTTCCCTTCCTTTTCTATTCCCCACCCCCTCCTTTCCCTTCCTTCTGCTACTTCCTACCCCTTTTTCCCCTTTCCTTTTTTCCCTTTCCCACCTCCTTTTCCCCTTTCCTTCTATTTTCCCCCCTCCTTCTTTCCTTTCTTCTGCACTTTTCCCCCCCTTTTCCCCCCTTTTTCTTCCTACCTCCTTTTTTCCTTTGATTCCATTCCTTTCCTTCCCCTTTCCTTTTGCACCAACCCCTTTTTTCCCCTTTTGCACCCACCCTTTTCCCTTTCCCGCCACCCACTCCCCCTTTCCCCCTTTTGCACCCACCCTCTTCCCTTCCCGCACCCACCCTTTTTCCCCCGCTACCCACCCTCCTTCCCTTTCCCGCACCCACCCCTTTCCCTTTCCGCACCCCCCCTCTTCCCTTCCCGCACAACCCCTCTTCCCTTTCCCGCAAACCAACCCCCTTTTCCCTCCCGCACCCACCCCCTTTCCCCTTTTTGCACCCACCCTTTTTTTCCCTTTTTTCCCGCACCCACCCCTTCTTCCCTCCCGCACCCACTCCCCCCTCCTTTTTCCCTTTCCCCCTGACGCCCCACCCCCTCCCTTTTCCCTTTCCCGCACCCACCTTTCCCCTTTCCCCGATTTCCAAACCCCTTTTTTCCCTTTTTTCCCCCAACCCACCTTTTCCCCTTTTCCCGACCCACCCCCTTTTCCCTTTCCCGCATTCCACCCCTTTCCCTTTTTGCACCCTTTTCCCCTTCTTCCCTTTCCCGCTACCACTCCCTTTTTTCCCTCCCGCAACCCCCCCTTCTTTTTCCCTTTCCGCACTTTACCCTCTTCCCCCTTTTGACCTACCCTCCCTTCCCCCTTCGCACCCAACCCCTCTTCCCTTTTCCCCACTTCCACCCCCTTTCCCTTCCGCACCCACCCCCTTTTCCCCTTTCCACCCCACCCCCCCTCCTTTTCCCCTTTTTTTAACCCCCTTTTTTCCCCTCCCTTTTTTCCGAACCATTCATTTTTTTTTTCTTTCCCCCTTTTTTTTACCACCCCCCCGACTCTTTCCCTCACCCCCGGGGAAACCACTCTTTTTTCCCCAACAACCCACCTCTTTCCCCCTCCCGCAAAACCCACCCTTTCCCCTCCCGCAACCACCCCTCTTTCCCCCTGCACCCAAAACCCCTCCTTTCCCCTCCCGCACCCAAAAAAACCCCTTTTCCCCCCCCCTTCGCCCCAAAAATTTTTTTCCCCCCTCGCACCCAAAAACCCTCTTTCCTCCCGCCCCCCTCTTTTTCCCCCCCCCGGCAACACCTCTTTTCCCCAACACCCAAACCCTCTTCCCCCTCGACCCCCCAACCTTTTTTTCCCCTCGCACCCCACCTCTTTCCCCCCAAAAACCAACCCTCTTCCCCCCCCCAAAAAAATCGCCTTTTCCCCCCACACCCAAAAAACCCCCTTTTTTTCCCTCCTTTTCAAACCAAAAACCCCTTTTTCCCCTTTTTCCACCCAAAAAAACCCCCCCCTCTTTTCTTTCCCCCCCCCCCCGCCTTTCCCCCCCCCCGCTTTCCACCTCTTTTCCCCCGCACCTACCCTTTTTCCCCCCCGCTAAAACCCCCCCCTTTCCCCCCCGCTCCCAAAATCTTTCCCCCCGCACGCCTACCCTCTTTCCCCAAAACCGCCTTCACACTCTTTCCCCCCCCACCCCCTCTTTCCCCCCCAAAAAATTTTCCCTCTTCCCTCCCGCATTTCCCCCCCTTTTCCCCTTTTTTTGCACCCAAAAAAACCCTTTTCCCCTTTTTTGAAAAAAAACCCTTTCTTTCCCCCCCCCTTCCCAACCCCCTTTTCCCTTTCCCGGCAAAAAACCCAATTTTTCCCCTTTTTGCAAACCCAAATTTTTCCCGGGGGGGCAAACCCTTTCCCCTTTTCCCGCTAAACCCAATTTTAGCTTCTACAGGCAACTCTTACTCCACAACAACAACAATAATAGCTTCTACAGCAACTCTTAGTCTACCAACAACAGCAATAACAGCTTCTACAGCAACTCTTACTCCACCAACAACAGCAATAACAGCTTCTACAGCAACTCTTACTCCACCAACAACAGCAATAATAGCTTCTACAGAAACTCTTACTCCACCAACACAGCAATAATCAGCTTCTACAGCAAACTCTTACTCCACCAACAACAGCAATAACAGCTTCTACAGCAACTCTTACTCCACCAACAACAGCAATAACAGCTTCTACAGCAACTCTTACTCCACCAACAACAGCAATAACAGCTTCTACAGCAGCTCTTACTCCTCCAACAACAGCTACTGAAGTTCCTTTTTCTCCTATTATATTTTAATTTGCTTACTCGGAAGAGTCATCACTGTGTTGCTAACCTGTTCTTTACGAAATCAAGTGAGAGAGAAAGAAAGGTAATCAGGTTTCTTTCTCACATTCCCTCACACAGAGTCTCGGGGCTCTAACATTTCAGCTTGAGTTGGGAGACTTCACAAGAGCCAAGAAGACATCATCAAGTATTGCAGTAATGGTTCAGCAGCTACGAGGGAGCTTCAAAGATGTTGTTCCAGGAGAGAGTAAGACAAGATCCTACCCTTACCCCTTTATAGATTCTTAATGGCATTTGAAGGCGTAGGTGTTGATGGAGGTATGGGAGGAGGCGAGGATGAAGGAGGGAAGGTTAGGATGCCTCTGGTGAGTCACAAGCTTCACGATGGTACATTAGTTTTCGCCAAGATACATCAGTGTGCACAAAGGTTCTCTAGGGAAGCTCAGGCGGCACAGCTACGAAAAACCTCTGAGAGAGCATGGTTGCACGCTGAACTAGCAACTCAGGCGGCACAGCTACGAAAAACCTCTGAGAGAGCATGGTTGCACGCTGAACTAGCAACTCAGGCGGCACAGCTACGAAAAACCTCTGAGAGAGCATGGTTGCACGCTGAACTAGCAACTCAGGCGGCACAGCTACGAAAAACCTCTGAGAGAGCATGGTTGCACGCTGAACTAGCAACTCAGGCGGCACAGCTACGAAAAACCTCTGAGAGAGCATGGTTGCACGCTGAACTAGCAACTCAGGCGGCACAGCAAGGAAAACCACTTAGGAAACATGGTTGCACACTAAACTAGCAGCTCAGGCGGCACAGCTAGAAAAACCTCTGAGAGAGCATGGCTGCACGCTGAACTAGCAACTCAGGCGGCACAGCAAGGAATACCACTTAGGAAACATGGTTGCACACTAAACTAGCAGCTCAGGCGGCACAGCTACGAAAAACCTCTTAGGCAGCGGGCAATTCAAGATAATCCAAGGCATACGATAGGCAAAGAAGAGAGAGGAAATCTGGAATTCAGGACCCGTTACCTGGGAGTCAAGGAACGTGACCTGGGAGCAAGGGCGAGTGATCTGGGGTCCACGACACGTGACCTGCTAGTTAAGGGAACCAGGATATGAATCATGAAGAAATCTGCAGCACAGAACTGAAAATTAATTGCCTCTGGGGATGCTGCCAGCGGTCATGTCATTTGCTCGGATCAAAAAATGTGAGATCGTAAAGCACAGGCTGGTGGGGAAACAGTGGTGGGGAGGAGGCGAGGCTGGTGGGGAGACAGTGGTGGGGGAGGAGGGGAGGCTGGTGGGGAGACAGGGGTGGGGAGGAGGCGAGGCTGGTGGGGAGACAGTGGTGGGGGAGGAGGGGAGGCTGGTGGGGAGACAGGGTGGGGAGGAGGCGAGGCTGGTGGGGAGACATTGGTGGGGGGAGGAGGGGAGGCTGGTGGGGAGACAGTGGTGTCGAGGAGGCGAGGCTGGTGGGGAGACAGTGGTGGGGAGGAGGCGAGGCTGGTGAGGAGACAGTGGTGGGGGAGGAGGGGAGGCTGGTGGGGAGACAGGGGTGGGGAGGAGGCGAGGCTGGTGGGGAGACATTGGTGGGGGAGGAGGCGACGCTGGTGGGGAGACAGTGGTGTCGAGGAGGCGAGGCTGTTGGGGAGAGAGTGGTGGGGAGGAGCAGAAGCTGGTAGGCAGACAGTGGTGGAGGAGGAGGCGCGACTGGCGGGGAGATAATGGTGGTGAGGAAGCGAGACTTGGGGGGATGACAGTGGTGGGGAGGAGAAGCTGGTGGGGAGACAGTGGTGGGGAGAACGTGAGGCTGGTGGGAACACATGGATAGGTGAGGGGCGAGGCTGGTGGAGAAACACTAGTGGGGAGGATGTGTGGCTGGTGGCGATACAGGTGTGGGTGATGGGCGAGGTTGGTGGAGAGACAGTGGTGGATAGGATGTGAGGCTGGTAGAGAGACAAGGGTGGAGGAGGGGGCGAGGCTAGTGGGGAGACAGAGGTGGAGGAGGGGGCGAGGCTGGTGGAGAGACAGGCGTGGTAAAGAGGATGAAGACAGTGACGGGGAAGAAACGTGGTGGGGTGGATGTGTGGCTGGTGGTGAGACAGGGGTGGGTGATGAGTGAGGCTGGTGGGGACACAGGCGTGGTGAAGAGGATGAAGACAGTGACGGGGAAGAAACGTGGGTGTGGAAGATGTTAAGACTGGCAGGGTAGCTTAAGTTATAGAAGAGAGGAGAGGACTGGTGTTGGAGATGAAGGAAAATGGGAGAAGAGGAAGATCAGAGAGGGACTAATGGATGTCAGATTCAAAATCTAAGTGCACAAGAGAGTGTAACATCAAAATCTAAGTGCACAAGAGAGTGTAACATCAAAATCTAAGTGCACAAGAGAGTGTAACATCAAAATCTAAGTGTACAAGAGAGTAACATCCAAACAGCTGTTATTTTTCTAAGCACAACAGACCCTCTCTAACTCGTATTTATGGATATATTTAGAAAAAAATAACTACTAAGAAGTCTCTATTGTAGGGGTGAATATATTAACCGCGTTCACTCCCTCTAACTTGGTGAACCATACCATACTTATTCTTAAAGCTGTGTATGCAGTACATACTCCTGCAGGTCTGAATGATGGTGTTTACTGGGACCCATTACTACCCTCGTCCAGGCTGTCACAGCCACTACTAAAATCGTACAGGCTGTCACAGCATCTACTACCCTCATCCAGGCTGTCACAGCTATTACTACCCTCGTCCAGGCTGTCACACCCACTTCTACCATCGTATAGGCTGTCACACCCACTTCTACAATCGTATAGGCTGTCACACCCACTTCTACCATCGTCCAGGCTATCACAGCAGCTACTACCATCCTCCAGGCTGTCACAGTAGCTACTACCCTCGTCCAGGCTGTCACAGCCGCAGGGGTGCAAGCAGACATTTACGATGGTAAGATATCACTAGGAAGAGTAATTCGCGACTGAAACTCCTCGTAAAACGTCTAAATTGCGTTGTCTGGAAGATGGCGGAGGCTCCAGTCATTACTGACACCCACAAGATATCACACAAGTGTGATGGTTGAATATCCCTAACTGGAAAGTTGAGCAGATGGATATTAAACTTTAAATAATAAAGAAAAAATTGAGTATGCTGCAGAAAAGAGCTCTCTTCCGCAAAACACAGACTCATCCACTCTCTTTGACATTCTCATACCTACATAAACAGGGAGATAAACTACAACTCTGTATCATCTGTTGCAGATAGAACTAAAATCTGTGTGAGAGTGACATCCATAGAAGACACATCAAGTGAAAAATGGTGATGTCAACCAAGTCTTCCAATGGGTTACTGACAACAATTTTGTGTTCAAAGAGGATAAATTTCGGTTACTACTTCATGGAAGGATCGAAGAAAAAGACGAAGTCAGATCACTCATCACAACGTGAGTGTAATAAGGGAGACCTGGGTGTGATAATGCCAGAAGGTCTCTCATTCAAGAATGTCATTATCGCACTTGCAAGCAAAATGATGAGCAGAGTAACTAGAATTTTCAGAACATGAGATAACAAGCCAATGATGACGCTCTTCAGGTCACTTGTTCTCCATAGGAAAGGACATTGTACTAATGAGCCTTTTCAGGAAGGCGAAATTGCTGAAATGAAAAATGTACAAAGGCCCTTCACTCAGTCAGGGAGAGCCTGAAGTTCCCCGAACTGTGCTTCATAGAGCATAGGTAAGAAAGAAACGTAACAGTCATCCCCTGAAAGATTCTGGAGCGATTGATCTTTAATTTGCACACCGAACTAACAAACACATGAGGCTAGGCAAATAGTGCAGGAAACCTCCAGAGAGAGAGAGAACTCAGTATGTGTAAAGGCATCACGACTTTTCAACACTGTCCCTTTATGCATAAGGGGTATTACATAACACACACAGGTGTCTTCAAAAGGGCACTTGACAAATTCCTTAAATCAGTTGTTGTTAAGCAGGGCTGTGGTGACTATACTGGACGGCGAGTGGTGCGCACCAACAACCTGATTGAAAAGCCCAGTGGTCGGAAGAACTCGTCTGCAGGAGGGTTGCAGAGGGTAGTTACCTGCAAAAGTGACGTTAGGCAACTTAAAGGTAACAATAATTGTGGTAGTGATGATAGTGGGAAGCTTGATGTGGTTGTGGTTGTCATGATGGGAGGTGATTGTGGTGGTTATGGTTATTAGTGGTAATATTGGTGGTGAGTGGTAATAGTGGTGATAATGTTGGGTGGTTAATAGTGGTGGAGGGGTGGTAATAGTGGTGTTGATAGTGGATGGTAATAGTGGTGGTGGTAGTGGATGGTAATAGTGGTGGTGGTAGTGGATGGTAATAGTGGTGGTGGTAGTGGATGGTAATAGTGGTGGTGGTAGTGGATGGTAATAGTGGTGGTGGTAGTGGATGGTAATAGTGGTGGTGGTAGTGGATGGTAATAGTGGTGGTGAAGGTGGGTGGTGATAGTGGTAGCTTTGGCCGGTAGTAATAGAGGTGGTGGTGGGCGGTTATAGTGGTGTCTGAGTGTTCGACAGATACACTCTTCTGGAAAGGGGCCCAAAAAGTGCATTCTTATGGTAAGCGGCTCACAAAGCCCCCTCTCTGGTCAGGGGTCCATTAAGTTCAGTCTCACACGAAGGGGCCCACAAAATGCCCTATCAGTGGATGGTGCCCACAAAGTTGCTTCACATAGGACGGTACCTACGCAGTCCCATCATTCCCTTGCTAATGGTCTCAGGTTGTGTGAGTTGTGGCAGGTGTGTCGTGAGTGAGACATTGTCTCACACGTGCACTCAGGGGCTCAACATTTTTCAAGTGCTCTCCTGAAGTACGATATAAAGTCGATGCTCTTTTTGTTTACACTCAACTCATCTCTCCAGCAAACATTCTCTCCCAAACGCTGTCGATTCCTAATTCCCAAGATTATTAGCCCAGATGTGTGTATGTGAGTGTGTGTGTGTGTGTATATGTGTGCGTGTGTGTGTGTGTGTGTGTGTGTGTGTGTGTGTGTGTGTGTGTGTGAAACAATCAGGCTGCAGCATTAGGGTTAAAAAGAGCAGTTATTACCGGGATACCTCAGGGATGTTTAAAAGACAATATTCAAAATAAAGTTGCTAGTAATGGCAAATCAATTGATCAACAAACAAAGAGAGATAGTAGAGGGCAACGAGTGACTAGCTCCCTTAAAGGTTTACTATACAAATAGTAGGAGTCTGAGAAATAAGACAAATGAGCTAAGATTACTTGAAAGTGTAGGTAATATAGATATTATTGGTATAACAGAGACCTGGTTCAACCTGAAAGATAGAGAAATGCAGCAGTTAAAAAATCAATATATTCAATTAAAGAGAGAAATAAAGAAAGGAATAAGAAAAGCAAAAAAGATTATGAGGCTAAGGTCGCAAGGGATTCAAAGACTAACCCAAAAGGGTTCTTTCATGTATACAGACGTAAGATTAGGGACAAGACTGGCCCACTTAGGAGTAACTCTGGTCAGATCACTGACAGTGATAAGGATATGTGTGAAATTCTCAATACCTACTTCCTCTCAGTTTTTACCCAGGAAAACTAGTGATATTCCTGAAATAATAGATTATGTAGAGCAGGACGATAATAAACTATGCACGATTGCGGTAACTAGTGACATGGTCCTCAGACAAATAGAGAAATTAAAACCTAACAAATCCCCAGGTCCTGATGAACTGTTTGCAAGGGTGTTAAAGGAATGTAAAGAGGAACTTAGCATACCTTTGGTTAATCATTTAACATATCACTACAAACTGGCATAGTGCCTGATAAGTGGAAAATGGCAAATGTCATACCTATTTACAAGGCAGGTGACAGGTCCTTGGCTTCGAACTATAGACCAATAAGCCTTACCTCCATAGTGAGAAAATTTATGGAATCAATAACTGCCGAAGCAATTCGTAGCCATCTTGACAGGCACAGATTGATTAATGAATCTCAACACAGTTTTACAAAGGGGCGTTCCTGTCTTATGAATTTACTAACTTTTTTCACTAAGGTGTTTGAGGAGGTAGATCATGGTAATGAATATGATATTGTGTATATGGACTTCAGTAAGGCTTTCGATAGAGTTCCTCTTCAGAGGCTATTGAGGAAACTTAAAGCACACGGAATAGGAGGAGAAATTTTTTCCTGGTTAGAGGCATGGCTGAGAAATAGGCAGCAGAGAGTTTGTATAAATAGGGAGATATCAGAAAGGGGGAACGTCACAAACGGTGTTCCGCAGGGGTCAGTGTTGGGCCCGTTGTTGTTCACAATTTACATAAACGATATAGATGAGGGAATAAATAGCGACATAAGTAAATTTGCTGATGACTCCAAAATAGGCCGTCCAATTCATTCTGATGAGGACACTAGAGCACTCCAGGATGATTTGAATAGACTGATGCAATGGTCAGAGAAGTGGCAGATGCAGTTTAATATAGACAAATGCAAAGTTCTAAATGTTGGACAGGAAAATAACCATGCCACATATAAACTAAATAATGTAGATCTTAATACTACTGATTGCGAAAAGGATGTAGGAGTTCTGGTTAGCAGTAATCTAAAACCAAGACAACAGTGCTTCAGTGTTCGCAATAAAGCTAACAGAATTCTTGGCTTCATATTTAAAAGTATAAATAATAGAAGTCCTCAGGTTGATCTTCAACTCTATACATCCTTGGTTAGGCCTCATTTAGACTATGCTGCTCAGTTCTGGTCACCATATTACAGAATGGATATAAATGCTCTGGAAAACGTACAGAAAAGGATGACAAAGATGATCCCATGTATCAGAAATCTTCCCTATGAGAATAGGTTGAGGACCCTGAATCTGCACTCTCTCAAAAGGCGTAGAATTAGGGGGAAGATATGATCGAGGGGTGTAAATGGAAAACAGGAATAAATAAAGGGGATGTAAATAGCGTGCTGAAAATTTCCAGCCAAGACAGGACTCGCAGCAATGGTTTCAAGTTTGAAAAATTCAGATTCAGGAAGGATATAGGAAAGCACTGGTTTGGTAATAGAGTTGTGGATGAGTGGAACAAACTCCCGAGTACAGTTATTCAGGCTAAAACGTTGTGTAGTTTTAAAAATAGGTTAGATAAATACGTGAGTGGGTGTGAGTTGAACCTGACTAGCTTGTGCTGCTGGGTCTGGTGCCGTGCTCCTTCCTTGAGTGGAAGTGACCAGACTGGGTGGGTCATTGGGCTAATCCTCGGGGGGGACATGGACCTGCTCCACATGGGTCAGTAGGCCTGTTGCAGTGTTCCTTCTTTCTTATGTTCTTATGTTCACTTATATATGATTGCAGGGGTAGAGTCACAGCTCCTGGCCCCGCCTCTTCAATGGTCGATACTAGGTCACTCTCTCCCCTCTCCTAGAGCTTTATCATACCTCTTTTTAAAGCTGTGTATGGAACTCGCCTCTAATACTTCACTCTCCAGATTATTCCACTTTTTGACACCTCTATGGCTAAAGAAATGCTTCCTAACATTCGTATGGCTCACCTGGGATTTCAGTTTCCAATTGTGGTCTCTTGTTCCTGTGACCCATCTCTGAAACATTCGAGCTCTGTTCACCTTGCCAATTCATCTAAGTATTTTTTTATGTCCCTATCGTGTCCCTCCTATCCATCCTATCCTCTAGTGTCGTAAGGTTGAGTTCCCTTAACCTCTCCTCGGAAGCCATACCCCTCAGTTCCGGAACTAGTCTTGTTGCAAACTTTTGCACTTTCTCCAGTTTCTTGACGTGTTTGACTAGGTGTGGGTTCCAGACTGGTGCTGCATATTCCAGTATGGGCCTAACGTACACAGTGTACAGTGTCGTGAATGACTCCTTACTTAGATGTCGAAATGCTATTCTCAGATTTGCCAAACGCCCATATGCTGCAGTAGTTATTTAATTGATGTGTGCCTCAGGGAATATGCTCGGTATAATGCTTACCCCAAGATCCTTTTCTTTACGTGAAGTTTGTAGCGTTTGCTTTCCTAACCTGTACTCCATCTGCGGTCTTCTTTTTCCTTCCCAAATCTTCATAACTTTGCGCACCTGATGGGGTTAAACTCCAGGAGCCATTTGTCGAACCAGACTTGTAGCCTATCCAGATCCCCTTTTATCCTTTCCTGATTCTCGTCCGCTTGTATTCTCATCAGTTTCACACCATCACCGAACAGCGATACTTCTGAATCTATTCCTTCCATCATGTCATTCACATATACCAGAATCAGTACCTGTCTTACGACTGACCCCTGTGGAACACCGTTCATCACAGGCGCCCACTCTGACACCTCGACACGTACCATGACTCGTTGTTGCCTCCCTGTCAGGATTTTCTAATCCATTGCAGTGCTCTTCCTGTCATACGTGCATGATCCTCTAGCTTTTGCCTTAATCTCTTGTGAGGAACTGTGTCGAAAGACCTCTTGCAGTCCAAGAAAATGCAGTCTATCCACCCCTCTTTCTCGCGTCTTATTGCAGTTACCTTGTCATAAAACTCTTGTAGGTTAATGACACAGGATTTTCCTTCCCTAAATCCGTGCTGGTTGTCGTTTATAAGCTTATTTCATTAAAGGTGCTCTACCAATCACTCTCCTGATAATCTTCTTCATGACTTTGCATACTATACACGTCAGTGACACTGGTCTGTAGGTTAGTGCCTCGTGTCAGACTATATTTGCTGTCTTCCATACCTCAGGTATTTGGCCATTTGCAATGGATGTGTTGAAAATTGTTAGTGGCACACACAGCGTCTCTGCTCCCTCTCTAATGAGCAGCTTCCTCACCTCCTCCTCGGTTGTGTGTATCTCATCCAGCACTTGTTGGTGTACCTTCCTGATCTGACTTTCCGGAGTCCTTTTGTATCTCCCCTGTAAATACTTCCTTAAATCTCATGTTGAGCTCCTCACATACTTCTTGGTCGTTTCTTGGGAGCTCCCCACCTTCTTTCCTCAGCCTCATTACCTGGCCCTTGACTTGTTTTCCTTCTGATGTGGCTATACAACAGCGTCGGGTCAGACTTGACTTTCGATGCTATGTCGTTTTCGTACTGTCGCTGAGCCTCCCTTCTTATCTGTGCATACTCGTTTCTGGTTCATTGGCTAATCTCTTTATTTTCTTGCGTCCTTTGTCTTCTGTACTCTTTCCATTCTTTAGTGCACCTAGTTTTTGCCTCCCTAAACCTTTGGGTAAACCAAGGACTCATTCTGGTCTTTTCATTCTTTATGTTGCTCTTGGGAAAAAACCTCTTCTCTCTCTTCCTGCATATTGTTGTCACGTAGTCCATTTCGTTTACTGATTGTCCTACCAATTCTCTGTCCAACTGAACGTCCTGTGTGTGTGTGTGTGTGTGTGTGTGTGTGTGTGATCACTGTTTATTAATAAATTCACGTTCACTTCTGTTTACCCCGTATCACACCTTCTTCTTAGTCCCACTCCCTCACCTTAGTTCTGCTCCATCTACTCCTAAATAACGCCTATACTAATCAATCATTTCTTTCAGAGCATGTACATGCAAATGCCCTTCCTTCAGCCTTTTATGGACGAGCACACAGTTCAGTAGACTGCCTTCACTGAACACTCCATCATACCTCCTACGCTTATTTCTCCTCTTTTTACCTCGAAAAAAGTATTACCTTTTCCCAAACTTAACTTATGCATAGTTAATTGAATCATCGCTCACTGACATTTACATCTGGTTCTCC
The DNA here is from genome assembly GCF_026875155.1 of Cherax quadricarinatus. Classification (NCBI taxonomy): domain Eukaryota; kingdom Metazoa; phylum Arthropoda; class Malacostraca; order Decapoda; family Parastacidae; genus Cherax; species Cherax quadricarinatus. The sequence goes on along the minus strand of NC_069420.1, from coordinate 50,893,724 downwards.
AAATTTTCCTAATATACCTTCCACAAGTGTGTGTCTCTCTTTAAAATTATTTTAGGTGGCAAGTCCTTTGTCACCTTATATTTTTTTTGCACTCATTTTGCCTTTAGTCACATAACATTTACATTCAATCAGTCACATAGTTCTTTTATCAGAAGTATTACTATGTTAAGGTTTACATATAATTTCTCTCTCGACAGTTGTTCAGTCAACATCAGTAACCGATAAAAATCTCTTTTTCTCTTATATTTATCTAGGCGCCTCAGATATTTCTCATTCAGATACTGCTATCTCTTGAGGTATCTCCCCGGGGGACTTAAGTTCTCCCCGGGGGACTTAAGGTCTCCCGGGGGATTAGTTCTCCCCGGGACTAAGTTCTCCCCGGGGGACTTAAGTTCTCCCCGGGGGATTTAAGTTATCCCCGGGGGACTTAAGTTCTCCCCGGGGGACTTAAGTTCTCCCCGGGGGACTTAAGTTCTCCCCGGGGGACTTAAGTTCTCCCCGGGGGACTTAAAGTGGTGCTTCGGTGGCTTTCCTTCTAACTTTTCGTGTCATATACCCTTAAGAGGGAATATTCCTTCCTAACGTGAGGGAATATTCCATCATAACATGAGGGAATATTCCATCATAACATGAGGGAATATTCCATCCTAACATGAGGGAATATTCCCTCCATAACATGAGGGAATATTCCATCCTAACATGAGGGAATATTCCTCCTAACATGAGGGAATATTCCCTCCTAACATGAGGAATATTCCATCATAACATGAGGGAATATTCCCTCCTAACATGAGGGAATATTCCCTCCTAACATGAGGGAATATTCCCTCCTAACATGAGGGAATATTCCATCATAACATGAGGGAATATTCCTCTAACATGAGGAATATTCCATCATAACATGAGGGAATATTCCCTCCTAACATGAGGGAATATTCCCTCCTAACATGAGGGAATATTCCATCATAACATGAGGGAATATTCCCTCCTAACATGAGGGAATATTCCCTCCTAACATGAGGGAATATTCCCTCCTAACATGAGGGAATATTCCCTCCTAACATGAGGGAATATTCCATCCTAACATGAGGAATATTCCTCATAACATGAGGGAATATTCCCTCCTAACATGAGGGAATATTCTCTCCTAACATGAGGGAATATTCCCTCTAACATGAGGGAATATTCCCTCCTAACATGAGGGAATATTCCTCCTAACATGAGGGAATATTCCCTCCTAACATGAGGGAATATTCCATCATAACATGAGGGAATATTCCATCATGAGAATATATGAATTCTGTTTTGTGGTAATGGGAAAAATAATTAACAACATTTGGTATACGTTGATGTATATAAGAATATTGTTAAATCACTTCCAGGATCCTGGAATTGATTCGATGTCTTCCAGGCTTCTGTTGCGTTATTTAAAACGTCTAAATTGATAAAGGCAGAGTGTGAAATTCAAGAGTGTTGGTGCAGATCTATCAATATCAAGTGCAAACCATACCACGGGTGGGGTTAGAACCCGCGATCAGAAAGTTATAAAAGTCCAGACCGACGAGGTAGCAAAACAGAAATTTTGATACAGGTTATATCGTGTTAAATATACTTAAGTGTATCTCTTTTGAATTACTAAAATATTGATAATTGAGACACTTGGCCAACATGTGGGAATCTTTATTCTGGAGATGATTCGCCAGCCAGTGGCTTCTTCAGTCCAACACAGAGAAGAACGGTGAAAGATGAGGCTGTCAGTCCCTCACCCTGGAGCTGATGTGTTCAATCAATTTTCTCTCAATTATCAACTTGACGGTTTTTTAAACCATTTATAAAGCAAAAATTGATTAAATATTTAATGGTCGATGCAGATTATGGCCAGGACAGTACTAAGTTTATCTAGTTTACTATCAAGTTTGTCAATGAAATAAACTTAGATTCACAAACATTGGAAGAGCTGGAATACCTGCGACTCCTGGGTAATAATAGAATCAGATTAAGCGCTAAACCTAAAAGGGTCATACAACTTGAATAACTGGACAATGTCTCTTCTGATCAGCTTAAAAATGTTCACCTCTGGTGCGTCTTACACAAAACAAATCTCGTATTTTTATCGGACTCGGTTTCAAACTGCAAATTTTTATTAATTAAAATGTATATGGATTCTGCTTTAAAATAATAAGACTGATTTATTCTATAAGACGAATGACATTATGTGAATTTGGATTATTTACCGGCAAATTTTAATGAAGTTTTTAATATGTTGATTCACAGTAATTCCTGGAGAAAGCCATTTCAGATAGTGTTCAAACTTTCAGTGTTGGTGGAGCGTGTTAAACTAAAACTGTTAAACTAAAACTGTGTTTACTCTGAGTTATGTAAATGTTAAATTGTCAGTTTTGTTAAATTTATTTCTATATTTTAACTACAGACGAGTTGTTGTTGTCACCATCAAGGAGTTGGAACCATCCTTCACTAGACTCATCCTTCACTAGACTCATCCTTCACTAGACTCATCCTTCACTAGACTCATCCTTAACTAGACTCATCCTTCACTAGACTCATCCTTCACTAGACTCATCCTTCACTAGACTCATCCTTCACTAGACTCATCCTTCACTAGACTCATCCTTCACTAGACTCATCCTTCACTAGACTCATCCTTCACTAGACTCATCCTTCACTAGACTTATCCTTCACTAGACTCATCCTTCACTAGACTCATCCTTCACTAGACTCATCCTTCACTAGATGGACTCATCCTTCACTAGCTGGACTTATCCTTCACTAGACTCATCCTTCACTAGACTCATCCTTCACTAGACTCATCCTTCACTAGACTCATCCTTCACTAGACTCATCCTTCACTAGACTCATCCTTCACTAGACTCATCCTTCACTAGACTCATCCTTCACTAGACTCATCCTTCACTAGACTTATCCTTCACTAGACTCATCCTTCACTAGACTCATCCTTCACTAGACTCATCCTTCACTAGATGGACTCATCCTTCACTAGCTGGACTCATCCTTCACTAGACTCATCCTTCACTAGACTCATCCTTCACTAGACTCATCCTTCACTAGACTCATCCTTCACTAGACTCATCCTTCACTAGATGGACTCATCCTTCACTAGCTGGACTCATCCTTCACTAGACTCATCCTTCACTAGACTTATCCTTCACTAGACTCATCCTTCACTAGACTCATCCTTCACTAGACTCATCCTTCACTAGACTCATTCTTCACTAGATGGACTCATCCTTCACTAGCTGGACTCATCCTTCATTAGACTCATCCTTCACTGTAAGGAAAATGCAGTAACATTCATAAACAACTGGGACCTCTTCTATGGCAGAAATGACATGAATGCCAGGGATGGGGTTCACTTGTTTAGGTCTGGTTTGGAGGCACTGGCCAACGCAGTGGAGGGAGCTATTAGGGCCTTAAACTAAAAGTAGTTAGTGGTATGGGTTATGGGAGAGCAATAAACTATAATACAGGACGAATTCTCAGTGTAGCGATATTGTTAGTTTCAGAGAAAATCAGGTATAGGCAGAATGAGGTCAAGTTATTGATAAATATTGGAAAGCCAGTGGCACTAGGTGATAATGACAGTAATAGGGATAGTGGAATGAGCAGGGAAGGAAAGAGAAGAGAGTGTTTCCAAACATATATTAACAAATACTCGTAGCGCTAGAAACGAGATGAACGAGTTGAGATTTTTTTACAAGTGCAGATAAAACAGACGTATATGTTATAACTGAGATGCGGTTTGATAGTATCTAACATGGCTGCAGAATGTCATATTCAGGATTTTAGGTTTTTTTACGTTGATAGAAAAAACGGGAGGGTAGGCGATATATGACAGGGAGAACTTAAACTGCTGCATAAACGTGAGTATTAAAATGAAAGACACACAAAGTCTGGGCATAATTTTGGGAAGGGCTTGAAAAATTAATTTTAGGAGTGATTTACCGTCCCCCAAACTTGGATAGAGACCAAGGGAGACTACTCTGGGAGGAAATTGTTAAGGCTAGAAGGCACTATAACATAGTAATTCTAGATTGGAATTCATTGACAGGGAGTCTTGAGTCAAATTACTTCCTGGAGGTAGATAAAGATTGTTTTTTTTTGGAACAGTTTTGGACAGAACCAACAAGGGGAAATAAACTGCTGAATTTGGTTCTGGCAAACAAGGACACTCATATTGAAGTGGCAGATGATTCAAAATTAGAGTGATGTATGATTCAAAAACAAACCCGAAAAACTTTTTCCAGGTATATTGAATAAAAGTTAGAGGAAAATAGGTACATGTAAAAATAACTCTGGAGATCCTACTGACAAAGAGAATGAAATATGCTGGGTTTTTCATAATTATTTCCTCTTGGATTTTCAAACAGGGAGACACTATCAATTAATTTTTATAGTGGGCCTGAAGAAGATAAATTATGTAATATTACGATCACTGGAGATATGGTAATCAAACAGGTTGACCGACTGAAACAAAATAAATCCCCTGGCCTTGATAAGCTTTTTTCAAGGGTTCTTAAGGAGTGGAAAATGGAACTTTGTGATCCATTAACTAACATTTTTAATATATATCTTCAAACAGGTGTAGTGTTGATATGTGGAAGATGGCTAGTGTAATTTCTATTTTTTTAAGCAGGGGATATGACGTTGTCTCAAATTACCCCCCAGTCAGCCTGATTTCAGTTGTAGGAAAATTACTAGTCAATAATAGTTGCTTTTATAAGAAGCCATCTTGATAAGAATAATTTAATCTATGGTACTCAGCATGGATTCAAAAGGGACCGTTCCTGCATGACTAATTTATTTTCTTCAGTAAATCATTTGAGGCTGTTGATCACAATAAAGAATTCGATATTATTTGTTTGGATTTTAGTAAAGCTTCTGATAGAGTACCGCACCAGAGACTGTTAAAGAAAGTCGCAGTTCATGGCACTGGCGGAAAAGTGCTGTCATGGATCGAGTCATGTCTCACCAACAATAAGCAAAGAGTGTGCATAAATGGGGTAAAATCTGAGTGGGGATCTGTAAAAAGTGGCGTTCCACGGGGATCAGATTTAGGTCCATTGTTGTTTATAATATACATTAGTGACCTTGATGAGGAATAACCAGTGATATGAGCAAATTCGCTGATGACACGAAGATAGGATAATTGTTTCAGAGGAAGACATCACTGGACTTCAAGAGGAGCGGACAAATTCATGTTGTGGTCAGAAAAGTGGCAGATGCTGTCCAGTGTAGATAAATGCATAGTTCTGACGCTCGGAAGGTCAATAACCCAAGCATTTGAGGAAGGTACAGCATATGGTCGGAGAAGTGGCTTATATACTGTAGACAGGTGAGTGGAAGCAGGAGGAAGCGGAATCACAGTGGAACCAGCCACCAGTGTCAGTAGGTACTCATCCAAAGATTGGACAAGTTTTGAAGAATTCATTGTATCAAGAGCCCATGATGTTGCAGTGTTTGACAGATGTGATAAATGATTTTGTAAACCGACAAGTTGAAGAATAAGATACTTATGCACCATATGGGAATCTTTATTGAGGAAACTTTTCACCACACTGTCTCATTCTTCAGCTTTTCTGATTTTTCAACACTTATCCAACCTTTGGACGAAGACCTACTTCCACTCACCTGACTACACTATATAAGCCACTTCTCCAAGACTGATGTACTGAAAACATCGACTCCAGGCTAAGGGACTCATTACCTCGAACTACTCCTGTTTTTACACCGTTTTTCTCTGTTGATAAGGCACAAGTATGAGTGGGACAAGCTCCCGAGTACCGTCATAGAGGCCAAGACGTTGTGTAGTTTTAAAAATAGGTTAGATAAGTAAATGAGTTGGTGTGTGTGGGTGTGAGTTTAACCTGACTAGCTTGTTCTATTAGGTCAGATGCCGTGCTCCTTCCTTAAGTGAACGTGACCTGACCTGACTAGGTTAAGGCATTGGCTTAAGCGTGTAGGAGAAATGGACCTGCCAAGCATGGGCCAGTAGTATTGTTCTTATGTGGAAGAGCTAGGAATCATTATTCCAAAAAGTTTTGCCTACACACTAGGCTTCGTCAGTCGAACATAGAGGAATCTGCAGAAATAGAGATGTGAAGATAGTGTAATCAGTCATTGACACTTGAAGACGTCTTCAAGGGTAATGGATTGATTACATCGTTTTCACGTGTCTACTGTTTCTGCAGACTTCTGTACTTGACCAATCCATCATGAAACTACCTGGAATAATACAAAATCATAGATTACTCAGTATGCCAGGTGGTTTCATGGATTGGCGACACTCGACCAGTGTCTACACTCCAAAACATCATGCTATGTCAGTTGTGAATGGTTATATAACGTGTTTAGCTGTTACTGTACCATACAGTGACAGGTACGCAAGATTACATGATAACACAGGTATTAGAAGAAGAAATGTGAGTTATAGAAATATTATTTGAATGGTATAGAAGATTCCCAAATAGGGCATATTAATCGATAATGAAAAGACTGGTAGATAACATCAAGAAAAATATGAAGAGATACTTCTGAGTATCCCTTGGGGACATTCGAGTATCCCCAGACCGGAGTATTTCAACGGGCAAAAGAGCACATTCATTTCCTTTCTTTTATTAATCAAAAAGGTTACACAGAATAATAGCAATACATATATATAATATCCACTGAGAAACGTATTTTCTCAAGCCACATGACCTGTTCTAAGCGGCTAGAAAAAGCTTGGGGCTGGCTATTATATCTTCTAATTTCATAATCCTTGACTTCTCAAACCCTCTACCTCAACGGGGGGGATGGAATGTGAGTCTAAGATTTCACCTCACGTGGCTTGTATTACATATATATATATATATATATATATATATATATATATATATATATATATATATATATATATATATATATATATATGAACCTAAGAAAGAAGGAACACTGCAACAGGCCTACTGACCCATGCGGAGCAGGTCCATGTCCCCCCGCCCAGATTAGCCCAATGACCCTCCCAGTCTGGTCACCTCCACTCAAGGATGGAGCACTGCACCAGACCCAGCAGCACAAGCTAGTCAGGTTCAACTCACACCCACACACACCCACTCATGTATTTATCTAACCTATTTTTAAAACTACAGAACGTTTTAGCCTCAATAACTGTACTCGAGAGTTTGTTCAACTCATCCACAACTCTATTACCAAACCAGTGCTTTCCTATATTCCTGAATCTGAATTTTTCCAACTTGAAACCATTGCTGCGAGTCCTGCCTTGGCTGGAAATTTAAAGCACACTGTTTACATCCCCTTTATTTATTCCTGTTTTCCATTTATAATCCTCGATCATATCCCCCCTAATTCTACGCCTTTCTAGAGAGTGCAGATTCAGGGCCCTCAGTCTGTCCTCATAGGGAAGATTTCTGATACATGGGATCATCTTTGTCATCCTCCTCTGTACGTTTTCCAGAGCATTTATATCCATTCTGTAATACTGTGACCAAAACTGTACAGCATAGTCTAAATGAGGCCTAACCAAGGATATATAGAGTTGAAGAACAACCTGAGGACTTCTATTATTTATACTTCTAAATATGAAGCCAAGAATTCTGTTAGCTTTATTGCGAACACTAATGCACTGTTGTCTTGGTTTTAGATTACTGCTAACCGGAACTCCTAAATCATTTTCGCAATCAGTAGTATTAAGATCTACATTATTTAGTTTATATGTGGCATGGTTATTTACCTGTCCAACATTTAGAACTTTGCATTTGTCAACATTAAACTGCATCTGCCACTTCTCCGACCATTGCATCAGTCTATTCAAATCATCCTGGAGTGCTCTAGTGTCCTCGTTAGAATGAACTGGACGGCCTATTTTGGTGTCATCAGCAAGTTTTCTTATGTCGCTATTTATTCCCTCATCTATGTCGTTTATATAAATTGTGAACAACAACGGGCCCAACACTGACCCCTGAGGAACACCGCTAGTGACGTGCCCCCATTCTGATTTCTCCCCATTTATGCAAACTTTCTGCTGTCTATTTGTCAGCCATGCCTGTACCCAGGAAAAAAATTCTCTTCCTATTCCGTGTGCCTTAAGTTTCCTCAACAGCCTCTGGTGTGGAACTCTATCGAAAGCCTTAATGAAGTCCATATACACAATATCATATTCATTACCATGATCTACCTCCTCAAACGCCTTAGTGAAAATAGTTAGTAAATTCGTAAGACAGGAATGCCCCTTTGTAAAACCGTGTTGAGATTCATTACTCAATCTGTGCCTGTCAAGGTGGCTACGAATTGCTTCGGCAATTATTGATTCCATAAATTTTCCCACTATGGAGGTAAGGCTTATTTGTCTATAGTTCGAAGCCAAGGATCTGTCACCTGCTTTGTAAATAGGTATTACATTTGCCATTTTCCACTTATCAGGCACTATGCCAGTTTGTAGTGATATGTTAAAAAGATTAGCCAAAGGTATGCTAAGTTCCTCTTTACATTCCTTTAACACCCTTGCAAACAGTTCATCAGGACCTGGGGATTTATTAGGTTTTAGTTTCTCTATTTGTCTGAGGACCATGTCACTAGTTACTGCAGTCGCACATAGTTTATTATCCTGTTCTACATAATCTATTATTTCAGGAATATCGCTAGTATTTTCTTGAGTTTAAACTGAGAGGAAGTAGGTATTGAGAATTTCACACATATCCTTTTCACTCTCAGTGACCTGACCAGAGTTACTCTTAAGTGGGCCAATCTTGTCCCTAATCTTACTTCTGTATACCTGAAAGAACCCTTTTGAGTTAGTCTTTTAATCCTTTGCAACCTTAGCCTCATAATCCCTTTTTGATTTTCTTATTCCTTTCTTTATTTCTCTCTTTAATTGAATATACTGATTTCTTAACTGCCCATCCCCTCTTTTGATACGCCTATATATGCCTCTCTTTTGACCAATGAGATGTTTTAATCTATTGTTCATCATTTTTGTTAGATATAATTTCCCTACTCGGAACAAAAGTTGTCTGGGCAGCTAGAACTATGCTCTGAAAAACGTCATATTGGCAACCAAGATCACCTACCTGACCCATAGTCAGGACATCCCAATTTAGTCCACCCAGGTAATTTTTCAGTCCCATGAAGTCGGCTAAGTGAAAATCTGGGACAGAGATTTGATTGCAGTTATCTGGGTAATTCCATGATATACTGAAACTATGTGATTTGTGATCACTTTCCCCAAGGTCATCATTAACCTCAAGATTATTAATTAGTGAATCTTTGTTGGCAAAAACCAAGTCAAGCAGATGGTTTCCTCTAGTTGGTTCTGTCACAACCTGTTCTAAAAAGCAATGCTGAACCGTATCAAGAAAGTCACTAGACTCAAGATTTCCTGTCATATTGTTCCAATCAATTTGTCTAAGTTAAAATCTCCCATTATCATAATATTTTCATATCTAGATGACTTATGAATTTCGTCCCATAACAGCTTACTGAACTCCCTATCAAGGTTTGGGGGCCTATAAATCACACCCAAAATTAATTTGTCACGACCTTCGAGAAACTGTAGCCAAACAGATTCTGTGTTCGATGTTTCTAATCTTATATCATGTCTAAGACAGCAATTTAAATTTTCTCTAACTAACATCGCCACTCCACCACCCTTCCTGCTTACCCAATCAGTGTGGAATAGTTTATAACCTTGTATGTTGCATTCAGAAGGCATTTCTGTCTTTCAGGTTGAACCAGGTCTCTGTTATACCAATAATATCTATATTACCTACACTTGCAAGTAATCTTAGCTCATCTATCTTATTTCTTAGACTCCTACTATTTGTATAGTAAACCTTAAGGGAGCTAGTCCCTCGTTGCCCTCTACTATCTCTCTTTGTTTGTTGATCAATTGATTTGCCATTACTAGCAACTTTATTTTGAATATTGTCTTTCAAACATATCCCTGAGGTATCCCGGTAATAACTGCTGTTTTTAACCTTAATGCTTAATATATATATATATATATATATATATATATATATATATATATATATATATATATATATATATATATATATATATATATATATATATATAAACAAACATACACTTGGAAGATGCATTCATCTCTGGTGCAGGTGAAGTGACCTTCAGCATTATCGTCATGTCAAATCTCAACAAACAAATTATAAACAGACTTAAGCCAGTTACAGTGTCGTTCCCGCACGAGCGTGAAAACTAAATAACCCTCCATCAAGGTCGTTATTCAGTGGATCGTTAAGCAATTTGCAGTGAACTAAATGGCTTCTTGGTTAAATATAGTAGCGAATTCGGGTTTAATCCAATTACAGAGTGCTTGGGTGTTGGCGTTCATGTTTGAAGGAGTCAGATTCATAGATATTTTTGTCACAACTTTTTTTGAGTGGGGAAAATCGTGGGTGGTAGGGCAATTATGTGATAATGAAATCATTATCAAACGACTCTTCACTTTATGGCCTAATCTATTTCCTTAAATCCTATTCATATCAGTCAAGCCTCGTAACACTTCGCGCATTTCTCTTTGCTCTTCCCACAACCTTTTCTATTGCTCTATCCAGTGAGGATCTTTCTCCTCAATCCTCTCATCGCAACTATATCAAAAATAATAATTTATTATTAATTCTATAATGATATATAATTTCCTGAGAATTATGATACATTACTTAATGGTAATATACAATAATGCAGCTTATATGTATATAAACATCACTTAATGCTAGGCTTATGAAGATATATTAACATTGATAGATCGACACCATGCTTAGCCCTTCTAGGGTAGGGTAGGTGCCTGAGTCCGAGCCTTTAGCTCATAAGACTGTCATTCCCATTTGTCCCCTTGTGGCGGGGATGGCAGACCAGAGAGGCCTAGCTTGTGGCTAGGCCTGGGGACAGTTGGTCCCAAAGATGAGGAGGTACTTGTGCCTCCTCCCATGGGAGACTTAGGTCTCAGACACTCCCTAAAGAGGGAGCCAAGGCCGGGCCACCACTTGGAAAAGGCCCGGGCCGGGAGAATACCGGCGAATCTTTAATAATAATAATAACATTGATATCTGATGACGATATGCTTGTCATTATGCAACTTGCTTTCCAGTATGAATGAAATGTTTTTATCAGGTAGCATTACGAGTTATATTACATGTGTTGACATATCTTACACTGTCTAATGATATTTGCTGCTTCTTAGTCTTATATTATGTGGTTATGCAGTCTATTCCTGGTGGTTGTTGATATGCAGTCTACTTCCTTGTAGGTGTTGACATGTAGTCTGCTTTCTTGCAGTTGTTGACATGCAATCTACTTCCTGGCAGTTGTTGACATGTAGTCTGCTTCCTTGCAGTTGTTGACATGCAGTCTACTTCCTTGCAGTTGTTGACATGTAGTCTGCTTCCTTGCAGATGTTGACATGCAGTCTACTTCCTGGCAGTTGTTGACATGTAGTCTGCTTCCTTGCAGTTGTTGACATGCAGTCTACGTCCTGGCAGACGTTGACATGCAGTCTACTTCCTGACAGTTGTTGACATACAGTCTACTTTCTTGCAGTTGTTGATTATACACTGAGAAGATTTAGATCTTACATCATTTCATATAATATGTCGCATCTTGTATAATTAATATAATTATATGTATGCTAGTTGTTATGTACATAATTTAGTTTCGTTCCTATTATTAAATGGAGAAACGTTGTACTCAATCGCTGACCATGTTCACCAGCGTAATCATGCTTTCCTTGAGCTCTGTTCGCATAAATCACTCCTGGCAGTTGTTTGATATGCTGACCATGTTCCTCAGAGTTGACTATGTAGTCCTTGATTCTGCAGACGTTCACAGCAGTCCTACATGTTCCTTGGAGACGTTGACATCATTACTTCCTGACAGTGTTAACATACATCGTATTTCCTTGAGTTGTTGAATGTATACACCAGAAGATTAATCTTACACTGTATTTTCATATAATTGTCCCAGCTTGTATAATATAATTATATTCTTGATATGTATGCAGTTTCAAGATCATAAGTACACTAATTATTTTCCGTACCATATTTGAACATGTAAGAGAAATCATTAGTGTAGTCACATCTGCTGACCATGTTCACCCAGCAGTAAATCACTACACTGGTATTGTCCTTGGATATGCTGCCCATGTTCACCCAGCAGTAAATCACTACACTGGTATTGTCCTTGGATATGCTGACCATGTTCACCCAGCAGTAAATCACTACACTGGTATTGTCCTTGGATATGCTGACCATGTTCACCCAGCAGTAAATCACTACACTGGTATTGTCCTTGGATATGCTGACCATGTTTACCCAGAAGTGAACGGATTCCCTCGTTTACTAAAGTGGTCATTCAGTGAGATCAGTGACCACGTGAGGTTGCTGTCCTGGGCTCTCTTGGGGAATTAGAATGGAGTGTTATAGAGCACCATATCTTGCTTTTGTAGTGGATAACATAGCAATAAATGTGAAGCAGTTGAGAATAGTGACGGGAAACAGGTTGACAGCTATAAGTGGGAAGTGATTTCCATTCAATGAAAAAACATCATAATAATGGAAGTTAAAAGAGAATATTTGGGTGTAAAAATCTCTTGTCTGTTCTCCGAAATTAATTTGCTTCAGGTAAGAATATCCTTGTGGTCAGTAGCTCTTTGTAACAGACATGAAAGTGAGAGAGGGTGTGTTATCCAGGAGCTGGTGTTGGTGACTTAGTCAACAGGTTGGATAATATTAGGTAATGGGTACAAGCCAATTATCTGCCTTAGTGCTGTGCAAATGCACCAGTACTAAGACTATCCAGCGAGACCTATTGTTAGCCTTGTGGGATCGGCGACCAACGCCTTGGTAAAATGGTCGGTAAAAATATTAACTCCATTGTTTAACAACATTTCTGAAGCCTACATAAAAAAAAAAGTTGATCTCACTGACAATTTTCGAAATTTTAACAAACCTAATGATTACAACCCCCCCCCCCCCTATCTTCAAAATGAGTCCCTTTGAATGGACCCCCTTTTCTAGATGTGCGAAAATTCTTAAGACACTTACCACATCTTACTATATTTGGTATTTAATTATTTTCATTGTATACAGTGACTGCCTCAGAAGATTGTGGGATAGATAAACTATGGTTGTATAATTTAAATGTCTCCCTTTAAATGAACCCGTTTTCTAGAACCGCGTAAACTCCTAAGATAATTCCCAGTGGTTTGTAAAGTTATTTATATCATAACATAGTCTGACCGAACTTTTTATAATAGCCACGTTCGTTAGGCTGCTATTACAATATCACTGCTTGTGGGCTGGCTGTTTTTCTGATGCTATAATATTCAGTCTTACTGACTAGGGGCATTGCTATGCCTGGGGACACTCTGCCTCCCGCCTACAACCTCACTGCTTCACTCCAGCAAAGGCGCTCCTTGTGATTGTGTTTGTTTGGATCTCCTCATTTCTGCAATATTGCAAGCTCCTGATGAAGTGTTGATCGCAACACGAAAGGCCTAGAGGTATCATTCAACTCCCCTCGTGGAACTGTAGAATTAGAGTGAAGTAATTTTTTGGCATTAGTTGAATATATACAGTGGCCTGTATCCCTCACATGAACAAGCCTGTATCCCTCACATGAACAAGCCTGTATCCCTCACATGAACAAGCCTGTATCCCTCACATGAACAAGCCTGTATCCCTCACATGAACAAGCCTGTATCCCTCACATGAAGAAGCCTGTATCCCTCACATGAACAAGAGTGTATCCCTCACATGAACAAACCTATATCCCTCACATGAACAAGCCTGTATCCCTCACATGAACAAGTCTGTATCCCTCACATGAACAAGCCTGTATCCCTCACATGAGCAAGCCTGTATCCCTCACATGAACAAGCTGTATCTCCCTCACATGAGCAAGCCTGTATCCCTCACATGAACAAGCCTGTATCCCTCACATGAACAAGCCTGTATCCCTCACATGAACAAGCCTGTATCCCTCACATGAACAAGCCTGTATCCCTCATATGAACAAGCTGTATCCCTCACATGAACAAGCCTGTATCCCTCACATGAACAAGCCTGTATCCCTACATGAGCAAGCCTGTATCCCCACACATGAACAAGCCTGTATCCCTCACATGAACAAGCCTGTATCCCTCACATGAACAAGCCTGTATCCCTCACATGAACAAGCCTGTATCCCTCACATGAACAAGCCTGTATCCCTCACATGAGCAAGCCTGTATCCCTCACATGAACAAGCCTGTATCCCTCACATAACAAGCCTGTATCCCTCACATGAACAAGCCTGTATCCCTCACATGAACAAGCCTGATCCCTCAATGAACAAGCCTGTATCCCTCACATGAACAAGCCTGTATCCCCACATGAACAAGCCGTATCCCTCACATGAACAAGCCTGCATCCCTCACATGAACAAGCCTGTATCCCTCACATGAACAAGCCTGTATCCCTCACATGAGCAAGCCTGTATCCCTCACATGAACAAGCCTGTATCCCTCACATGAACAAGCCTGTATCCCTCACATGAACAAGCCTGTATCCCTCACATGAACAAGCTGTATCCCTCACATGAACAGCCTGTAATCCCTCACATGAACAAGCCTGTATCCCTCACATGAACAAGCCTGTATCCCTCACATGAACAAGTCTGTATCCTCACATGAACAAGCCTGTATCCCTCACATGACAAGCCTGTTATCCTCACATGAACAAGCCTGTATCCTCACATGAACAAGCTGTATCCCTCACATGAAACAAGCTGTATCCCTCACATGAACAAGCCTGTATCCCTCACATGAACAAGCCTGTATCCCTCACATGACAAGCCTGTATCCCTCACATGAGCAAGCCTGTATCCCTCACATGAACAAGCCTGTATCCCTCACATGAACAAGCCTGTATCCCTCACATGACAAGCCTGTATCCCTCACATGAACAAGCCTGTATCCTCACATGAACAAGCCTGTATCCCTCACATGAACAAGCCTGTATCCCTCACATGAACAAGCCTGTATCCCTCACATGAACAAGCCTGTATCCTCACATGAACAAGCCTGTATCCCTCACATGAACAAGCCTGTATCCCTCACATGAACAAGCCTGTATCCCTCACATGAACAAGCCTGTATCCCTCACATGACAAGCCTGTATCCCTCACATGAACAAGCTGTATCCCTCACATGAACAAGCCTGTATCCCTCACATGAACAAGCTGTATCCCTCACATGAACAAGCCTGTATCCCTCACATGAACAAGCTGTATCCCTCACATGAACAAGCCTGTATCCCTCACATGAACAAGCCTGTATCCCTCACATGAACAAGCCTGTATCCCTCACATGAACAAGCCTGTATCCCTCACATGAACAAGCCTGTATCCCTCACATGAACAAGCCTGTATCCCTCACATGAACAAGTCCTGTATCCCTCACAGGAACAAGTCTGTATCCCTCACATGACAAGCCATGTATCGCTCTACATGAACAAGCCTGTATCCCTCACATGACAAGCCTGTATCCCTCACATGAAACAAGCCTGATCCCTCACATGAACAAGCCTGTATCCCTCACATGAACAAGCCTGTATCCCTCACATGAACAAGCCTGTATCCCTCACATGAACAAGTCTGTATCCCTCACATGAACAAGTCTGTATCCCTCACATGAGCAAGCTGTATCCCTCACAGAACAAGTCCCGTATCCCACACATGAACAAGCCTGTATACCCTCACATGAACAAGCCTGTATCCCTCACATGAACAAGCCTGTATCCCTCACATGAACAAGTCTGTATCCCTCACATGAACAAGCCTGTATCCCTCACATGAACAAGCCTGTATCCCTCACATGAACAAGCCTGTATCCCTCACATGAACAAGTCTGTATCCCTCACATGAACAGCCTGTATCCCTCACATGAACAAGCCTGTATCCCTCACATGAACAAGTCTGTATCCCTCACATGAACAAGCCTGTATCCCTCACATGAACAAGCCTGTATCCCTCACATGAACAAGCCTGTATCCCTCACATGAACAAGCCTGTATCCCTCACATGAACAAGCCTGTATCCCTCACATGAACAAGCCTGTATCCCTCACATGAACAAGCCTGTATCCCTCACATGAACAAGCCTGTATCCCTCACATGAACAAACCTGTATCCCTCACATGAGCAAGCCTGTATCCCTCACATGAACAAGTCTGTATCCCTCACATGAACAAGTCTGTATCCCTCACATGAACAAGCCTGTATCCCTCACATGAACAAGCCTGTATCCCTCACATGAACAAGCCTGTATCCCTCACATGAACAAGCACTGAACTTTTGTCAGAAGGATATTACATATTTATGTTTAACTCTGTTCTCAAGAAATTTGCCAGTTTGTCCTAAATAAAAGGAATCACAACATTAACAAGGGATGGAGTATTCCCAGCCCAAAGATGCCATGGAAGTTTACCAGCATCAAAATACAAATTACTTTAGCCACACTGCATACTTTGATGCAGTGTGTGCAGGCTTGAATCCTGTTGTAGATTGAGATATAATGTTTGTAAATTCTTCCATTTGCAAATTGCTATGTATATATACTTAGCAAGACAAGATTCTAATGCTCTGTTTATTCATGTGAGAGATTTTAACCATCCAATTGATTTTCAAAAAGTTGAGAAAGTTGTATCAAGCAAGTCCATGGTTGACAGGAATATAATTGAATCTTGTTTCATAAAAAGGAATTTTGAAAAAAATATGAATATTTCTGTTGGTTTATATAAATTGGATTCATATATAATGATAAAATTTGAGAAGAATTTAATGATACATTAAACAAGTAAAAAATCTTAATGGCTGGGTAGAGTATCAGGTGGATTTCACAGAGTCGGGTGTTGTGACGTGACTGTAAGGTGTAGTCTTGCCCTTATATGTCTTCCTGTTGATATTTGATAATGTGAGAAGTAGCGAAAGCGCTTGGAATTTTACTTTTTCACAGTAGTTGTTACACACATACATAAAAAACACACACACACACACACACACACACACACACACACACACACACACACACACATATATATATATACAATGGAACCTCAAATATAGAACTTTCTTCGTTCCAGACGGCTGTTCAAGTGTCGCTACCGAACGAATTTATTCCCATCAGGAATAATGTAAATTAGATTAGTCCATTTCAGACCCTCAAAAATACACTTACATAATTGGTTGAGTTGGGAGCAGTTCGATTTTTGAGGTTCCACTGTTTATATATATATATATATATATATATTAATATATATATATATATATATATATATATATATATATATATATATATTTATATATTCTGTGGGACACCTTGCAGACTCCGCCAGTAGACCAGCTCCTCCCAAAGAGCACAAACAGTCCCACTGGGACAAACTGATCGAAAAAAATCGCCAACACAATGCTCCAGGAAAGGTCAAAGCTCGTCTCCTGGCAGTGAAGGCACCACACTCAGGAGATTTCCTTCTACCTGTTCCCAATTCCTCCCTGGGCACTCGACTCGACCCGCAGGCCATTCGGATTGGTGTTGCTCTTTACCTAGCAGCCCCCATCCTGACCGAACATAGGTGCATTTGGCGACAACTGATCAATTCGGACTTCATGGCCTCATGTGTCACACAACAGAAGGGAAGTATGCCAGACATGAGGAGGTCAATGACATGATAAAGAGAAGCTTTGCCACAGCCCGTTGCCCAGCCCAACGGGAATCCCAAGTGCAGAGGTCTGACGGAAGTCAAAAGCATCCTGATGGAGTCACAATGTTACCCTGGAAGGAAGAAAAGCAGATTGCCTGGGACTACACATGTGCCGCCACATTGGCAGACACCTACTTGCCATAGTCCCTAGCTGAAGGGGGTGGAGCTGCCAGCCACAGGGAGACCCAGAAGATCCGCAAATATGAAGACCTTCCCCCTTGTTATAACTTCATCCCAATAGGGTCGGAGACCTTGGAGCATGGGGCAAGTGTGCTCTAAAGTTCCTCAAAGAGCTGGGTGAAAAGCTCATCATTAAAACCAAGGACCACATGGCGACCAGCTTCCTCTTTCAGAGACTCAGTGCCACAAACCAGAGAGGAAATGCCTGCAGTATTCTGGACACACGGCCCACCGCCGGGGAGCTGGACGAAGTATTCGAGATGTAGCTCTGAGTTGTTATCTAGACTGTTTAACTTTCTTATTTATATATATATATATATATATATATATATATATATATATATATATATATATTATATTATATATATATATATATATATATTATATATAATTATATTTTATTTTATATAGGGGTCTACCTCTGGTGCAAATTGTGGGACCCACAGCCTCGGAGAAGTGGATAAAAAGGCTTCAAGAAGAATATTTTAATTTCTTCCTGGAGCCATTTGAATATTGCACTTCCCCTACCACCCCATCTTTTCATTTTTTTACCAATATGTATATTTTATTACAAAATATGGTAGAAAAGATTTAAGAGATACGTTGCTGTTAAAAAGATGGCATATAGAGTACATGAGGTATGAGGGATACATTTCTAGTACATATTGCTATGTGTTTGTTACAGCTTCTCAGAGTTGGGGTGCATACCCAAGATGCAGCAGGCATTACCACTCTGAACAGCAGCACTGAGTCGCTCGAACAGAAAACTAGCCACCCTGGGATCCTCAGATACCCTGATGAGTCTTTTGCCTAGCTTCTTAAGGAACTTAGATGCACTTTTTCCCCATGAGCCAGGGGTCTCCAAGCTTATGGGAACAAACATAAAATGATAGGCAACTTCTCTGTATTTTCTAGACTTCTGGGACTCCCTGAAGCTGGTATCTGCCCCTCCTTCCTCCCTGGTGTATTGGAGATAGGTATCAGCCAAGGTAGATGTATATTTGTAGTCCCACACCACCTGCTTGCCATCTGTCCAAGCTTGAAGTGCGACTCCATCTGGGCACTTTTGGCTGCCATCAGATCTGAATAGTTTGGGTGGCTCCCTTACTGCTGGATATCCGGCTGTTGTGAGGCTCCTCTTGATAATGTTATTAACTTCTTCATGCCTTTCAATCTATCCCTCGGATTTATAGCACACAAGACTATTGTACCTGAATCGGTCAGACTATTGTACCTGAATCGGTCTGTCGCTTCACTGCCGCAAATACGCCTGTGATGGGCGAGAATAGGGGCGGCAAGTCAAAGGGCAACACCAATGCGGATGGTCTGTGGATCGAGGTGCGTGTTTACGCCAGAGTTGGGAACAGCCAACAGAAAGTCACCTACATGATGATCTCTCACTGCCAGGAGGTGGGTTCTGTCCTTCCCTGGCACATTCTGAAGCATTGTTGAGGCTATTGGACCATCCCAGTGTGACTTTTTGCAGTTATTGGGAAGTGCAGGTCTAGTTTCAGAGCCCAATAGATTATCCTAAGTCATGGCTCCATCAGTAAACTTTTGGTCATGGATTCCAATCTTGTCCCTAAGATGTTCAGGGAGAATCACTGTTACAAGTCCACTGAATGCAACACATGAGGACAGGAAAGCAGGAAGCACAATCTGTGATGATTTGCAGACACCAATGCCTCCTAGTCTGACTGGAAGTGTGGCTTAGTCCCACTGCCCATCTTCTAGAATAAGGTTAAATATTTTTGTAAAAATATTCCTCAGGATACTGTCGTATTCGTGCAGTACAGGGTTATCAAATGAACGTGCACAACTGCACATCTTAGGAAATATGTTAACCTGGGCAGCCGGTGTCATCGATACCATCGACACCATGCCTAGCCCTTCTAGGGTAGGGTAGGTGCCTGAGCCCGAGCCTTTAGCTCATAAGACTGTCATTCCCATTAGCCCCCTTGGGGCGGGGATGGCAGACCAGAGAGGCCTAGCTTGTGGCTAGGCCTGGGGACAGTTGGTCCCAAAGATGAGGAGGTACTTGTGCCTCCTCTCATGGGGGACTTAGGTCTCAGACACTCCCTAAAGAGGGAGCCAAGGCCGGGCCACCACTTGGAGAAGGCCATGGCCGGGAGAATACCGGCGAATCTTTAATAATAATAACCTGGGTAGCCTCAAGTAATTTGTGAGAAGGTACAAAGCATCGTGGGTATCAAGATTGCCTATTCGTTGTTCCATCCTCCTCAACGCTTCGTTTCTTCCTGAGAATTGTGTCAATGGCAGCACTTCCCAGAGGTGCTCCAAGCAAGATGCTATTTGTGGGGACAATGACTGATGCTCCTGGTAGTTTGGATCTCACTGCATCATTCACTTGTTGATTAACTGAGATGATTTCACATTTGGAGGGATTAAGGATGAGACCCATTTCCTGTCCCCGTGTCATCACCTGTGTAAGACCATGTAGAAGGGACTCCATTGTACCTGTCAATGTGCCATCATCCCGGAACCAGATGTTTAGCTCACTGGTCAGCCTGACTGTGATTTCCCTAACCACTATACAGAAGCGAAATGGTGCAAGAGGATCTCCTTGCTGGACATCCTTTGATGTGATTTCATGCTCTCCAAACAGGAGCATTGATTCCTTGCTATATTAAGCTGAAACAACAGGGAAGAGACCAAGGAAATGTTCTTGTACAGCTGTTAATACCACATCTCTTTTCAGGAGATTAAATTAAATCTAATTTTACCACTGTAGTGTCCTCAGGCAGGTTGTTGATATAAGCCTTTGTGGTATGAACCGCTGCTTCACTTCCTTGAGAGACCCCAAAGCCAAACTGGTTTGGCTGAAGCATCATGGCCGCCTCTGTGCAAATACTTCGAACAGCAGCTTTGGAAATGAGGCAGCGAAGAGTGTTGCTCACAGCAATTGGCCTAATTCCTCCATTCATTTTAAGGGCACAAAGTGATACACCAAAAATGAAAGGTTTAATTTTGTCAGGAATCAGACCAGCCAAGGAATTGTTGATGGATCTTGTGATCTCTGAAAGCAATGGCTCTGTAATCTCTCCAATAACTGGATTAACCATTTCCTTTAAATGACATTTGTAGACAGCCTGTACTACTGTCTGCACAGACAGCCTATGCTGTCTGCCAGCTTACTTCATATTTCGTGGCACTCAGGTGCTGCCCTCTCTAGGCCTGCCCAGGTCAGCGCGATGCTGGTCCCACTCGCACTCACTCTCTCAGCGGCCTAGACTCAGTCAACACTCCTACTCCTCTCTCCCTCGTGGGCATGGCCCTCCTGGGCCATGGGCACAAACACACAAGCCTGTGTACCCACCACGACTTTGCAAATAAAGTAAGAAGCCTCCAAAGCCTTTATCATTGAACCCAGCTCAGCAGAACACCAAGTTTTATATAGTACAGCGCTCTACACCTAGGAATCTGTCTGCCCCAGTAAGCAGTATCGAGTCCTGCTGACTGCGATCATTCTGTGTATATACCTGCTTGTTTCTGCGTGGTGCATTGATATAAAAATAGCTTGAGAGGTCAGAACATACAGGAGGAGACTGAAATAGCTTAAATCCATGTTTGAGGCTGACTGACGTGCCCGGGCTGGGAAAGAAACATGGCTTGTGAACCAGGCTGCCCAGTCTATGTGGCATTTGTGTGGCCGAGTGGACTAGAGCGCTGCCTGAGAATCTGTTCGCCCCAGTAAGCAGTATCGAGTCCTGCTGACTGCAATCTTTCTGTGTATATCTATTTTTCAACACACCGGCCGTATCCCACCGAGGCAGGGCGGCCCAAAAGGAAAAACAAACGCTTCTCTTTTTACATTTAGTAATATATACAGGAGAAGGGGTTACTAGCTCCTTGCTCCCGGCATTTTAGTTGCCTCTTACAACACGCATGGCTTACGGAGGAAGAATTCTGTTCCACTTCCCCATAGAGATAAGAGAAAATAAACAAGAACAAGAACTAGTAAGAAAATAGAAGAAAACCCACAGGGGTGTGTATATATATATGCTTGTACATTTATGTGTAGTGTGACCCAAGTGTAAGTAGAAGTAGCAAGACGTACCTGAAATCTTGCATGTTTATGAGACAGAAAAATGGACACCAGCAATCCTACCATCATGTAAAACAATTACAGGCTTTCGTTTCACACTCACTTGGCAGGACGGTAGTACCTCCCTGGGTGGTTGCTGTCTACCAACCTACTACCTACAATCTTTCTGTGTGTGTACAGGCAGAGGCTGGGCTCCACATTCATCATCCCGTGACATCACACAACAGTCACAGGCCTAAAAGGGATCTCCTATCTAAAGCACATGGATGATACTATATGCTATGCTATATAACACAGGGATCAGCAACTATGTTGACATATATATATAGGATGGGGTCCACCTCTGGTGTAAATTTTGGGACCCATAGCCTCGGAGAAGTGGATAAAAAGGCTTCAAGGAAGAATATTTGGATATATATTTGGAATTATATATATATATTATATATTAATATATATATATATATATATATATATATATAATATTATATATATATAACAGTGGTCCCTCGTTTTTCGTAATTAATCCCTTCCTGGAGCCGTTACTATAAACGAAATTTACGATTTACGAATCAATTTTCCCCATAAGAAATAATGTAAATACAATTATTCCGTTCCTGACACCCAGAAGTATTAAAACAAAAAAAAATTTAACATGAAATATACATGTAGTACATAAACAATACAATGGGAAATGATGAATGAAACATTAACAGCATAACACTTACCTTTATTGGAGATTCTTCTTAGTGTATGGGAGACTGGAGGAGGAGAGAGAGTGGATTGTTTATAGTTTGGAAGGGAAAACCCCGTTCCATCAACCCCTCAGGTACTTTTGGTTTTCTGGGGTTGTTTCTCTTCTCGTTTTTAAATGCACGGGACCCCCTTGAGAGTCACTGGAGTCTGTCTCACAAAAAAACTGAGGGAGAGTTTGTTTCTGGGTTCTTTAACCTTTCCCCTAAAATGGCCAAGACTTTGTCCTGTTATGTTCCAACCTGGCTTGAACAACCTTGTTAGGGTGGTTTCTCCATAAAGCTTTCCTCTTACCCCCCTAGAAAAAAATTTTAAATTTTCAAAGAAGGCCCCTTCTTCCATCTTTTTCCCCTCCCTGCAGCAAGATTCTGAGCTTTGATGTGTTCTTTTCCTCTGAAGCTTTGCAGCCTCAGTGGTGAGCTCTATTGTGGTCTTCCCCCAAATTCTTCCACATACTCCAAATCACATCCAACCCATGGAATCCCCAGTGCCCCCCAATTGTTTTACAAAGACATAGGTATTAGGGTCGTCCCAAACCCTTCAAATCCCCTTGTCGAACAATTGGCCACATTTTTCTCCAGCAGAGTTCAAAGCCTGGTAGCACCCCCTTCCCAAGCCATACCTATAAGGGTTATGATGGGGGTGCGAAGTTTCTCCCCAAAAATTCCCTAGGGTCAAGTGAGTGTCTGTGGTCCAGTAAAGCCCCTTTGTGAAACATTGCTTTTGTGTAGAGTTTTTTAAAGTTTAAAAACCCCGCTGGTCCATGGGTTGGGGGAGGGGAAAAGTATTGGGGGGAAAAGAATTTACTGTGATAAACCCCAAACTCTCGAAAATTAGGTATCCAAGTTTGGAGGATCAGCAGGTGCTTTCCTTTACTAGCAGGCATTGAATCCAATTTTTTTTCCCAGGAGATACTCCTTCACCTAGGGCCAAACTTTTCATTAAACCCCTCGACAAAAATTTCCCCCTCTGCCCCATCCCTTATATTGTTTTCCAAAAAACACAAACTTTTTTTTTCTCTTCTAACATTTTTTTCCTAAACACGGGGATTTTCAGAAGGGTACATAAATGGCTTCACTTTGAAATCCCCCCTAGATTAGAACAGAACATTAGTGTGCCTGTCTTTATGGCTTGGTCTGGCGTTGCCTTTTCTCTTGTTAATGAGGTCCTCTTTGGCATTTTCTTCCCAAAAGAGGCCTGTTTCGTCACAATTGAAACTTTTTCGGTTTTAGTCCTTTAGCCTCTATTCTCCGGGAATTTATGCACAATTTTTAGCCGCCTTGTGGTTGAAATGGAGCCCCACCATGCCTTACCACATGTGAGCCAGTCGGTTTTAAAAAATTCTCAAACAGCCCTTTTTGGCCTTAAATTTTCCCCCCCCACCACTATTTCAGGAATTTTTTATCAAATCTTTAAGCATGCCTAGCCTTTTAAAAGTTTCGAATAAAAGTATCTCCTGCTAATTGTTTTCTTTGTCCACACCAATAATAACTTCTCAACTCTTCCAGTACTGGGATCTCATTTTTTTCGCAAGTTTCTCCCCTTGCAAAACAGATCCCTTTTTTTCCTTTTTTTTGGCCCTACAAACATAAGGTTGTTAGGGTTTTTTTATACATCCCGGGCAGTTCGGCCACCTTGTACCATTTCTATGTTCAATGAGGTTTTTTTTTAAAATTTAGTCGTATTTCTAACTTTTTCCACGGCTTGGCACTAGGGCTTTCTTTTAGCCAGGTAGTTTTTTTTAGTACTTGCAAACACTAAAAAAAATGGAATATTATGAAATTTTCGGGAGCACGTGAGGGGCCTTCGCTCACTGGGAAAAATGCCAGACTGGCTGCCGCCCTGGCTCACGGTTTGGGACGCGTCCCCGGACGAACTAGCTCGCGAGTCAACCCTTTAAAGCGAGTCCCTGTTTATACGAAAATACCCCCATGATTTGGGGAAATTTTTTGATTGCCGGGGGGATCGAAAAAAGGGGGGGCCCTGTTATTAGTATATATATATTTATATATTTTTATATATATATATATATTATAAATTTTTTATATATTATATATAATATATAATTTTAGTGGAGTAGGTTTTGGGAGCGCAACCACCCAGGGGGGTATACCGTCCTGCCAAGTGAGTGTAAAAAAACCTGGATTGTTTTAATGATGGGGGATTGTGTGTCTTTTGTCTGTTTATAAATATGCAAGTTACAGGGATGTCTTGACTTTATTACACTTAGGGCAACTACACATAAAAATGTACAATTTTTTTATAACATCATTGAGTTTTCTTTGATTTTATTTAATTTTTTTTGGTTTTATTAATTTTTTTTATATCCATGGGGAAGGGAATAAAATCTTTCCCCCGTAAGCCATGCGTGTTGTAAAAGTCAATAAAATGCGGGAACAATGGGCTAGTAACCCCTTTTTCCTGTAAAGATTATAAAAAGAAAAAGAAGAAAAAATTTGTCAAAGGGGGAAAGTCGAATGTGGGAGTTGTGAGTATAAAAGAAAGAGATGTTGTGGAGTTATAAATGAGAGAAGTGGATGTCTGGCTTTAAGTGAAACAAGTGAAGGGGTGGAGAGTTTCAGGGGAGGGGAAATAAATGGATTAGGTCAGGGGTTTCAAATGAGTTAGAGCTAAAAAAGGGGGATAGAAATAATTTTGAAGGATAACTATGGCAGGAAAGAGGGCTATAAATTTTTTAAATTCAAGGTTATGGGGAGTAAATAAAGATTGGTGTGAAAAGGGGGTTTTTTAATAAGGTGTATGCACCTGGAAAGAGAGAAAGTGTAGAGGAGAGAGGAGATTTTGGAAAGTTGATTTGAAGCGTGGGGGTTTTGAATAAAAAGTGTGGGGAGAAATGGTGGTTGGGGTTTTTAATGCAAAAGGGGGTTTTAAAAAATTTTTAGGGGGGAGATAGGTAAATTTGGGGTCCCGGGGGTAAATGTAAATGGGGAGCCTTTAATTGAGCTATGTGTAGAAGAAATTTGGTAATAAGAAATACTTTTTTATAAAAAAGGGATAAAAAAATATAAAAGGTAGATGTAGCACGAAATGAAAGTAGTTTTTTAGATTTTATTGGGGGTAAAAGGTTGAGGGGTAGGCTCCAGGATGTACATGTTTATGGGGGGGCAATGATATATGGGATATTTTTTATTTTGTAGCTACATTTAGGTAAGAGGAGGGGGGAAAAGGGGAATGGCAACAACAAGTAAGGGGGGAAGTGAAAGTGTATAAAAATAAGGGAGGAGAAGTTCGGGTGAGATATAACGATTTGGGAGAAAAGGGGGGCTAGTGCAAAAAGAGTGTGGGGGGGGTTTAAGAGGGTTGAATGTTTTAAAAAATGAGTATTAGAAAGTGGGGGCAGAAGTTTTGGTTATAGGAGGGGGGGCAGGAGGAAAAAGGGAATGATTGGTGGAATGAGAAATAAAGGGTTTTGATAAAAGAGAAAAAGGTGCTTAGAAAGGGGGTTTTTCAAAGCAGAAGTGTTATAAGAAAAAGCAGAGTATATGGAGAGTAAAAAAAGGTAAAGAGAGGGTGAGAGAGTGCAAAAGGGGAGCAGATGATGAGTGGGGGGAAACCTGTCAAGAAATTTTAATGAAAAAAGAAAAAATTTTGGAGTGAGTTAACAAGTTAAGAAAGCCTAGGGGAAAAAAAGGATTTGCAGTTAAAAAAAAGGAAAGGGGGGTTAGTAGATGGGAGATGGAGGTATTTTGGGGGGTGGCGAATATTTTGAGGAACTTTTTTAAAAGTTAAGGAAGAAAAAAGAGGCATAATTTTATGCACTGGTCAGGGAGGGTTTCCCTCTTTTAGGAGTGAAGAAGAGCGAATGTAAGTGTGGGGGAGGAGTGAGGGATTACAAAAGAAGGGGGGGGAAAGCAGCGGGAAAGATGGTCATGACAGAAATGTTAAAAGCAGGGGGGGATATAGTTTTGGAGTGGTTGGTACTTTTGTTTAATAAATGTATGAAAGAGGGGAAGGTACCTAGGGATTGGCAGAGAGCATGTATAGTCCCTTTATATAAAGGGAAAGGGGACAAAAGAGACTGTAAAATTATAGAGGAATAAGCTTACTGAGTATACCAGGAAAAGTGTACGGTAGGGTTATAATTGAAAGAATTAGAGTAAGACAGAATGTAGGATTGCGGATGAGCAAGGAGGTTTTAGAGTGGGTAGGGGATGTGTAGATCAGGTGTTTACATTGAAGCATATATGTGAACAGTATTTAGATAAAGATAGGGAAGTTTTTATTGCATTTATGGATTTAGAAAAGGCATATGATAGAGTGGATAGAGGAGCAATGTGGCAGATGTTTGCAAGTATATGGAATAGGTGGTAAGTTATTAAATGCTGTAAAGAGTTTTTATGAGGATAGTGAGGCTCAGGTTAGGGTGTGTAGAAGAGAGGGAGACTACTTCCCGGTAAAAGTAGGTCTTAGACAGGGATGTGTAATGTCACCATGGTTGTTTAATATATTTATAGATGGGGTTGTAAAGGAAGTAAATGCTAGGGTGTTTGGGAGAGGGGTGGGATTAATTATGGGAATCAAATTCAAAATGGGAATTGACACAGTTACTTTTTGCTGATGATACTGTGCTTATGGGAGATTCTAAAGAAAAATTGCAAAGGTTAGTGGATGAGTTTGGGAATGTGTGTAAAGGTAGAAAGTTGAAAGTGAACATAGAAAAGAGTAAGGTGATGAGGGTGTCAAATGATTTAGATAAAGAAAAATTGGATATCAAATTGGGGAGGAGGAGTATGGAAGAAGTGAATGTTTTCAGATACTTGGGAGTTGACGTGTCGGCGGATGGATTTATGAAGGATGAGGTTAATCATAGAATTGATGAGGGAAAAAAGGTGAGTGGTGCGTTGAGGTATATGTGGAGTCAAAAAACGTTATCTATGGAGGCAAAGAAGGGAATGTATGAAAGTATAGTAGTACCAACACTCTTATATGGGTGTGAAGCTTGGGTGGTAAATGCAGCAGCGAGGAGACGGTTGGAGGCAGCGGAGATGTCCTGTTTAAGGGCAATGTGTGGTGTAAATATTATGCAGAAAATTCGGAGTGTGGAAATTAGGAGAAGGTGTGGAGTTAATAAAAGTATTAGTCAGAGGGCAGAAGAGGGGTTGTTGAGGTGGTTTGGTCATTTAGAGAGAATGGATCACAGTAGAATGACATGGAAAGCATATAAATCTATAGGGGAAGGAAGGCGGGGTAGGGGTCGTCCTCGAAAGGGTTGGAGAGAGGGGGTAAAGGAGGTTTTGTGGGTAAGGGGCTTGGACTTCCAGCAAGCGTGCGTGAGCGTGTTAGATAGGAGTGAATGGAGACGAATGGTACTTGGGACCTGACGATCTGTTGGAGTGTGAGCAGGGTAATATTTAGTGAAGGGATTCAGGGAAACCGGTTATTTTCATATAGTCGGACTTGAGTCCTGGAAATGGGAAGTACAATGCCTGCATTTTTAAAGGAGGGGTTTGGGATATTGGCAGTTTGGAGGGATATGTTGGTATCTTTATACGTATATGCTTCTAAAACTGTTGTTATCTGAGCACCTCTGCAAAAACAGTGATAATGTGCGAGTGTGGTGAAGTTTTAAATTTGATGATGAAAGTATTTTTCTTTTTGGGGATTTTCTTTCTTTTTTGGGTCACCCTCCCTCGGTGGGAGGGGGCCGACTTTTTTGAAAAAAAAAAAAAAAAAAAAAAAAAAAAATATATATATTATATATATATATATTATATATATATATGTATCTCTTCTCGGCAGTGTCTTCTCTGGGTGTGGGGTTATTATATATGTGTCGTGCCGAATATGTAAAACTGGTCAATTAGCAAGAATCATTCAAAATTAAGTCCTTTCTAAAATTTTCTCTTATACGTTTAAAGATATATTTTTTTCTTTAATGATAATTTTAAAAATTTTAATTTTGCCCAAAAGAATCTTAAAAAAACTTACCAAACCCTTATTATAACAAGAACAATTATTTTAGCCTAACTCAACTAAATATATTTTAGATTTGTTTACAATAATTTAATACTAAGAAAAACACAGTGAAATATTTTTTTTCGTTAGGTTCAGAATAATTTCTGCAAAATTTATTGCATATACAAATTTTCACTTGTCCTTATGCAAGATGGCGTTGTTATTTAAGCCAAAAATCGCAAGTTTTGCCTATTGGGCCGACATATATTATTTATATTAATATATATATATATATATATAATATATATATATATATATATTATATATATATATATATATATATGCAAAACAACCACTCTGAAAGAATAGAGAAATTCCAAGCGCTTTCGTGATACTCACATTATCAAGGAACTATGAAAGAGAAGCATCCAAGGAAGCTATATAAGGGGGTCCGGCCAGCACCTCACTATCAGATCCCACAACGGTTAAACACGTGACGCGCGGCGAGCCAACTTGGATGGTCCTTTGCACAACTCACCCCCAAGCTATTCTACCCAAGAAATTTAAAAAATTATTTTTCCAGTGGATTATTAAATTCTTCCAAATTCTATTAATTATAAATGGATTAATTTATTTTAAACCAAAGGAAAAATTCATATTATTGTCAAAATCCTTTTTATGAAACAAGATTCAATTTTTTCCTGTCGACCATGGACTTGCTTTGATACTACTTTCTCAACTTTTTGAAAATCAATTGGATGGTTAAAATCTCTTACATGAATAAATAGAGCATTGGAATCTTGTCCAGTTCTAATGCTATATTTATGTTGTTTTAATCTTAGTTCGAGATTTTTACCAGTTTGACCGTAATAAACTTTATCGCAAATTTTACAAGGAATCTTATAGACACATCCATCAGCATTTTGGGGGGAATTCTTTATCAAAAGTTTTTTTACTGTATCAAGATTTTTGAATACAACTTTAATATTAAAAGTCTTAAGAAGAGAAGGCATATCAACCAAGTTTTCATGGTAAGGGAGAACCAACATATTTTTAGTTGAATAAGGCTGGTTGCCCTTTTTGGATTATAAAAAGTGTTTCTAGCAACTTTAAAAGATTTATCAATTACATTTCTTGGGTATTTTAAATCATTACCTATTTCATAAATTTTGGATATTTCCTCATCTATGAACTCAGGACTACAAATTCGTAAAGCTCTCAAAAACATTGATGAGAAAACAGACAGTTTGACTCTATCTTGATGCGAGGAATAATAGTGGACATAGGAACAGTTATTTGTAGGTTTTCTGTAAATTTTAAATTTGAATTCATTATTACCCTTAATAATTAAAACATCTAGAAAAGACAATGAGTTATTTTCTTCAAACTCAACAGTAAAGTTTATAGAATGGGCTAAGCTATTTAATTTTCCAAGAAAATGGTGTATATCTACATTTTTGGGCATAAGACACAAAATATCATCAACATATCTGAACCATTTAGCTCTATTAGGGAGGATTGTGTTAAGCAACCTTGTTTCAAAAAATTCCATGTATTGGTTACTAAGAACAGGTGAAAGAGGATTTCCCATTGCCATACCAAACTTCTGAGTGTAAAACTTATCATTAAATACAAATTTTGCATCAACAATGCAAAGTTTAATAAGTTTAATGATAGTAGGAACTGGCAATGGTAAATCATAGTTAACGAGTTCTTCAGATAAGAAACTTAATAAATCATCAACAGGAACTTTCGTAAACAAGGAAGTAACATCAAAACTAACCATGTTAAAATCATTTAAGTCAGTCAAGGAGCTTAATTTATCAACCAAGTCTATGTTGTTTTTAACATTAAAGTTAGAAATTTTGCCAACAATAGGGCTCAAAATATCAACAAGCCATTTGGATAATTTATATGAAACTGACCCTATGGAGCTAATAATTGGTCTGACTGGATTCCCTGGTTTGTGTGTTTTTATTAGTCCATACATGTAAGGTAAAGATGGATTAGTGAAAGTAAATTGTTTGACTAATTCATCTTTGCCTTTGACTTAAATGATTTTAACATGGTTAGTTTTGATGTTACTTCCTTGTTTAGAAATTTTCCTTTATGATTTTTTAAAGTTTTTTATCTAAAGAACTCGTTAACTAGATTTACCATTGCCAGTTACTACTATATAAATTTTTTTAAAAACTTTGCATTTTGAGGGCAAAATTTGTATTTAATGATAAGTTTTACACTCAGAAGTTTGGTATGGCAATGGGAAATCCTCTTTCACCTGTTCTTAGTAACCTATACATGGAATTTTTTGAAACAAGGTTGCTTAACAAAATCCCCCCAATAGAGCAAAATGGTTCAGATATTTGATGTATTTTGTGTTTATCCCAAAAATGAGATATACACCATTTTCTTAAAAAAAATTTAAATAGCTTAGCCCATTCTAAAAAAACTTTACTTTTGAGTTTGAAGAAAATAACTCATTACCTTTTTCTAGATGTTTTAATTATTAAGGTAAAATGAATTAAAATTTTAAAAATTTAAAAAACCTACAAATAACTTTTCCCTATGTCCACTTTTATTCCCGCATCAAGTAAGAAAAACTTCTTTTTCTCAAAATTTTTTTTGGAGTTTTACAAATTTTGTAGTCCTGAGTTCATGATGAGGAAATACCCCAAAATTTTTGAAATAGAATTTTTAAATACCCAAAAATTTAAATTGAAAAATTTTTTAAAAAGTTGCTAGAAACATTTTTTATAATCCAAAAAGGGGAACCAGCCTTTTTCAACTAAAAATATTTGGTTTCCCTTACATAAAAATTTGTTGATATCCTTCTCTTCTTAAGACTTTTAATTTTAAAAGTTGTATTCAAAAACTTGATCAGAAAAAAACTTTTGATAAAAAATTTCCCCCCAAAATGCGATGGATGTTCTTAAGTTCCCTTAAAAATTTTTGGAAAAGTTTTTACGGTAAACTGGTAAAATCCAAACTAAGTTTAAAACAACATAAATTGCATTAGAACTGGACAAGATTCCAATGCTCTATTTATTCATGTAAAAGATTTTAACCATCCAATTGATTTTTAAAAAGTTGAGAAAGTAATCTAGCAATCCATGGTCGACAGGAATATAATTGAATCTTTTTCATAAAAAACAGTTTTGACAATAAAAGAATATTTTTTTGGTTTATATAAATTAAAAATCCCTTTAAAATTAATAGAATTTGGGGAAAATTTAAAATACATGGACAAATAACTTTTAAAAATTTTTTTGGGTAGAAAAGCTTGGGGTGAGTTGTGCAAAAGGACCTATCCAAGTTGGCTCGCCGCGCTCACGTTTTAACCGTTGGGATCTGATGTGAGGTGCGGCTGGGCCCCTTATATACTTTCCCTTTGGGGCCACTTTCATAGTTCCTTTATAATGTGAGTATTCACGAAAGCGCTTGGGAAATTTTTCTATTCTTCAGAGTGGTTTTTTTGCATATTTTGAAATCACCCGTTTCTGTGTCTTATTTATATATATATAAATATATAATATATATATATAATATAATATATATATAATAATATATATATATAACCACACACACCACACAACACACCCAGAGAAGACACTGCCCAAAAGATACATAGTCCCCCACCAATACATTTCCAAAAACTTCCAGCATCTTTTCCCAAAACTTCATTCGAATACTACCTCCACAACCACGACCATCAAGGAATTACCAGTGATAGACAACAAGCTTCCCTCCTCTGCGGGTTTACAAAACCCTTGTAATGACTGGCAAATTATACGTCGGCAAAACATCAAGAATCTCGAAAAAACCAATTTCAGAACACAAGTACCAATCAGATCTGACTACAAGAATGCCTGGTACAACACCGAATTTTTCACAAACCTTTAATAAACTACAGAAACTCAAGACTATCGCCACAGAAACAACACTCAATACCGAAGAATCCTGGGAAACGTCCCTTATTTCATATCCGAAACTTAACAGAACAATAGCTTCATAAAAATAAATGAACCACTTTCCAAGAAACGCTTCATCCCTTTTTCCCCCATAAATACATAGGAAGGGGAAAAACACTGCAGAAGGTCTACTCATATACTTAATCAATCTCTCTTCTAAGCTACCCAAGGTTTTAGACTCTATAACCTTACTCAGTAGATCATCACATGCAGCATTCTCCACCTGACCCAGCACTCTCAACCTGACTTAATCCTATACTCACGTACCTTCCACCCCAGGTAGATCTGTTTGTGATTTGATAAAGATCACTGTGTGGGTAAAACGTTGTCAATAAAGGATCAAATTATACTGCGCATTCTTTGTACTGGTGACAGACCTCGCCGCGGGGGCGTTGACCCCTAAAACCATCTCCAGGTATACTGACTGCGGCTGACAGCAGCACACACAGATGATCACACCAGTAACTGGAAGGCCTGGTCTGGAACCGGGCCGAGATGGCAGTGACCTCGATATCGATTCCAGGTAGACTCCAGAGAGTATGCTGATGCAGTGTGTTACTGGCTGATACGGACGTGGTGCTGTAGACACTCGCTTCACTAAACACACAAACCCTAAGTCAATTTTTTGTAGTTTGTCAAAAAATAAATAAACAAAGAATAATTCTGTGTTCACATTATATACAGTTTGGTGATAAACGGCGTCTCAACAGGCTGCCTTAGTCTAATTTATGACCTTACTAATAGGGGGAGGCCAGGGGGAGAGCCCCCAAGGTGCGTTATTAATATCTTGTCAACTCAAGGTAGCAGATATCTCACACCCGCCTCAAGGTAGCAGCTATCTCACACCCACCTCAAGGTAGTAGCTATCTCACACCTGCCTCAAGGTAGCAGCTATCTCACACCCACCTCAAGGTAGTAGCTATCTCACACCTGCCTCAAGGTAGCAGCTATCTCACACCTGCCTCAAGGTAGCAGCTATCTCACACCCGCCTCAAGGTAGTAGCTATCTCACACCTGCCTCAAGGTAGCAGCTATCTCACACCTGCCTCAAGGTAGCAGCTATCTCAACCCACCTCAAGGTACGTAGCTATCTCACCCCTGCCTCAAGGTAGCAGCTATCTCACACCCGCCTCAAGGTAGTAGCTATCTCACACCTGCCTCAAGGTAGCAGCTATCTCACACCCACCTCAAGGTAGCAGCTATCTCACACCCACCTCAAGGTAGCAGCTATCTCACACCCGCCTCAAGGTAGCAGCTATCTCACACCCGCCTCAAGGTAGCAGCTATCTCACACCCGCCTCAAGGTAGCAGCTATCTCACACCCACGTCAAGGTACCAGCTATCTCACAACCACCTCAAGGTAGCAGCTATCTCACAACCACCTCAAGGCAGCAGCTATCTCACACCCACCTCAAAGTAGCAGCTATCTCACACCCACCTCAAGGTAGCAGCTATCTCACAACCACCTCAAGATAGCAGCTATCTCACACCCACCTCAAGGTACCAGCTATCTCACACCCACCTCAAGGTAGCAGCTGTCTCACACCCACCTCATGGTACCAGCTATCTCACAACCACCTCAAGGTACCAGCTATCTCACACCCACCTCAAGGTAGCAGCTATCTCACACCCACCTCAAGGTAGCAGCTATCTCACAACCACCTCAAGGTAGCAGCTATCTCACAACCACCTCAAGGTAGCAGCTATCTCACACCCACCTCAAGGTACCAGCTATCTCACACCCACCTCAAGGTAGCAGCTGTCTCACACCCACCTCATGGTACCAGCTATCTCACAACCACCTCAAGGTACCAGCTATCTCACACCCACCTCAAGGTAGCAGCTATCTCACACCCACCTCAAGGTAGCAGCTATCTCACAACCACCTCAAGGCAGCAGCTATCTCACACCCACCTCAAGGTAGCAGCTATCTCACACCCACCTCAAAGTAGCAGCTATCTCACACCCACCTCAAGGTAGCAGCTATCTCACAACCACCTCAAGGTACCAGCTATCTCACAACCACCTCAAGGTACCAGCTATCTCACAACCACCTCAAGGTACTAGCTATCTCACAACCACCTCAAGGTACCAGCTATCTCACAACCACCTGAAGGTACCAGCTATCTCACAACCACCTCAAGGTACCAGCTATCTCACAACCACCTCAAGGTACCAGCTATCTCACAACCACCTCAAGGTCCCAGCTATTTTCCAACCACCTCAAGGTACCGCTATCTCACAACCACCTCAAGGTACCAGCTATCTCACAACCACCTCAAGGTACCAGCTATCTCACAACCACCTCAAGGTACCAGCTATCTCACACCCGCTTCGACGCTCATCATCGCAAAAGGTCGTACATATATGTCTTGTGTAAATCAAACCACCCATGGTAAAACCTATTTGACATTCAGTTTATTTCCAATTCTTTGTTAATTATTAAGTGAAAATTTATCATTGTTTTGCCCCCTGCTTAACAGTCTGATAGAGATGTCCGGAGGTAATCACATACAACGGTACAAAACGTGTAACCAGATACACACGCTCCAGTCACTGAGTGTCACGTACTAGCAAAATTTGTGTTTAGCAATGGAGTACAGTCAGTAATGTTACCTAGCTTGAGGTAGTATAAGGACATTCCTATTAAGACTCACTGGCTACTTCATCATCGTCCTATCATCCTCCTTAATATATACTTCTCGAAGTTTATCAGATATCAGTATTAGGGTCATTGTTCTTCTTTATAAATTCCTTAACGATCTTGTTATTCTCGTGAACATATTATGTAACGACAGATACCCTAATATTTTTCTGATTTTGATTCTTTCTAATCGTCAGTAAATGAGAGGAGTCGCTCAGCTGGAGGCTGTTTTGTAGTCTTTATTTCGACATAAATATGAGACATATATCAGGAATCTCAGAATGTCTCTGTACTACCATTCTCTTCTACAAATCTTCAGCTAATTTACTGTGTCAGTGGGCGGGGTCAGATCCATCTTCACAGCTATTAGCTTCGAGTGCTCTCAGATTAATGGCACATCTGAACCACTTCACCCTCACACACCCTGGATTCCAGCCATATCCAGCTGAAAGCCCGGTAGCTTATTACGACTGCAGGTACAGAGGATTCCATCAGTACCCAGGAGGAGTTACACACTATCAGTTGCAAACGTCAGCCAACCAGGCTGGTAGGTTCTTGCAAAAAATAAAAAAAAATATCTGATATATTGGCCCCTTAACCACCCGTGGATAAGAGGGCTTCAGGATGCTTTCAAAAAAAAAAAAAAAAAAAAAAGGGAGCTGTGCACAGCACCCATATTATTCACTTTTTTCACTGTAATATGTGAGTTTGTGAAGTTCTTCTTGAGGCATTTGGGAATTTTGGGATGAAATTCTTCATCTGGTGGTAATCTATTCTACAAAGTTTAAGGCACATAAACATACCTACTCTACCAAAAAAAAATGACACTGCCTCTGGCTGTGGTGGTGGAAAATTTTGAGTGCTCCCTTTCATTCTGTATTTCGTTGAGGTGCACAACATTCACAGT
Source organism: Cherax quadricarinatus (assembly GCF_026875155.1). NCBI lineage: Eukaryota > Metazoa > Arthropoda > Malacostraca > Decapoda > Parastacidae > Cherax > Cherax quadricarinatus. The sequence goes on along the minus strand of NC_069420.1, from coordinate 50,857,505 downwards.
CTACTGACATATCTGTTCTCCTAATATCGTGCTCGTTTTTTCCACTATAATCTACCTTGTCCATAATTACTATTACATTTGTTTTGTCTGTTTCGTAAGGTGAAGTCCAGGATCTTTCCTTAATTCATGGTATAACTTAAGAAATCTTTGAGAACAATTGTGTTGCAGAGGTCTGAGCTCTCCAAGCGGTGCCTCGTGGCCTGGTGGCTAAAGTTCTCGCTTCACACGTCGAGGGTCTGAGTTTGATTCCAACACAAGGTAGAAACATTGGGCGTGTTTCTTTACACCGGTTGTTTATGTTCACCCATCAGTAAAATGGGTACCTGGGTGTTAGTCGACTGGTGTGGGTCGCATCCTAGGACACTGACCTAATTTACCCGAAATGCTCGGTATAACAAGCGGCTTTCTAAATAGTCGTATGTCACTGATGCCAACTATGGTCTGTATACCTTGTACATGTACTTGCAGAAATAAAGATATTTTTATTATTATTATTATTATTATTATTATTATTATTATTATTATTATTATTATTATTATTATATCCAGTGAGCATCTCACACATTCACTTCCTTCATTTCGTCTAAAATCAAACAAAAGTCTGGTAGATCATTGTCAATACAGGCATCGGGTCTCCCGTCTGTACTGAGATGGGCTTAAAATTATCAGTAGTAAATGTTATGTTATCCAGTCATGGGGAGGAGTTGAACTTCGGGATAATACAGTATACGTAAGTATACGTCTCCACTTCTTCTAGGCTGTTTATTAACGTATACTCGAGTTTTGTATCCGTATATTAGCTATAGCCAGGGAGCGCACTCATACTTGCTCTCTCTTGTGGTACATATATCCAAGTTTATTGGATATATTATATGTAAGTGTAAAGAAATTAGTTTGTGTATGCTTTCACCCACACTGTATTGGTATATTGATTGATTTCTTGATTTTGTTCTGTTTTAAGGCTACGTACAGCAGGTTTTATGGCAGAACCTCTGTTTGTAATTATATAATTTTCAAATATTAAACACACACACACACACACACACACACACACATACACACACTGCTGATCAAAAACCGATGGAATTTTGATGAGCTGGAAAGAGGAGACAGCGGAGAAGCAAGCGATTACATAGCGGGAACGCTTCACTCTGGAGGTCCCAAAGTGGTAATTGCAGTGATGTATAACCCACCACAGAACAGCAGGAGGCCAAGGCAAGAGTATGGCGAGAGCAATGATTGACACACTGGCTGCAGTGGCCAGAAGAGCTCATGCATGCAGGGAAAAGCTCCTGATCATAGGTGACTTTAACCACAAGGAGATCGATTGGGAGAACTTGGACCCGCATGTGGGCCAAGATACATGGAGGGCTAAGATGATGGAGGTGTTACTGGAATACTTCATGCACCAACACGTAAGGGACACTACAAGAGAGAGAGGAGAGGATGATCCAGCAAGACTGGACTTAGTATTCACCTTGAGTAGAGCAGATATTGAGGACATCACATATGAAAGACCCCTTGGGGCCAGCGATCATGTGGTTTTAAGCTTCGAATACACAGTAGAGCTACAAGTGGAGGGGGAAGCAGGAAGGCCAGGGCGAATGAAGCCAAACTACAAGAAAGGGGACTACATGGGAATGAGGAACTTCCTGAACGGGGTTCAGTGGGACAGAGAACTGGCAGGGAAGCCAGTTAATGAGATGATGGAATATGTAGCAACAATGTGCAAGGAGGCTGAGGATAGGTTTGTACCCAAGGGTAACAGGAATAATGAAAAAGCCAGGAGAGCCCGTGATTCACCCAATGGTGCAGGGAGACAAAAACCAATTGTGCTAGGGAATTGAAGAAATATAGAAGGCAAAGGACCCAGGAGAATAAGGAGAGCAGTCGTAGAGCCAAAAATGAATATGCACAGATAAGAAGGGAGGCCCAACGAAAAGATGAAAACGACATAGCAGTGAAAGCCAAATCTGACCCGAAGCTGTTATACAGCCACATTAGGAGGAAAACAACAGTCAAGGACCAGGTAATCAGGCTAAGGAAGGAAGGAGGAGAGACAACAAGAAATGACCGTGAAGTATGTGAGGAACCTATGTTTGTAATTATATAATTTTCAAATATTAAACACACACACACACACACACACACACACTGCTGATCAAAAACCGATGGAATTTTGATGAGCTGGAAAGAGGAGACAGCGGAGAAGCAAGTGATTACATAGCGGAAACGCTTCACTCTGGAGGTCCCAAAGTGGTAAATGCAGTGATGTATAACCCACCATAGAACAGCAGGAGGCCAAGGCAAGAGTATGGCGAGAGCAATAGAGCGATGGTTGACACACTGGCTGCAGTGGCCAGAAATATGTAACAACAATGTGCAAGGAGGCTGAGGAGAGGTTTGTACCCAAGGGTAACAGGAATAATGAAAAAGCCAGGATGAGCCCATGGTTTAGTGTTCACTCTCTGTAATGTGCTTTGTGTAGTATTAACAGGAGAGACTATGTGATGGCAGGGTTTACAATTTTCAGGAGGATTCTTGCTAAGACATCTCTGAAGTCTTAGCAAGAATCCTCCTGAAAACAGTAAACCCTGCCATCACATAGTCTCTCCTGTTATACTACACAAAGCACATTACAGAGAGTGAACACTTAAACAGGCTGCCTCTATCCAGTCTATATTTGTCCAACCTATTTTTATGTTACCCAAGTAATAGCTTTTATATCCATTTACTCATGTACGAGTTAATTGCTCTACCATATTGTATTACTACTACTACTACTACAACTTTTGTCACTACTACTACTACTACCACTAGTATTGCACCTCACTCTGAGCCTATATATACCCTCTGTGTCCATGTACTGTTTGTAATGGCTTGATAAAGCTCCTGGAGAGCGAAACGTTGCCACAATGAAATGTCACATTAGTTGCACTTGTGTCCTTTTACTTTACATATTGTCGGTAGTTCTACGAACATTATTACAGTATTTAATACATCTATAGAAACAGTGGAGATTGCCTGAGGCATGGAAGACAGCAAATGTAGTCCCAATCTTTAAAAAAGGAGACAGACATAAAGCACTAAACTACAGACCAGTGTCACTGACATGTATAGTATGCAAAGTCATGGAGAAGATTATCAGGAGAAGAGTGGTGGAACATCTAGAAAGGAGTAATTTCATCAACAGCAGCCAACATGGTTTCAGGGACGGGAAATCCTGTGTCACAAACCTACTGGAGTTCTATGACATGGTGACAGCAGTAACGCAAGAGAAAGAGGGGTGAGTGGATTGCATTTTCTTGGACTGCAAGAAGGCGTTTGACACAGTTCCACACAAGAGATTAGTGCAAAAATCTGGAGGACCAAGCACGGATAACAGGGAAGGCACTACAATGGATCAGGGAATACTTGTCAGGAAGACAGCAGCGCGTCATGGTATGTGGCGAGGTGTCAGAGTGGGTGCCTGTGACCAGTGGGGTCTCACAAGGGTCAGTCCTAGGTCCAGTGCTGTTTCTGGTATTTGTGAACGACATGACGTAAGGAATAGACTCCAAAGTGTCCCTGTTTGCAGATGACGTGAAGTTGATGAGAAGAATTCATTCGATCGAAGACCAGGCAGAACTACAAAGGGATCTGGACAGGCTGCAGACCTGGTCCAGCAATTGGCTTATGGAGTTCAACCCGACCAAGTGCAAAGTCATGAAGATTGGGGAAGGGCAAAGAAGACCGCAGACGGAGTACAGTCTAGGGGGCCAGAGGCTACAAACTTCACTCAAGGAAAAAGATCTTGGGGTGAGTATAACACCAGGCACATCTCCTGAAGCGCACATCAACTAAATAACTGCTGCAGCATATGGGCGCCTAGCAAACCTCAGAACAGCATTCCGACATCTTAACAAGGAATCGTTCAGGACCCTGTACACAGTGTACGTTAGGCCCATATTGGAGTATGCGGCACCAGTTTGGAACCCACACGTAGCCAAGCACGTAAAGAAACTGGAGAAAGTGCAAAAGTTTGCAACATGACTAGTCCCAGAGCTAAGGGGTATGCCCTACGAGGAGAGGTTAAGAGAAATCGACCTGACGACACTGGAGGACAGGCGAGATAGGGGGGACATGATAACGACATACAAAATATTGAGAGAAATTGACAAGGTGGACAAAGACAGGATGTTCCAGAGATGGGACACAGCAACAGTTGGAAGTTGAAGACACAGATGAATCACAGGGATGTTAGGAAGTATTTCTTCAGCCACAGAGAAGTCAGGAAGTGGAATAGTTTGGGAAGCGATGTAGTGGAGGCAGAATCCATACATAGCTTTAAGCAGAGGTATGATAAAGCTCATGGTTCAGGGAGAGTGACTACAGGAGCTAGGACTCGACCCCTGCAACCTCAACTAGATGAGGACAACTAGGTGAGTACACACACACACACACACACACACACACACACACACACACACAGAATCATACACATATAAACACACACATACACATACGCATCACATGTATATAGTGGAATAGTTTGGGAAGCGAAGTAGTGGAGGCAGGATCCATACATAGCTTTAAGCAGAGGTATGATAAAGCTCATGGTTCAGGGAGAGTGACCTAGTAGCGACCAGTGAAGAGGCGGGGCCAGGAGCTTGGACTCGACCCCTGCAGCCTTAACTAGGTGAGGACATAGACAAACCTAACCAAGCACACTCACACATTTTTACACAAAGCTGAAGGAACTAGAGCTTCCTAACAAGATAAACAAAATATCAGATCTCAAAAGGGAGGACGTGAAGGCAAGGAAACCGAGGATGGTTGGTCTGAGAAGGGAGAATGGGCAAAAAGGCTCATGAACATAATGGATCAAGAATGGGGAAAAAAAGTTAAGTGAGCTTTGCAATAACATGTTAGAGAAGCTATCTCCAGAGAGCTAGAAGTGGGAATCATGAGCTGTAGTAGCTGACACAAAGATACAGAGACTGGAGGAATAAATGGATGTGCTGAAGCAGGATATAAAGATGAGGTCCGAAAGGAGCAAGGTGACTGAATGGGAATATCAGCAGGCAGCGAGGGGACTGAAGGAGGGGATGGAGCTAAGAAGTTGTTGGCAGAAGTAGTATCTGACTATCAAGGTGCCCGGGAGATAAGGGAAACAACAAAGGAGATGCTTAAATCAGATCCAAAGATACGGAGGGAAAATAAATGGGATGAAGAGGGGGAGAGTTCAATGATCATTCATGGACTTCAGAAGGCTGAAGGGAAAACCTATGGTGACAGAAACCACTGGGAAGAAACAGAGATTAAGAGCATCACTGCAATAACAGGAGAGAGAGACATGTCTCAGGTAGAAAATTTTCACAGTCTTGGGGGGGAATTATTCGAGGGAAAAAATCGGCCACTCAAATTGACATTCAAGACAGAAGTGGTACGGAACAGGATACTACAGTAGAAACCACTGTTAAAGGACTCTCAAGAATATTCTGCCATGCCTCCCCCCTCCCCCAGACTGCACCTTCCTCTTTCATCTCCCAAAATACAGTAATGGAAAGGAAGCTAAAGGAATGGTACACCAATGCAGATAGAATAACAAATAAGAGTGAAGCATGGCAAAAATGAATCATTGATGCATCACCTGACATCATAGCAACAGCAGACACAAAACTTACAAGGATGATAACAGATGCAATCTTTCCACCTGGATATCAGATTATGAGGAAAGACAGAGAGACCAGAAGAAGGGAAGGATTTGCACTGCTCATCAAAAACCAGTGGAGTTTTGAGGAAATCGGAGGAACAGACAGAAGGGAAACAGACTTCATTGTAGGAACATTTCAGAGTGGGGGTCCAAAGGTGATGACAAACAGCGATGTATAACCCACCACTGAGCAACAGGAGGCCAAGGCAAGAGTATGATGAGTTCAATAGGTCAATGGTGGATACAATAACTGAAGTGGCCATGAGGGCTCATATGGGTAGGAAAAAATTACCCATAATGGGGGATTTCAATCATAAAGAGATTGACTGGGAAAATATACAGCTTGTTACAAAAAACGCGATTTCTAATAATAATAGAGTTCTCCAGTGAATACTAGAAAGGACTGCCCTTCTAGCATCCAGCCTGTTATTGGGTGTTTGTAACAAGTAGTCAGTATCCAGGTCCAATTATCCATTAGAATTCAATAAGATTCAATAGTGCTTCGGGATTACAACTGGTAGGCTACTAAAGAAATTAAAATTTAATAAGTTTATTAATAACAAAGTTGTCTAGGTGTATAATATCAAAGTAAATTATAGTAATCAATTGAATATAATATAGGATACAATACTACTGTACACTTCTCTCGTCAGTAGAGTCCTGACTAGGTTGATGACCTGGGTGAGTCAGTATTAATGATCCTGTGTGCAGAGCATCACTGAACAACATATTATCAATCACAAGTGGTTCCTTACATATACCAGCATGAAGGATATCGTTCCCTATCAACAAGTCCACTGACCTGATGGGAAATACACCACTGGATATACCCACTGAAATATAACCAGTATAATAGCTTGTTTCAATGTAAACTTTGTGTAGAGGCACTTTTATAACAGCCCCACCATAGGCTTCTAACAATACATCTATCTTGCAATAGGTATCATCAGTAATGGGCAGTACATCTTCTCTTAATAACGTGAGATAACTGCCACTTCTCTGAAAGTAATTATCTCAGTTAGATGTGATTCGTCAAGTCCTACTTTGCCTCTCGATAAGTAAGGACTCATCTTTCTGATACTAGTCATCTATTCTGAGTAATATTATCTATAAAAGTGGGATCAGAGGTATTACTAGGATTTTGGTGCTTTTGATGAAAGGAAGAGGATACGACTTGTGTGGGGGCGCCAGCCTTCTCGTATCTCTTTCTAACTTATAGCAATACTCTCTAGCATGTCCTTTTCTGTTACAATAGGTACATTTAACTTTCTTCTTCTCGATATCAGATTTCTGTCTAACCACAGAGACAGATTCAGGATTGTTAGTTTTCCTGGTAAAGGTACGAGAAGTTACAGTAGCAGGTACATCAGGCCTGCAATGAGCAGCTGATTTAGGTTGCCAACTTCTAGGACAATTTTTAGTTACCTTGTTTCTCTGTGTTTTAGTACGTACAAGTTTGTGAGAAATCTCGTAATTGTCTGCTAATGCTGCAGTTTCCAGAATATCCGAGGTAGTATGATCGATCAGATATTCTTGTATGTCAACAGACATACAGTTGTTAAACTCTTCGTGAAGTAACAACTGAACCAGACTGTCATAATTATTGCACTTAGCAGCTCTGCACCACCTCTCATATGCAACTTTTTTTCTCACGAGCAAACTCTACACAAGTTTGATCATGTCGTCGTTGTAACGTACGAAATGCACGTTGATAATGTACGGGTAACAAGTTATATGTCTCTAGAATAGTTTGCTTGACAGTGTCATAACTAATGTATTTGGCAAATGGTAAAGCAGCAGTACAAGTTTGAGTTCTTCCTGTCAAAGCTGTGTGCAACAAGGTAGCCCAGTGCTTATGTGGCCAGTTCATAGCACGTGCCTGGTTCTCAAACACATCAAAATAGGTGTCTAAGTCACTCTCAAAAAACTTAGGAACCATTGAGGCAGCTTTCTGCACATTAAATGTGTCCTGTGTTGTACTAACAGGTTTATCAACTTCGTCAGATCTATTAGTCTGTTGTCTTCCGACACAAACATTTTCTCTCTGGAAATCTTCTTCCTTCAATTTCCTATGGACCTCTATTTGTGCAGTCTGCAACATAATGAGGCATTCCATCCTCTCAAATTGTTCTTCAGAGATAGGACCAGTAGGTAACGGAGGAGTACAAAATCTAACGAATGAGTCTGGACGGTCTTTAGGTCGGACACCTTGTCCAGCCATCCCTAGAGAGTCTAGATCTGGTCTAGGATAAGTAGATACAGGAGTAGCATACACGGTAGAAGTGTGAGGCTGAGTCATACTACCAGCTACACTCAATACTATTGTGTTAGCCAGGCGGGAAGGTGTGAGCGTGAATGGAGTTACACTAGGCTCAGACACTTCTGCCGTAGTTGCTCTGTCTTCTACATCACCCAATAGAGTCATACTTTCTAATAGCAACACTAGGCTTTCTGAATCTGAATCATAATCAGCCATCTCTGCATGAGCAGGAAACAATATATCTTTAATTAACGCTCTGACAATTTCTGCGGTGTAATTCCTGTTATACGTCACACCGAGATATTTGGCTACTTGCCAACACGTCTGAAGTTTTAATGTACTTAACTCAAAGTCAGAGTATCAATTAACTGTTTCACTTTGACATATATCACAAAAATAAGTGCACTACGAGTGATTATGGGAAACTATACTCCTAATAGGAATTTTAGTGTTGGTTGTCTTAGAGCTAGAGCTCATAAACAGTATTTCCATCTCCTTGGATCAAGAGACTCAGTCAAGTACATACATCCACCTATTATATTGTACAAGACTAAACTCAAAGTCTTCAGATTAGGAAAGTACTCAGTGTTTGACCATAGAGTTACTAGTGTGTCAAACTGGACAATTTCTCCAACACCTTGGATCAAAAGCCTTCCGGACAGGCCCCCATTTGTTACAAAAAATGCTGTTAGGTAAGACACATATGCAACAGTTAGGTATCTTTATTTCGAAACGTTTCGCCTACACAGTAGGCTTCTTCAGTCGAGTACAGAAAAGTTGATAGAAGCAGAAGATACTTGAAGACGATGTAATCAGTCCATCACCCTTGAAGTTTTGAGGCGGTCAGTCCCTCAGTCTGGAGAAGAGTATTGTTCCATAGTCTGAAACAATATGGAATTGAAGTGACAGGATGGGGCCTATATACCTATATATCCTGTCACTTCAACTCCACATTGTTTCAGACTATGGAACAATACTCTTCTCCAGACTGAGAGACTGACCGCCTCAAAACTTCAAGGTGATGGACTGATTACATCGTCTTCAAGTATCTTCTGCTTCTATCAACTTTTCTGTACTCGACTGAAGAAGCCTACTGTGTAGGCGAAACGTTTCGAAATAAAGATACCTAACTGTTGCATATGTGTCTTACCTAACAACCTGTCGGTATTTTATACCATTTTAATGTTCACAAAAAAATGCTATTTCTAATAATAATGGAGATCTCCTGTGAATACAAGAAAGTACTGCCCTTCTAGCATCCAGCCTGTTACTGGGTTTTAGTAACAAGTAGTCAGTATCCTTGTCCAATTATCCATTAGAATTCAATAAGATTTAATAGTGCTTCAGGATTACAACTGGTAGGCTACTAACTAAAGAAATTAAAATTTAATAAGTTTATCAATAACAAAGTTGTCTAGGCATATATTATCAAAGTAAATTATAGTAATCAATTGAATATAATATAGGATACAATACTACTGTACACTTCTCTCGTGTACTGTATTATTGTGCTGAAGGCACATATCACATCTTTATGGCTTTTAAGTACCGTCTGGTACACTGTTAACATTTAATAACATAATACAAATATATACAAGTAAGTTTGTGTGTGTGTGTGTGTAAGTGCTCTAAGTAATTCGCTATGTCTTAAGACTCGACTAGACTTAACCAGTGACTGACTAAAAGTTCTCACATAAACTAACTTCTTGACCAACCTGGCAATCAGAACAGCTTGCTTGAGCAATATAGCAACTGTTAAGCCGAACAACGATATAACAAGCAACAGCAATACAGAATCAGGAACAAGGAGATAATATAACGACACTAAGTAGGGACCATCTGCAGATCCTCCACAAAAGTCACAAAACTCCCATACTACTGAATCTAAGTTCAGCATTAGAAAACCCCCGACTGTGACAGTGCACAGATACCAGAACAAATTAGGTCTGAAGCTACAGCTCAGGACCTGAGTTTCTCAGAGTGTCTATGCGACACACAACCTCAGTACAACGTCAAAAATCACTAAGTCTAGGCTATGTTCTGTAAACAGAGTTACACAGAACCAACAAGAAAGCGACAGAGACGATCTTCCAACAAGGGCCAGCAAGGGAGAGCTAGAGGCACGTCTTGTTAGAAGAACGTCAAACAGACAAGAGCCAGCGCAGGCCAGGCCGACTCTCACTCTGGTGAGGTGTGAACATCCCCCCCTGATCACGTGACTCTCCATGGACGGCTGCTGCCCAGCAACATAGAGAAGCCGGCAGCGTAACGAGCGAAGCTATTGTTAGACAAGGCCGTCAGCTACTTAACACTCGAACTATGAACACTGAATAATATATAAATGTTACATCCTACCTAATAATATAACTAAGTCAAATAATAATATAAAGCAATATATTTACAATTTATCTAATATCACAGATATAAGCAATATAAAATTATATGAACAGGTAATATACATTATATACATTGTGACCCATTCAGGGGTCGCAACACAGCCACATGGGGGACCAGAATCGTGGAGGGCTAAGATGTTGGAGACGTTATTGGAGAATTTCATGCACCAACATATTAGGGATACTAACAGAGAGAGGAGATGATGTTGCAGCAAGTCTGAATCTCATATTCACCTTGAATAGTTCAGACATAGAGAATATCACACACAAAAAACCCCTTGGTGCTAGTGATTATGATGTCCTGAGTTTTGAATACCTTGTACAGTTAACAACGGAAAATGCAGCAGCACGAGAACGAGGGAAGCCGAACTTCTAAAAAGGGACTACATAGGAATGAGAAGTTTCCTGCGTGATGTGCAGTGGGAAAGAGAACTAGAGGGAAAGAGAGTAAATGAAATGATCAAACCAGTGACCACTAAGAGCAGGGATGCAGAGGAGAAGTTCATACCCAAGGGTAACAAAAAAAATGGTAAGTCCAGAGTGAGCCCATGGTTTAACTGGAAGTGTAAAGAGGTCAAAGCCAAGTGTGCTAGAGCATGGAAAAAGGTATAGAAGGCAAAGTTCTCAAGAAACAAGGAGTTGATCAGAAAAACCAGAAACTAATATTCAAGGATAACGAGAGAGGCCCAAATGCATTATAAGAAGAGCATGGCATCAAAAGTCAAATCTCAACCAAAGTTGTTAAACAGTCACATTGGGAGAAAAATAACAGTCAAGGACCAGGTAATCAGGCAGAGGAAAGAAGGAGGGGAGCTCACGAAGAGTGACCAGGAAGTATGTAATGAACTTAACACAAAATTTAGAGAAGTATTCACAAAAGAGACAGGAATGCTTCCAGCAAACCGTGGAGGTAGGGTGCACCAGCAGGTGCTGGACACAGTACACATAACCAATGAATAGGTGAAGAAACTGCTAGGTGAACTAGATTCCTCAAAGACGGTGGGACCAGATGACATATCTCCATGGATACTGAGAAAGGCAACAGAGGGACTGTGTGTGCCGATAGCTGAAATCTTCAGTAAATCTATCGAAACTGGGCATTTGCCTGAGGCATGGAAGACAGCAAATGTAATTCAAATTTTTAAGAAAGGATACAGACAGACAGTGTTAAACTACAGACAAGTGTCACTGACTTGTATAGTATGTTAAGTCATGGAAAAGAGTGGTGGAACACATTGAAAAGATTGGGCTCCTACATGACAATCGGCACGGCTTCAGAGATGGGAAATCCTGTGTCACAAATTTACTTGAGTTTTACGATGAGGTGACAGAAGTAAGACAGGAGAGAGAGAGAGAGATGGGTAAATTGCATCTTTTTGAAATGTTAGAAGGCTTTTGATACAGTACCACACAAAAGACTGGTCCAAAAATTAGAGGAGCAGGCAGGAATTATAGGGAAAGTACTGCAATGGATCAGGGAATACATGACAGAAAGAAAACAACGAATGTTGGTACGTGAAGTGTCAGAGCGGGCGCATGTGTCGACAGGGGTTCCAGAAGGGTCAGTTCTAGGTCCAGTGCTGTTTATTGTATACATGAATGACATGATAGAAGGAATAGATTTAGAAGTTTCACTGTTAACTGATGGTGTGAAACTGATGAGGAGAATACAGGTAGGCAAGGACCAATTAGAATTACAAGGGGATCTGGACAGACTACAAGTCTGGTCCGACAAATGGCTCCTGGAGTTAACCCCAATAAGTGTAAAATCATGAAGATTGGGAAAGGACACAGAAGACTGCAGACGGAGAACACATTAGGGGTTCAAAGGCTGCAAACATCACTTAAAGAAAAGGATCTTGCAGGAAGCATTGTAACGAACATGTCCCCTGAGGAACACATCAGTCAAATAACTGCTGCAGTATATGGGCGCTTGGCAAACCTGAGATTAGCATTTAGACATCTCTGTAACGAGTCATTGACGACATTGTGCACCGTGAACTTCAGGTCCATACTGGATTATGCAACACCAGAATGGAACACATACCTAGTCAAACACGTCACGAAATTGGAGAAAGTGCAAAAATTTGCAACAAGATTAGTCCAGGAACTGAGGGGTATGTCTTACGAGGAGAGGTTAAGGGAACTCAGCTTGATGAAACTAGAGTATAGGAGGGACAGGGGGGGACATGATAACAATGTATAAAATACTGAGAGGAACTGACAAGGTGGACAGGGTTCGAATGTTTCAGAGATGAGAGACATGAACAAGGGGCCACAGTTGGAAGCTGAAAACCCAGATGAGTCATAGTTATGTTAGGAAGTATTTTTTTAGAACTTAGAATTGTCATGAAGTGGAATAATCTGGAGAGTGAAGTAGAGGAAGCAAGTTCCATACATAACTGTAAAAAGAGGTATAATAAAGCTCTTGCAGCAGGAAGAGAGTGCATTAGTGTCGACATGAGGCGGGGCCAGGAGCTATGAATCGACCCCTGCAACCACATATAGGTGAGTACACACATACACAGCACGGTTGCAAGGAAGGGAAATCATGTATCAGAAACCTACTGGAGCTTTATGACAAAGTAACAGAAGCAAGACATGAGAGAGAAGTGGTGGGTAGACTATATTTTCTTGGACTGCAAGAAAGCCCTCGACACAGTTCCTCACAAGAGATTAATGCAAAAACTAGAGGATCAGGCACACATAACAGGAGAGGCACTGCAATGGATCAGAGAATATCTGACAGGGAGGCAACAACGAGTCATGGTACTTCACAAGGTGTCAGAATGGGCTCCTGTGACGAGCAGGGTTCCACAAGGGTGAGTACTAGGACCAGTGCTGTTTTGGTATACGTGAATGACATGACGGAAAGGATAGACTCAGAAGTGCTCCTTTTCGCGGATGAAGTGAAATTAATGAGAAGTAAATCGGATGAGGATCAGGCAGGACTACAAAGAGACCTGGACAGGCTGCAAGCCTGGTCCAACAACTGGCTCTACGAATTCAACGAATTTAACCCTGCCAAGTGGAAAGTCATGAAGATCGGGAAAGGGCAAAGAGAGCTACAGACAGAGTACAGTCTAGGTGGCCAAAGACTGCAAACATCCTCAAGAAAAAAGGGATTTTGGGTGAGTATATCCCGAGCAATCTCTAGACCCACCGTAACTGCTGCGGCATAGGACGTTGGTAACCTAAGAATAGCGTTGAAATACCTCAGAAAGGGAATCTTCAAGACTTTTACACTGTTGCGTCAACCCTTTGTAGTATGCAGCACCAGTTTGGAACCCACACCTGGTCAAACGTCAAAAAATTAGAGAAAGTGCAAACAAGACTATTTCCCAGGGCAAAGGGGAATGTCCTCCGAAAAAAGTTAAGGGAAAATCCCCCCTCCGACATAAAGGACAGGAGGGTTGGAGGAGACATGAAGTGACATATAAAAAAATGCGGGGAATTGAGAAGGCTGACAGAAACATGAGTTCAAGATGAGACACAGAAAACCGGGGCAGAATTGGATTTAAGATTCGAGAGCAGAGGATGTAGGAAAATTTCTTTGTCATAGAGTTTTAGGAAATGGAAATAGTCTGGGAAGTGATGTATGGACGGCAGGATCATACATAGCTTTAGTAGAGTATGATAAAGCCCTGGAGGCAGGAAGGTAAACCTAGTAGCCAGGGCGAACCCCCAAGAGCTATGACTCAAACCGCTGCAAACCACAACTAGGTGAGTAGAGAAAAACACAGTCACAGCAAAATCACACAAACACACACACACACACCCAAAATACAACACACACAAAACACACACCACACACACAAAACACACAACACACACACACAATACACACACAACACACACCAAAATTACACACACACACATACACACCACACACACACCACACACACACAACACCCCTATGGGCTAGACGAAGCTAAAGGGGAAACTTATGAGAAAGAAAGCAGGAGGAGAAAAAAGCGATTGAAGACATCATGAAGGTGATTAGCGAGGGGACAACCCGGGTGGCAAATTTTCGGAGAATTGGGTGGTCACAAAGAAAAGGAATCGGCTCTCAAAAGTAATTTTCAAGGCAGAATCAACCCGAACCATGATCCTGCAGAAAAAGCACGGGCTGAGAGGCAAGCAGGAGTTCCCGGGGAGTGTGAAACTCGACCGAAAAACAGAACCAGGACAAAGGAAAGACAATGAAAGAGAGAGTTCAAAAACGAAAGGAAAATGGGAGGAAATGAAAGGAGAGCAAAATAACCCAGGATCAAAATGGAAGGACAAGCGCACCCCCAAAAACACCGCAGAAGGACTCCAGCCCCCGACACCCCAGGCAACGAAACATTCCAAACCAACCATCACACACCAAATCCCTGTTTCCACCCCCCGAAACCACAGTTACAGTATTAGAACAGAAGTTGAAGGTTTGGTACAAAAAATGAAAGAGGGAAATTAACGAATAAACATGAGGAATGGCAAGAAAGAATCAAGAGAAGTCCCCAGACATCATAGCAGTTACAGAAACAAAACTCATGGAGACAATAACAGATGCAATCTTCCCACCAGGATACCAGATCATGAGGAAAGATAGAAGGGTAGGGGGGGGTGGGGGTTGCTCGCTCGTAAAAACAGTGGAAATTCGAGAAAATGGAAGGAAAGAGAGACAGGAGAAAGGAGACTACATAGCAGGTACACTCAGCTGGGGAACACAAGGGGTCATTGCAGTGATGTATAACCCACCACAGAACTGCAGGAGGCCAAGAGAAGGAATATAAAGAGAGCAACAGAGCAATGGTGGACACACTTGCTGAGGGGGCCAAGAAAGCTCACTCCAGCAGAGCAAAGTTCTGGTTATGGGGATTTCAACCACAGGGAGATTGATGGGAAAACCCTGGAGCCACATGGGGGTCCCGAAACATGGAGAGCCAGGATGTTGGACGTGTGCTGGAAAATCTTCATGCACCAACAGTTAAAGGGGACACTACCAAGTGGAGGGGAGGATGAACCAGCAAGATTGGCCCTTGTGTTCACCTGGCAGCTCAGACTTTGAGGACATCAAGTATGAAGCCCCCTAGGAGCTAGCGACCACGTGGTTCTGTGCTTTGAATACAAGTAGAGCTGCAAGTGGAGAGAATAACAGGATAGAAGGGAAAAGCCTGACTAAAAAAGAGGGACTACATAGGGTTGAAGAACTTCATGCGGGAGGTCCAGTGGGACAGAGAACGGGCGGGAAAAGCCAGTAAATGAAATGATGGAATATGTAGCAACAAAATGCAAGGAGGCAGTGGAAAGGTTCATTCCCAAGGGCAACAGTAACAACGGAAAGACCAAACAAGCCCCTGGTTTACCCGACGGTGTAAGGAGCAAAAACAAAGTGCAATAGAGAATGGAAAAAGTACAGAAGGCAGAGAACACACGAAAAAAAGGAGATCAGTCGCAGAGCCAGGAAAGAAATACGCACAGGTAGGAGGGAGGCCCAGCGACAGTATGAAAATGACATAGCATCGAGAATCAAGCTGACCCGAAACTATTGTAAGCCACATCAGGAGGAAGAAAACAGTCAAGACCAGGTGATCAGATTAAGGACAGAAGGTGGAGAACTCACAAGAAATGATCAGGAGGTAAAGTGAGGAGCTGAACAGGAGATTTAAGGAAGTTTTTACAGTAGAGACAGGGAAGGGCTGTGGAAGACAGCACAGAAGGACATCAAGAGGGGAAAATACCAACAAGTGTTGGATGACATACGAACAACTGAGGAGGAGGTGAAGAAGCTCTTTAAATGACCTAGAACCTCAAAGGCGATGGGACCGGACAACATCTCCCCATGGGTTTCCCTTAGAGAAGGAGCAAGATGCTGTGTGTGCCTCTAACCACAATCTTCAACACATCCTTGAAACGGGCAACTTACCTGAGAAATGGAAGACAGCTAATGTAGTCCCCATATTTTTAAAAAGGAAACAGAAACGAGGGACTAAACTACAGACCTGTGTCTCTGACATGTATTGTGTGCAAAGTCATGGGGGAAGATTATCAGGAGGAGAGTGGTCGACACCTGGAAAGGAACAAGAAATTTTAATAAAACCAGCATGGGTTCATGGAAGGCAAATCTGTATCACAAACCTCCTGGAGTTTTATGACAAGGTAACAAAGTAAGACACGAGAGAGAGGGTTGGGTAGATTGCGTTTTCCTAGACTGCGAAGGCCTTTGACACAGTTTCCCCCCAAGAATTAGTGCAGAAGCTGGAGGATCAGGCACACATAAAAGGAAGGGCACTGCAAGGTAAGGGAATACCTGACAGGGAGGCAGCAACGAGTCATGGTACGTGAGAGGTATCACAGTGGGCGCCTGTACGAGCGGGGTCCCACAGGGGTCAGTTCTAGGACCAGTTGGCTATTTTGATTATGTGAACGACATGAGGAAGGAATAGACTCTGAAGTGTCCCTGTTCGCAGATGACGTGAAGTTGATGAGAAGAATTAATCGGACGAGGGTGAGGCAGGAAATGCAAAGAGACCTGGAGAGGCTGGACAGTGGTCAGTAACTGGCTCCTCGAATTCAATCCAGCCAATGCAAAGTCATGAGATTGGGGAAGGGCAAAGAAGATCGCAGACGGAGTACAGTCTAGGGGGCCAGAGACTACAAACCTCACTCAAGGAAAAAGATCTTGGGGTGAGTATAACACCAGGCACATCTCCTGAAGCGCACATCAACCAAATAACTGCTGCAGCATATGGGCGCCTAACAAACCTCAGAACAGCATTCCGACATCTTAATAAGGAATCATTCAGGACCCTGTACACCGTGTACGTTTGGCCCATATTGGAGTATGCGGCACCAGTTTGGAACTCACACCTAGCCAAGCATGTTAAGAAACTAGAGAAAGTGCAAAGGTTTGCAACAAGACTAGTCCCAGAGCTAAGAGGTATGTCCTATGAGGAGAGGTTAAGGGAAATCAACCTGACGACACTGGAGGACAGGAGAGATAGGGGGGACATGATAACGAGTTACAAAATACTGAGAGGAATTGACAAGGTGGACAGAGACAGGATGTTCCAGAGACTGGACACAGTAACAAGGGGACACAGTTGGAAGTTGAAGACACAGATGAATCAAAGGGATGTTAGGAAGTATTTCTTCAGCCACAGAGTAGTCAGGAAGTGGAATAGTTTGGGAAGCGATGTAGTGGAGGCAGGACCCATACATAGCTTTAAGCAGAGGTATGATAAAGCTCACGGCTCAGGGAGAGTGACCTAGTAGCGATCAGTGAAGAGGCGGGGCCAGGAGCTCGGACTCGACCCCCGCAACCTCAACTAGGTGAGTACAACTAGGTGAGTACACACACATACACACATACACACACATACACACACACACATACACACACACACACACATACACACACACATACACACACACACATACACACACACACACATACACACACTCATACACACATACACACACACACACACACACACACACACACTCACACACACACACACACACACACACACACACACACCACCACACACACACACACACATACACACAAAGGTTTGCAACAAGGCTAGTCCCAGAGCTCAAGGGAATGTCGTATGAGGAAAGGTTAAGGGAAATCGGACTGACGACACTGGAGGACAGAAGGGTCAGGGGAGACATGATAACGACATACAAGATACTGCGGGAATAGACATGGTGGACAGAGATAGGATGTTCCAGAGAGGGGACACAGGGACAAGGGGTCACAACTGGAAGCTGAAGACTCAGACGAGTCACAGGGACGTTAGGAAGTATTTCTTCAGTCATAGAGTTGTCAGCAAGTGGAATAGCCTAGCAAGTGAAGTAGTGGAGGCAGGAACCATACATAATTTTAAGAAGAGGTATGACAAAGCTCAGGAAGCAGAGAGAGAGAGAGGACCCAGTAGCGATCAGTGAAGAGGCGGGGCCAAGAGCTGAGTCTCGACCCCTGCAACCACAATTAGGTGAGTACAATTAGGTGAGTACACACACACGACTACAAAGAGTCTTGGACAGGCTAGAAGCTTGGTCCAGCAACTGGCTCCACGAATTTAACTGTGTCAAATGCAAAGTCATGATGATCGGGTAAGAGCAAAGAAGACCGCAGACAGAGTATAGGCTAGATGGCCAAAGACTGCAAACTTCACTCAGAACTGCTGTAGCATATAGGCGCCTAGCAAACCTGAGAATAGTTTTCTGATATCTCAGTAGGAATTGTTCAAGACTGTACACCGTGTACGTCAGGCCCATATTGGAGTATGCAGCACCTGTTTGGAACCCACACCTGGTCAATCACGTCAAGAAATTAGAGAAAATGCAAAGGCTTGTAACAAGGTTAGTTCCAGAGCTAAGGGGAATGTACTACGAAGAAAGGTTAAGGGAAACCGGCCTGACGACACTGGAGGACAGGAGGGTTAATTTAGATATGATAACAACATAAAAAATACTGAGAGGAATAGATAAGGTGGACAGAGACAGAATGTTCCAGAGAAGGGACACAGAAACAAGGGGTCACACTTGGAAGTTGAAGACTCAGATGAGTCTAAGAGACGTAAGAGTTGTCAGGAAGTGGAATAGTCTGGCAAGTGATGAAGTGGAGGCAGGAACCATACATAGTTTTAAGACAACATATACACGTGTGTCCTTAGAGACGGAGCAGAGATGCTGTGTGTGTGCCACTAACTACGATCTTCAACACATCCCTCTAAACTGGACAACAACCTGAGGTATGGAAGACGGCAAATGTAGTTCCCGTTTTTAAAAAAGGAGACAGAAACGAGACACTTAACAATAGACCAGTATCACCGACATATATAGTATGCAAGTCATGGAGAAGATTATCAAGAGAGTGGTGGAGCCTCTTGAACGGAACAAAATTATAAAAGACAATCAGTATGGATTCAGGGAAGGCAAATCTTGTGTTACAAACCTCCTGGAGTTTTATGACAAGGTAACAGAAGACACGAGAGGGAGGGGTGGGTTGGCTGCATTTTCTTGGACTGCAAGACGGCCTTCGACATAGCTCCCCACAAGAGATTAGTGCAGAAGCTAGAGGATCAGGCACATATAAGAGGAAGGCCACAGCAATGGATCAGAGAATACCTGACAGGGACGCAACAACGGGTCATGGTACTAGATGAGGTATCACAATGGGCGCCTGTGATGAGCGAGGTTCCACAGGGGTCAGTCCTAGGACCACTGCTGTTTTTGGTATATGTGAATGATATGACAGAAAGGATAGACTCAGAGGTGTCCCTGTTTGCAGATTATGTGAAGTTAATGAGGAGAATTAAATCAGATGAGGATCGGTAGGACTCCAAAGAGACCTTGACCGGCTGGACACCTGGTCCAGCAACTGGCTACTCGAATTTAACCCAGCCAAATGCAATGTCATGAAAATTGGGAAAGGGCAATGAAGAGTTCAGACAGAGTAAAGGCTAGGTGGCCAAAGGCTGCAAACCTCACTCAAGGAGAAAGATCTTGGGGTGAGTATAACACCGAGCATGTCTCCGGAAGTATACATCAACCAGATAACGGCTGCAGCATATGGGCGTCTGGCAAACCTGAGAAAAGCGTTCCGATACCTCAGTAAGGAATCGTTCAAGACGCTGTACACTGTGTACGTCAGGACCATACTGGAGTATGCAGCATCAATTTCGAATCCACACCTGGTGAAGCACCTCATGATATTAGAGAAAATGCAAAGGTTTGCAACAAGGTTAGTTCCAGAGCTAAGGGATATGTCCTACGAAGAAAGGTTAAGGGAAATAGGCCTGACAGCACTGGAGGACAGGAGGCTTAGGGAAGATATTATAACGATGTATAAATATTGCGAGGAATAGATTAGGTGGACAGAGACAGGAACTTCCAGAGAGGGGACACAGAAACAAGGGGACACAATTGGAAGTTGAAGACTCAGATGATTCAAAGGGATTTTAGGAAATATTTCTTCAGTCACAGAGATGTCAGGAAGTGGAATAGTCTGGAAAGTGACGTAGTGGAGGCAGGAACCATACATAGTTTTAAGACGAGGTATGATAAAGCTCATGGAGCAGGGAGACAGAGGACCTAGTAGCTGTCAGTGAAGAGGCGTTGCCAGGAGCTGAGTCTCGACCCCTCAAGCACAAATAGGTGGGTACAAACAGGTGAGTACATACACACATACACAAACTTAACTTTAAAGTGTTTCCTGGAGAGGGGGTAACACTGACACCCTCTCTCCCCCCTCTCATCTCACAAGTGTAGTAACACTGACACCCTCTCCCCTCCATCTCACCCACCTCTCATCATCTACAAGTGTAGTAACACTGACACCCTCTCCCCCTCATCTCCAAGTGAGTAACACTGACACCCTCTCTCCCCCCTCTCATCTCACAAGTGTAGTAACACTGACACCCCCTCTCCCCCTCTCATCTCACAAGTGTAGTAACACTGACACCCTCTCTCCCCCCTCTCATCTCACAAGTGTAATAACACTGACACCCTCTCTCCCCCCTCTCATCTCACAAGTGTAGTAACACTGACACCCTCTCTCCTCCCTCTCATCTCACAAGTGTAGTAACAGTGACACCCCCTCTCCCCCCTCTCATCTCACAAGTGTAGTAACACTGACACCCCCTCTCCCCCCTCTCATCTCACAAGTGTAGTAACACTGACACCCCCTCTCCCCCCTCTCATCTCACAAGTGTAATAACACTGACACCCCCTCTCTCCCCCTCTCATCTCACAAGTGTAATAACACTGACACCCCCTCTCCCCCCTCTCATCTCACAAGTGTAATAACACTGACACCCTCTCTCCCCCTCTCATCTCACAAGTGTAGTAACACTGACACCCCCTCTCCCCCCTCTCATCTCACAAGTGTAGTAACACTGACACCCCCTCTCCCCCCTCTCATCTCACAAGTGTAGTAACACTGACACCCCCTCCCCCCCTCTCATCTCACAAGTGTAGTAACACTGACACCCCTCTCTCCCCCTCTCATCTCACAAGTGTAGTAACACTGACACCCTCTCTCCCCCTCTCATCTCACAAGTGTAGTAACACTGACACCCTCTCTCCCCCCCTCTCATCTCACAAGTGTAGTAACACTGACACCCCTCTCCCCCCTCTCATCTCACAAGTGTAATAACACTGACACCCTCTCTCCCCCCTCTCATCTCACAAGTGTAGTAACACTGACACCCCCTCTCCCCCCTCTCATCTCACAGTGTAGTAACACTGACACCCCCTCTCCCCCTCTCATCTCACAAGTGTAGTAACACTGACACCCCCTCTCCCCCCTCTCATCTCACAAGTGTAGTAACACTGACACCCCTCTCTCCCCCTCTCATCTCACAAGTGTAATAACACTGACACCCCTCTCTCCCCCCTCTCATCTCACAAGTGTAATAACACTGACACCCCTCTCCCCCCTCTCATCTCACAAGTGTAGTAACACTGACACCCCCTCTCCCCCCTCTCATCTCCAAGTGTAATAACACTGACACCCCCTCTCCCCCCTCTCATCTCACAAGTGTAATAACACTGACACCCTCTCTCCCCCTCTCATCTCACAAGTGTAATAACACTGACACCCCCTCTCCCCCCTCTCATCTCACAAGTGTAATAACACTGACACCCCCTCTCCCCCCTCTCATCTCACAAGTGTAATAACACTGACACCCTCTCTCCCCCTCTCATCTCACAAGTGTAATAACACTGACACCCTCTCTCCCCCTCTCATCTCACAAGTGTAATAACACTGACACCCTCTCTCCCCCTCTCATCTCACAAGTGTAATAACACTGACATTTCTTCCTCATAACATGCAGATTATCTGTGTGATCAGTGGGTAAGTTTATTTAGGTACTTACACACTTATGTACGTTTACACAAATTAACGTGATTACAATTATCATGTATAGTGACGTATGTGTAAATTACCTATGATAACCACAAAAACTCAGACGAAGTGACTTGTTTCCATAGAGGTGCTAGACATATCTCATTAAGATCCACCCCTGTACGGCCCTGCCCTCAACACAGGTATAAAGACAGGTCCAACACAGGTATGAACACCAGGTAGAACAAAGGTTTAAACACGGGTACAACTTATGTATAAACACAGGCACAAAACAGGTATAAAGACAGGTACAACACAGGCACAACACAGGTATATACACAGGCACAACACAGGTATATACACAGGCACAACACAGGTATAAACACAGGCACAACACAGGTATATACACAGGCACAACACAGGTATAAACACAGGCACAACACAGACATAAACACAGGCACAACACATGTATAAACACAATCACAACACATGTATAAACACAGTCACAGCACGGGTATAAACACAGCCACAACACAGTTATAAACAGTCACAACACAGGTATAAACACAGCCAAAACACAGGTGTAAACACAGCCACAACACAGGTATAAACACAGACACAACACAGGTATAAACACAGACACAACACAGGTATAAACACAGGCACAACACAGACATAAACACAGGCACAACACAGGTATAAACACAGCCACAACACAGGTATAAACACAGCCACAACACAGGTGTAAACAAAGCCAGAACACAGGTATAAACACAGCCACAACACAGGTATAAACACAGCCACAACACAGGTATAAACACAGCCACAACACAGGTGTAAACAAAGCCACAACACAGGTATAAACACAAGCACAACACAGGTGTAAACAAAGCCACAACACAGGTATAAACACAGCCACAACACAGGTATAAACACAGCCACAACACAGGTATAAACAAAGCCACAACACAGGTATAAACACAGCCACAACACAGGTATAAACACAGCCACAACACAGGTATAAACAAAGCCACAACACAGGTATAAACACAGCCACAACACAGGTGTAAACACAGTCACAACACAGGTATAAACACAGCCACAACACGGGTATAAACACAGCCACAACACAGGTATAAACACAGCCACAACACAGGTGTAAACAAAGCCACAACACAGGTGTAAACACAGCCACAACACAGGTGTAAACACAGCCACAACACAGGTGTAAACACAGCCACAACACAGGTATAAACACAGCCACAACACAGGTATAAACACAGCCACAACACAGGTATAAACACAGCCACAACACAGGTATAAACAAAGCCACAACACAGGTATAAACAAAGCCACAACACAGGTGTAAACAAAGCCACAACACAGGTATAAACAAAGCCACAACACAGGTATAAACACAAGCACCAGAGACTTAAGGATCGCCATCAAATTTTAACGCCCCGAAAGCTTCACGAGTGACTCAGAGCTACGCTTGAGTTTGTATAGTGCGTGTCTCTGGCTATTATTTTTATTTATAACCTAAAGAATTCCGTTCAGATGATGTCGATTCTTGAAAATATAATTTCGAGGTTTGGCAGTAGAGTTGAATGAGGGGAACAAATTCCCACAGCAGAATCACTGAAGCGAATTCTTTGTTAAGGTTTAAGAGCGTATCATGCAGACTGGCAGCACTGATATTAACACAGGTAATAAATGTCCTGTGAGACCTGGTCGTAATGGGAATTGGAGCTTAAACTCAGTAGCAGACAATAATATATATTAGCTTTCACCCACTATATACAGGTGTGTACACTATGTACAATACGTACAGATAAAATAATAAGTGTACACCACGGTGACAGATGGCAAAACAGAAGCCAGAGAGAGTGCACCGTACTCAACCAGCAGGTAGGCAAGTCTGCCAATGCTTACCACAGGTGAACCACGTTGCTTCAGCTTTGGCGGACTTGTCTGTGAATGGTCAATGAACCAAGGTATTGATTTAACGATGGGTAACTTATCGATCGTTAAACCCTCAGCACCCGTTGCAATTGATTATATCAGTGATGCGCTAAAACTGTACGGATCATCCAGGGCAAGGGTATTAAATACATACCTGATTGGAAATGGTCTGTTGTGTGTTTAACCTGCCTATTATGGTCAACATGTCGCATTTCATTATTTTGTTTGTATAATGGCAAAACATAGTGCCAAGGTTCACTTCGCCTCATCAGGTACATGTTATAATATAATACTGGTGTATATATCCCACTCCGAGACTTACTATGAACTAGATATTTTAGAGTGCTATAAGTTCTCTATCTGTGGTCTTGAGTCTTCCTCTGACACATTAATAGTATCGTAATCTAAGTCTTCCTTTGACACATTAATGTATCGTAATCTAAGTCCTCCTTTGACACATTAATAGTATCTTAATCTAAGTCTTCCTTTGACACATTAATAGTATCTTAATCTAAGTCTTCCTTTGACACATTAATAGTATCTTAATCTAAGTCTTCCTTTGACACATTAATAGTATCTTAATCTAAGTCTTCCTTTGACACATTAATAGTATCTTAATCTAAGTCTTCCTTTGACACATTAATAGTATCTTAATCTAAGTCTTCCTTTGACACATTAATAGTATCTTAATCTAAGTCTTCCTTGACACATTAATAGTATCTTAATCTAAGTCTTCCTTGACACATTAATAGTATCTTAATCTAAGTCTTCCTTTGACACAATAATAGTATCTTAACCTGAGAGATCAGAGACTATAATTGTGAAACTGAATACTGTTTCGTTTCTTTTATAGAAGTGTCGAGGCTTGTTGTCTCTCCTGGTAGGAGAGAGACTCTCCTGGTAGGAGAGAGACTCTCCTGGTAGGAGAGACACTCTCCTGGTCGGTCCCGCCACCAACCTTCTCACTCCAGATTTATTGAATTCTAACAAAATCCCGGTTTCGAATTTCTTGTCTGCTCAGCGGAAGCTCCTTCAGTAGCCTATCCTCATTGACAAAGTTACTTTTCGGACGTGTTATCCAGCGACAATTTACGAATGGTTCTCGTATACAGCAACTCTAAACTTGAAGGAAAATATACGTACCATTATAATAATGGAATATAATACCGACAGTTTGATGAATGAAACACATACAACACTTGGGTATTGCGCATGTCATATTTATAAATATATACATTATTGCAACTCAACCTATCGTTAATTAGAACAACAAATCTTAGTCTTGAGGACGCTTCGATATGGCAGAAATCAACGAATATCATTGCGTGCCAAAAGGCCAGACTTTTTTTTTTTTCTTGTTAGAGGCTAGAGAAAGAATGGGTTCATATATACCCTCAAACTCAATATATATTTCTCCAGTATGGTGATTACCTGATGTACACAAAATAACGTCTTAACATTCCAACACTGCAAATAAAGTACGTCATTCATGCATGCACGAATAATCATGGTTAACCTGCACGTATAATCATGGTCAGTCGTGAAATGATGCTGAGAAAACTTCTTCAGCCTCAAGGTACTTAACAAGTGGAATGACTCTGATGGGAAGGTTAAAAATCATACACAGTTTTATGGACTGATACGACAGAATTCTCGAAGCAAGAAACTTACTGTGTGAGGATAAGAGGTGTAGGAAGCAGCCAAAACACCCCAGTAATATAATAGGCCATAAAACTTACGAGAGTGACGAATGTGTGTGGCGAATGTGTGTGTTAAGAGTGAAGACCAAACACAGAACTGCAACAGTATAAATAATGCCACGGATAAGTATTAAATAATTATACCTCTCAGATTCTCAGTACGCCGACATGACGACAGCTACGTCCCGTGACAGTAGTAACAACTATGTCTTCCCCTCACTCATCCCTTGTCCACCCCTCATCTTCCCAGACCACCTCCCCTCACTGACCTGGTGCTCTACCTTCACCTACCTTGTGTGTAGCTACAGTCAGGCCAAGTGAGGAAGGTGAGCAGGGTCACCACGCCCATCCACGACACCCACTGCAGCATCTTTCCCAGGAGATCTCTTGTTGGGCTGGTGATGCTCCTGATGCTGAGGAGATGATCGCCTTCTGTACTGTCTCAGCCTCCAACACCTCACACACTGATTTCGCTACTGATACATTGAACGTTGTTGTGGATTACATGTTTTGTTACGATATGACGACAATATTATTATAATTGGCACTTCTATTGCTGATATGTCTACGAGTCACATCCAACTTTCTGTTTACATTACTTTCTTCCACCCAGGCTACATCGTTGTAAAGTTTTGATACATTTTTTTAAGTTTCCCAATAGCACTTAACTCTAAACCTCACGTAACAAACTGCATTAATCCAGGAGCGAGCATCAGGAAGAAGTGAACTAAAAGACAGTATTCATTTCTGGTAAGAAGAGCGAGGCGCTGGCAGACACAGGCACACGCAAGTAGTGCTACGGACGGCGCTCAAGACACAACACTTCCACACTTCCTCACACACCAAGTGTGGCGATAACACTGAGCTCCCAGGCCCAGCTTGGCTTTCCACGGCGCGGTCTCCCACTATTTTCGGTCTCCAGCGCAAGCGTGGTACTTCCGTACAGACCCGCTGTAAACGTTGTACCCAACGCTCTAACTCACCTCAGCGGCCTTTTTTTGCAGATAATTCAGGGACATATGCCTCTATAAGCCCATATGTAACCATTCTTGACCCATAAATTGCTCTCCACACGTTCTTACGAATAGGTCTATTCACAAATTCCTATTCTGCCTTTCATTCCTTCCGTAACTCGGTTGGTAGCGCACTTAGCTCACACACTCTTCTCCGTAGTTTGATCCCCGGAACGGTTGGAAATAATGGGGATTGTTTCCTTATCCCTGCTCACCCTGTAGTAACTGAGTACCTGGATGTCAACCGTCTGGTGTGGGTAGCATCCTGGGGCACGATATTAACATAAGTTGCAGGAATGTTCTGCATTGGGTCTTTCAATGTAGCATGACACTGATGTCAGCTATGGTCTGTATAAGTTGTATCAAGTACTTGTAGAAATAAAGATTATTATTATTATTATTATTATTATTATTATTATTATTATTATTATTATTATTACTATTATTATGTGGTAGTACCTGTCCGTGGTAGTACCTGTCCGTGGCAGTACCTGTCTGTGTTCATGACAGTAAGACAGTGAACGTGGCAGTAAGATACTGTGCGAGGCAACAGTTTAAGCAGCTGAGGCAGTATGCACGGCACTATACAGATTTAAGGCGGTGACTGTGAGGGTTCAAATGCTGGAGTTACGGGTGTAAACTGTACGTAACTCGACAAGTTGTGAAGGTTTAGCCGAGCCAGTGACCTTTCCGTCCCCTGGGGCCGAGCCAGCGACTTTCCCGTCCCCTGGGGCCGAGCCAGCGACTTTCCCGTCCCTCGTGGCAGAGCCAGCGAACCTCCCGTCCCCCGGGGCTCTCTAATGAGCTCCACACTGAGCACCAACATGACTTCCTAGAGTGTTCCCAGGTGCACGGTTAGAGAGACAGAGAGAGAGAGAGAGAGAGAGAGAGAGAGAGAGGGAGAGAGAGAGAGAGAGCGTTTGTGTACTCACCTGTACTCACCTAGTTGTGGTTTCGGGGGTCGATTCACAGTTCCCGGCCCCGCCTCTTCACCTGGCCGCTTCCCGGTCACTCTTCCTGCTCCGTGGGCTTTATCATACCTCTTCTTAAAGCTATGAATAGATCCTGCCACCACTACATCACTACCCAGGCTATTCTACTTCCTGACAACTCTGAGACTGAAGAAATACTTCCTAACATCCCTGTGGTTATCTGAGTCCCCAGCTTCCAACTGTGACCCCTTCTTGCTGTGTCCCATCCCTGGAACATCATATCTCTGTCCACCTTGTCTATACCTCTCAGTATTTTATATGGCGTTATCATATCCCCCCCTAGCTCTTCCTTCCAGTGTCGTCAGGTCGATTTCCCTTAACCTCTCCTCGTCGAACATAGCCCATAGCTCCGAGACTAGTCTTGTTGCAAACCTTTGCACTTTCTCTAGTTTCCTTACATGCTTGGCTAGGTGAGGGTTCCCAACTGGCGTTGCATACTCCAATATGGGCCTAACGTACACGGTGTACAGGGTCCTGAATGATTCCTTATTAAGATGTCGGAATGCTGTTCTGAGGTTTGCTAGGCGCCCATATGCTGCAGCAGTTATTTGGTTGATGTGCGCTTCAGGAGATGTGCTCGGTGTTATACTCACCCCAAGATCCTTTTCCTTGAGTGAGGTTTGTAGTCTCTGGCCCAAGGGACTGTACTCCGTCTGTGGTCTTCTTTGCCCTTCCCCAATCTTCATGACTTTGCACTGTGTATGTGTATATGTGTATGTGTGTGTGTGTGTGTGTGTGTGTGTGTGTGTGTGTGTGTGTGTGTGTGTGTGTGTGTGTTTGTGTGTGTGTGTTTGTGTGTGTGTGTTTGTGTGTGTGTGTGTGTGTGTGTGTGTGTGTGTGTGTGTGTGTGTGTGTGTGTGTGTGTGTGTGTGTGTGTGTGTGTGTGTGTGTGTGCAAGTGTGTAGTTACCTATATGAAAAGATCGAGTCTCAACTCCTGCGCCCAACATTCAACTTGTCCCTTGCCAGATTCACTCCCTCTTAGCCTCGTGGGCCCTATTGTACCTGCTCTTAAAACTATGTAAGGAACCTGCCTCCATTACTTTTCGTCAAGGTCATTCCACCTCCTGACTACTCTGAGGATTAACAAGTACTTCCTGACATTCCAGTGTGAGCCTTTATCATCGAACAATGTCCTTCCCCCCTCCCCCCGTGTACGTGTTTCTCACCTCACAGTCTATCCGTCTCTCTACCCTATCAACTCCTCTATTTTGTTTTGTTATCAAGCCCCTTTTGTGTTTCTTTCCTCTAGTGTTGCCAGAATGAGTTCCTTTTAGCCTCTCCTCATAGCCACGGGGTTGAACCCAGGGCAGGTGAGTCATGCAACTCACAAACCAGTATGTTAATTAACCACTGGACCAGCTGGCTTCAGTAGAATTCATTTAACTACACATATTTCTGTATACGATAGAAAGGGTAGCATGGGCCACCATTGTGACCTCAAATGGAGATTTTTACTGACGAACCCCACACCAGCATGGTTGTAGCGTGGCCTAGCTCAAGGTTCTTCAAAGCAACCCTTATGAGTTACCAAATTATAATACCATGATTGCAAACAGCTGGCTCTAAAAGAGCCAGTTGGCCAAGGGGTTAGCACACAGGCCTATGAGTTTTAACACTCACCTGCCATGGGTTTCAATCCCAACCGATGTGTTTTGATCTGATTTGTTTGCAGTCCTGTTATGAATTCCTCAGTCATAACCCTTGTCTCTGGGACTAGTCTCGTTATATACCGCTGCTAGCTCCAAGCTTCCTGAAAGCTATTCTTAAATTTGCCAGACGAGGAATTGCCACAGAGATTATTCGGTAGATGTGTGCCTCCAGAGATATGCTTGGCACCATGTTTACCCATATCCCTTTCTCTTTAAGTGAGATCTGCAGTCTCTGTCCCCCGACACTTCTCCTTGTCTGGTCTTCTTGCCTCTTCCCCAATCTCCCTAACTGTGAATTTTCTGAGATTGAATTTAAGTAAACAGTTGTCTCACCAAAAATGAAATGTGTTCAAATTTCTTTTAGGCCTTTCCTTGTCTCCACCCGAGTTTATCCTCATTAACTTTACATTGTCAGCAAACTAAGATATATATGACTCATAAGAACATTAGAACATGAGAAAGGAGGAACACTGCAGCAGGTCTGTTGGCCCATACTAGGCAGGTCCTTTACAATCAATCCCACTAACAAAACATTTACCCAACCAAATTTTCAATGCCACCCAAGAAATAAGATCTGATAACTCTATCCACTCTCACATGCAAGTCCCACTCAAATCCAACCCCTCATGCATTTATCCAACCTATATTTGAAACTTCCCAAAGTCCTAGCCTCAATAACCCAACTAGGTAGACTGTTCCACTCATCAACTACCCTATTTCCAAACCAATACTTTCCTATGTCTTTTCTAAATCTAAACTTGTCTAATTTGAATCAATTACTGCGGGTTCTCTCTTGGAGAGATATCCTCAAGACCTTATTAATGTCCCCTTTATTAATACCTATCTTCCACTTATACACTTCGATCAGGTCTCCCCTCATTCTTCGTCTAACAAGTGAATGTAACTTAAGAGTCTTCAATCTTTCTTCATAAGGAAGATTTCTAATGCTATGTATTAATTTAGTCATCCTACGATGAATGTTTTCTAACGAATTTATGTTCATTCTGTAATATGGAGACCAGAACTGAGCTGCATAATCTAGGTGAGGCCTTACTAATGATGTATAAAGCTGCAGTATGACCTCTGGACTTCTGTTGCTTACACTTCTTGATATAAATCCCAGTAATCTATTTGCCTTATTACGTACGCTTAGGCACTGCTGTCTTGGTTTAAGGTTGCGGCTCACCATAACCTCCAAATCCTTTTCGCATTCTATACTGCTAAGTCAACATTATTAAGCTGGTAGGTGCTAGGGTTATGGACATTTCCGAGCTTCAGAACCTTGCATTTATCTACATTGAACTGCATCTGCCTCTTTTCTGACCACGAATTGAGTTTGTCTAAATCCTTCTGAAGTTGTTAGACATCAACGTCTGAATCGATTATCCTTCCTATCTTCGTGTCATCAGCAAATTTGCTTATGTCACTAGTAATTTCCTCGTCAAGGTCGTTTATATATATATAAACAACACTGGCCCTAAAATTGATGCATGTGGAACGCCACTTGTTACATATCCCCACTCAGATTTAACCCAATGTATGCATACTCTGCTGCCTATTAGTAAGCCATGACTCGATCCATGACAGCATTTCTCCCCCAATGCCATGGGCAGCCACTTTCTTCAACAGTCTCTGATGATGTACTCTATCAAAAGCCTTACTAAAATCTAAATAAACAATATCGAATTCTTTATCCTGATCAACGGCCTCAAAAGCTTTGCTGAAGAAGGTTAATAAATTAGTTAGGCAGGAACGGCCCCTGGTGAAACCATGTTGAGTATCATTAATCAAATTATGCCTATCGAGATGGATTCTTATATAATCGGCTATAATTGACTCTAATAATTTGCCTACAATTGAGGTTAGGCTTTTTGGGCGGTAATTTGACGGAAACGACTTATCCTCTGCTTTAAAAATAGGAATTACATCAGCCATCTTCCACATATCAGACACTACACCTGTTTGAAGAGAAATATTAAAAATATTAATCAATGGTTCACAAAGTTCCATTTTACACTCTTTAAGAACCCTTGAAAAAAGTTCATCAGGGCCCGGGGATTTATTTTGCTTTAACCAGTCTATCTGTTTGATAACCAATTCGGTAGTGACTGTGATGTTACATAATTTATCATCATCAGGCCCACTATGAAAACAGAGAGAAAATAATTATTAAGAATAGAGCACATTTCATTCTCTTTGTCAGTAAGATGCCCAGAGTTATTTTTAAGGGGACCTATCTTATCTCTAACTTTTGTTCTTTAAACCTGGAAAAAACTTTTTGGGTTAGTTTTCGAATCCATTTAGCTCTTCTTATCCCCGTTTTAACGTCTCTTAATGTCAATATACCGATTCATAAGATGACCCTCACCTCTTTTGATACGCCTATAAATTCCTTTTTTCCGTCCTAAAAGATATTTGAGCCTATTATTCATCCATTTGGGGTCATTACAATTCGATCTAATTTCCTTATATGAGATAAATGTTCTTTGGGCAGCATGTATTGTGTTAAGAAAACTGTCATACTGATAGCTCTCTTCGTTACCCCAGTCTACAGATGATAAGTGTTCTCTAAGCCCATTGTAATGTGCTAAACGAAAATCTGGGACCATTACTGAATTATCCTACTATCATACTTCCATTCAATGCTAAAGGTAATTGATTTGTGATCGCTTGCACCGAGTTCCTCTGTAATTTCTAAATTATTTACAAGGGTTTCCTTGCTTGCCAAAACCAAGTCAAGAAGGTTATTTCCCCTTGTAAGCTCTGTCACAAACTGCTTCAAAAAACAATCCTGAAGTACTTCTAAGAAGTTGTTTGATTCTAAATTCCCAGTCAAGAAATTCCAATCAATATGACTGAAGTTAAAGTCTCCTAGAATTACTACGTTATCGTGCCTTGTGGCCTTAACAATTTCCTCCCATAGTAGTCTCCCCTGGTCCCTATCTAAGTTTGGGGGACGGTATATTACACCTAAAATTAATTTTTCATGTCCCCCTGAAAATTCTATCCAGATTCTGTACGTGTTACTTCAGATGCCACCCCATCTCCCTTCCCGATACTTCTATCTACTTGGAACAATTTAAAACCCTGTATGTGACATTCCCCAGGCATGTCCCGATTTTTCGTATGAACCATGTCTCA
>NC_069420.1:50809183-50824350 GCF_026875155.1 Cherax quadricarinatus | reverse complement strand
ATGAGTCTTCAATCTTTCTTCATAAGGAAGATTTCTAATTGCTATGTATTAATTTAGTCATCCTACGATGAATGTTTTCTAACGAATTTATGTTCATTCTGTAATATGGAGACCAGAACTGAGCTGCATAATCTAGGTGAGGCCTTACTAATGATGTATAAAGCTGCAGTATGACCTCTGGACTTCTGTTGCTTACACTCTTGATATAAATCCCAGTAATCTATTTGCCTTATTACGTACGCTTAGGCACTGCTGTCTTGGTTTAAGGTTGCGGCTCACCATAACCTCCAAATCCTTTTCGCATTCTATACTGCTAAGTCAACATTATTAAGCTGGTAGGTGCTAGGGTTATGGACATTTCCGAGCTTCAGAACCTTGCATTTATCTACATTGAACTGCATCTGCCTCTTTTCTGACCACGAATTGAGTTTGTCTAAATCCTTCTGAAGTTGTTAGACATCAACGTCTGAATCGATTATCCTTCCTATCTTCGTGTCATCAGCAAATTTGCTTATGTCACTAGTAATTTCCTCGTCAAGGTCGTTTATATATATTATAAACAACACTGGCCCTAAAATTGATGCATGTGGAACGCCACTTGTTACATATCCCCACTCAGATTTAACCCAATGTATGCATACTCTGCTGCCTATTAGTAAGCCATGACTCGATCCATGACAGCATTTCTCCCCCAATGCCATGGGCAGCCACTTTCTTCAACAGTCTCTGATGATGTACTCTATCAAAAGCCTTACTAAAATCTAAATAAACAATATCGAATTCTTTATCCTGATCAACGGCCTCAAAAGCTTTGCTGAAGAAGGTTAATAAATTAGTTAGGCAGGAACGGCCCCTGGTGAAACCATGTTGAGTATCATTAATCAAATTATGCCTATCGAGATGGATTCTTATATAATCGGCTATAATTGACTCTAATAATTTGCCTACAATTGAGGTTAGGCTTTTTGGGCGGTAATTTGACGGAAACGACTTATCCTCTGCTTTAAAAATAGGAATTACATCAGCCATCTTCCACATATCAGACACTACACCTGTTTGAAGAGAAATATTAAAAATATTAATCAATGGTTCACAAGTTCCATTTTACACTCTTTAAGAACCCTTGAAAAAAGTTCATCAGGGCCCGGGGATTTATTTTGCTTTAACCAGTCTATCTGTTTGATAACCAATTCGGTAGTGACTGTGATGTTACATAATTTATCATCATCAGGCCCACTATGAAAACAGAGAGAAAATAATTATTAAGAATAGAGCACATTTCATTCTCTTTGTCAGTAAGATGCCCAAGTTATTTTTTAAGGGGACCTATCTTATCTCTAACTTTGTTCTTTAAACCTGGAAAAAACTTTTTGGGTTAGTTTTCGAATCCATTTAGCTCTTCTTATCCCCGTTTTAACGTCTCTTAATGTCAATATACCGATTCATAAGATGACCCTCACCTCTTTTGATACGCCTATAAATTCCTTTTTTCCGTCCTAAAAGATATTTGAGCCTATTATTCATCCATTTGGGTCATTACAATTCGATCTAATTTCCTTATATGAGATAAATGTCTTTGGGCACATGTATTGTGTTAAGAAAACTGCATACTGATAGCTCTCTTCGTTACCCCAGTCTACAGATGATAAGTGTTCTCTAAGCCCATTGTAATGTGCTAAACGAAAATCTGGGACCATTACTGAATTATCCCTACTATCATACTTCCATTCAATGCTAAAGGTAATTGATTTGTGATCGCTTGCACCGAGTTCCTCTGTAATTTCTAAATTATTTACAAGGGTTTCCTTGCTTGCCAAACCAAGTCAAGAAGGTTATTTCCCTTGTAAGCTCTGTCACAAACTGCTTCAAAAAACAATCCTGAAGTACTTCTAAGAAGTTGTTTGATTCTAAATTCCCAGTCAAGAAATTCCAATCAATATGACTGAAGTTAAAGTCTCCTAGAATTACTACATTATCGTGCCTTGTGGCCCTAACAATTTCCTCCCATATAGTCTCCCCTGGCCCTATCTAAGTTTGGGGGGCGGGATTCAACCCCAAAACGCGTCCCCCTAAAGTTGGATCCAGATTCACTTTATTTTACTTAATCTTATGTCCCCGAATTTTTATCCAGTTCAGGTATTACTTCAATGCCACCCCATCTCCCTTCCCGATACTTCTATCTACTTGGAACAATTTAAAACCCTGTATGTGACATTCCGCAGGCATGTCCCGGCTTTTTCGTATTGAACCACGTCTCAGTTATGGCAAATACATCAATGTTACCTGCACTAGCAACTAGTCTCAACTCGTCCATCTTATTCCTAGCACTGCGACTATTTGTGTAATATATATTTAAAGACACTCCTCTCTCTTTAACCTTCCTGCTCCTTTCTGTTATTCTACTTAAACTTATTACTGTCCTTGTCACCTAGTGCCACTGGCTTTCCAATATCCACTTCATTTTGCCTATTACTAGTTCTCCTACTACTCATATTACTACACTAGGACTTCACTGTTTTCCAAAACCCATACCACTAACTATTCCTAGTTTAAAGTCCTAACAGCTCTCTCCACTGCAGTTGCCAGTGCCCCCACCCCAGACCAAGATAAGTGAACCCCATCTCTGGCATACATGTCATTTCTGCATACATGTCATTTCTGCAATGTTACTGCATTTTCCTTACAGTATTTGTCCAGCCAGCAACTGACACCAATTGCCCTGGACAACCATTCGTTTCCAACTCCTCTCCTTTGCAAAATACCACACATGACAGGGTTCCCACCCTTCCTCCTAATTATTTCTATTGCTAACCTATACCTGCTAATCAGGTCCTCACTCCTACGTCTGCCAACATCGTTGCCTCCAGCACTGAGACAGATAATAGGATTGCTCCCATTACCTCTCATGTCATCCAGACGGCTAACAATATCCTACATGCCCATCCCCTGGAAAACACATTCTCTGCCTCCTACTCCTGTCCTTCAAGCAGAATGCCCTGTCCATGTACCTAATCTGGCTATCCCCAACAACAGCAATGTTTTTACCTTCCTTGGCGACGTCCGTCGTGATGTTCCCAGTAGTCGACTCACTTGTGGAATTCGTCAAGACGTTCTCGATGGTCTTCGTTGGGGTTTCTAGGGATGTCTCACTCACGTCTGCCAATGCTTCCTTGGTACTCGTTGTGTCATTCTCAGTAGAACACCCACATTCGTCAGGTAGCACCGAAAATGGGTTGGAAGTTTCCACAGTAGTCTTCTGGTTTCTGGTTGTTTCTACCTCTCCAACAGTCTTCTTGATCCTCAGCTTGGTTCCATGTTGCCCGGCCACTGACCAAGCTCCCCTCTTAACCTGGGGACTCATAACAGGAGGATTACTACGAATCCTCTTGTTCTCCTCCGTTAATCGCCGTATCTTCTGCTTAGCAACCTTAAGCTCTTCTTTCAGCTGCTGGTAAAGTTGCTCAAGAGAGAGTAAGTCATTCAGTAATGCCTATCCTTGGGAAACTCAACTTGCTACTCCTCCCTGTTCTGACGTTTCTTCCATGACAATCAATCTTTCTTTTCATCCCTTGAGATACTCTTTGATCTGCCAGAGTACACTCTTCGTTATTCTTGCCTGGGCCCTAAATTTTTGTATTAGTCTCTTGTGAGTTACAGTACCCAGTGCATTCTTGCAGACAAGAACCATACCGTCAACCCATCTGTCTCTCTCTCTTTCTCTCTCCTTGTCCTGTCTCACTTCTGTCACCTAACCATACTTCTCCAGCAGGCTAGTAAGATAAGATTTGCTATCTCTAATCCAATACTGATTGTTGTTTAAGAAATCATTTCAAGAGCTCTACCAATCTCTGGTAATTTTCTTCATTACCTTACACAGTATATTAGTGATACTGTACTTCAGTGCTTCTGTCTGTCTCCTTCCTCAAACATTATGACTACATTTCCTACTTTCTAGATCACAAGCAACTGGTCAGTGTCAATTAATGTGTTGTCAGACAGTCACTTCGCTCCCTCTTACAGTATCCCTGATGACATCTTGTCAGGTGCAGTGGGAGTGTGTGGGTGAGTCATGACGTGAGTCAACTAGGAGAGGAGTAAAAAGTGGGCCAAGAGGAGTTCCCAGAGGTTGAGTGTTCCCTCCTGCCTCCCTTCCTCTTTTATTTGCGTCCGATTGTGTTATGCATACTTCCTCAGCTGTTCCCTCTACATCTCTGTCCTGTCATGATCCAGGTACATGCAGCAATATAGAGAGTTTTGTAGGCAGTAGGTTGGTAGACAGCCACCACTCAGGGAGGTACTACCATTCTGCGAAGTATGAAACAGAAACCTGTAATTGTTTTACATAATGGTAGGATTACATAAGAACATAAGAAAGAAGGAACACTGCAGCAGGCCTACTGGCCCATGCGGGACAGCCCATGTCAACCCCCATCTTAGACCAATGGCCCACCCAGTCAGGTCACCTCCACTTTAGGAAGGAGCACGGCATCTGACTCAGTAGCACCGGCTAGTCAGTTCCAACTCACACCCACCCCCACCCACTCATGTATTTATCTAACCTATTTTTAAAACTACACAATGATTTAGCTTCTATGACGGTACTCGGGAGTTTGTTCCACTCATCCACAACTCTATTACCAAACCAGTGCTTTCCTATATCCTTCCTGAATCTGAATTTTTCCAGCTTAAAACCGTTGCTGCGGGTCCTGTCTAGGCTAAATCATTTTAACAAGCTATTTACATCCCCTTTATTCATGCCTGTTTTCCATTTATACACCTCAATCATATACCCCATAATTCTAGGCCTTTCGAGAGAGTGCAGATTCAGGGCCCTCAGTCTATCCTCACAGGGAAGATTTCTGATACATGGGATCAACTTTGTCATCCTCCATTCTGTAATACGGTGACCAGAACTGTGCAGCATAATTTAAATGAGGCCAAACCAAGGACATACAGAGCTGAAGAACAATCTGAGGATTTCTATTATTTATGCTTCTTGATATGAAGCCAAGGATTCTGTTAGCTTTATTGCGAACACTTATGCACTGTTGTCTTGGTTTCAGATTACTGCTAACCAGAACTCCCAAATCCTTTTCGCAATCAGTAATATTAAGATCTTCATTTAGTTTATATGTTGCATGGCTATTATCCTTCCAACATTTAGAACTTTGCATTTGTCTATATTAAACTGCATCTGCCACTTCTCCGACCATTGCATCAGTCTATTCAAATAATCCTGGAGTGCTCTAATGTCCTCATTAGAATGAATTGGACAGCCTATTTTTGTGTCATCAGCAAATTTGCTTATGTCGCTATTTATTCCCTCATCTATATCGTTTATGTAGATTGTGAACAGCAAGGGGCCCAACTCTGACCCCTGTGGAACACCGCTTGTGACATGCCCCCATTCTGATTTCTCTCCATTTATGCAAACCTTCTGTTGCCTATTTGTCAACCATGCCTCTACCCAGGAAAAAATTTCTCCTGCTATTTCGTGTGCCTTAAGTTTCCTCAAAAGTCTCTGATGTGGAACTCTATCGAAAGCCTTACTGAAGTCCATATACACAATAACATATTCAGTACCATGATCTCCCTCCTCAAATACCTTAGTGAGAAAAGTTAGTAAATTTGTGAGACAGGAACGCCCTTTGTAAAACCGTCCTGAGATTCATTAATCAATTTATGCCTTTCAAGATGGCTACAAATTGCCTAGGCATTTATTGATTCCACATTATTATTATTATAATCAAAAAGAAGCGCTAAGCCACAAGGACTATACAGCTATTGATTCCACAAATTTTTCAACTATGGAGGTAAGGCTTATTGGTCTATAGGTAGAAGCTAACGACCTATCACCTGTCATTTGCCATTTTCCACTTATCAGGCACTATGCCAGTTTGTAGTGATATGTTGAAAAGATTAGCCAAATGTATGCTAAGTTCCCCTTTACGTTCCTTTAACACCCTTGCAAACAGTTCATCAGGGCCTGGGGATTTGTTAGGTTTTAATTTCTCTGTTTGTCTGAGGACCATGTCACTAGTTACCCCAATCGTGCATAGTTTATTATCGGCCTGTTCTATATAATTTATTTCTGGAATTTCACTAATATCTTCCTGGGTAAAAACTGAGAGGAAGTAGGTATTTAGAATTTCACACATATCCTTATCACTGTCAGTGATCTGACCAGAGTTACTCTTAAGTGGGCCAATCTTGTCCCTAATTTTACTTCTGTATACCTGAAAGAATCCTTTTGGGTTAGTCTTTGAATCCCTTACGACCTTAGCCTCATAATCCCTTTTTGCTGATGTCTTTTTTTTTGTCTCATAAATAGGCTGGATAACAGGTATATCTTGCTACTTCTACAATTGGGAAGTGGAAAAGAATCTTTCATCCATATGCCATGCGTGTCATATGAGGCGACTAAAATGGCGGGAGCAAGGGGCTAGTAACCCCTTTTCCTGTATAAACTACTAAAAACGAGAAAAAAAGAAAATCTTTATATAACTTAAATGTTTGGATGTGCATGGATGTAGTGCGAATGACAAGAAAGAGATGATTGCCATTATTATGGATGATAAGAATTTGGATGTCTTAGCTCCAAGTAAAACAATGCTGAAGAGGGTGGGCAGTTTCAGTGGGGAGAAATAAGTGAGATTAAGCCAGGAGTATCTGAGAGTTAGAGCTAAGGAAGCGGTAGCAATATTGTTGAAGGATCAGTTATGGAAGGAGAAAGGGGAATATATATTTATAAACTCATGGATTATGTGGATTAGAATAAAGGTTGGATGCGAAACGTGGATCATATTAAGTGTGTATGCACCTGGAGAAGATAGGAGTGTAGAGGAGAGAGAGAGATTTTG
The DNA here is from genome assembly GCF_026875155.1 of Cherax quadricarinatus. Lineage (NCBI taxonomy): Eukaryota > Metazoa > Arthropoda > Malacostraca > Decapoda > Parastacidae > Cherax > Cherax quadricarinatus. Next base: position 50,817,490 of record NC_069420.1, on the reverse strand, counting down.
GGAGATGTTAAGCGAGTGTGTAGGAACTTTTGAACCAAGTGAGAGAGTAATTGTGGTAGGGGACCTAAATGCTAAAGTAGGAGAAGCATTTAGAGAGGGTAAGTTTGGGGTGCAAGGTGTAAATAATAATGGGGAGCATTTGATGGAACTTTGTATGGAAAGGAGTTTGGTTATGGGTAATGCATATTTTAAGAAAAAGAGGATAAGTATACGAGATAAGACATAGGGCGTAATAACAGTAGTTTATTGGACTACTTATTGGTAGAAAAAAGACTGTTGGATGGACGTCAGGATATACATGTTTATGGACGGGCCACAGATATATCAGATCACTTTTTAGTTGTAGCTACACTGAGAGCAAAAGGTAGATGGGATACAAGGAGAATGGAAGCAGCAGGTAAGAGGGAAGTGAAGGTTTGTGAACTAAAGAAGGAGGCAGTTAGGGTAAGATATAAATGGCTTTTGGAGGATAGATGGGCTAGTGAGAGTATAGTCAATGGGGTCGAATAGGTATGGGGTAGGATTAAGAATGTAATGGTAGAGTGTTCAGCAGAAGTTTGTGGTTACAGGAAAGTGGGTGCAGGAGGGAAGAGGAGCTACTGTAAGAGAGAAAAAGTTATCATATGAGAGATTTCAACAAAATAGAAGTGATGCAAGGAGAGAGGAGTACAAGGAGAGAAAAAGAGAGGTTAAGAGAGCGGTGAAGCTATGTGAAAGAAGAGCAAATGAGAAAATGGGTGAGATGTTAATAACAAATTTTGTTGAAAATAAGAAAAAGTTTTGGAGTGAGATTAACAAGTTAAGGAAGCCTAGAGAACAAATGGATTTGTCAGTTAAAAATAGGAGAGGAGAGTTATTAAATGGAGAGTTAGAGGTATTGGGAAGATGGAGGGAATATTTTGAGGAATTGTTAAATGTTGATGAAGATAGGGAAGCTGTGATTTCGTGTATAGGGCAAGGAGGAATAACATCTTGTAGGAGTGAGGAAGTGAGAGTTGTGAGTGTGGGGGAAGTTCGTGAGGCAGTAGGTAAAATGAAAGAGGGTAAGGCAGCCGGGATTGATGGGATAAAGATAGAAATGTTATTAACAGGTGAGGATATAATTTTGGAGTGGTTGGTACTTTTATTTAATAAATGTATGGAACAGGGTAAGGTACCTAGGGATTGGCAGAGAGCATGCATGGACCAAGTGTTTACAGTGAAACATTATTTTCAGTGCTCGTCTCGACATTATGCCTGGTGAGCACCCCAGCACAATTATGTGATGAAAACCAAAGGCCTACCATACAGGGGATTCTTTTTCCATCAGTGCATTCTGCTAGGTAGCAGCCGTTAGCATGATGTCTCGGCCTGCTGCCACACTTTGCAGTGACTTCTCATTGCTCAAGTGGCTACCGTGGTGAGGGGAAGTGTTGCACTGTTGTCTCTCGCCCGCCCCATCTTTTCTCCAGTGCACCCTTTGGTTTTGGGGCTATACATCTTTGTTTATAGGTAAAAGGAAGTCTTTAACGCCTGAAACTATACCTCAAATTATAGGGCTTCACAAAGCTGAGCACTAGACGAAAGAAACAGTGGAGAATGGTGGTGTGTGCTAGCGTTCAGTGAGGAACTAGGTGCAGCGTTTCAAGGCTGGTGGCTGTGTCGAGTTATCGTCTGCCAAACCTCAGCCTGGCCCCTCGAAGACATCTGTTCATACCTTAACTATGTTAAAGAAGCAGTTAGAGAGTAACTGCTTCTTTAACACAGTTAAATGCCATGACAAGCACTGTAGATAAGGGTAAAGAGGTTTTTGTTGCATTTATGATGTGGAAAGGACAAATGATAGGGTGGATAGGTGGGAAATGTGGCAGATGTTGCAAATGTATGGAATAGGAGGTAGGTTATTGAAAGCAGTGAAGAGTTTTTAAGAGGTTTGTGGGGCTCAGTTTAGAGTATGTAGGAGAGAAGGAGATTATTTCGCAGTAAAAGTATGCCTCAGACAGGGATGTGTGATGTCACCATGGCTATTTAATATATTTATATATGGAGTTGTAAGAGAAGTGAATGCTCGGGTATAGGGAAGAGGCGTGGGGATAAAAGATAAAGAATCTAACATAAAGTGAGAGTTGTCACAGATGCTCTTTGCTGACGACACTTTGCTTTTGGGAGATTCTGAAGAGAAGTTGCAGAGGTTGATGGACGAGTTTGGCAGGGTATGTAAATGAAGGAAATTAAAAGTGAATATAGGAAAGAGTAGGGAGATGAAGATAACAAAAAATTAGGTAATGAAAGACTGGGTATCAGATTGGAGGGAGAGAGTATGGATGAGGTGAATATTTTCAGATATTTGGGAGAGGACATGTCAGCAGATGGGTGCATGAAAGATGAGGTGAGTCATGGAATTGACGAGGGGAAAAAGGTGAGTGGTGCACTGAGGAGTCTGTGGAGACAAAGAACTTTATCAATGGAAGCAAAGAGGTGAATGTGTGAGAAGTATAGTTATACCAATGCTCTTATATGGGTGTGAAATAAGGAGAAGGCTGGAGGCAGTGGAGACATCATGTCTGAGGGCAATGTGTGGTGTGAATATAATGCAGAGAATCTATAGTTTGGAGATGAGGAGGTACAGGCTTACCAAAACTATTATCCAGAGGGCTGAGGAGGGGTTGTTGAGGTGGTTTGGTCATGTAGAGAGAAGAAATGAAGTAGAATGACTTCGATATTATATTATAAATCTGTAGTGGAGGGAAGGCTGGGTAGGGGTCGGCCTAGAAATGGTTGGAGGGAAAAGGTAAAGGTGGTTTTGTGTGCAAAGGGTTTGGACTTTCAGCAAGCATGCACGAGTATTACAACCCAGGAACAATAAGGCCTGTTATCCTGGGTGTAAAGGGGAGCAAGGAGCAGAACAAACACAGCTGAATGACTTTGAATTATATTTTCCTTCACCAAGTGCGATTATAAGTATTTACAAGTATGTACACTATATACAGATGGAAATGTATGTGTACAACATGGTTAAGTCAAGACAAAGACACAGCCTGGAGACAGAATGGACAACCGTGTTCAATCAGCAGCTGGGTGAAAATGACAAAGGTGAGAATGTGAATGGTGTCCATGTCACCTCCACAACTGCCAGTTCCACAATTTGATTGGCTGAACCTAGGTGCTGATTTGACGATGGGGCCCTGAAATCATCAAATCTTTAGCTACCTGGTTCGCTGGGGTACATACTCTTTGCATGCAACAATGAGTGTGTTAGATAGGAGCAAATTCAGACAAATGGTATTTAGAACTTGACGCGCTGTTGGAGTGTGAGTAAGCTAACATTTATGAAGGGATTCAGGGAAACTGTACTTCCCATCTCTGGAGTCCTGGAGATGGGAAGTACAGTGTCTGTACTCTGAAGGAGGGGTGTTAATTCTGCAGTTTTATAACTGTAGTGTAAGCACGCCTCTGGTAAGACAGTGATGGAGTGTATGATGAAAGTTTTTCATTTTTGGGCCACCCTGCCTTGGTGGGAGACGGCCGATATATTAATAAATAAAAAATATTTGCAGTTTTATTTTCTGCCTGGGGATCGTGTTTACGTGTGTGTGTGTGCGGGAATATTGTATTTTCTTTGAATCCAAACAATTCTTTAAAAATATACAACGTATTTGCTCTCTGTGCGACACATTCTATTTCACGGTGAAATCATTCTAGGAATTGTATCATCGCCACCAGCTGCTGCCACCAGCTGCTGCCATCTGCCCTGGCCGTTCTATCCTCCACCCTCATTCCCTCGCCCCCACCACACACATCAAAAACAACAAAACAAGATCCAAACCACAACCTCCACAAATAAAAGCAAAACAAACCACTGCAACAAAAGTCCTGACCAAAACTACACAAGGACACATTGTCTTCTATAGTTCAGGACAATTGTCCTCAAAGATATGTTAAGTTATAACATGAATTAAGGAAAGATCAGAGACTTCACCTTACGAAAGAGACAAGGGAAAATGCGATACTAATTATGAAAAAGGTAGATTATAAGGGAAAAATAAACATGATGTTAGGAGACAGGGGAACTCACGCGGCTTTTAACTCTGGCGGTGAAACTGGAACATTTTGACGCAAACTTGAGAACTTCTCACTTCAAAATTACGCTTTTCTACGACCACAATCTTGTCACATTAGTACAATAAAGTAGAAAAATGCTAATATAATGAGATGGGATCTCTGTATCCATCCTTTTGTAATTACCATTACTTATATCATTGGCTAGCTGGCCCAGTGGCTAACACGTCGGTCTGGAGTTGTAAGACTCTCTGATCGTGGGTTCTAACCCCACCCGTGGTATGGTTTATATCATTGGTCGTTGTTAATGTTGTAGTTGATTCTCTCGAGCGTCCTTGAGTTGCAGTTTGAGAATTAATATTAATACAATTTTGCGCTCAAATTCTCTTTTAATTAGTTTGTTACTTTCATTAAATTCAGTAGATTTATCTCAGCATTAAGCCCATTAGTGACTTAATGGATTTTATATATGTGCTTAAATCGAAATCGGGCGAAATTATTTACAAATATAATGTCTTAGTCCAAAGCAGGATTCGAACCTGCACTCTCTGCATCAAAATACGTAGTACTTAAGCCACTCAGCCAGATCCATCTGGCCGAACAGAAATGATATCCTGAGTGGATATATATCTTGGTGAGCGATTGGAGACCCAGTATGGAGTGTTGAGCCTCTGGTGTGGCACATGGTGGGTGTCATTCACCCACCAGCCTGGCAGCCTGTCGGTCCCTCACTACACAGATACTCAAAGCTTCATTCCACTACCATTGTCTTACTGTGGGATGTCAGTTATGTTTCTAATCAGTCACCAAGGACCGTAAGTTACACGTGTAGTCTTCACCATCACTAAGTCTCGTAAACTACAGGTGGCAGGAAGCTCCAGACCCGGCACCTTCCCCGCCCTGGAAGGGCTCGTGGGAGTGGAGTCTGGGGAGATGCTACCACTACCATACAGTATACAGTGGTACACCTCTACAATGTCAAACACTGAAAATTTAGCGTATTCCATGTGCATGATACATGAGCAATTCCATCTTAAGATATATTAAATCAAGTGATAATATGAGTATCAGACATTAAATTCATCTATTGGTGCGACTATTTGTTATGAGGGTGAGGTGTTGCATCCATGAGGGTGAGGTGTTGCATCCATGAGGGTGAGGTGTTGCATCCTCAGAGAAAGACAATAATTATCATATTTCTTCTACGTTGCTAGTGTTATTTTCGTTAATAGCTCAAGTGAAAACATTTATATCATTTGGCTTATATCTTCAGCTTATATCTTTGGCTTATATCTTCAGCTTATATCTTTGGCTTATATCTTCAGCTTATATCATTTGGCTTATATCTTCAGCTTATATCTTTGGCTTATATCTTCAGCTTATATCTTTGGCTTATATCTTCAGCTTATATCATTTGGCTTATATCTTCAGCTTATATCTTTGGCTTATATCTTCAGCTTATATCTTTGGCTTATATCTTCAGCTTATATCATTTGGCTTATATCTTCAGCTTATATCTTTGGCTTATATCTTCAGCTTATATCTTTGGCTTATATCTTCAGCTTATATCATTTGGCTTATATCTTCACTTATATCTTTGGCTTATATCTTCAGCTTATATCATTTGGCTTATATCTTCAGCTTATATCTTTGGCTTATATCTTCAGCTTATATCTTTGGCTTATATCTTCAGCTTATATCTTTGGCTTATATCTTCAGCTTATATCATTTGGCTTATATCTTCAGCTTATATCTTTGGCTTATATCTTCAGCTTATATCTTTGGCTTATATCTTCAGCTTATATCATTTGGCTTATATCTTCAGCTTAAATATATAGGAAGGATGTGACTACACATCTTGTCCTGTTTCCTGACAAACCTTACCTAACCTAACCTGCACTACACTGTGCTCACTTGATTTCTGGAGCGCACGTTACTCTGCAGAAACACCTAATATCGCATCTGCAGCGTCTGTCTCTCTTAATTAGTAAGTATATTCATTCAGGTATACAGAAATACAGTTACATAAATTATCATAACTATCAGCATATGTGTAGATAATCTAGGAAAACCCCAAAAAAGTTGGTGTGACTTATTTCCATTCCATTGAAATACCATTGGGGCTCTTCTAGGCAACCCCTCTCCTTCCTGCTCTGTCTTGGTAAATGCTGTTCTCTGCTCGTGTCATCTAGACTCTGTTGTCCGGTAGAGAATGTTTTCTTTGGTGAACCAGAACTTGCATCTCGTAACTCTGTACAACTCTCTTCAGAGATCCTGGCTAATACTTTCTGACATTTTCTCAGGTTGTGTCATAAGACATTGTTTGTGCTGCAGCTCCTGAGTCTAAAAACTTTCTTAGTCGTGGTTTGAAAGTCGGTGAACTCAGATTCGGTAATTTGGGAATGTTTACCTTATATGGAGGACTTAACGACTGTCCCAACTTAGGGTCGTTTTTTGGTGTCGTTCTTCCTCTTCTGATATTATGGTGCTCAGGCTGTTGTGTTCATTGTGGGGTTTGGTAAAATGGTGGTACTGCTGTTCAAGCAAACTGTTTTATTACCTCTCTACGTGACAAAACTTAGTTTATTAAGTGGCTTGTTCTGTCAGTCACGTAGGTGGAGTCCCGTGGCACGCTTGGAAACACACTCACCTCACAATGAGTGTCCGTGGCTCGATACCCGGCACAGGTGGAAACAGTGAACGTGTTTTGTTGCACCTGCTGTACCTGTTTACCTAGCAGCAAGTAGGGACATGTGGTATTAGCCGACTGATGTGCATCGCATCCTGGGCACAAAATGTAAGTTGCCCGAAATGCTCTGCATAACCCGGGGCTCGCTATATAGTACGTCACGGATGTTAGCTATGGTCCGTATAAACCGTATCATATATTTGTAGAAAATATTATTATTATTATTATTATTAAAGTCGAGTTTAGTTGACCACACTACACACACACACACACACAACACACACACACACACACACACACACACACACACACACACATTACTCACTCTTGTGCCTCCGAGTATAATTTAGTACAGTAACATACTAGATCGTGTAGTTTCTTTTACAGGACGCATTCAAAAAGTACGTAACCTTTATTCAGCGCATGTACACACCCTCACTGAAAGGCTATCTCCCCAACAAGCGAACCAGTACTAAAGGTCGGATGATGGAGCCCCATCGTTCGATCAGTACCTAGATTCAGCCAATGAGAAGGTGCGTCTGGCAATTGTGGAAGTGTAGTGGTCACCACTCACCTGTCCGCCCTTGTCATTTCTATTTTAGAGCTGGTGGAGCACGGTTGGTCATTCTGTCTGCAGGCTATGTCTTTGCCTTTGATTAACCGTGTTGTACACATACATTTCCAACTGTATATAGTTTACATATTTGTAAATACTTTCTATCGCCTTTGGTGAAGGAAAATATATTTCAAAGTCATTCAGCTGTATTTACACCCTGGATAACAGGTCTTTTTGTGCTGGGTTGTAATAGAGTATTATAATGCAGAGACAGTAAGTGCTGATGGCACAGTTAAATTATATTAAGAGAATATTGAATACTCAATAAATATTTACAGAGGCTATACTCATAGGGATGTGCAGTAGCCAAGTTCCAAATTTCTAAGTTTTTCGTTTAACTTGATATGTTATTAAATCAAGATACCATTTTTGTTAGAGTTCTGAAGTTTTACTGTTTTGTTGTGATTGTAACCAGTGGTAACCAGGAGCGCCATGAGAAGCCCCAGTGGTAACCAGGAGCTCCATGAGAAGCCCCAGTGGTAACCAGGAGCGCCATGAGAAGCCCCAGTGGTAACCAGGAGCGCCATGAGAAGTCCCAGTGGTAACCAGGAGCGCCATGAGAAGCCCCAGTGGTAACCAGGAGCGCCATGAAAAGTCCCAGTGGTAACCAGGAGAGCCATGAGAAGCCCCATTGTTAACCAGGAGCGCCATGAGAAGCCCCATTGGTAACCAATAGCGCCATGAGAAGCCCCAGTGGTAACCAGGAGCGCCATGAGAAGCCTCAGTGGTAACCAGGAGCGCCATGAGAAGCCCCAGTGGTAACCAGGAGCGCCATGAGAAGCCTCAGTGGTAACCAGGAGCGCCATGAGAAGCCCCAGTGGTAACCAGGAGCGCCATGAGAAGCCTCAGTGGTAACCAGGAGCGCCATGACAAAACCCCAGTGGTAACCGGAGCGCCATAGAAGCCCCATTTGGTAAACCCGGGCCCATGAGAAGCCCATGGTAACCAGGAGCCCATGGGATAA
>NC_069420.1:50788650-50808683 GCF_026875155.1 Cherax quadricarinatus | reverse complement strand
GCGGGACCATCCGATGTCACAAAGCTTGAGAAAGCCAAGTCAGCGACCATCCTGACTATCACAAAGCTCGAGAAGCCAAGTCAGCATCCATCCTGACTATCACAAAGCTTGAGAAGCCAAGTCAGCGACCATCCTGACTATCACAAAGCTTGAGAAGCCAAGTCAGCGACCATCCTGACTATCACAAAGCTCGAGAAGCCAAGTCAGCATCCATCCTGACTATCACAAAGCTCGAGAAGCCAAGTCAGCGACCATCCTGACTATCACAAGGCTTGAGAAGCCAAGTCAGCGACCATCCTGACTATCACAAAGCTTGAGAAGCCAAGTCAGCGACCATCCTGACTATCACAAAGCTTAAGAAGCCAAGTCAGCGACCATCCTGACTATCACAAAGCTTGAGAAGCCAAGCCAGCGACCATCCTGACTATCACAAAGCTTGAGAAGCCAAGTCAGCGACCATCCTGACTATCACAAAGCTTTAGAAGCCAAGCCAGCGACCATCCTGACTATCACAAAGCTTGAGAAGCCAAGTCAGCGACCATCCTGACTATCACAAAGCTTGAGAAGCCAAGTCAGCGACCATCCTGACTATCACAAAGCTTTAGAAGCTCAGCCAGCGACCATCCTGACTATCACAAAGCTTGAGAAGCCACGTCAGCAACCATCCTGACTATCACAAAGCTCGCGAAGCCAAGCCAGGGACCATCCTATCACAAAAGAACTCGTGTTGTTTTCTTGCAAATTTTTATCCATCTCTCGCTGAAGCCAATATAAAATTTCATTCTGAATTATCGTCAAAACTCTCCTGTCCTCCATTTACGGAAAAATATATAGAATTCAGTGAGTAAAAGGACACAAGTGCAACTAATGTAACATTTTATTGTGGCAACGTTTCGCTCTCCAGGAGCTTTATCAAGCTTGATAAAGCTCATTAGTTGCACTTTATTACAGAATTCCGGGAATTATCTTTCAGCACAATAAATAATTTTTTTTTCAGTAGAATTCATAAAAATCTCTTTTTTTTTTCTAACTTTGAATGTAATCAAAAGTTGTACCGAATAAATTGTCAGAAATAATGATGCGGTTTGTGAGCGTAGAAACTACGCCAGAGTGGCGCTCACAGGGAGGTATGATTTGTGAGCGTAGAAACTACGCCAGAGTGGCGCTCACAGGGAGGTATGATTTGTGAGCGTAGAAACTACGCCAGAGTGGCGCTCACAGGGAGGTATGATTTGTGAGCGTAGAAACTACGCCAGAGGGGCGCTCACAGGGAGGTATGATTTGTGAGCGTAGAAACTACGCCAGAGGGGCGCTCACAGGGAGGTAATGATTTGTGAGCGTAGAAACTACGCCAGAGGGGCGCTCACAGGGAGGTAATGATTTTGTGAGCGTAGAAACTACGCCAGAGGGGCGCTCACAGGGAGGTATGATTTGTGAGCGTAGAAAACTACGCCAGAGGGGCGCTCACAGGGAGGTATGATTTGTGAGCGTAGAAAACTACGCCAGAGGGGCGCTCACAGGGAGGTATGATTTGTGAGCGTAGAAAACACGCCAGAGGGCGCTCACAGGGAGGTATTGTTTTGTGAGCGTAGAAACTACGCCAGAGTGGCGCTCACAGGGAGGTATGATTTGTGAGCGTAGAAACTACGCCAGAGGGGCGCTCACAGGGAGGTATTGTTTTGTGAGCGTAGAAACTACGCCAGTGGGGCGCTCACAGGGAGGTATGATTTGTGAGCGTAGAAACTACGCCAGAGGGGCGCTCACAGGAAGGCATTGTTTTGTGAGCGTAGAAACTACGCCAGAGGGGCGCTCACAGGGAGGTATGATTTGTGAGCGTAGAAACTACGCCAGAGTGGCGCTCACAGGGAGGTATCATTTGTGAGCGTAGAAACTACGCCAGAGGGGCGCTCACAGGGAGGTATGGTTTGTGAGCGTAGAAACTACGCCAGAGTGGCGCTCACAGGGAGGTATGATTTGTGAGCGTAGAAACTACGCCAGAGGGGCGCTCACAGGGAGGTATGATTTGTGAGCGTAGAAACTACGCCAGAGGGGCGCTCACAGGCAGGCATTGTTTTGTGAGCGTAGAAACTACGCCAGAGGGGCGCTCACAGGGAGGTATGATTTGTGAGCGTAGAAACTACGCCAGAGTGGCGCTCACAGGGAGGTATGTTTGTGAGCGTGAAACTACGCCAGAGGGGCGCTCACAGGGAGGTATGTTTGTGAGCGTAGAAATACGCCAGAGGGCGCTCACAGGGAGGTAGGTTTGGTGAGCGTAGAAACTACGCCAGAGTGGCGCTCACAGGGAGGTATGATTTGTGAGCGTAGAAACTACGCCAGAGGGGCCTCCAGGGAGGTATTGTTTTGTGAGCGTAGAAACTACGCCAGAGAGGCGCTCACAGGGAGGCATGTTTTGTGAGCGTAGGGAAACTACCCAGAGGGCGCTCACAGGGAGGTATGATTTGTGAGCGTAGAAACTACGCCAGAGTGGCGCTCACAAGGGAGGTATGGTTTGTGAGCGTAGAAACTACGCCAGAGTGGGCGCTCACAGGAGGTATGATTTGTGAGCGTAGAAACTACGCCAGAGGGGCCTCACAGGGAGGTATGGATTTGTGAGCGTAGAAACTACGCCAGAGGGGCGCTCACAGGGAGGTATTTTTTTGTGAGCGTAGAAACTACGCCAGAGGGGCGCTCACAGGGAGGTATTTGGGTTTTTGAGCGTAGAAACTACGCCAGAGTGGCGCTCACAGGGGGGTATGATTTGGAGCGTAGAAACTACGCCAGAGTGGGCGCTCACAGGGAGGTATGATTTGTGAGCGTAGAAACTACGCCAGAGGGGCGCTCACAGGGAGGTATTGGTTTGTGAGCGTAGAAACTACGCCAGAGGGCGCTCACAGGGAGGTAGTGTTTTGTGAGCGTAGAAACTACGCCAGAGGGGCGCTCACAGGGAGGTATGATTTGTGAGCGTAGAAACTACGCCAGAGGGGCGCTCACAGGGAGGTATTGTTTTGTGAGCGTAGAAACTACGCCAGAGAGGCGCTCACAGGGAGGCATTGTTTTGTGAGCGTGGAAACTACGCCAGAGTGGCGCTCACAGGGATGTATGATTTGTGAGCGTAGAAACTACGCCAGAGTGGCGCTCACAGGGAGGTATGGTTTGTGAGCGTAGAAACTACGCCAGAGGGGCGCTCACAGGGAGGTATGGTTTGTGAGCGAAGAAACTACGCCAGAGTGGCGCTCACAGGGAGGTATGGTTTGTGAGCGTAGAAACTACGCCAGAGGGCGCTCACAGGGAGGTATGATTTGTGAGCGTAGAAACTACGCCAGAGGGGCGCTCACAGGGAGGTATGATTTGTGAGCGTAGAAACTACGCCAGAGGGGCGCTCACAGGGAGGTATGGTTTGTGAGCGTAGAAACTACGCCAGAGTGGCGCTCACAGGGAGGTATGATTTGTGAGCGTAGAAACTACGCCAGAGGGCGCTCACAGGGAGGTATGGTTTGTGAGCGTAGAAACTACGCCAGAGGACGCTCACAGGGAGGTATGATTTGTGAGCGTAGAAACTACGCCAGAGGGGCGCTCACAGGGAGGTATGGTTTGTGCTATCATCTACGCCAACTGGGTATCTCACTAAATAGGGATTCTTACTTCACGGCACACAAACTACACCACAGGCACGCTCACACGCACAGTACGGCATGAGCAGACAAAACACACCACACGCACACACGGGGGCTTATTCCTCTCTTTCTTAGCAAAAAAAAAAACAGAGGGGCGCTCACAGGAACCAAGGATAGATTGAGAGGCGTAGGGACGAGTGGAGGGGAGGGGGATGGACAAAGGGAGGTTAGGAGGCTTTTGAAAATGGGAAAGAGCTTTTAAATTAACGCAGAGTTTGGGGAAGGGAGGTATTGGTTGTGGACGTAGAAACTACCAAGTGGGCCTGAAGGGAAAAGGTAATGATTTGTGACGTAGAAACACGCCATGAAGTGGCGCTCACAGGGAGGTATGATTTGATAGCTAGTAAACTACGCCAGAGTGGCGTCACAGGAGTATGGTTTTGGCAAAAATACGCCAGAGGGGCGCTCACAGGGAGGTATGATTTGTGAGCGAGAAACTACGCCAGGTGGCCCCCAAAAGGGGGTATGGTTTGTGAGCGTGAAAACTAGCAGAGGGGGCTCACAGGGAGGGTTTTTTGTGAGCGTAGAACTACGCCAGAGGGGCGCTCACAGGAGGTATGATTTGTCTATCATTATGACTTTTTTAATCTATTTCTTTATTAATATGTATCTCACCTCTACAACACACACAGACACAACACACACACACCACACCAACAACGCACCAAACCACACACCCACGCACACACACACACACACCACACACGCATCCCCCCCTCACCTTTCCCTTCTCTCTTCTCTAAAAAAAAAAAAAAAAAAAAAAAATGGTGGGGCTCCAGGAACCCAAAGGGCAGATGAGAATGGGTTTGGTAGGGAGGATGATGGAGGGGCAGTGGAAAAGGGTGGAACAAGAGTGGGGGAGAAAATTAGGGGAGCTTTTTGAAAAAATGGAGAAAGAGCTCTCTGTGAAATTGGAAAAGAGGTTGGAGAAGGAGACGAAGAATTGGGAGGCACAAGTCGAAACTGCAGTAGCCAAGATAAGGGTCCTAGAAGTTGAGATAAATAGGCTGAAGCGAGTTACAGGGGCAGTGACCAGAGAAGACACAGCATATGAAGCTGCGAGGCCGAACAGGAAGGAAGGAATTATGAATTTATGCTAAGGTCATATCAGTCTGCCAAGGAGGACCAAGGAGTGAAAGGGAAGATCAGCTGGTTGCAGATGGAGAGGGTGATAGGTCGAATGCTGAGGCACAACCAGGCTATCAACAGCCACTGGAAAAATCAAGGGAGAAACTGACCACATACAGGCAGGATCCAGAGTCACAGAGGGTGAGGCAATGGGAGGAAGAAAGGGCAAAATCAGTGTTTATCCATGGGCTTCAGGAGAGAGAGGAAAGGACACACACTGAAAGGCAGCAGGAACAAAGAAAGGAGATTGAGAAAATCATCACGGAAATAGGTGAAGAGATGGACGAGATTGTAAATTTTCAGAGAATAGGGGGGTACTCAAAGGGGAGAAACCGACCAATCAAGCTGATTCTCAGGACGGAAACAGTGCGGAACAGGATCCTCCAACAGAAACCACGATTGAAATACTCGGAAGAGTACAAGAGGGTGTTCCTAGACAGAGACAGAACAAAATCAGAACGACAGCAGCTGAGGGAGAGGACAAAAAAGAGAAAGGAGCTAGGAAAAGAGACAAGGAGGGAACAAGCAGAGGTCAGTCAGAGCAGAACAGAACAGCAAGGGCAAGCACACACACAACTATTCTCAGAACCATACAACCTATCACACCATCCCAACACACACTACAATCCATACCCACAGCCTCCACCCAACACCGAGCTATAGAATCCCACAGTATGCCAACAGGTCTCCCACCCTCACAGGCCCCCCAAACCACAGTGTTGGAAAGGAAATTGAAGGTATGGTACACAAACGCTGATGGAATAACAAATAAGTGGGAGGTGTGGCATGAAAGAGTCAAAGAAGCATCACTGGACATCATAGCTCTCACAGAAACCAAGCTTACAGGTATGATAACAGATGCCATCTTTCCAACGGGATACCAAATCCTGAGGAAAGACAGAGGGAACACGGAGGGGGGGGGGTGGAGGAGTGGCGTTGCTGATCAAAAATCGCTGGAATTTTGATGAGCTGGAGAGAGGAGACAGCGGAGAAGAAAGTGATTACATAGTGGGAACACTTCACTCTGGAGGTCCCAAGGTGGTAATAGCAGTGATGTATAAACCCACCACAGAACAGCAGGAGGCCAAGGCAAGAGTTTCGACGAGAGCAATAGAGCGATGGTTGACACACTGGCTAGAGTGGCCAGAAGAGCTCATGCATGCAGGGCAAAGCTCCTGATCATGGGTGACTTTAACCACAAGGAGATCGATTGGGAAACTTGGACCCACATGGGGGCCAAGATACATGGAGGGCTAAGATGATGGAGGTGGTACTGGAAAACTTCATGTGCCAACACGTAAGGGACACTACAAGAGAGAGAGGAGAGGATGAACCAGCAAGGCTGGACTTAGTATTCATCTTGAGTAGTGCAGATATCGAGGACATCACATATGAAAGACCCTTGGGGCCAGTGACCATGTGGTTTTAAGCTTCGAATACACAGTAGAGCTACAAGTGGAGGGAGAAGCAGGAAGGCCAGGACGAATGAAGCCAGACTACAAGAAAGGGGACTACACAGGAATGAGGAACTACCTGAACGGGGTTCAGTGGGACAGAGAACTGGCAGGGAAGCCAGTTAATGAGATGATGGAATATGTAGCAACAAAATGCAAGGAGGCTGAGGAGAGGTTTGTACCCCAAGGTAACAGGATTAATGAAAAAACCAGGATGAGCCCATGGTTTACCCAAAGGTGCAGGGAGGCAAAAACCAAGTGTGCTAGGGAATGGAAGAAATATAGAAGGCAAAGGACCCAGGAGAATAAGGAGAACAGTCGTAGAGCCAGAAACGAATATGCACAGATAAGAAGGGAGGCCCAAAGACAATATGAAAATGACATAGCAGCGAAAGCCAAATCTGACCCGAAACTGTTGTACAGCCACATCAGGAGGAAAAACAACAGTCAAGGACCAGGTAATCAGGCTAAGGAAGGAAGGAGGAGAGACAACAAGAAATGACCGTGAAGTATGTGAAGAACTCAACAAGAGATTCAAAGAAGTGTTCACAGAGGAGACAGAAGGGACTCAGAAAGACGGAGAGGTGGGGCACACCACCAAGTGTGGACACAGTGCACACAACCGAGGAAGAAGTGAAGAGGCTTCTGAGTGAGCTAGATACCCCAAAGGCAATGGGGCCAGATAGCATCTCCCCATGGGTATTGAGAGAGGGAGCAGAGGCGCTATGTGTACCCCTAACAACAATATTCAATACATCTATCGAAACAGGGAGATTGCCTGAGGCATGGAAGACAGCAATGTAGTCCCAAACTTTAAAAAAGGAGACAGACATGAAGCATTAAACTACAGACCAGTGTCACTGACATGTATAGTATGCAAAATCATGGAGAAGATTATCAGGGAGAAGAGTGGTGGAACACCTAGAAAGGAATGATCTCGTCAACAGCAGCCAACATGGTTTCAGGGGGCGGGAAATCCTGTGTCACAAACTACTGGAATTCTATGACATGGTGACAGCAGTAAGACAAGAGAGAGAGGGGTGGGTGGATTGCATTTTCTTGGACTGCAAGAAGGCGTTTGACACAGTTCCACACAAGAGATTGGTGCAAAAATGGAGGACCAAGCAGGGATAACAGGGAAGGCAAATACAATGGATCAGGGAATATTTGTCAGGAAGACAGCAGCGAGTCATGGTACGTGGCGAGGTGTCAGAGTGGGCACCTGTGACCAGCGGGGTCCCGCAGGGGTCAGTCCTAGGACTAGTGCTGTTTCTGGTATTTTGTGAACGACATGACGGAAGGAATAGACTCTGAGGTTGTCCCTGTTTGCAGATGACGTGAAGTTGATGAGAAGAATTCACTCGATCGAAGACCAGGCAGAACTACAAAGGGATCTGGACAGGCTGCAGACTGGTCAGCAATTGGCTCCTGGAGTTCAATCCCACAAGTGCAAAGTCATGAAGATTGGGGAAGGGCAAAGAAGGCCGCAGACGGAGTACAGTCTAGGGGGTCAGAGACTACAAACCTCACTCAAAGGGAAAAAAGATCTTGGGGTGAGTATAACACCAGGCACATCTCCTGAAGCGCACATCAACCAAATAACTGCTGCAGCATATGGGCGCCTAGCAAACCTCAGAACAGCATTCCGACATCTTAATAAGGAATCATTCAGGACCCTGTACACCGTGTACGTTAGGCCCATATTGGAGTATGCGGCACCAGTTTGGAAACCACACCTAGCAAGCACGTGAAGAAACTAGAGAAAGTGCAAAGGTTTGCAACAAGACTAGTCCAGAGCTAAGAGGTATGTCCTACGAGGAGAGGTTAAGGGAAATCAACCTGACGACACTGGAGGCAGGAGAGATAGGGGGGACATGATAACGACATACAAATACTGAGAGGAATTGGACAAGGTGGACAAAGACAGGATGTTCCAGAGATTGGACACAGTAACAAGGGGTACACAGTTGGAAGCTGAAGACACAGATGAATCACAGCGATGTTAGGAAGTATTTCTTCAGCCACAGAGTAGTCAGTAAGTGGAATAGTTTGGGAAGCGATGTAGTGGAGGCAGGATCCATACATAGCTTTAAGCAGAGATATGATAAAGCTCACGGCTCAGGGAGAGTGACCTAGTAGCGATCAGTGAAGAGGCGGGGCCAGGAGCTCGGACTCGACCCCGCAACCTCAACTAGGTGAGTACAACTAGGTGAGTACACACACATACACACACACACATACATCTCTCTCCCCTCTCCTTTTTCTCTTCCTCTATCTCCCTCTCCATTCCCCTCTCTTTTTTTCCTCTCTCCCTCCCTCCATTCCCCTTTTCTCTTTCTCTAGTCCCCTTCCCACACTTTCCCCACCCCCATTACTCTACCTTTCCCCTCCCTCGCTCTCCCCATCTCTCTCCTCCTAACAACTCCCCACCACCACCTTTATCCCTCATTCCCTCTTTCTCTCCACCTCTCTCTTTTTCTCCACCTCTCTCTCTCTCTCTCTCTCTCTTCCTTTACCCCACTTTCTCTGCACCTGTCTCTCTCCCTCTCTTTCACTCTCTTCCTACCTGTTCCACATACACACACACACACATGCACAATGGAATGAAGGAATGAAGGGAGAGAGCAGTTCGGAGCAGGGATAGCAGGAAGGGGGGGGAGAGAAGGCAGAGAGGGGTATGGGTCCCATGCAGAGGCACGACCATGCCACCAAGAGTTACAGGAAAAAATATGGAGACATCGGCCATGTAAAAACAAGAACCAGACACAGAGAGGGAAAGGTAATGGGAGGAGGAGAAGGAGAAGTCAATGTTTATTCATGGGCTTCAGGAGAGCGAGGGGAAGACACACAATGAAAAAGAACAGAAAGAAAAATGGAAGATTGGAATCATCGTCAGAGAAATAGGCGAGGAGGACATGACTGAGATGGTAAATTTTCAGAGAATAGGGGGTACTCGAAAGGGAGAAACCGGCCGGTCAGGCAGATTTTCAAGACAGAAACAGTGCAAAACAGGATCCTGCAGAAGAAACCATGGCTGAAGGAATCGTCATCATACATGAGGGTGTTCCTAGACCGAGACAGAACAAGAACAGAACGACAGAAGCTGAGGGAGAGGACACAGAATTGAAAGGCGCTAGGAGGAGAGACAAGGACAGAAACAGCAGAGGACAAAAAAGGCAGGGCAGAGCAACAAGCACAGGCACACACAGAGCCACCTCTAGAGCCCCACAACCAAACACACTATCCCATCACAAACCACAATCCACACTACACTGTAGAATCCCACAGCACACTGCCAGGTCCCCCACCCTCAGACCTCTGAGAACACAGTGGGGAAGAGGAAGCTTAAGGTATGGTACACCAACACTGATGGAATAAAGAATAACTGAGAGGAGTGGCACAAGAGAGTCAAAGAGGCATCGCCGGACATCATAGATCTCACAGAAACCAAGCTCACAGGAATGATAACAGATGCCATCTTTCCAAATGGGATATCATATCTTGAGTAAAGACAGAGGGAACAGAGGGGGTGGAGGAATGGAACTGCTCATCAACAACCGATGGGATTTTGATGAGTTGGAGAAAGGAGACAGAGGAGAAGCAAGAGATTAAATAACAGGAACACTTCAGTCTGGAGGTCCCAAGATGGTAATTGCAGTGATGTATAACTCACCACAGAACAGGAGGAGGCCAAGGCAAGAGTATGATGAGAGTAATAGAGCAATGGTTGACACACTGGCCTGAATTGGCCGGAAGGGCTCATGCGAGCAGGGTAAAGCTGCTGATTATGGGTGACTTCAACCACAAGGAAATCAACTGGGAGAACCTGGAGCCATATGGGAGCCCAGAAACGTGGAGAGCTAGGATGATGGAGGTGGTACTGGAAAACCTCATGTACCAACACGTAAGGGACATTACCAGAGAGATAGGAAAGGATGAACCAGCGAGACTGGCTCTAGTATTCACCTTGGGTAGAACAGACATTGAGGCCATCATGTACGAAAGGCCCCTCAGGGCGAGTGAACACGTGGTTCTGAGCTTCGAATGCATAGTAGAGTTGCAAGTGGAAAGGGAAGCAGGAAGGGCAGGACGAATGAAGCCAAACTTTAAGAGAGTGGACTACACAAGCATGAAGAATTTCCTATATGGGGTTCAATGGGACAGAGAACTGGCAGGGAAGTCAGTAAACGAGATGGAATACGTAACAACAATATGCAAGGATGCTGAGGAGAGATCTGTACCCAAGGGTAACAGAAATAACGAGAAAGCCAGGATGAGCCCTTGGTTTACCCGAAGGTGTAGGGAGGCCAAACCCAGGTGTGCTAGAGAATGGAAGAAGTAAAGAAGGCAAAGGACCCAGGAGAATAAGGAAAGCAGTTCTAGAGCCAGAAATGAATATATGCATGTAAGATGGGAGGTGCAACGACAATACGAAAATGACACAGCAGCGAAAGCCAAATCTGACCCGAAGCTGTTGTACAGTCACAGTAGAAGGAAAACAACAGTCAAGGACCAAGTAATCAGGCTGAGGAAGGATGGAGGGGAGGTCACAAGAATCGATCATGAAGTATGTGAGGAGCTCAACATGAAATTCAAACAAGTGTTTACAGAGGACAAAGAAAGGACTCCAGAAAGGCAGAGATGTGGGGTACACCATTAAGTGTTGGACACGATACATACAACCGAGGACGAAGTGGAGAGGCTTCTAAGCAAGCTAGATACTTCAAAGGCGATGGGACCAGATTAAATGTCTCCATGGGTCCTCATAGAGGGAGCAGAGGCACTCTGTGTACCACTAACAATCTTCAACACATGTATCGAAACAGGGCGACTACCTGAGGTATGGAAGACAGCAAATGTTGCACCAACTTTTAAAAAAGGAGACAGACACGAAGCATCATTAAACTATAGACCAGTGTCACTGACATGTATACAATGTAAGATCGTGAAGAAGATTATCAGACTAAGAGTGGCGGAACACCTAGAAAGAAATGAGCTGAACGACAGGGAGTACAGTTTCAGGGACGGGATATCCTGTGTTACAAACCTACTGGAGTTCTATGACAGGGTGACAGCAGTAAAACAAGAGAGAGGGGTGGGTAGACTGCATTTTTTTTAGACTGTAATAAGGCATTTGACACAGTTCCATACAAGAGATTAGTGGAAAAGATGGAGGACCAGGTGTTGAGGATAATGCTACAAGCTAAGTCAAAGATTAAATAGTGGACTGTAGGGGGGACTTATCTTGAAAGACAGCTGTCGCCTACACAGCTGCTCCTGCAGGTGATGTCTTGAGAAGCTGTCGTATGCACTACATCATGGGCTGGAAAATAATTTATTATGGGTGAGTAGAATTACCCCTAGGGGGTATTATGTCAGCATATCTCAGTAACTGATATCTGAATCGAACCAATTCTCACGTGAGTGGACTCAAAAATCTGCATTTCACCTGGTATTGGTACGTTAATAAACATAAAAGACATCTGCTGTGAGGCCGACCTACCCCTATCATGTAGATTAAATGTACCTGGGTATTTGTAGCTGACCCGTAGTTGCACCCGGTTATCCATTGTCTTGACTGAAGCAGACGTGTTCTTTGAAGAATGTTACACACACTCCATTAGGATCACAACACTCGTTGTTACACTCTGTTCATCAAGTATTGTTTTTTATTATTCACAATCTTATCACTAAAGAAGCTACTTACACTTCTCTGTAAGTGTTTAGATGTGTTCTTCGAGATACTTTTATGCTCAAAAACGCGTGGGTCAGTGTTCTTCGTTGGTTATCCCGGCATCAATGTGTCTCTTAGCAGGTCAAAAGCAATCTGAAGCGCCACAGCGCCACTCTGCCGCCAGTGCCCCTGGCAGATAAAGGAAAAAACTGACCTAGCATATTTCCCTTCCTTGCCAAACTTCCACCAGGAAGCAATGTAGAATGCTTGAGTCTTGCTGTCTAAGCTTAGACAACAATGTACACTATCTTTACCATGGTAACAAAGTGAGTGCAGGATTTCCCTTAATTGTCCTGCTACGGTAAGAGACTGATTGTATCTTGTTTAAACTACACACTTGCAACAGTGGTCTCTTGCAACTGGTACATGCTGGTTAAACATCTGCTGGTAATTACTTGATGTAGTAGTAAACAAGATGCTTGCCCCTTCTGAGAGGGCTGGGCCCCTCAGGGCTGAAAAGGGCTGAAAGGGGCTGAAAGGGACTGATACCCCCCCTCACTGATACCCTCAATCAAGGAAAAGGATCTTGGGGTGAATATGACACCAGGCTCATCTCCCGAGGCACACACAAAAAAAATAACTGCTGCAGCATAAGGGTGCCTGGCAAACCTAAGAACAGCATTCCGACGTCTTAATAAGGAGTAATTCAGGATCCTGTACGCTGTGCACGATAGGCCCATATTGGAGTATGCAGCACCAGTTTGGAACCCACACCTAGCCAAGTATGTAAGGAAAGTAGAGAAAGTGCAAATGTTTGCAAGAAGACTAGTCCCGGAGCTCAGGGGTATGTCCTACGAGGAAAGCTTAAGGGAAATCGACCTGACGACACTGGAAGACAGGAGAGATAGGGGGGATATGATAATTACATGTAAAATACTGAGAGGAATCGACAAGGTGGACAGAGACATGATGTTCGAGAGATGGGACACAGCAACAAGGGGACACATTTGGAAGTTGAAGACACAGATGAATCGCAGGGATGTTAGGAAATATTTCTTCAATCACAGAGTTGTCAGGAAGTGATGTATTGGAGGCAGAATCCATATATAGCTTTAAGAAGAGGTATGATAAAGCACATGGAGCAGAAAGAGTGACCTAGTAGCGACCAGTGAAAAGCCGGGGCCGGGAGATGTGACTCGACCCTTGCAACCACAACTAGGTGAGTACACACATACACACAAGTAACGTAGTGGAGGAAGGAACCATGTATGATTTTTATATGAATTATGATTAAGTTCATGATGCAGGGAGAGAGAGGACCTACCAGCCATCAGTGAAGATGAGGGGCCAGGAGCTATGACTCGACCACTGAAACCACAAATAGGTGTGTACAAATGGGTAAGTACACAAACACAATTATATGAAGAGGGCAACACAGTGGGGGCAATCAGAATTATTACCAGTGAAGATACAGTTGAAAATTGAGACACTTATGCAGCATATGGGAATCTTTATTCAGGAAACGTTTCGCCACACAGTGGCTTCGTCAGTCCAATACAAAGAGGAAGGCGTAAGGAGAGGAGGAGAATGAGGTAATCAGTCCCTCAGCCTGGAGTCGATGTGTTCAGTCCATCAATCTTGTAGAATGTACAGCACAGGGCCGTAGACGTGGCTTATATACTGTAGTGAGGTGACGTGAAGCAGGTGGAGGCGGGGTCATAGTGGTACCATCCACTAGTCGAAGTAGGTCTTCGTCCAAAGGTTGAACACGTGTTGAAGAATTCTTTGTAACAAGATCCCATGATGCTGCTGTGTCTGACAGTTGTGATGAATGGTTTGAAAAACCGACAAGTTGAAAATTGAGACACTTATGCAGCATATGGGAATCTTTATTCAGGAAACGTTTCGCCACACAGTGGCTTCATCAGTCCAATACAAAGAGGAAGGCGTAAGGAGAGGAGGAGAATGAGGTAATCAGTCCCTCAACCTGGAGTCGATGTGTTCAGTCCATCAATCTTGTAGAATGTACAGCATAGGGCCGTAGACGTGGCTTATATACTGTAGTGAGGTGAGGTAAAGCAGGCAGAGGCGGGGTCATAGTGGTACCATCCACTAGTCGTATTGGACTGATGAAGCCACTGTGTGGCGAAACGTTTCCTGAATAAAGATTCCCATATGCTGCATAAGTGTCTCAATTTTCAACTTGTCGGTTTTTCAAACCATTCATCACAGAAGATACAGTTGCTCCCAGGGATGCTGACACGGCTGAAGCACTTAGAGGAAAGCACCCTGCCAGGGAAACCAGTGGCACCAACAGTTCCAACACCTCTGTCCCCACTATGGAACCATTGATTGTGGAAGACTCAGACATTTACAAAGCAATAATGTCGTTCCCATTTGGCTCTGCTGGGGGTTACACATTGGAATAAGGCCACAGCATTTAAAGGAAATGGTTAATCCAGTTATTGGGGAAATTGCAGAGACACTTGGCTTTTCAGAGATCCAAGGTTCGTCAACATTCATTGGCTGGTTGATTCCTGATGAAATTAGACCTTTCTTTTTTGGTGCAAACACTTTGTGCTCTTAAAAAGAAAGTGATGGAGGAATTCGGCCAATTGCGTAGGCAACACACGTTAGGGACGCCCCTCGTAGTCCAAAGCTGCATGTCCGAAGTATTCTGCACAGGCCAGCCATGATGCTTCAACCAAACCCAGCTTGGCTTTGGGTCTCTCAAGAAGTGAAAGCAGCGGTTCAGTGCAACAAGGGGCGTATATCAACAACCTGCTCTGAGGCCAATTGCAGTGATAAAAATTAGATTTCAAGAATGCGTTAATCTCCTGAAAAAGAGACGTGGTATTAGCAGCGTCATAGAACTTTTCCTGGTCTCTTCCCTTTGTTTCAGCTGTTAGCAAGGAATCAATGTTTCTTTGGAGGAGCATGAAATCACATCATCGGCGGAGTGTCACAACAAAGAGAGTCCTCTTGCCACCATTCTATTCTGTAATAGCAGTTAGGGAAATCACAGGGTTCCAGACTGACAGCGAGCTAAACATCTGGTTCCTAGAGATGGCACACTAGCAGGTACAAAGGAAGTCCTCTAGATGTCATTACACAGGTAATGGAACACGGGGACAGGAAATGGGTATCGTCTGAATCCATACAAATGTTGAAATCATCTCAGTCAGTCGACAAGTGATAATGCAGTGAGAATCAAAATACCCGGAGCAGGCAGTCATTGCCCCCACAAATAGTGTCTTGCTTAGGAGCAACCTCTGGGAAGCAATGCCATTGACACAATTCTCAGGAAGAAAGAAATGGGAAGAGTTAAGGAGAAGGGAACAACGAATAGGCATCTGGACTCCCCACGATTTCATGGTCTTCTCACAAAGTGTTGAGTCTGCCAGGTTGACTATTTCCTAAGATGTGAACCTTCATTGATAACCTATACTGCACGATATGACAGTATCTGAGGCAGATTTTTACGAAAGTACTTAACTTACTCTAGAAGACGGCAGTGGAACCAAGCTACACTTCCAGTAAGTCAGCGAGGCATTGGGTGTCCGCAGTCATCCACAGATTGAGGTTACCTGCTTTTCCTGTCCTCGGTATTGCATCCAGAGAGCTTGTAGCTCGCGACTCTCCCTGCACATACTTAGGGACAAGATTGGAGTCCAGGACCAATAAATTCATTGACGGAAGCAATGATCTAGGGATAATCTACGGGTCTCAGAACCAGACCTGCTCCCCCACACAACTACAAACAATCGCACTGGGATGGTCCAAATGTGGACAAATAAGCCTCAACAATGCTTCAGAGTGTGTCAGGGAAGGTTAGAGCCAGCTGCTGGCAGTGGGAGCCCTCATGCTGGGGACTTTCTGTTGGCTGTTCCCAAACTCAAGCCTTGGCACACGCTGGACCCACAGACCATCCGCATCGGTGTTGCCTTCGACTGCCGCCCCTATTTCGCCGAACACAGGGTATGTGTGGCAGTGATGTCAGCTGAACCGATTCGGGTACCATTGTCTTGGTGTGCCGTAAATCCGAGGGAAAGATTGCAAACTGAGGAGGTTAAAAACATTATCTAGAGGAGCCTCAAACAGCTGGATCCAGCAGTAAGGGAGCCACCCCAACTATGCAGATCTGATGGCAGCCTTAGCGTCCCGACTGGTATTACCCTTCAAGCATGGACAGATGGGAAGCGGTGGTGTGGGGACTATACATGTGCATCTCCATGGCTGATTACCTATCTCCAATACACCAGGGAGGAGGAAGGGCAGCTGCCAGCTTCAGGGGAGTACCAAAAGTCTCAGAAAATGTGGAGAACTTTGCCAATCATTATATGGTTGTTACGATAGGCTCAGAGACCTCTTGGCTCATGGGGAACGAGGTGCATCTAAATTCCTTAATGAGCTGGGAGGAAAAAGACTCATCAGGGTTAACTAGGATCCCAGGGCAGGCTGTTTTCTGTTCCAGCGCTCAGTGCGTGCCTGTACAAAGGGTAATGCCTGCTGTATTTTGGGCACTCGACACAGCTCTCTGAGGGAGCTGGATGAGCATTTTCGCCTTATAATCCTGTGATACACACGTAACAACACGTACCTTATATGCCCTTTATATCAACAATGGATTCTCTTAATTCTTCTGTACCATATTATGCTAAATAAATTATTCCTATTGGTAAAAAAAATATATACATAAAAGATGGCGGTGGTAAGGGAAGTGGAAGATTTCAAACGGCTTAGGGATGGAAATCCAAATATTCTTCCTTTTGAAGCCTTTTTATCCCACTATTTCCGAGGGCTGGTTGGGTCCCACAATTACACCAGAGGTGGACCCCAATCTATCTAATTATATGTATATATATATATATATATATATATATATATATATATATATATATATATATATATATACATATTTACATATTATATATATATTATATAATTATATATATATATATATTATATATATATATATCTTCATATATATTTTTATGTAGGTAGTAGGTTGCGTAGACAGCACCACAAGGAAGTACTACCGTCCTACCAGATGATGTGAAACTGAAACCTGTTAACTGTTTTGCATGATGGTAGCGTTTGCTGGTTTCTTTTTTGTCTCATTAAACACGCTAGATACAGGGATATCTTGCTACTCTACTTACACTTTGGTTCACACTTCACAGACACGCCCATGCATATAATAATACCATACATCTTGGATTTTCTCCTTTTTCTTACATAGCCTCTGTGCTCTTCCTGTATTTCTTCTATTGTCCATGGGGAAGTGGAAAGATCTTTCCTCCGTAGCCCATGCGTGTCGTTATGAGGCGACTAAAATGCGGGAGCAATGGGCTAGTAAAACCCCTTCTCCTGTTCGACAATTACTAAAAAGAGAGAAGATAATCTTTATAATCTGGAGCTTGAATGTGCGGGATGTAGCGCGGATGACAGAAACAGATGATTGCTGATGTTATGAATGAAATGAAGTTGGTGACTGGCCTAAGTGAAAACAAGTGATGGGGGGTAGGGGAGGTTTCGGTGGGGGAAATAATTGGGATTAAATTCTGGGAGTATCTGAGAGAGTTAGAGCAAAGGAAGGGGATTGCAGTGTTAATATTGAAGGATCAGTTTGGAAGGAGGAAAAGGAATATTATGTGTGAATTCCAAGAATTATGTGCTTTAAAGTAAGGTTTTGGATTCGATAAGTGGGTCATAATAAGCGTGTATGACACCTGGAATGTAGAGGAAGAGAGAGAGATTTTCGCGGAGATGCTTACGTGAATGTATAGGAGCCTTTGAAACCAAGTGAGAGAGTAACTTGTGGCTAGGGGGATCTGAATGCTAAGAGGAGAAACATTTAGTGAGGGTGTGGTAGGTAAGTTTTGGGTGCAGGTGTAAATGATAATGGGAGCCCTTTGAAGAACTTTGTTATTGAAAGCGGGTTTAGTTATAGGTAATACATATTTTAAGAAAAAGAGGATAAATAAGTATACAAGATATGATGTAGGGCGAACAATGACAGATAGTTTGTTGGATTATTATTGGTAGATAAAGGCTGTTGAGTAGTCTTCAGGAAATGTACATGTTTATAGAGGGGGCACAGATTATAGATCACTTCTAGTTGTGCTTACAATGAGAGTAAAAGGTAGGATGGGTTACAAGGAGAAACAGAAGCATCAGGGAAGAGAGAGGTGAAGGTTTATAAACTAAAAGAGGAGGCAGTTAGGGTAAGATATAAACAGCTATTGCCGAGGATAGATGGGCTTATATGAAAGTATAGGCACTGGCGTGAAGAGGTATGGTGGCTAGGTTTAAAAATGTAGTGTTAGAGTGTTCAGCGGAATTGTTTGTGGTTTCAGGAAAGGTGGTGCGAGAGAGGAAAGAGGAGCGATTGGTGGAATGATAATGTAAAGAGAGTAGTAAGGGAGAAAAAGTTCGCCATATGAGAAGTTTTTACAAAGTAGAAGTGTGCCAAGGATGGGAAGAGTATAGGAGAAAAAGGGAGAGGTTATTAATAGAGTGGTGATAGCATTGTAAAAGGAGCAAATGAGATGGGTGAAGTGTTATCAACAAATTTTGTTGAAAATAAGAAAAAGTTTGGAGTGAGATTAACAAGTTAGGAAGCCTAGAGAACAAACGGAATTGTCAGTTAAAAATAGGAGAGGAGAGTTATTAATGGAGAGTTAGAGGTATTATTTGGGAAGATGGAGGGAATATTTTGAGGTATTGTTTAAATTTTGATTGGAGATAGGGAAAAGCTGTGATTTGTGTTATAATAGGGCAAGGAGGGATTAACATCTTGTAGGAGTGAGGAAAGAGGCCAGTTGCGAGTGTGGTGGCAGTTTGTGAAGGCAGTAGGTAAATGAAAGAGGGTAGGCAGGCCGGGATTGATGGGATTAGGATAGAAATGTTAAAAGCAGTTGGGAAAATAGTTTTGGCGTGGTTGGGTTGCATTTGTATTTAATAAATGTATGGGAAGAAGGTAAGGTAACCTATGGATTGGGCAAGACAGCATACATAGTTACTTTGTTAAAGGCAAAGGGAAAAAGAGAGTGCAAAAATTATAGGGGGATAAGTCTGTTGAGTATACCTGGTAAGAGTGTATGGTTTAGAGTTATTATTGAAAGATTAAGAGGGAAGACGGAGAATAGGATAGCAGATGAACAGGAGGCTTTAGGAATGGTACGGGGGTGTGTGGACCAGGTGGTTTACAGTGAAACATGTAAGTGAAACAGTATTTAGATAAGGCTAAGAGGTTTTTGGTTATGTGGCATTTATGGGATTTGGAAAAGGAGTATTACAGGGTTGGATCGTGAGGGATGTGGCAGATGTTGCAGGTGTATGGTGTAGGGTAGTAGGTTACTGAAACAGTGAAGTGTTTTTCGAGGATAGTGAGGACTCAAAGTTCGTGTATGTAGGAAAAGAGGAAATTATTTCCCATGTAAAAAGTAGGCCTTAGACAAGATGTGTTAGGGCACCGTGGTTGTTTAATATCTTTAAAGATGGGGTTGTAAGAGAAGTAAAATGCGCAGGGTCTTGGCAAGGGCGTGGAGTTAAAAAGATAAATAATCAACACATAAAGTGGGATTGTCACAGTTGCTCTTTGTGCTGACACTGTGCTCTTGGGAGATTCGGAAAGAGAAAGTTGCAGGAGATTGGTGGATGAATTTGGTTGGGTGTGCAAAAAGAGAAAATTAAAAGTGAATACAGGAAAGGTAGGTTATGAGGATAACAAAACATTAGGAGATGAAAGATTGGATATCAGATTGGAGGTGAGAGTATGGAGGATGGTGAATGGATTCAGATAATTTGGGAGTGGCGTGTCTGCGGATGGCGTCTATGAAAGTTGAGCTTGACTCATAGAATTGATGAGGCGGAAAAGGGTGGAGTGGTGCACTTAGGAGTCTGGTGGAGACAAAGAACTTTGTTCCTTGGAGCAAAGAGGGGAATGTATGAGATATTGTTTTCAACGCTCTTTATGGGTGTGAAGCATGGGTGATGAATGTTGCAGCGAGGAGAGGATGTGAGGCAGTTGGAGATGTCATGTCTGAGGGCATGTGTGGTGTGAATATAATGCAGAGAATTCGTGTTTGTAAGTTAGGA
>NC_069420.1:50778650-50786150 GCF_026875155.1 Cherax quadricarinatus | reverse complement strand
ACGACGCTCTAAGCCCACTGTCCAGTGGGTTAGAGCCACGCCCTAACCCCCGCTCTAACCCACAGGACCACTAAATCCTACAAGA
This sequence comes from Cherax quadricarinatus, assembly GCF_026875155.1. Lineage (NCBI taxonomy): Eukaryota > Metazoa > Arthropoda > Malacostraca > Decapoda > Parastacidae > Cherax > Cherax quadricarinatus. Next base: position 50,786,065 of record NC_069420.1, on the reverse strand, counting down.
ATCGCGCACACAGCAGAGTTAGGTGTTTTACCGTGATTCAAGGACATACGGTGGTGTGGACGCCTCTGAGTTATTTCATTTACTCATGTACGTGTGGTTGCCCCGCTCCCGAGCAGTTATATATATTATTGTCACAACGGACGAGTGTTATTTATTCCAATAACAACAATGCTACTAGCCGAGGACTCGAACCCGCGGCGTTTTCGCGCGCCTCATGGTGAGCGAAACCACTCGCCTTCTCAGTCTGAGAGATAAAAAATACGGTATTTTCTGTTTATACATTTTTATCTGTTTGTCTGTCCTTCAGTGTTAAATGTTCTTAATTATTATCGTTATTATTATTATTATTATTATTATTATTATTATTATTATTATTATTATTATTATTATTATTATGGGGAGTGCTAAACCCGTAGGATTATACAGCGTTGAATGTTGTTTAAACTTTACATTCATAACCTATTACATCTTTATCATTATCCTGTTTCCTATTTTCCTCCAATTATCACTCATAATATTTAATTCATAAAGCTACTGCGTCCATATATATAAACCATTACTTTCTTAATCTCTCTTAGTTTATGTATGGACGCTACAGTACCGCTGTTATTTATCATTTAAGACTTAACACACGTAAGGAATAACTTTCTGTGAGATTCTCCCCTCAAAAATGTCTGAGAGTTATTTTGCAAGTTGTCTAACATGTGGTTTGAGAACGTTATCTGGTCTCGCTGGTTTTATCAAGGTAGAGAAAGTGTAGTTATAAGTGGAGTAAGTCTTGTACGTTGGAAGGTGTAATCTTGGCACCACTAAGTACTTTACCAGCTCACTGATCATCCCCTGTGCCAACTGTGTGTGTATGTGTGTGTGTGTGTGTGTGTGTGTGTGTGCGTGTGTGTGTGTGTGTGTGTGTGGTGTGTGTGTGTGTGTGTGTGTGTGTGTTGCCTCACGAGGTATTGTGACTGCCACTATCATACACAATAAACTTGCTTTTTGAAATACCATTAATAACACTTACAATTAATCATATTACACGTCTGTGTGTATTTGTTGACAAACAAGATCTCATGAGTATAACCACATTGATAACTTTGCCTTGGGGTTAACTTTTACTTAAACAAAACACATACAACGGGTGGGGCTAGAACCCGCGGTCAGAGAGTCACAAAACTCCAGACCGATGCGTTTCCTCAATAAAGATACCAAAGAGTTTCACATGTGTCTAAATTATCAACATGTCGGTTGTCTGAACCATTCATCTACAATCCTGTCAGACACTGCAACTTCTTGGGATCTTAATACTTAGGAATTCTTCGCTTGCCTAATTCTTGGGCACGACCTACTTGCACATTGAACAAATGTGACATCACCTACGACTGCTGCACCTCTCCTGCCTACGGTTTATAAGCTGCTTCTCCGCTCATATGCTGTATTCTATTCAAGATTGATGGCGACCACCATCGACTCAAGGTTGAGGGACTGATTTCCTCATTTCTCTCTGTTCTTCAACATTCTCCTTTGTATGGATGATGAAGCACTGTGTGGCGAATCGTTTCCTCAATAAATATACCCAAGAGTGGCACATGTGTCTAATTTATCAAATATCGGTCTCAGAATACCATTGAGCTACAACTTATTATAAGTACTATTAGCAAATTTCTATGTTTTTTTTAGGCAGACTTTGCACAAACAGTGATCTACCACAAAGATTTTCCTTCGAAAATATTTTCCTATCATTGTTTGTGGAGACTAACATCTGAAGTCGAGACAGTTCACGCCAACAGGTCAATTACATAATAACACATAAGTTAGGTACTTTACTCAACAGGTCATTTACATAAAACTGACACTTGAGTCAGTACTTAAGCTAACAGGTCATCACATTAACTAACACATAAGTAGGTACTTTACTCAACAGGTATTCACGTAACTAAAACATAAGTCAGGACTTTACTCAACTAGGTCATCACTAAATCACAACTAAGGTCAGGTAACGTTACTCAAAAGGTACACATAACTAACTCCTAAGTCATGGTACTTCGATAACAGGTCAAACATATAATAACACTAAGGTCAGGTTTTACTTCACTCAACAGGTCAACATATAACAAACACTGAGTCCAGGTACTTTCACCTAGGAAAATTCAGCATTTATTCACACTCTCCAAATATCTGCTGTGCCTCTTCTAAAGCCTATTAAATCCTTGTGTATTAAAAATTCATCCTAAGCTCACTAGCCAGTCATTTATGAACCTAAGTTTTTAGTCGAATTATCTAACATTTACTAATGTTCTTTACCATGGTAATGTTGAGAGTCAATGTGACAATGTTGTCACCAACTACATGCAACAGAGATTTAATTTCTCCCTGATAAAAACAAGTCGTTGCTTTATACGTGAGATTAGCAAACTGTGTAAACATTAAGTGAGAGAGAGAGAGAGATGGAGAGAGAGGAGAGAGAGAGAGAGAGATGGGAGAGAGAGGGGAGAGAAATAGAGACAGACAGACGGACACAGACCGACTCTGACTCTAACAGTCTGCGTCTTCCTTGAGGATGATTTATGTGGCAGAGTAATGGGTTGTGTATACTAAACTCACTCGTAGACTCAGGTAGTGGCACTCAGAGTGGCACTGTGAGGTGTCTCGTACACGGCACTCTGCTCACTCATAATTTTAGAGATTTTGGCTCAGTGTGAGGTCTGTGACAACGTGGCACTATCACAGATGCTCTCTTGGTGTAAGTATGTGATAAATGACTCACAAGCCTAACACAGTGCCAGTGTGGCACTGTATGGAAACACACACACACACACACACACACACACACACACACATAGTTTTAAGACGAGATTTGATACAGCTCATGGAGCAGGGAGAGGGAGGACCCAGTAGCAATCAGTGAAGAGGCGGAGCCAGGAGCTATGACTCGACCCCCGCAATCACAAATAGGCGAGTACACACACGGCAGTATCCTTTTAACAGTGATCTCTGCATACAGAATTCTAGTTGCGGATATTATCAGCGGTCAATGTCAGCGGATATACCTTCAATAGTATAGTCAGCGAATATACCTTCAATAGTATAGTCAGCGAATATACCTTCAATAGTATAGTCAGCGGATATACCTTCAATAGTATAGTCAGCGGAATATACCTTCAATAGTATAGTCAGCGAATATACCTTCAATAGTATAGTCAGCGAATATACCTTCAATAGTATAACTAGGTTTCCAAGGTTTGAAAAGTGTGATAAATTAAAATAAAGAAATATTTTCAACTTGAATGCGGGCGTTTTTCTACTGGAATCTGAAATAGACAAATTGAAGGAAGACAAATAGGACAAATAGATTGTGCTCTTGACTCTCGCCCTGGCAGGTCATAGCAGCTTGACTCTCGCCCAGGCAGGTCATAGCAGCTTGACTCTCGCCCAGGCAGGTCATAGCAGTTTGACTCTCGCCCGGGCATCATAGCAGCTTGACTTCGCCCGGGCGGGTCTAGCAGCTTGACTCTCCCCCCAGGCAGGTATAGGCTTGATCTTCCCAGGCAGGTCTAGCAGCTTGACTCTGCCCAGGAGGTCATAGCAGCTTGACTCTCCCCCGGCGGTCATAGCGTTGACCTCCCCCCGGGCGGGTCATAGCAGCTTGACTCTCGCCCAGGCAGGTCATAGCAGCTTGACTCTCTCCCAGGCAGGTCATAGCAGCTTGACTCTCGCCCAGGCAGGTCATAGCACTTGACTCTCCCCAAGGTCATAGCAGTTGACCTCGCCCAGGCGGCATAGCAGCTTGACTTGCCCAGGCGGTCATAGCAGCTTGACTCCCCCCGGGAGGTCTAGCAGCTTGACTCTCGCCCAGGCAGGTCATAGCAGCTTGACTCTCGCCCAGGCAGGTCATAGCAGCTTGACTCTCGCCCAGGCAGGTCATAGCAGCTTGACTCTCGCCCAGGCAGGTCATAGCAGCTTGATCCGCCCAGGGGGTAAAGCAGCTTGACTCTCGACCAGGCAGGTCTAGACTTGACCCCCCCAGGAGGTCATAGAGCTCTCCTTACCGTCCCCCTACGATCCCCGTTGGGGGGGAACTTACCAGCGTGTCTTCGCCTTGCTTACAGAGAGCTAGCAGATGGGTAAAAGATCAAACTAACAAAGGGTACCGTTGATGATTCAACGAAGATTGTTCTTGCAACTGTTGTTCAAGGAGCACTGCAAGTAAAATTTCAACACCATATTGTCACTGAAAGAACATTCATTTTTGTGTGTCCGATGATGCTGAAGTAGAAAAGTTACTTTACGAACCCATCATACTCTTAGTCAGGGTTTACTGTTACGTTCTCCTGCCCTCTGGCAAGGGAAAAATCAGTATTCCTTAAAAAACTTGAAAAGATTCTGACTTCCAATAAATGTGAACTCAGTCATCCATCGAGACGCAAAATATTGGGTATGTTGACAGCTTTAAAAAAACGAAAATGCAAGTCCATGCCAAGGTCCCTTCCCCGACGTGAACATGGCGCCCTGCTCTGAACGAAGGTCTTGCTGTCTTACACTGTACAGCCCTACCTCATAGAAGCAAGAGATACCAACATTCAACATTGCTGGAACTGTATTATCCCTTCACACCCCCAAAGCATGCCCAGTAAAAGACAAGAATTTTCTGCACTACTGGGGTAGTAGGAACCCCTTCATTTCCTGCCCCGGCTGCCCAAACCCAACCAGCGGTTAAATGTAAGGTAATGCCCATTACATGACAGCAAAATGTCCTACAAGAAAGGATTTTGAAGAAACCAAGATGAGCAAAAAAAAAACCTAAGCAAACTCCAAGTATGCAGCAATTGCAAAGATACAAGCTAACTACAAAATTACTTCAAGCATCTCCCAGCCCGCCTCACCATCATCATCACCCCCAGCATGTGAGAAACCCAAGACCCACTACTTTACTATACGCCCATGCAAAACATGGCTGTACCTGGATCCTTTAACTCTCCCATCAACGAGTTATTTGCATTAAATAATATCCCTTCATTTACATTTCCAGACCCCATTTTTAAAAAATTCTCAAATTCCCCAAAAACAATCCCCAACTCTTCGCAGAAGTTCCATAAACCACAAAAACGTGAGTCAATCCAACAACGACCAATGAGAACCCCCACCCCCACCACCTCTCACTAATAAAACCAAATCAGAACCCTTACCACCGAAACACTTCTAATTCGTTACTGAGTAAAAATGAAAAACCCCCACTTCCCTCTCCACCCCCGCCTTCTTATTAGCTCACGTCGTTCCCTGGAAACCATGGGTTAAACACAAAGGGCTCAATTCTAACCCCAAGGGGTTTCCCCGCAAACAGACTCCCCAGGAACTCATCCCAACATCTCCAGACAAACTGTTTTGTACCAAACGAAAAAAAACCCTTCCCTACTTTAAAAAGATACTCCACCAACTCCAAAAAAAAAGAAATAATAACAGCTTCCCATAAGGGATAAACTCTCTGAAAAAAATTTACCGCACTGATAAACGGTTTTAAAACCAAACCAACTCACCGCTTTTCTGCCTTTACACTCCCCGCTCCTGCCGCCCGCCTTTTCCTCTCTCCTAGTGAGCCAAGCAATGACTCATAAAAATCTCTATCTACGTCTCCAGCTTTTTTCCCCTGTCCCAAAAATGTTTGGGCCCCTTGCCTTGATTCCCCTTTCCCCTCCTCCCCATTTTTTCCATTATTTCCTCCTTCCCTTTTCCTTCTTCCTTTCCCCCCTTACGACAGCTCCGGTCCTCGTCTCGATCTGAATCTGAGTAAGGGGGCAGCTAGGCTGGTAGAGCTGTGGTGGCGGGTTTCTTGCCAAAAAAATCATTCAAATAGTTATTAGCAGAGGTCAGGGTTGTGACCTAAATGAGAAAAGTGCAAAATTTTGGTCGTATAGAGATATTTGAGCAATTTGTAAAAAAGCCAAGATAAAGAAAAATGGAATCAATTCCGGAAGTTTTTGTTGCCCGACAGCGCAAATCAATTTAAAATTTAAAAAGCCAGGGTTTTGACCACAACAAAAAGGAAAAAGGAAATTTGATCGAGAAAAAGGAATGTTGATATGAATAAAAGTATAAAATAAGTATATAGGCAAAAAACCCACTTTAAAATAAAACCCATAGAAGGATTTCAACTAGACTTTTACTGCAAACCCCAATACCATCTTGGGGGGTAAAATTTGGGCCGTGCTTTGTTTTTTGTCTCTCCCCAGCTAGTTGTATTGGATCCTCTCTCCCTACCCATAAGGCCCCGGGAATGAGTAGGGGCAGCCTTGACAGAATATTTTAAAAGTCATGAGGGGGAAATAAGTAATTAAATGAGTCACTACATGACAGTGATGAGTGTATTCCAGCTAAAAGGAACAAGCAATTTTAAGAGAATCAGCATGGGTTTTCTGTCTCAGTTTGAAGGGTTTTCGTTATCCACCATTTATTTGTCTACAATGGGGAGATACATTTTTATGGGCTTTTAAAGGGAGATCCCCTTTACATTATCACTCCCTATCTTTCCATTAGTTTTTCGCTCTATTGGTAAATTATAATTGTTTTTTATCCTGATAAATTTTTAATTTCCTCAAATTTTTTCCCTATCTGAAAAGCAGAATTTTTTATTTTTTTTTGAATTATATTGTTTTCCGGGCCCATTCAAAAATCTGGTTGATGCCCCCAAGTCTTGGGTGTCTTGGTTGGGGTCACTGTAAGACAATTAAATGTTATCCCTAAGGAAAACCAGCTTAATCATGTCAGATGTGGAGAAATTTTCTCCAGGAGGGGATATCAGCCCCCTTTGGCCCCTTTAGCCCCTTTCAGCTCTGAGGGGCCCCCCCCTCTCAGAAGGGGCAAGCGTCTTATTTTCTGCTACAGTGGTAATTTATCACAGATCCGTACAAGTATGGACGTGGCAAAGGGGGGGGTGGGGGGGGGAAAAAAGGAAGAAAAAAAAAAAGGGAAAATTTCTCCCCCTTTATTCCAGGGGTGGGAGTTTTTATTTTAAAAGAAAAACAAAATTCTCTTTTTTTACAGGAATAAGGAACAAAATCTGGTCACTTTTCCTTTTTGGAAGGGGGAAAGGGGGTGTGGGAAATTTTGTCTATGATAAGACGCCCGGAAAAACCCAAAAAACTGCTTTGTTATGAAAAAGTGCCAAAAACAAATAAAAATTGGGGTCAGCTTCTTTGTGAAAAAGGGGAAAATAAAGCAAAAATTTGTGGAAAGTTCAGTTTTTTTGCTATGGAAAAGGGGACATCAAAGGAAACCAGCCAAACACGAAACTGTGGGTGTGAAAACAATGCTCAAAAAACAATAACAAACTTGAGAAGGGGGGTACCCTTAGTGAAAGGGGTTTTAACAATAAGGGCCAAATCCTTTTTGGAAAAAAATATGTAATTTTTCCCATTTGGGTTTTA
>NC_069420.1:50742866-50778150 GCF_026875155.1 Cherax quadricarinatus | reverse complement strand
CACACCACACACAACACACACACACACCACACACAATGTTTTAAACGAGTTTTGAACAGTCTGGAGCGGGGAGAGGGAGGACCCAGTAGCAATCAGTGAAGGGGGGAGCCGGAGCTAACTCGCCCCCCGCAATCACAAATAGGCGAGTACACCCCGGCAGTACTTTTAACAGTGATCCTGCATACAGAATTCTAGTTGCGGAATTATCAGCGTCAAGTCAGCGAAACCTTCACAAAGCACACAAACCCACAAAACACGACACAACACACATAGTTATTAAGACGAGATTTGATACAGCTCAATGGACAGTGAGAGGGATGACCCTATCAATCATGAAGAGCGAGGCAGAACTATGACCTCGACTCCCGAATTCACAAATAAGGCGAGTACACACACGGATATCCTTTTGAAACATGTGATCATCTGCAATACAGAAATATTTTAAGTTGCGGATATTTCACGGTCATGACAGCGATATACAAATCAATAGAAAAGGCGAATAATACCTTCATAGTATAGTCATGCGAATAACCTTCATAGATTATCTCCCAGCGGATATACCTTCAATAGTATAGTCAGCGAATATACTCAATAGATTGTCCCAGGCGATATACCTTCAATAGTACAGTCAGCGAATTACCTTCAATAGTATATCAGCGAAGCTTATACCTTCAAGGAGTATAGTCAGCGAAATATAGCCTTCAATAAGTATAGTCAGCGATATACCCTTCAATAGTATAGTCAGCATATACCTTCAATAGTATAGTCAGCGATATACCTTCAAGAGGTCATAGTCAGCGAATATACCTCCATCAGTATAGCAGCGAATATACCTCAAAGTATAGTCAGCGAATATACCTCAATATAGATAACTAGGTATCCAAGTTTGACAAGGTGATAAATTGAAAATAAAGACATATTGTCTCGAACTATGCATAGCGGGCGTTTTTCTACGGAGATCTGAAATAGACAAATTGAAGGAAGACAATTAGACAAATGATTCTGCTCTTGACTCTCGCCCAGGCAGGTCATAGTAGCTCTCCTTACTCTGTCTCCCTACGATCCCTGTTGGGGAGGGGAACCTTTACCAGCGTCGTCTTCGCCTTGACTTACACGATGAGCTACGCAGATCGTGTAAAGATCAAACCAACAAACGGTACCGTTGATGATTCAACGAAGATTGTTCTTGCAACTATTGTTCAAGGAGCACTGCAAGTAAAATTCAACACCATATTGTCACTGAAAGAAGCATTCATTGTTGTGTGTCACGATGATGCTGAAGCAGAGAAGTTACTTACTACAGAAGCCACCACTACTCTTACTGCTCAACTGTTTACTGTTACATCATCTCCTGCCCTCAGGGCAAGGAAATCAGTATTCCTTAAAAAACTTGACAAGATTCTGACTTCTCAATCAACTGCTGAACTCAAGTCATCCATCGAGACGCAAAATACTTGGGCTACTGTTGACAGCATTACAAAAATCGCAAATGCAACGTCCATGCTCAAGGTCACCTTCACCGACGTGAACATGGCTGCCACTGCTCTGAACGAAGGTCTTGCTGTCTACTACTACTGTGTCAGTCCTACCTACATAGAAGCAGAGAGATACCACTACATTAAACATTGCTGGAACTGTTATTCATACCATCACACCACCAAAGCATGTCCAGTAAAAGACAAGAAGTTCTGCACTACATGTGGTAGTGATGGACACACCTTCAGTTCCTGCACCGCTGCTGCTCCATCACAACCAGCGTGCTTAAACTGCAAGAGTAATGACCATCGTACACTGGCAGCAAAATGTCCTACAAGAAAGGATATTATGAAGAAAACACAAGATGCAGCAAAAAAAAAAAACCTACTAGCAACACTCCAACGTATGCAGCAATTGCAAAAATACAAGCAAACACTACAAAATTACTTCAAGCATCTATCTACTCAGCCCGCCTCCACCATCATCACTCCTCCAACATGTGACGTAACCAAGATCCACTACTGCTTACTGTACGCTCACATGCAGAACATGGCTGTACCTGGATCCTTTAACTCTACCATCAACGAATTATTTGCATTAAATAATATGCCTTCATTTACATTTCCAGCATCTCCACCTGAAGAAATTCTCAAATTCACCAAAAACTTAATCGCCAACTCTTCTGCAGAAGTTCCATCAACACCACCAACTAGTGACGTCAATCCAACAACGACCAATGAGAAGCCTCCACCGCCACCACCTCTCACTGAATCCAACCAATCAGAAGCCTTACCACCAGAAACATCTTCTAATTCGTCTACTGAAGTTGAAAATGAAGCAACACCACCTTCCTCTACTCCACCACCGCCTTCTCTACTTAGCTCACGTCGATTACCTGGAACACCATGGGTTAAACACAAAGGACTCATATTCTACACCACGAGGCTATACCCTGCAAGCATGACTCGCCTAGAACTCATCCAACATCTCCAACACAACACTGTATCATACCAAAGCGAAGAAAGACCATTCCCTACTTACAACCAGATACTCCACCAACTCCAAACCAACGAATACTACTTCAGCTCTCCCATAAGTGTGATACAACTCTCTCGAAAACAATTTACCGCACTGATAAACGGTTTAAGACCATAACCAACTCATCCTGCTTGCTGCCTTCTGACACTCCCAGCTCCTGCCGCTGCCTTGCCATCCTCTCCTAGTGAGCCAAGCAATGACATCAGTCAAGCCTCTCTATCTACGTCTCCAGTACTTTTGTACCACATGTCCCAAAGTGGTTGGGCCACTTGCCTTGATTCCTCCTCTTCCCCTCCTCCCCATCCTTTTCCAGTTATTTCCATCCTTCCTTATCCTTCTTCCTTCCCATCTTACGACAGCTCTCGTCGTCCTCGATCTCGATCTCGAATCTGAGTAAGGGGGCAGCTAGGCTGGTCAGAGCTGCTGGTGGCGGTGTCTTGCCAAAAGTAATCACTTCAAATAGTTATTAGCATGAGGTCAAGGTTGTGACCTAAATGAGAAAAGTGCAAATGTCTGGTCAGTGATAGCCAGATATTTGAGCAATTTGTAAAGAAGCCAAGATAAAGCAAAATGGAATCAATTCTCCGGAAGTTGGTGTTGCCAGAATCAGCTGCAAATACAATTAATATTATGATAGTCCAGGTTATGACCACAACAATAAGGAAAATGGAATTAGATCGAGAAAAACTGGAATGTGTGATACGAATAACGTAATAAAATAAGTGATATAGGCAACGTACGACTTAACATGAAAACGCCATGAGAAGGATTTCAACTAGACTTTGACTGCAAACCCCAAATACTCATGTATGTGGGAGTAATTTGGCCAGTGTCTTTGTTTTTTGTCTCTCTCCCAGCTAGTTTTATTGGATCTCTCTCTCCCTACCTATGAGCGCCAGGGAATGAGTAGGGGCAGCCTTGACAGAATATTTTAAATGTCATGAGGCTAACTAAGTAATTAAGGCTGAGTCAGCTACATGACAGTGATGAGTGTATTCCAGCCTAGAGAGAACAAGCAATTTGAAGAGAATCAGCATGGGTTTCTGTCTCTAGGTTTGAAGGTTCTCGTTATCCATCCATTTATTTGTCTAGCAGATGAGGTAGATACATTGTTATGGTCTTTAAAGGTGAGATCCTCTGACATTATCACTCCCATATCTTTCACATTAGTTTTTCGCTCTATTGTGTAATTATAATTTGTTTTATATCCTGATAAATTTTTAATTTCCTCAAGTTTTCCATATCTGAAAAGCAGAATTTTCTATTCATTGAACTTCATATTGTTTTCAGCGACCCATTCAAAGATCTGGTTGATGTCCGCCTAGAGTCTTGTGGTGTCTTCGTTGGAGGTCACTGTAATGACAATTCAAGTGTCATCCATTAAGGAAGACACAGACTTACACGTCTATGTCAGATGTGGAGAAATTTTCTCCAGGAGGGGATATCAGCCCCCTTCAGCCCTTCAGCCCCTTTCAGCTCTGAGGGGCCCAGCCCTCTCAGAAGGGGCAAGCATCTTGTTTACTGCTACAGTGAGTAATTGATCACAGATGCCGTACAAGTATGCGACGTGGTCAAGCGACCGTTGCTCCTTGCAGTCCAGTGTTGCAGAGTGTATTTTAATAAGAGACAGTACATCTCTTACTTTAGCAGGACAATTAAGGAAAATCCTGCTCCCACTTTATTACAATGGTAAAGATAGTGGACCATTGTTGTCTATGCTTTAACAGCAAAGAATCAAACATTATGCTTTGCTTCATCGAGGAAGTGCAAGGAAGCAAAAGTACTAGGTCAGCTTTCCATTGTGCAGGTGCAGTAACGGCATGGGGTGCTGTGGCGTCCTTCAGATAACTTTTGACTCTACTGAGAGTGACATTTGACGCCAGATAACCACAAAAAACACTGATCTGTGCGTTGTGTGAACAAAGTGTCTCATAAAACACAATAAACACCTTAAGAGAAGTGTGAACAGCTCTTTAGTTGGATAAGATGTGACAATAAAGAAAAATCTTGTGGAACATAGTGTACCAGTGTGCGTTTTCCTAGACTATGAATACGTGGACATCCAAGGAAAATTCAGCTTCTATCAAGTCACCGATATCCTGTCGAAGTGTGAAGAAACACCCATAGCACACGCTACAAAGCAAGGTAGTTTACGAATTTCTTGTAGTAACGGAGACGCGCAGTTCTTAATCGCAAGGAGTTTGTAATCAACCTATAGTCGGCAGTGAGGTGCGGCCCCCCGCGCACCCCTTTTTTGAGTCCAAACAAGTATTATTTTGTCAGCCATCAGTGCGAATGAAAATAGCCCTGACAAAACACCCCCTAGTGGTAATTTATAATCTTTACAAATAATAACTCTTTACAGCCCGTTGAGAAGTTACTTCGACAGCTTTCTCTAGACCTCGTCTGCAGGGACGGCAGTGCGGGCGATAGCTGTCTTTCCTAAGTACGTACAGAAACTATTTAAACTTAACTGGTAATGCCATTTCTTTCTCTAACATAATGGTCGTGTCGACCGGATAAAGAGGCCACACTGTGGTCCACTTATGGTTGTACTACAGTGTACAAATAACCTACGAGCCAAGGTCCTTCGAAAAACGCGGTAAAACTAGTGTTTTACAATTTAAATCAGTATAAATGATCCTCTAACTCAATCACAGAGAATGGGCAGCCAAAAGAATACGGCTCTGGGTGACTCACCAACAAGAAAACGGGGATGGCACCCGGCATCCACTGCTCCAAACCCGAAGAAGTGCTGATTAAAGACATCACCCCAAGTGATGTTTCGGTTTTTCTGAGTGTAAATACACATATTGTTATATACTGTTTTATAGAGAGAAATTAAGAGACAAGATTGTGTTAAAGTATTGTTTCTATATATATCTACCCTTATATATTAAATGACTATAATAAAGTGTAAGCTTTCAAATACTTATCAACAGTGACATTTATATATGTGTAAGTAATATTCACGTGTGATTTACGTTATTCAGGACATTTATAGTGTATAGTGAATGAAAGTGCATAGACAATCGTTTTTTACGATTAATCATCGTGGCAGGCTGACACAGCAAACTCAAGCCATAAGACACCAGCCGTATGTACCGTGTACCCTTCACGTCATTGTCCCTGAGTTAAGCTTAGTAGTTCAGATAGTGTCTGACTGATTAATGCAGCGACTAAGCATAACAAAAACTCATGTCTATAGCATACAGTGTTTTTTTTAAACACTCTAATTGTGGTGCTAGAATTTTCAGTATACCATTTAAAATGGCTTGTTTGAAAACTCAGTTTCAGTCTTTGCAGAACTAAGAATTACACAATTAGAAAATCCAAATTTCAGTCTGTATATGGATCAACTCAAGATACAAACATAATTTTGATGATCTTGAGGTCAAATTCGAATTATTACACACGTCTGGAAATAATTAATTCAGACTATACACATTATGAAAATAAATTTCTTGAATCAGATCCCATCAGAGGTATGAAATCTAAAATTGTATTGGATACTTTTTATTAATCAACAATTAAGGTGGACAGGAGTACAGGCTATCAGCCGTAAAAACTCTGTCACAAAGGGGTGGGGGAGAATGGGGGAGACCTACTGTAACTAGGTGGTCAAACACCTGTTACACCTTAACAACAACAAGTGTCACATTACCAAGCTACCTACATTGACCATTACCTATTATCCAAGGTCATAATTATGATAGAAATTCATTAGTGTTTTTCAATCCATAGTAAATTCACGAACTGACATAGATGAGATTGCCTAAGTTTAATTGAACTTAAATTCTTTGTGAAGGGCGAACCCGATGAATTTGGTATTAAGTCATTTCCGTGTCCAGCAGATATCAACTAGCCTACGTGGTCTTATCAGACATTACTTTGATGCTGACAAGCCAGAGTTAGACATCAGTCTTAATATCAAGCTTGAAGCACCCAAACATTGTTATTCCAGACTTACAGCATTAGAATCACATTAGACCATATATTCTCAGATCTCAAGGTGCTAAATATGACCTAAGAAACAATAGTGATTGGTTTATCAGTGTGTATTGTAACAAGAAAAAAGTTGTCACAACAAACTATTGAACGAGAAATATTATGCTCAATAAACGCTATTTCACTTGAGAAGAAATTAGCAATGGTTTACAAACATTAAGTTACCATGCATGCAAGCAAACGAGACAAGATGAAAAATCCACAAATCCCGAGATAATAAACCTTCAACCAGTATAAAAAGATATACCTATCCCACTAAACCACATAATGGAAATCCCATATAGGCATTTATCAAGCTGTGAATACAACAGACAGTAAAACAAACCTGTCACACATAAACGTACTCCAAAATGTGTACTTTGTGATGAAACACATTGGCACAGTATTGTATTCAATCACATCAATGGAGGCACGAAACAACGTGTTCATCAGCTGAGAAAGGTTCATCAATGTGTAGGTGAACACAAGGGAGGTAAATGCTCACTGAAGAGTGTTTTAAATGCAAGGGTATGCATCAACAGCATTATGTCCCCAAATACTTTTGCTGAACAGCACCAGACTTCCACAGAATGAAGAAGTTCAACACGCAACAGCCATTAAATGTGAAGATAATTTAAAGCAACTGCTCTCCCGATATCTTATTGAGTTATCTAATAAATACATAAAACCAATGTTCTAACATTATATGATCAAGGCTCACAAAGGTCCAACCATAAGAAGATTCAGTGTGCAGAAAACTGAATAAACAACCCTATGCCAAAAATACAGTTAGATATAGCTGGTTGTTTCCACAATTCTGTAAACCTGACATATGACCTACCTAATCACTGGTTGGTCTGGAAACAGAAAAAGACAGTAGAAGCTGTGGTAGAAGATATTTGCCTAAGTCTGTGCAATCCAGGGATTAAAAAACATTGCAGCCCCTGAAAGCAGCTAAAGGTCAATTAGCCTGTCCTACATACAACGACACATTAGTCCAATTGAATTTTGTCATCATTGGAAGGATTATTGATCACTTTTTGTGCAAAATACAGTAATAAACATGATGTTCACTTGCTGAAAACAGCATGAGGCCACATGATATGTGGTCCCATTCCCTCTCAAAGTGGGAAAGAAACGATATTGATTTAGTGGCAAAAATGTAACAAGATACGAGAATAACTCCACTGATCATGTACCACAGCAAAAAAATCATTACTGGGAAGACAGAATGAACCAGTGATAAGTTTGTGGGATTTAGATGCGAATAGTATTGGATGTCCATAAACCAAGCCCACAAGAATCTCAGACTTATAACCAATATTTGGTACACTGTCATATATAAAGATTGACAGTATTGTGTAAGGAGTTACCATGGAAATTAAATCCAACCACATCTGCCTAGCAATTAACGCATGGCATTCGGACAGATTGAAATTAAAACACAAAAACAATAGAGCTCAGGAAGAATCCAGAGCTACTGCTGTTTATGATAATTAATATTCATACCTCGAACAGTTGGACAATAAATTCAATGAGGAAATAGTCGAAGATAAGGGGTGGAAACAGGGAAGCTCATTATCTCCCGCACCATGGATCAGAAAGGATTCTGAAACTACACCCTCCACAACTGTGTGTTGTATAAAATTGCAGCGCACTGCAAAATAAAGATGTACAAGTCTTAAGACTGTCCTGATTACCGGACCGCTCACTAACTGAAAAGCTTGGGAGACGGTGCTTATGAAATTCGCACAAACCCATATGCCACTCGGCTGATATTTCCAAAGCTTTCTTAAGAGTAGACTACAAAGAAAAAGATAGAGGGATTATACTCGATTCTTGGTGGGCCTGAAAATCCAATGTACCCAATGTCCTGTGAAAGCTTATCCGATTCAAGCAGTATTATTTTGGTGCAACATCCTCTCCATTCTTACTAGAAGGCTACTCATAAATAACACATTTAAGAATCTGAAAGTCCCTTCCAAAGAAATCTTAAGAAAATTTTCTATGTGGACAATCTTGAGTACTGTAGCATAAAGAAGAGGAATTAAATCCTTATACCAGAGAGCTACAGGAGATGAAAGAAGCAAAAAATCCTTTAAGGATGTGGACTACAAATTCAAAGCCATTAAGGGAACTTATCAAAGAAGATTCTGAAGCTGAAATTCCTGATTGCCAACAATATACTGGGACTTTAATTTGGAACAACAGGAAGATACTTGAGGTCTCAAAAGATAAACAATAAATCATGCATTACACTCAGCTAAACGTCGTTACTGTCAGAGGTATCACATGTTTTGATCCCAAGACTCGTCTCACCAATTACCTATAAAGGGTAAAAATGCTTATGCAAGATGCCAAGGAAGCTCAAATGGATGGGATGAGAAACTTGCCTATAGAAATGAGTCAAGCATGGTATAAAAACCAAGAGTTTCAACACTTCATCAAATTAAATTTCCCAGAAAATTGGTTCAAGAGGAAACAATTACACATTACAGATTTTCTGTGATGCGTCAACCCTAGTTATGGCGCTGTAGCTTACATGAGGTAATGCTGAAGCGAAAGTAACACGATTAACTTCAAAGGCATGGTAGCACCCTTGAAGGTCAGAGCATTACCACAATTGGGAACTGACATGCACTCTATGTAGGTCCAAAATTAGCTGTCCTACTACAACAAAGTACTTTGATCATCTCACTATTGAAAAAAACGGGTGATCTGGATGATAATGAAGCAGTTTTTCCAGTGGTTTAAGAAATAATAAGAGTAAGCTGGTGCTATGTACAGAAACAGATTAGCATAAAAATAAGATGGCAAGTGATTATCTCTTTCTTCACGTCTCTACCCAAGAGCAATCCCAGCTGACATGTCACGTGTGTCCCACTCAAGGTAAATTTGTGGATAAATAAATTAATGGCTCCACGGACCGAACTGGCTCTCTAATAAAATAACTGCCTCACAAAAAGCTCACATTAATGCCAGAAGAACAGTCTGCTTGAACACAGCAGAAATAGTTAGTAAATACTGCAGACACAACAGAAATAATCATGAATGGAATCTAAATACTCATCTTTGGGTAAACTCTAAGAAGTTACAGCTCTTGTCTTTAAATTCATTAAAGGAATAAAACCTGATAATGAATACCTGAACTCATTAAATACTGGTTGAAACTAATCAGAAAGAAGTTTTCTCTACAGAATAAAAAATTCTAGAAACACAAGATAAATCCCCAAAGAAACCTGTCATGACTAATTCCTTTAGGACTTTATCTCGACTCCAGAAAAGGATTATAAGATGTCGAGGAAAATTCTAATTCTTCACTACTAAAGAAGCCATACATCCAATATTGATCCCCACGAAACATTGGTAACAAAACTGATTGTGAAAACGCCCACAGTAAACGTGGTTACATGGAGGGTAGCTGGACACACATGTCATATACTACAATCCTACTGGATACCACAATGTCGACAAAGTGTGAAAAAACAAATAAGGGACTTATTACTTGTCGTCACTACGATATGCGAGTATGTCAGTATCCAGGTCCACCTCCATATCCTCTGAAAGAGTTTTGTCATATCACTCCATTAGGGTGACTGGTGATATTACACTGGACCGAATAAATTATAACCAAAACAGTTGACGAAGGTTCCTATCAAGGTGTACATCGTTTGTTCACTTGTGCAACAACTAGAGCATAACATCAGAAGTAGCCACTGACATGTCTGCTGAAACCTTTATCAAATATTCAGAAGGTTTGCAGCCAAAGGCAAGTCCCAGCACTGATGAATTCAGATAATGCACGAACTTTGTTGCCTGTGCTGCTCTATATAAGCAATATCTTTGATCCAAGCCAGAATTACAACAGATGCTGAATCACGCAGAAGTCGTTGGAGATACATTCCTCCTAAATCTCCATGCACGGCGGATTTTATGAGAAAATATCGGCATTGAATAACTTTGTTTAAGGAAGACTCTTCCAATCGTCAAAGAATCGACTTAGAAGAATTCCGTACAGATGTGACTGAAATAGAAATAGAGTCAACAACAAACCTCTAACATATGTTACCGATGATTTGGAGCAATTTAGGAATTGTTAATAAGTCCATCCTCATTAACTTCCATGGCAGAAGGCACCGAACCTGTTCCTCCCATGAATGATAAAGAAAACATAAGGATCCTACTTAATTCGACCTGAGCAACTCAGACGTTATATTCAAACACCATATAATAGTTATTGAATGTTGGAGAAAATTTGGTGCGAGACGACTAACTCACTCATTGATAGAACACTCTATGGAGCGTTGTTGCCTGAAAATCATAAGTCTCTTAAGACCTGGTGACATATGATTATTGACAAGATGTCCGCATGTCCAAATTTGCCACTTGGAAAAATTTGTGACCATATATCCTTGATCAATGGAAAGATCAGGTACAATGATGTGTTTTTGAGCAAAGGTGTAGTCAAATAAGCTGACAATAAATAAACTAGTACCGTTATAATTTACAGTGTGAAAACAAAAATTAAGTGATACTCCAGAAACCACCAGACTAAAGCTGTTCATAAAAGACAAGCAGCATGTGGGTGCATTGAAAAATTAAATTAATGTTAAGTGATGACTAGTTTCACACTGCATCAAAACCTCTGCCGCCCCCCAGTGTGGAGAAATTTCTCTCAGAGGGGATATCACCCCCTTCAGCCCTACAGTCCCCTTTCAGCCTGAGGGGGCCCGCCCTCTCAGAAGGGCAGCATTCTTATTTACTGCTACAGTGGAGTAAATTGATCACAGATGCCGTACAAGTATTGCGAACGTGTCAAGCGACCGTGCTCCTTGCAGTCCAGTTGCAGAGTGTTATTTTTAATAAGAGACAGTAACATCTCTTCCTTTAGCAAGGACCAATTTGGAAATTTATGCTCCCCACTTTATTACAATTGGTAAAGATTGTGGACATTGTTGTCTAAGCTTAAACAGGAAGAATCAAACATTCTGCTTGCTTCATCGAGGAAGTGGCAAGGAGCAAAGTACTATGTCAGCTATTTCTTGTGCTAGGGCAGTAATGGCAATGGGGAGCTGTGGCGTCTTCAGATTACTTTGACTCTACTGAGAGTGACACTGACGCCAGAGTAAGCCAGCAAAGAACACTGAACTGTGCATTAGTGTGAACAAAGTGTCTCATAAAACACAATAAACACTTAAGAGAAGTGTGATCAGCTTCTTTAGTGATAAGATTGTGAACAATAAAGAAAAATCTTGTGGAACATAGTGTACCAGTGTGCGTTTTCCTAGACTATGGAAGACGTGGACATCCAAGGAAACTTCAGCTTCTATCAAGTCACCGATATCTGTCGAAGGTGTGAAGAACACCATAGCTCACGCTACAAGAGCAAGGTAGGTTACGAATTTCTTGAAGTACGGGGGACTGCGCAGTCCTTGAGTCGCAAGGAGTTTGTAATCAACCTATTGTCGGCAGTAAGGTATGAACTTTTGAGTCCAAACAAGTATGTAATTTGTCAGCCATCAGTGAATGAAATATGCTGACATAACACCCCCTAGTGGTAATTTATAATCTTACAAATTATAACTCTTTACAGCCCGTTGAGAGATGACTTCGACAGCTTCTCAAGACCTCGTCTGCAGGGGCGGCTGTGCGGGCGATGCGCTGTCTTTCTAAGTTACGTACAAACTATTTAAACTTAACTGGTAATGCCATTTCTCAACATCAGATATGAGGATGAGGAACAGGATGGGAGTGAGTACTGTACCTTCTGGAACAGAGCTTTTCACTGTTAGTATGCAATATATTAGTTATTATTATACATAATTAGAAATAGAGGGTAAGAAAATTTAAAGACACCGAAGAAAAGTGGAGCAAAAGAATAACATAAAATAAACAGAGACTAACTTTAAAAACATGGGTAGTTGTGTGTGTATATCTGGGTGTTTTTAAAAGTTCTCATGTGCATCAGTAAATGATGTAATAATAGTTTAATTGTTGATATATAATTAATGAAAAGTAGACGAAGAGAAAATTCCAGAGAAGGACAAGAGCGCTATAACCTAGCGAATTATCAATACGCTAACACAGACATATGTATATACACATCCACTTACTAATGCACGCAAATGCACACACACACACACACACACACACACACACACACACACACACACTGTCTCGTCAGTGCTTGCGCCGGTCATGCCTTCCACGCTCCGCGGATTTAAGTGTTATCGAGGGCTACCCAAGTGATCTGAAGGGTAGCTAAGAGTGCTAGGATAGTGAACAATTCCTTGAAGGATTTATAATCTGCCTGAGCCACATAAGTGTAGGGAGAGCCATATTTTCGTAAGTGATATAGAAAGTAAAACATGGTGCGCAGTCAGGGCTGGCAGGCTAGTGTGTGTGCTCAGGCGACATTGTCACGTGTCACCCATAAAAGATAATAAAGTGAAACAATCGTGTGACCAGTGTGATAAATACAGTGAATAGGGTATATTATTAACGAGAAGAAATTGAGGTGGATCTACGCCAGGACGTCACATCGAGCTTGACAATCTACAGGCTGCTACAGCTGCATTGCAAGTACTGTAATCACCTATGAGTGGTTGTATGGGTGTGGGGTTCCAGGTTCCAATTAACCGCCAAGCTGATTGCAAATGGTCTCTCATAGCACGATAAAGAATAGCCACTAAGGTATTCAATAAGGAATAGCAATTGGTAATCCATTGAACAAGGCGAGTAACTTACTATAACCTTGGTGGTAGGTCAGGCATAGGCAACATTGTAAGAAGGTGTGGGCAAGTCCCAGGAGGGTTGGCGTCAGGTCACAAGAGGTTGTGGTCACAAGCGACCACTGAGAATCCACATACCACTCCAAGCACAAGTCACCTACTTTTCAAACACATACTAAACCCACACATAATTCCACACATAATTACACACACATACACACACAACACACACACACACACACACACACACACACACACCACACACACACACATACACACACACACAAAATACACATACACACACACACACACACATACACAACACACAACACACACACACACACACACACACACATACACACACACACATACACATACACACACACACACACACACACACACACACACACACACACACACACACAAAACACATGCATCCAGACTCACACATACACTTCCTCCCCACTGACATCTCACTCCTTCCCCTGATCCCTCCCCTCCCTCTGTCACCCTCCCCCTCCCCACCTCTCCCTCCTTCCCCCTCTCCCCCCTCCCACTCACCCACTTGCATCTCCTTCCTTCCCACTCCCCCTCCCCACTCCTCTCTCACATAGCCACAGTTCCTCCTCTACCTCCCCCCCACACTCTGACATACACACTACTAACCTAACACACAGAATTACATAGGTTTCCCACTCTGAGGCAATCAGGATAAAACAAAAATGGGTTGCCAGAGAGCAACAAGAAGAACCAAGGGACAGGAGGAGGAAGCTGCAAAGGAAGATTGAGCAGCAGAGGACATAAAAAGGGGACATGAATGGGAAAGGAAACTAGAAGAACTTAGCATGAGAATGGAAGTGAGGATAGTAATGGAAAGCAGGAAGTGGGAGGTGCAAGTCAAAGCAGCAGAGGCCAGGATACAGAGTTTAGAAGAGGAACTGAAAAATCTGAAACAGCCTAAAGAACTAAAGAACATTTTGGGATTGACAACAGAGACTGCTACCTCAGTCACAAATAAGGGGACTGTAGGGAAAGAAGGAGCAAAACTGCATGTAGAAGCTCTATCAGTGGAGACTGTAGTAAATGAAAGAGCTAAGCTATTTGTGGAGGCCCTAACAGACCACAGCAGAGCCCAGGGAAAGCCGAGAAGGGAAAATGACAGGCCACTGAGCCCAAGTACAGTAGCTAGTGAAACTGAAGAAAGGAAAGCTGCAATGGAGGAAATAAAATTGAATGAGGGGATACACAGGGATATGCAGTGGGAGAATGAAAGGGTGAAGTCAGTCTTTGTGTATGGGATACAGGAAGTTGAAGGGGAAACATATGAAGCAAGAAAACAAGGGAAAAAAAGCAATTGAAAGCATCATGAAAGTAATAGGAGAAGACGACATGACCCAGCTGGAAAATTTTCGGAGAATAGGGGGGTTTGTAAAAAAAAGAACCCGGCAAGTGAAAGTGACCTTCAAGGCAGAATCGACTCGGAACAGGATACTGCAGGAGAAAGCACGATTAAGGGACATGCCGGCATACAGGAAGGTGTATCTCGACCGCGACAGAACACAAGAAGAAAGGCAGAAACTGAGAGAGATGGTACAAAGGCGAAAGGAGGAAAGAGAGGGGATGGAGAAGACAGACAGGAGATCCCAGACACAGGAAGAAGATCAAATACAACCTCCCTCACAGCTTCCTATAGAAGCCTCCCAACCAGGTCAACCCCAGTGCAGCCAAACACTCTAATCCAAAACACCCATGCCACATCCAATGCCCCCACCCACTACATTACAAACTCCACCCCCATAGCAACCACCCATAGTTCCTTATCAGGTCTCCCACTTCCCCAACGCCAATACACCTCCCAGACCACAGTCTTAGAAAGAAGTTGAAGGTGTGGTATAACAAATGCAGATGGAATAACAAATAAGTATGAGGAGTGGCACGAAAGAATCAAGGAGACATCCCCAGACATAATAGCTCTCACAGAAACAAAACTCACCAGAATAATAACAGATTCAATCTTTCCACCCGGATATCAAATCCTCAGGAAAGACAGAGGGAGGAGAGGGGGAGGAGGAGTTGCACTGCTCATTGAAAACCAGTGGGGTTTTGAGAAAATGGAAGGAATGGATGGCACGGGTGAAAGGGACTACTTAGATGGAACAATCCAGTCTGAGGGACATAAGGTGATAATTGCAGTAATGTACAACCCACCACAGAACTGCAGGAGACCAAGAGAAGTATACAATGAGAGCAAAAGAGCCATGGTCGACACACTAGCCGAGGTGGCCAGGAGTGCACACATGGGGGGGAGCAAAGTTACTAGTTATGGGTGATTTCAATCACAAGGAGATTGACTGGGAAAACCTGGAGCCCCATGGGGGTCCCGAAACATGGAGAGCGAAGATGATGGATGTAGTACTGGAAAACCTCATGCATCAACATGATAGAGACACTACCAGAGAGAGAGGAGAGGATGAAACAGCAAGACTGGACCTTGTATTCACCTTGAGAAGTTCGGACATCGAGGATATTATGTATGAAAGGCCCCTGGGAGCTAGTGATCATGTGGTTCTGTGCTTCGACTACATAGTTGAGCTCCAAGTGGAGAGAGTAGCAGGAATAGCGTGGGAAAAGCCAAACTACAAAAGGGGGAGTTACTCAGGCATGAGGAACTTCCTTCAAAACATTCAGTGGGAGAGGGAACTGACAGAAAAACCAGTACAAGAAATGATGGACTATGTGGCAACAAAATGCAAGGAGGCAGAGGAGAGGTTTGTTCCCAAGGGAAACAGAAATAATGGGAAGAACAAAATGAGTCCTTGGTTCACCCAAAGTTGTAGGGAGGCAAAAACTAGGTGTACTAGAGAATGGAAAAGGTACAGAAGACAGAGAAATCAGGAAAATAAAGAGATTAGCCGAAGAGCCAGAAACGAATATGCACAGATAAGAAGGGAGGCTCAGTGACAATATGAAAATGACATAGCATGGAAAGTCAAGACTGACCCGAAGCTGTTGTACAGCCACATCAGGAGGAAAACAACAGTCAAGGACCAGGTAATCAGACTGAGGAAGGGTGATGAGGAATTCACAACAAACGACAGAGAGGTATGTCAGGAGCTCAACACGAGATTTAAAGAAGTATTTACAGTGGAAACCAGTAGGACTCCAGGAAATCAGAACAGGGGGGTACACCAGCAAGTGCTGGATGAGGTACATGTAACCAAGGAGGAAGTGAAGAAGCTGCTATGCGAACTTGAAACATCTCTCCGTGGGTCCTTAAAGAGGGAGCAGAGATATTGTGTGAGCCATTAACAAAGATCTTCAACACATCATTTGAAACTGGGCAACTCCCTGAGGTATGGAAGATGGCAAATGTAGTCCCAATTTTTAAAAAGGGAGACAGACATGAGGCACTAAACTACAGACCTGTATCACTAACGTGTATAGTATGCAAGGTCATGGAGAAGATCATCAGGAGGAGAGTGGTGGAGCACCTAGAAAGAAACAAGTGTATAATTGACAACCAGCAAGGTTTCAGGGAAGGAAAATCCTCTGTTACAAACCTACTAGAGTTTTTATGACAAGGTGACAGAAGTAAGACAAGAGAGAGAGGGGTGGATCGACTGCATTTTTTGGACTGCAAGAAGGCCTTCGACACAGTTCCTCACAAGAGGTTACTGCAAAAGCTAGAGGATCAGGCACACATAACAGGAAAGGCACTGCAATGGATCAAGAATACCTGACAGGGAGGCAACAACGAGTCATGGTACGTGACGAGGTGTCAGAGTGGGCGCCAGTGGACAAGCGAGGGTTCCACAGGGGTCAGTCCTAGGACCTGTGCTGTTCTTGATGTATGTGAACGACATAACGGAAGGGATAGACTCAGAAGTGTACTTGTTTGCAGATGATGTGAAGATAATGAGAAGAATCAAATCGGATTGAGGATCAGGCAGGACTACAAAAAGACCTGGACAGGCTACAAGCCTGGTCCAGCAACTGGCTCCTTGAGTTTAACCCTGCCAAATGCAAAGTCATGAAGATTGGGGAAGGGCAAAGAAGACCCCAGACACAATATAGTTTAGATGGCCAAAGACTGCAAACCTCACTCAAGGAAAAAGATCTGGGGGTGAGTATAACACCGAGCATATCTCCTGAGGTGCACATCAATCACATAACTGCTCAGCATACGGGCGCCTGGCAAACTTACGGATAGCGTTCCGATCCCTCAGAAAGGATTCGTTCAAGACTCTGTATAACCAATTTACGTGGCCCATACTGGAGTATGCAGCACCATTTGGAATCCACACCTAGTCAACAGTCAAGAATTAGAAAAAGTGGAAGGTTTGCAACAAGTTTAGTCCAGAGCTACGGGGATTGTCCTACGAAGAAAGGTTGAGGGAAATCGGCTGACGACACGGGAGGACAGGAGGGTCAGGGGAGACAGAAAACGAAAATTAAAATACTGCGCGGAATAGCCCAATGTGGACACAGACGGGATGTTCCCGAGAGTGGACACAGCACAAAGAGATCACAATTGGGAAATTGAAGACTCAGATGAATCAAAAGGATGTTAGAAGTTTTTTCTTCAATCATAGAGTAGTCAGACCGTGGAATAGCCTAGAAAGTGACCCTAGTGGAGGCGGGAACCATACATAGTTTTTTAAAGGGGAGGTATGATAAAGCTCATGGAGCAGGGAGAGAGAGGACCTAGTAGCAATCCGTGAAGAGGCGGGCCAGGAGCTTGATCGACCCCTGCAACCACAAATAGGTGAGTACACACCCCAACACACCACACACACAACACATACTGGGTTTTGCAGCACCAGTCTGGAAAACCCCCACCTGGTCAAGCACGTCAAAAAGTTAGAGAAAGTACAAAGGTTTGCAACAAGGCTAGTCCCAGAGCTCAAGGAATGTCGTACGAGGAAAGTTAAGGGAAATCGGACTGACGACACTGGAGGACAGAAGGGTCAGGGGAGACATGATAACGACATACAAGATACTGCGGGAATAGACAAGGTGGACAGAGAAGGATATTCCAGAGAGGGACACAGGACAAGGGGTCACAACTGGAAGCTGAAGACTCAGACGAGTCACAGGGACGTTAGGAAGTATTTCTTCAGTCATAGAGTTGTCAGCAAGTGGAATAGCCTAGCAAGTGAAGTAGTGGAGGCAGGAACCATACATAGTTTTAAGAAGAGGTATGACAAAGCTCAGGAAGCAGAGAGAGAGAGGACCCAGTAGCGATCAGTGAAGAGGCGGGGCCAGGAGCTGAGTCTCGACCCCTGCAACCACAATTAGGTGAGTACAATTAGGTGAGTACACACACACATAAGAATTGAATGGGAAAAGCCAAACTATGAAAGGGGGACTACACAGGTATGAGGAACTTCCTGCAGGAGGTTCAGTGGGACAGAAAACTGGTAGGAAAATCAGTAAACGAGATGATGGAATATGTAACAACAAAGTGCAAGGAGGCAGAGGAAAGGTTTTTTCCCCAAGGGAAATAGAAATAATAGGAAGACTAAAGCGAGTCCTTGGTTTACCCGAAGGTGTATGTAGGCAAAAAACTAAGTGCACCAGAGAATGGAAAAGGTACAGGAGGCAAAGGACCCAGGAAAATAAGGAGATTAGTAAAAGAGCCAGAAACGAGTATGCACAGGTAAGGAGGGAGACCCAGCGACAGTACGAGAACGACATAGCATCGAAAGACAAGTCTGGCCGGAAACTGCTGTATAGCCACATTAAGGAAGACAACGGTCGAAGACCAGGTGATAAGGCTGAGAAAAGAAGGTGGGGAACTACAAGAAAGACCCAAAAGTAGTGGGGGCTCAATATAATTTAAGAAGTTTTTAAAGTAAGGGGAAAGGGCCCTCGGGAACAAACAGAGGGGACACCAGCAAAATTTTCCAAACAATTTTTGGTGAGACAGCAAAGAGGAGGTGAAAAACTGAAAAGGGACACGATCCTCAAAGCAATGGGACCACATACCCCGTGGGTCCTTAAGAGGGACGGATATGCTTGTGCCCCCTTTTACCACAACCCTTCAACACACCCCGGGGAAACTGGCAACACCTAGGTATGGAAGACGCAAAGTAGTTCCCATTTTTTAAAAAAGGAGAAAAAAAAGAGGCACAAACTATAGACCTTGTCACGACAAGTAAGAAAGTTAGGGGAAGTTTATCAGGTGAGAGTGGGGGGCACCGGGAATGGAACAAATTATAAAAGCCAATCACAGGATTCATGCAAGGCAAATCCGTGCACAAACCCTCTAAATTTTTTATGAAAAAGTAACAAAGTAAACCGAGAAAAGGGGGTGGTTATTGTATTTTTTGGACGCGAGAAGGCCTAACACATTTCCTCACAAGAGATTATGCAAAGCTGAGGATCAGGTAAAATTAAAGGGGGCCTGCAATGGACAGAGAATCCCTGACAAAAGGAAACAACAGTCAGGTAGGGTGAATATCACGGGGGCACCTTGACGAGGGGGGTCCCACAGGGGGCGATCCTGGGACCAGTGTTTTTGGGGTATAGTGAACCTAGGAAGGTTGACTCAAATTCCCTTTTGCAGAGGGTGGAAGTAATAGGAAATTAAATCAACGGGGACCGGCGGACAAAAGGAAACCTGGCAGGCTGGACCCTGGTCCACCTGGCTTCTTGTTTTAACCCCCCCATATGAAAAGAATGAAGATGGGGGAAGGGCACAAAAAACCGCAGACAGAGAAAAGGCTGGGGTGGTAAAAGCTGCAAACCTCCCAAAGGAAAAAGATCAGGAGTAGTATAACACCGAGCATCCCTCCGGAAGCACAATAAACCAATAACTGCGCAGCATAAGGCGCCTGGCAAACCGAAACACTTTCCCGATCCCTTTAGTAAGGAATCGTTCAAACACGACACCGTGAAAATCAGGCCCATACTGGAGTTGCAGCACCGTTTGGAACCCCATTTGATCAAGCAGCAAAAATTTAGAGAAGTGCAAAGGTTTTACAGGTTTATTTTTCCACAGCAAAGGAATTCCTATGAAGAAAATTTAAAGGGGAAATCGCCTACGACACTGGGGGGACAGGGGGGTCGGGGGAGACATGAAACGACATATAAAAACTGCGTGGAATAGAAAAGGGTGGACAAAGACAGGATGTTCCAGGGGGGGAAACAAAAACAAGGGGTCACAATTGGAATTGAAGACCCAGATGAGTCAAAGGGGATCTTAGGATGTATTTTTTCAGTCATAATTGTCGGCGTGGAATACCTAGAAATGAGTAGGGAGGCGGAAATATACATAGTTTTAAGCAGGATTAAAGCCTGGATGGGGAGAGGAGGCCCCAGTAGAAACCCATGAAGAGGGGGGGCCGGACAAAGACCGATCCCCAACCACAAATAGTGAACACCCTTATAAATTTACAGACTGGAAACTAGAACACCAACGGGAAAAAAAAAAATGGGATATGAAAAGGTTGGACCAGAGGCAATGGAAACCCAGGAAAACTATTCAGAGAGGATGAAAGGCAGAAAAACTTTTGAAAAAATGGAAATTGATGGAGAAATATCTGCAAATGCAAGGGGAAATACACTGTAGTCTTGAGCAAAGCAAAACGGGGAAAGAAAGGGAAATTCAAACGGTAAAATCGAAGCCCAAAAGGGGAAAAGGGGTGATGAACCAGGACATAGAGCACAGGATGGAGTTTGAAGGAGAGAAGGGAAAAAGAAGTCCCTCAGAATGATATCGGGCAACCGGGGTCCAGGAAATATAAAGTAAACAAAAAAATATGCCAATTTGGGGATCCAAAAATATGGGGGGAAAAAAAAGGGGAAAGACAGATGAGTTCAATAATTATTCAGGGCTTAAGGAAGCAAGGGGATGATTTTTTGATAAAAAAAATCTAAGGAAAAAAAAATTGAGAGATCATTGAAAACAACAGGAAAAGGTTTTCTCTCGCAACAAATTTTTCATAAAATTTGGGGTTTAAAAAAGGGGAAAAAACGCCCAGTCAAATGACATTAAAGACAAAATGGTTTTTGAACAAGATACTACAAGAAAACCCACTTTTAAAGGTTTCCCGAGAATAGAAAATGACCTAAACCATAACAGAACACAAAAAGAACAGGAGCAACTGAGAGGAAAGGTAAGAAGCCCAATAAAGGGGAAGAACGGGCAAGCATCGACAGACGGGATATTTAGCCTTGGGGATAAAACCAAACCCCAAAAGCTCACAGGCCCCTCAGCCCCTACCCCCCAAACAAACCAAACACAATAACCATAACAACCCCACCCACGACCCCCCCCCCCCTCCTCACAGTAAATAGCACCATCATCACAAAACCTTTCCCCAAAAATTCCCCCCCCTGCCTTTCCCCCCCACAGTCCCAAAACCCTCCCCCCCCACTTTTAACATAGTATTAAAAGGAAGCGAAGTCAGTACATCAACGCAGATGGAATACAAAAAAAGCGAGGAGGGGAAGAACGAACACTGAGGCATCCTCGACATCATAATACTCAAAGGGGACAAACCACAGGAATAAAAAATTTTATCTTCCCCAAAAGGATATCAGATCATGAGGAAACACAGAAAACAAGGGGGAGAGAAAGCACTGCTCATCAAATTTTGAGAGTTTTAAGGGATTGGAGGATTAGCAGTGGGGAAGCAGATGACCTCAAGTAGGAATACACAGATTGTGGGGGCAAAAAGTGATAAACCACTGAAAACCCAAAAGACCAAGCAAGAGTACAAGAGAGCAATGAGCATAAACTACCAAGGGGGCCAAAGACCCATATGGGGAGGGGAAAGTTACCCATCAAGGGGGTTTCACCTTACAAGACTGAGGAAAAAAAACCTGGGGCCACGTGGAGGACCAAAAATTGGGGGCAAAAAGCTGGAGACAGTATTTGGGAAAAATATCCCAACAGTTAGGGAACAACCCGGAGGGAAAGGCAGGAGAGGAGTTCAGCAAGTGGTCCTTTACATTCAACATAGGAAAATATGCATAAACCCCCCGGTATAGTGTTTACGTGTCCTATTTTAAAACTTTTTAGAGTTTAAAAGTTGAAAGAAGAACCCTGAGAAGGACGGGGAAAGCTAAACCAAAATAGCGACTACACAATATGAGGCAATTCCCGCACGAGTTGCAGTGGGAAAATAAAATCAAGGGAAAAAAAAGTAAAATAAAAAGGAAAAAGTACCACAGATGAGGAGGGAAGGAAGATTTGTACCAAAGGGGGAACAGAAAAAATGGAAAGACCAGAGTGAGCCAGGTTTTCTTGGAAGGTTTTTGAGAATTAAAAAAAAATATAAAAGGAAAGGACCAAGAAACAGGGTTTTTGGGAGGGGAAAAGAAAGAATAACATGGGTAACGAGAGAAGCCCACATCAGTACGAGAATGACCTCAAAACCAAACTTTGCCAAAATGTTTTAGTCACATAGGAGAAAAAAAATAGTCAGGACCAGGTAATCAGGGTTTGGGGGGGAAAAGGGAAGTTCAAAGAATAACCAGGCAGTAGTGAAGAGCAGAAATTACTTCAGGCAAATAGAGGGAGTAGGGTGCACCTCAAGTGCTGGAGACCGCACCCAACCAAGGAGGAGAAGAAACGTTCGGAAAATAGATACCTCGAGGGGGTGGGGCCAATAACACTTTCCTTTGGGTCCCAAGAGGGAACAGGATTGGTGTGCTGTTAATAAAATCTTCAGTAAATCAAACGAAACAAAGGGAACGGCCTGAGGGGGAAAACGGGAATGTTTCCAATTTTTTAAAAGCAGGGAGACAAAAATTTAAAAACCCAAACCCTTTACGACATGTAGGTAATGAAAGTTGGAGAAGATAAAAAGGAGATAGGGGGGAGAAAATAGGGAAGACCGGTTCAATAACCATCACCAAAAGCTTCAGAGATGGAAAATCCTTTCACAAATTTTCTTATTTTATGCAAGGTAACAAAAGGAAGCAGGGGAGAAAAGGATAGTGAATTTTATCCTTTTTGGGGCTGTAAAATGATTCAAAACTAGGGAGAGACGGAAAAGTAGCAAAACCTGCAATGGTCAGGAAAAACCGTAACAGGGAAAATGTTGGGTACTAATGAGGGTCAGAGTGGCCCTTGTCGGGGTTCACAAGGGGCAGTCCGGCTGGGGCATTGAAGGAATGATAGAACTGAAGTAATAGTTCAAAGGGCCCTTTTCTGTCTGTGAAAAAAATAGGGGAAAAACAACGGACGTGTATCGGGGAAGATTACAAGGGGATCTGGAGAAGTTTCAAACTTGGTTCGACAAATCGCTTAGGGGGTTTAAAACCCCACCAAGTGCAAAGTCATGAACTTTGGGGAAAGGGCAAAGAAGACCCCCCGATGGAGAAAAAGGCTAGGGGGGGGTCAAAAAACATAAGAAAAAACACGGGAAAAGGCCCCCCCTGACCCCCTGCGGAGAAAGGGCCCTGTCCCTTTCCCAAAAACTGCAAAAACCCCATGAGCATCAAACCCAAACACATCTGAGGCGCAGATCCCCGCCAAATAACCGGGTGCAGGGAAAAAATGAGAACAGCAAATTTTGACGTTTAACTAGGAGTCATTCACGACTTGTAAAACCCCTGTACGCAGGCTCATATTGGGGTATGCAGTACTAGAAAAGGGTCCCACTGGAGAAAGTGCAAAAAATTTGCCCAAAAAGACTTGTCCCCCCAGAAAAGGGGGGGGTCCTCGAGAAGAGGTTACGGCCAAACCCAACCCAAAAGACACAAAGGATTTGGGGGGGATAGGGGGGGGGATGATAACTAAAAATTAAATTTCTGAAGGGAAATTTAATTTTTAAATGCTAGAATGTTTTTATTGACGGGACCAGGAAAAAAGGGACCCAAATGGGAAATTAAAAACTCAGATAAATCATTGGGATTTTTAGGAAATATTTTTTTAGCCAGAAATTTTCCCGGGAGGGGGAACATCCCGAAGAGTGAAATATGGAATTTAGATTTTTTTAAATTTGTTTTTTAAAAAGGGTAAAGATGGTTTTGGGCGGAGAGAGGGGGTAGCAGCCATTTAAGAGGTTTTGGGCCGGGTGGGCACCCAAAAATAGGGGGAGAAAACCACATGAGGGAAGGTCAGGGATAGTGGGAAAACCAGTGCCAAGGGGAGGTACAATACTAGTGCCAGGGAGTGTAAAACAAATGCCCGGTTTAGGGGTACAAACTAGGCCAGGGGAGTGAAAAACTTTTTGCCAGGTGATGTTTAAAAAACTATGCCAAGTGAGTGAAAAATTAGTGCCGGGGGTGGGAAAAATACTAAATCCAGGTGAGTGGACAAACCCGGTGCCAGGTGGGGTGTAAAAATAAATAGTGCCCGGTTTAGTAAAATACTAGTGCCCCGGGGAGGTACAATACTGTGGCCCGGTGAGTGTAAAATACTTGGGGGGGGGGGGGGGCCCGGTTAGTTTTACAAATACCCAGTGCCGGTGAGGTAAAATACTAGTGCCAAATGAGGTACAATCCCAGTGCCAGGTGATGAAAATACTGTGCCAGGTGAGTGAAAAATACTAGTGCCGGTGAGTGACCAAAAAAATTGCCAGGGGAGTTTTACAAACTTTTTTCCCCAGGTGAAAAAAAGTGTTTCAACCCCTGTGCCCGGTGGTGTAAAAACAATGCCCGGTGGGGTGTACAATACTAGTGAAGGGGAGTGTAAATACTAGTGCCAGGTATTGTAAAAACTAGTGCCAAGGGGAGTTAAAATACTAAATGCCAGGGGAGTGTACAATCTATCCGGGGGGTAAAAATATGCCCGGTGGGGGAAAACTGGGCCGGTGATTCAAAAAGTGAATTTAAAACTTGAAAAAGGGGAATTTAAAAACAATATTATGGAAAACTATCCTGGGAAAAAACTTGGGAGGGGATTAAAAAATTCCCAGGAAAAATAGGGATTGGGGTTTATGGGGGGGCAAACCCTTTAGGGGGAGGAAATTAACTTTCCCAAAGGGAAAAAATATCGGGTTTTGGAGGGCAAAACTTGGGTGGGGAAAAGGGTTAAAAATTAAAAGGAAAAAAATAATGGTTTTTTGGAGGGAAAACTTGGTGAGGAGATTGAACTCCAGGAACTAGATCGTTACTGGAGGCACCCTTGGGGGGGGAACCCCAACAGACCTTTTTTTGGGGGAAGGGGAAAAGAAAATTTCCCTTTCTGGGGGCACACTTGGTGAGGAGATGAACTCCCGGGAAAACATCGTTACGGGGAACACTTTGGGGGGATTTAAATCCCGGAATGCATCTTAGGGGCCCCGGGGGAGAAACCCGGAACTAGATCGTTTGGAGGCCACTTGGGGGGGATAACTCCCGGAATAAACTCGTTTTGGAGGCACACTTGGGAGGAGATGAACCCAGGGAAAAGATCGTTACGGGGAAATTTTTGGGGGGGTGAACTCCAGGAACTAGAAACGTTTGGGGTTGGGGAGAATTGAACTCCAGGAAATAGCATCTTTACTGGAGGCAACTTGGGGAGGAGTTTAACTCCCAATAGATTTCCCAAAAGGGGGGGAAAATAAACAGTGCAAGGAAAAGGGGGGGGGGGTGAACTCCAGGAACTAGCATCGTTAAACCCCCGGGGGGAACTAAAAACCCTTTTGAGTTTTGGAGGACACTTGGGGAAGGGGATTGAAAAACCCGAATGGACCTTGGGGGAAAGGAAAAAAACAAAAGGGGGGGGGAAAAGAACTCCAGGAACTAGCGTTTTCTGGGGCACACTTGGTGAGGAGACTGAACTCCCAACTAGCATCGTTATGGGGTTGGTGGGAAATGAACCCGGGAATAGCCGTTACTGGAAACCCTTGGTGAGGAGATGAATCCCGGGAAATAGCATCGTTTTTTTGGGGGGGGTTGGGGAAATAAACGGAATGAACGAAACCCCTTGGGGGGGGAACTCCAGGGAAATAGATCGTTAAGGGGCCCACTTTTTGGGGAAGGGGTTTATCCAGGAATAGATCGTTATGGAGGCCCCCTTGGGGAGGAAACCCAGGAACTAGATCGTTACGGAGGGACACTTGGTGAGGGGAACTAGGAACGAACCCTTTTTGGGGTTGGGGAAAAAAACCGGAAATGGCTTGGGAAAATTTTTTAAAAAATAAAGGGAAACCCGGGGAATTGTAAACCCGGGGAAACCCTCGTTACTGGAGGAACTTGGTGAGGAGTTAATCCAGGACTAGATCGTTATGGGGCACACTTGGGGGGAGTTGAACTCCGGAAAACTAGGGGGCCCTTTGAGGGAAAGAATCCAGGAACTAGAATTTTCTGGGGCACCTTGGTGGGAATGAATCCAGGAACTAATCGGTTAGAGGCACACTTGGTGAGGGGATTTAAACTCCAGGAAAGACGTTACGGGCCACTTGGTGGGGGATTTAACTCAGGGAACTAGATCGTTACTGGAGGGGGGGGTTAAAAAACCCCGGACTGAAAAGGGGGGGGGGGAAATTTAACTCCAGGGAAAAAGTACTGGGGGCCCCTTGGGAGGGGAATAAAAAAATCTTTGGGGGCTTTGGGAGAAATTCAAAAATTTTATGGGGGACCTTTGGGGAGGGAAAACCAAAACCTTTGGGGCCCCTTGGGGGGAAAACCCCCAAAAATTTTTGGAGGCACACTTGGTGAGGAGTTGAACCCAGGAATAACCTTTTAGGGGGGCCTTGGGGGGAGAAACCCCAGGAACTACATTTTGGAAATTTTTGGGGGGGGAAAAACCCCGGAACAATCGTTAGGGGGCACACTTGGTGAGGGATGAACTCCAGGGAAATAGCTGTTTACTGGGGCACATTGTGGGGAGAACTCCAGGAAAAGCATCGTTACGGAGGCACATTTGGGGGGAGGAAAAAC
Source organism: Cherax quadricarinatus (assembly GCF_026875155.1). Lineage (NCBI taxonomy): Eukaryota > Metazoa > Arthropoda > Malacostraca > Decapoda > Parastacidae > Cherax > Cherax quadricarinatus. Next base: position 50,751,097 of record NC_069420.1, on the reverse strand, counting down.
CGGAAATAGCATCGTTAAGGAGGACCTGGGGGAGACTGAACCCAAAAAGGGTTTTGGAGGCACACTTTGGGGGGAAGAACTCCAGGAACACTTTTGGGACACCGGGGGAGATTGAAATCCAGGAATAGCATTTTACGGAGGCACACTTGGTGAGGAACTGAACTCCAGGGAAAAGAAACGTTACGGAGGACTTGGGGAAAGATTTAACTCCCGGAACACTTTGGGGGCCTTTTTTGGAAAGAATAAAAAATGCCCTTTTAGGCCCTTGGGGGAATTAAATCCCCGGGAATAGCCGTTACTGGGGGCAACCTTGGTGAGGAATAACCCGGAACTAGCTCGTTTGGGGGACACTTGGGGGGGAGAGAACTCCCGGAATAAATCGTTAGGGAATTGGGAGGAGAAATCCAGGAACAAACACGTTACTGGAGGACCTTTGGGGGGGGTGAAATGGAATAGCATCGTTTTGGGGGCCCTTGGGGGGAGACTGAAACCCAGGAAACTCGTTTTGGGGGACAAGGGAGGAGACGAACCCAGGAACTAGCATTTTTCGGAGGCCATTGGTGAGGAGTTTCTCCAGGAACAACTCTTTGGAGGCACATTGGTGGGAAAAGAACTCCCGGGAAATAGCATGTACTGGAGGCACCTTGGTGAGGGAATAACCCCCGGGAAACTTTCTGGGGGGGGAAAAAAGGGGGGCGAACCAGGTCAGACTTTGGGGAATGGGGAAAAAAACCCGAACCACCAAAAGGGGGGAAACTCCAGGAATAAATTTTGGAGGCACCTTGGTGAGGAATGAACCCAGGAACTCACGTTACTGGGGGCACTTGGGGAGAGATGAACTCCAGGAACAGCATCGTTACTGGAGGACCTTGGGGGGAAAAACTCCCGGGAATAGCATCGTTACGGGGGCACACTTGGGGAGGGGAATTTAACTCCAGGGAAAGCATCGTTACTGGGGCCACTTTGGAGGGAAGAACTCCAGGAACACCTTTTTTTTAAATTTTTGGGGGGATAACCCAAAAAATTTCTGGGGGCCACTTTGGGGGAGATAATCCCGGAAAACCTTTTGGGGCACCTTGGGGAGATTTAACCCAAACTCCTTACGGAGGCACACTTGGGGGGAGATTTAACTCCAGGAACTAGATCTTACGGAGGCACACTTGTGAGGGGATTTTAACCCGGGCAAACCCCGGGGGGGGGACCTTTGGGGGAGGGGTGAACTCCAAACTAGCATCTTATGGAGGACACTTGGTGAGGGATTAACTCCGAACAGCATTTTTGGAGGGAACTTGGTGGGGAAACCCGGAACGAATTCAGGACACCGGGGGGGAAACCCCAAAAAACGGGGGGGGGGGGGGGGGGCCCTTGGGGAGGAGATTGAACTCCAGAATAATTTTGGGGGCCTTTGGGAGGAAAACCCAAAAAATTTTACTGGAGGACACTTTGGGGATTTAACTCCAGGAACAGATCTATAAACTGGGGGGAGAAATCCGGGGAAAATGACTGGACCTTGGGAAAGGGGTGAACTCAGGAAAAAATCGTTCGGGGGAAAATTGGGGGGATTTAACTCCGGAACTAGAAAGGGGAACTTTTGGGGAGGAATTTCTCCAGGAACTACATCGTTACTGAGGCACACTTGTGAGGAGATTGAACTCCAGGGAAATAGCAACGTTACTGAGGGACACTTGGAGGAATGAACTCCGGAACTAGCATCGTTACTGAGGCACACTTGGGGAGGAGATGAACTCCAGGAACTAGATCGTACTGGAGGCACACTTGGGGAGGAGATGAACCCAGAAATAGATCGTTTACGAGGGACACTTGGTGAGAGATGAAATCAGGAACTAGCATCGTTTCTGGAGCACACTTGGTGAGGAGACTGAACTCCAGGAACTAGCATCGTTACTGGAGGCACACTTGGTGAGGAGACTGAACTCCAGGAACTAGCACGTTACGGAGGCACACTTGGTGAAGGACTGAACTTTCCCGGAATAGCATCGTTACTGGAGGCACACTTGGTGAGGAGACTGAACTCCAGGAACTAGCATCGTTACTGGAGGCACACTTGGTGAGGAGACTGAACTCCAGGAACTAGCATCGTTACTGGAGGCACACTTGGTGAGGAGACTGAACTCCAGGAACTAGCAGTTCTGGAGCACACTTGGTGAGGAATTGAATCCAGAACTAGCAAACGTTACTGAGGCACACTTTGGGGAGGAGATTGACTCCAGGAACTAGCATCGTTCTGGAGGCACCTTTGGGGAGAGATGAACTCCAGGAACTACAAACGTTACTGGAGGCACACTTGGTGAGGAGATTGAACTCCAGGAACTAGCATCGTTACTGGAGGCACACTTGGTGAGGAGACTGAACTCCAGGAACTAGCATCGTTACTGGAGGCACACTTGGTGAGGAGATTGAACTCCAGGAACTAGCATCGTTACTGGAGGCACACTTGGTGAGGAGATTGAACTCCAGGAACTAGCATCGTTACTGGAGGCACACTTGGTGAGGAGATTGAACTCCAGGAACTAGCATCGTTACTGGAGGCACACTTGGTGAGGAGATTGAACTCCAGGAACTAGAATCGTTACTGGAGGCACACTTGGTGAGGAGATTGAACTCCAGGACAGATCGATTTCTGAGGCACACTTGGTGAGGAGATTGAACTCCAGGAACTAGAATCGTTACTGGAGGCACACTTGGTGAGGAGATTGAACTCCAGGAACTAGCATCGTTACTGGAGGCACACTTGGTGAGGAGATTGAACTCCAGGAACTAGCATCGTTACTGGAGGCACACTTGGTGAGGAGATTGAACTCCAGGAACTAGCATCGTTACTGGAGGCACACTTGGTGAGGAGATTGAACTCCAGGAACTAGCATCGTTACTGGAGGGACACTTGGTGAGGAGACTGAACTCCAGGAACTAGCATCGTTAACTTGGAGCCACATGTGAGGAGAACTGAACTCCAGGAACTAGCATCGTTACTGGAGGCACACTTGGTGAGGAGACTGAACTCCAGGAACTAGCATCGTTACTGGAGGCACACTTGGTGAGGAGATTGAACTCCAGGAACTAAGCCCCCATCGTTACAGGAGGCACACTTGTGAGGAACTGAACTCCTCAGAACAAGCATCGTTACTGGAGCACACTTGGTGAGGAGATTGAACTCCAGGAACTAGCATCGTTACTGGAGGCACACTTGGTGAGGAGATTGAACTCCAGGAACTAGCATCGTTACTGGAGGCACACTTGGTGAGGAGACTGAACTCCAGGAACTAGCATCGTTACTGGAGGCACACTTGGTGAGGAGATTGAACTCCAGGAACTAGCATCGTTACTGGAGGCACACTTGGTGAGGAGACTGAACTCCAGGAACTAGCATCGTTACTGGAGGCACACTTGGTGAGGAGACTGAACTCCAGGAACTAGCATCGTTACTGGAGGCACACTTGGTGAGGAGATTGAACTCCAGGAACTAGCATCGTTACTGGAGGCACACTTGGTGAGGAGACTGAACTCCAGGAACTAGCATCGTTACTGGAGGCACACTTGGTGAGGAGACTGAACTCCAGGAACTAGCATCGTTACTGGAGGGACACTTGGTGAGGAGACTGAACTCCAGGAACTAGCATCGTTACTGGAGGCACACTTGGTGAGGAGACTGAACTCCAGGAACTAGCATCGTTACTGGAGGCACACTTGGTGAGAGACTGAACCTCCAGGAAACTACATAACGATACTGGAGCAACTTGGTGAGGAGATTGAACTCAGGAACTAAGCATCGTTACTGGAGGGCACACTTGGTGAGGAGAAATAGGAACTCCAGGAACTAGCAACGATACTGGAGGCCACACTATGGAGAGGATATTGAACTCCAGAACTAGCGAATCGTTTACTGGAGGCACACTGGTGAGGAGATAATGAAAACTTCCAGGAACTAGCATCGTTACTGGAGGCACACTTGGTGAGGGGAGAGAATGAACACCATGAACTCGCATCGTTACTGGAGGCCACTGGTGAGGATGATTGAACTCCAGGAACTAGCAATCGTTACAGTAGGCAACACATGGTGAGGATACCTGAACTCCAGGAACTAGCATCGTTACTGAGGCACACTTGGTGAGAGATTGGAACTCCAGGGAACTACATCGTTACTAGGAGGCCCACTGTTATAGGAATTGACACTCCAGAACTAGCATCATTTACTGGAGGCCCGGACACATGGTGAGGAGACGAAACTCCAGGAACTAGCATCGTTATAACTGGAGGGACAACTATGGTGAGGAACTGAACACCCAGGAACTAGCAAGCATCGTTTACCGGGGCACACTTGGTGAGGAATTGAACTCTCCAGGAACTAGCATCGTACTGGAGGCAACCACTTGGTGAGGATATTGAACTCCAGGAACTAGCATCGTTACTGGAGGCACACTTGGTGAGGAGATTGAACTCCAGGAACTAGCATCGTTACTGGAGGCACACTTGGTGAGGAGACTGAACTCCAGGAACTAGCATCGTTACTGGAGGCACACTTGGTGAGGAGATTGAACTCCAGGAACTAGCATCGTTTACTGGAGGCACACTTGGTGAGGAGATTGAACTCCAGGAACTAGCATCGTTACTGGAGGCACACTTGGTGAGGAGATTGAACTCCAGGAACTAGCATCGTTACTGGAGGCACACTTGGTGAGGAGATTGAACTCCAGGAACTAGCATCGTTACTGGAGGCACACTTGGTGAGGAGATTGAACTCCAGGAACTAGCATCGTTACTGGAGGCCCCACTTGGTGAGGAATTTAACTCCAGGAACTAGCATCGTTTTCTGGAGGGGGGGGGGGGGGGGGGGGGGGGGGGGGGGGGGGGGGGGGGGGGGGGGGGGGGGGGGGGGGGGGGGGGGGGGGGGGGGGGGGGGGGGGGGGGGGGGGGGGGGGGGGGGGGGGGGGGGGGGGGGGGGGGGGGGGGGGGGTTTTTTTTTTTTTTTTTTTTTTTTTTTTTTTTTTTTTTTTTTTTTTTTTTTTTTTTTTTTTTTTTTTTTTTTTTTTTTTTTTTTTTTTTTTTTTTTTTTTTTTTTTTTGGGGAAGGAGGGGATAAATCCAGGAAATAGATCGTTACGGGGGCACATTGGGAGGGAAGAATCCAGGAACTAGATCGTTTACGAGCCACTTGTAAGTTAACCCGGAACTAATCGTTACTGGAGGCACACTTTGGTGAGGAGAAGAATCCAGGGAAAACATCGTTTCGGGGCACACTTGGTGAGGAGATTGAAATCCAGGAACTAGCATCGTTCGGAGGCAACTTGGTGAGGAGTTTCTGGAAAGCGACGAGGTTGGGGAGGAATGAACTCCAGAACTAGATCGTTACGGAGGACACTTGGTGGAGATTGAACTCCAGGAACTAAATCGTTTTTTGGGGAGCACCTTGTGGGGGGAGATTTAACTCCAGGAACTAGAAATTTTTCTGGAGGCCCCACTTTTGGTGAGGGGATTGAACTCCAGGGAAAAAGATCGTTACGAGGCACACCGTGGGAATGAACTCCAGGGAAAAGAACTTTTCTGGAGCCACTTGGGGGGGAGATGAACTCCCGGGAAAAGAAAAGTTACTGGAGGGACACTTGTGAGAGATTGAACTCCCCGGAACTAGATCGTTACTGGAGGGACACTTGGGAGGAGATTTAACTCCAGGAACTAGCATCGTTTTCTGGGGGCACACTTGGTGGGAATTAACTCCAGGAAAAAGCCCCTTTCTGGGAACCTTGGGGAGGGAATAAAGGCTTGTTTTGGAAAGTGGGGGGGTTGAACTCCAGGAACGATCGTTACGAGGACATTACTGGAGGCACACTTGGTGAGGAGACTGAACTCCAGGAACTAGCATCGTTACTGGAGGCACACTTGGTGAGGAGATTGAACTCCAGGAACTAGCATCGTTACTGGAGGCACACTTGGTGAGGAGATTGAACTCCAGGAACTAGCATCGTTACTGGAGGCACACTTGGTGAGGAGATTGAACTCCAGGAACTAGCATCGTTACTGGAGGCACACTTGGTGAGGAGACTGAATCCAGGAACTACTCGTTACGGAGGCACACTTGTGAGGGGATTGAAAATCCAGGAAATACACGTTCTGGAGGCACCTTGGGGAGGAATTGAACTCCAGGAACTAGCATCGTTACTGGAGGCACACTTGGTGAGGAGATTGAACTCCAGGAACTAGCATCGTTACTGGAGGCACACTTGGTGAGGAGACTGAACTCCGAACAGCACGTTACGGAGGCACACTTGGTGAGGAGATTGAACTCCAGGAACTAGCATCGTTCTGGGGCACACTTGGGGGAGGAATTGAACTCCCCGGAACTAGCATCGTTACTGGGGGAAAACCCTTGTGAGGGGACTGAACTCCCGAACTAGCATCGTTACTGGGGGCAACTTTTTGGGTAGGAATTGAACTCCAGGAAACTAGCACGTTACGGAGGCACCTTGGGGGAGGGGATTAAAATCCCCGGAACAGCATCTTATGGAGGCAACTTGGTGAGGAATTGAACTCCAGGAACAGCATCGTTTCTGGAGGCACACTTGGTGAGGGGACTGAACCCCAGGGAAAAGAATCGTTACTGGGGGGCACATTGGTGAGGAGACTGAACTCCAGAACTAGAATCGTTACGGAGGCACACTTGGTGAGGAGATTGAACTCCAGAACTAGCCCTTACTGGAGGGACACTTGTGAGGAATTGAAAACCCGGGGCTGCATCGTTACTGGAGGCCACTTGGTGAGGAATTGAACTCCAGGGAAAAGCACGTACTGAGGCAACTGGTGAGGAGATTGAACCCAGGAACTACTCTTACTGGGGGCACACTTGGTGAGGAGATTGAACTCCAGAACTGCATCGTTACTGGAGGCACACTTGGGGAGGGAAAATTGAACTCCAGGAACTAGAACGTTCGGGGGGCACACTTGGTAGGAGATTGAACCCAGGAACTGCATCGTTACTGAGGGGACACTTGGGGAGGGGAAAGAACTCCCGGAAATAGCACGTTACGGAGGGACACTTGGTGAGAGACTGAACTCCAGGCTAAAATCGTTACTGGGGGCACCTTGGTGAGAGTTGAACTCCAGAACAAACGTTTTTCGGAAGGCCAAAAACTTTGGGAAATTAACTCCGGGGGAAAATGGGGGGGGGGGGGCCCGGAAAAACTGTTAGGGGTTGGGGGGGGGGGGGGAAAAGCCCCTTTTTTTGGAGGCACACTTGGGGAGGGGATGAAAAATCCGAACAGCAAACGTTTCTGGAGGCACACTTGTGAGGAAGAACCCGGAACAAACGTTTCGGGGGCACACTTTTTGAGGAGATTGAAAACCCCCCACAGAACGTTTTCTGGTCCATTTTAAATTGCTCCAGCCCGCATCCCCCACTAACCACTTTAAAATTGACCTCCAATACACCCTTTATGGGGGGCACGGGGGAAAAAACTCCAATTTCCTTCAAGGGACCTGGGGGAGGGGAAAGAATTTTCCCCCTCTCCGTTACGGGGCCCCCACTTGGGGGGGTTTGACTCCGAACTAAACCCCTCGTTCGGGGCAAAACTTTGGGGAAATTAACCCAAAACTAGAATTTTGTTACAGGCCCACTTTGAAATTCCCCAATAGCTCTTACAGGCCCCCACTTGGGGAGGGGAACCCAGGGGAACCAAACGTTACGGACACACTTTAAAAGTTGAAACCCAGGAACAGCACGTTCGGAGGCACACCCGGGGGAGAAAAGAAACTCCAGGGGAAAATAGCATGTTAGGAGGACCTTGGGGGAATTGCTCCGGAACTAGCACGGGGCCCCGGGGGGGTTGGGGGGGCTAACCCCCAAACAGCGACGTTAAATGGAGGCAACCCTTTTGAAAACTAAAACTCCAGAACTAGCACGTTACTGGGAGGGCCCCTTGTGAAGATTAAAACTCCAAAACACCCTCGTTACTGGAGGCACCCAAACCCTTGTAAAGACCTCCAGGCTAGCCCCTCCTTTCTGGGGGCACACTTTTGGGGAGGAATGAAATCCAGGAACTAGATCGTTACTGGGGGCACACTTGGTGAGGGAAATTTAAATCCAGAACTAAATCGTTTCTGGAGGCACACTTTGGGGAGGAGATTTGAACTCCAGGAACAAAAATCGTTACTGGGGCACATTGGTGAGGGAAATTTAACTCCAGGAACTAGAAAACGTACTGGAGCACCTTGGTTTAGAAG
>NC_069420.1:50602822-50742366 GCF_026875155.1 Cherax quadricarinatus | reverse complement strand
CTGGCAACCTTTTGGGGAATTGGGGCTTGATCGGGGTCTTTCATTTGTCAGAGGCCTGGCCATTTCCCCTGTAAAACAATGGGCTTTTTCCGAGATGGGAGTCGCCCAAGAAAGGGTTTCTTCCCTTCAACAACCCTTGGGATGTTCCCCCGATTAGGGCCAACACCGAGAAGAATTAATCAAAAGGGGGTTCAGGACACGAACAAACAGTAGTAATGTTTTACCCGTATTAACAAGTCTTTCAGGGGGGAATCCTTTTTAGACCCTACCAATACCCAGTTAAAATTTCAGTCAAAATTTTATCAAAGCAACAGAAATATACTCCTCCAAAGCTTCCTATAAAACGAGGAATTCAAAGAAGTATTCTCTAAAAGGGGGTAAAATTCCTTCTTTACAAGTGAAAATAGCTCCAGTATCTCTAAAGGTCTTTTCTTTAGGTTTTTGAGTTTTCTGAAGGGAAATTAAACTTTGCATAAAAAGGGGCCATAACCTTTTTTTCCATTCTCGGGGGACATTTTTTTTGGGATTTTAAGTTTTTCCCCCAAGGGGTTTGGGGGGTTTTTGGGGGTAGTTGGGAGGTGTGACCTACTTTGTTGCAGAGGAAGCAGAGACAGGCTTCCCTTTTAAACTCCCGCTGACGTTGCAAATGGTGTCGTTCTGGCTGGGTCTCCTGTACTGTTGTCGAGATGCACCAGAGTAGTTTGCCTCTCCGCAGGGGGACATATTTTGAAAAGCGTGTTTCCCGGTGGCTTATTTGGCAGCGTAGACGTTCTCCCTCGGCGGGCACTTCTTTCCCCAAGGTTGACGATCCTGCTCATGCCAGGCTGTTGAAAAGATAGACGGGACCGCCGAAAAGGGAGCGGTAGTTTCAAATATCCCCCTGGCTGCCCCAATCATGGTTAAATCACGATCCTGCAGAAAAACTCGAACCTCTGGTCCCACAGACTCCACAGGGTTTTCAATCACAATAAGCGACCCCATCAAAAAAGAGAGACACCACTTGCTTTATACCACTGGTAAAAGCTTTGGTTGCTGTCTCACAAAATCCCTAGGGCGACCAAGCTGCCGCCTTTATTTAAAAAAGCTTACGGGATTTGGCTGGGATAATGAAAAGCCCCAACACTGTGGCTAACTTGAAATCAGAAAATCCTGGTCAAAGTTTGGAAATAATTTTTATTTACTAAATTTATAAAGAACCTATCCTGAAAGCAATTCCCACACAGTATCAATACTAAAGCTATTCCAAAGCTTTTAAAAAAATTCATTTCTTTTTTTGGCTTCCTAAAAAAAATTCAAAGTGATCAAGGTACTAAATTTACTGCCCCAAAAAATTTAGGGAAGTATTAACAGGTTAGGGTAATTCAAACTTTTCCATGCCCCACCCTCATTTTCCCCAAAGGGCCTTGGGAAAGATCCCCAAAAATTAAAAACAATGATAAAGTTTTTGCTGCACTTTCCTAAACGGGTGAATCACCCTTTTTTGCGTTCTCAGACGAGAGACGGGGCAAAATCACAGGGAAATTCCCCTTTGGCTGATTTTTGGGGGCAATGTACGAGGCCCCTTTGGGGCTCAAAAAAGGATGGAGGGGGGAAACGAACTCAAAACCCCTCAACCCGTCCCCCAAAGGGTTTCAGGTGGGACGCATTAGCCAGGGTAACCTAAAGACAGCTCAAAGTAAGATGAAACAGGGGTATGACAGAAGTGCACAATTCCGCTCCTTCCATCCAGGAGACAAAGTGTTGGTGCAGGAACCTATACCTGGCGACACCTTGAAAGCTAAATTTACGGGACATATGCAGATTGTAAGTAGATTACCCTGATGTAAATTATGGGGTAGTCCCATTGATAAGACCTCAAAAACTAAAACTTACCACATTAATCAAATAAAGGCTTTTCATACATCAGATAAAGTCCCAGTAATGACTCTGTCCTCTACCTCTGAGGACGACGCTGATTCTTTGCACTCTATCTTTGAAATTAATATTAAACTTTCAAATTCTGTCCTCCTCAAGGATCCTAGCCCTTTAATGGAGGGATTATCTGAAACGCAAGCAACAAATTTAACTGAGCTTCTACAGTCATATCCTAATATTTTTTCGGATGTGCCGAAAAAATGTACGTTAGGTTATCATGATGTAGATGTGGGAAACTTTAAAACAATTAAACTCTCCCCCTACAGAGCTAATCCTGAAAAGCAAAGGCTACTTCAGCAGGAAGTAGAATTTTTGTTAAAGCATGGTTTAGTGGAGGAGTCATCTAGTCCATGGGCTTCACCGTGCATCCTTGTGAAGAAGGCTGATGGAGGGTTTTTGTATTGTACAGACTACCGTAAGGTGAACGAGGTCACCATTACAGCTGCTTACCCTCTTCCTCGTCTGGATGACGTAATTGACTTTGTGGGTAAGGCTACTTTTGTGTCCAAGTTAGATCTCCTTAAAGGCTACTATCAGGTACCTTTGACGGATAATGCGAAGGAAATCTTTGCTTTCGTAATTCCAGGAGGTCATTATCAATTCACAGTTACACCCTTCGGAATGAAAAATTTCCCCTCTTCATTCCAGAAACTTATCCTTCAGGCTATTAAAGGACTTGAAGGCACGGCAGCGTACCTAGATGATATTGTTGTGGTGTCTGATACTTGGGATCAACACCTACTGAGACTTAAGGCTCTTTTTGAGACCTTTAAGAGTTCCCATTTAACAGTTATTTTATCTAAATCTTCCTTGGGCCAGGCCACTATCACTTTTCTAGACCATGAAGTAGGTAGTGGTAAAGTTGCACCTAAACTTGCTGAAGTTCTTTCTATTAAAGATTATCCACTTCCTCATGATAGGAAATCTCTTCAACGTTTCCTAGGCATGATAGGATTTTACAGAAGATTCTGTAAGAATTTCTCAGATATTGTAGCCCCTCTTACCTCTCTTACCATTCACAAAGTTCCCTTTAATTGGACCTCAGACTGTAACACTGCTTTTAATAAAGCAAAAAGATTACTGTGTACTGCACCCATTCTCTTGTCTCCAGACTTCTCCAAACCTTTTTCATTACAGGTTGATGCTTGTGAGTCTGGGGTTGGGGCAGTACTATTACAAAACGAGAATGAGGAGTTGCAGCCTGTAGCATACTTTTCAGCCAAATTCCAGCCACATCAGAGGGCTTACTCTACCATTGAAAAAGAAGCCCTCGCGCTGGTACTGGCTTTGGAGCATATCGATGTTTATGTGGGCCAGATATCGCAGGTGTTCACAGTCTACAGTGATCACAATCCTCTAGTATATCTCCAAGCCATGAAGAACCACAACACAAGGCTCATCCGCTGGACGCAAAGGCTGCAGCCCTATAATATTTCCATTAAATGTATTGCCGGCAAAGATAATATGTTGGCAGACTCTTTATCGAGAGTCTAATATTTTTATTTATTTAGGTTAGGATGTTATTTGTGGTAACCCCTTTTCACGCTCTTTTGCTTTATCCCCTGGTGTGGGGTTTTTTTTTTTTAGTGAGGGGATGCGGGCTACCGTCCGCCTGTATCTTGGACCTATGCTAGCCTGTCTGACTGCTGTCTCACTCTAAGTTTAGGGTTTGGCTTTTGGTCACGAGAAAAACTGAGCTCTATCTAAGAGTTGGATGGTGGAGAGGAAAGGCGGTCCCATTATTTTGTGCCATGGCGGCACGGTTACCACTGGGAGGTGGCAGCCTAATCCTGAGCCTTCTCGGGGTGGGGGTGTGGCATGCAAAGAGTACGTAACCTTTATTCGGAGCATGTACACACCCTCATTTACAGGCTATCTCCCCCAACCAGCAATCCAGGTTGCTAAGAGTTGATGATGGGGCCCCGTCGTTCAACTAGTGACCAGGTTCTAGCCAATAAGAAGATAGGTTTGGCAATCGCAGAGGTTATGTGGGTACCGTTCTCCTGTCTGCCCTTGTCATTCCCATTCTAGAGCTGGTTGAAGCACGGTCTGCTATCTTGTGGCTTCTATTTCTGCCTTGCTTACCGTGGAGTGCACTATACTTATCACTGAACATAGTGTACATATTGCTGTTCTAAATTGGTGAAGGATAATATGTCTAAACTTTTTCTGCTGTGTTTATTTTGCACCAATTACACGCGGGATTACAGGTCTTTAGAACCCTGGGTTGTAATGAGTAATGGTTGTGATGTAGGATAAGTTTGGGAGGTTGTTTAGGTGGGGGAGTGATAGTGGTAAAAGTGATGGGGTTGTGTAGTGGTTGTGTGGTGGAGTGATGATGGTGGTAGTGATGGGGTGTTAGTGTGGTGGTGGTAGTGTGATGGTGGGTGATGGTGGTTTTAGTGTTTAGAGGGAGTGTTGTAGATGTGTGATGAGTTAGTGGGGTTGTTGAGGTGGGTGTATTTGGAGTGCGTGGTGGTTTGTATTTAGTGATGAGGGGGGGGGTGTGTGGTGGTATGATGGTGGTGTTAGTGATGGTGGTGGTAGTGTATGGTGGGGGTTGTTGGTGGTTGTAGGATGTTAGTGGTAAAGGGTTGTAGATGTGTGATGAAGTTAGTGGAGGTTGTTTAGGGGTAGTGATAGGGGAATTTATGGGGTAGTGATAATGGTGGTAATGATGGTGTTAGTGATGCTGGTGGTAGTGATGGTGTTAGTGATGCTGGTGGTAGTGATGCTGGTGGTAGTCATGTTAGCAGGTAATGTGTTGTAGATGTAGTGATGAAGTTAGTGGAGGTTGTTGAGGTGGTAGTGATGATAGGTATTACAACCCAGGAATCCAAATGGCCTGATATCCCGGGTGTAATGGGAGCAAAATAAACACAGCAGAAAAAGTTTAGACTTATATTATCCTTCACCAATTTAGAACAGCAATATGTACACTATGTACAGTGATAAGTATAGTGCACTCCACGGTAAGCAAGGCAGAAATAGAAGCCACAAGATAGCAGACCGTGCTTCAACCAGCTCTAGAATGGGAATGACAAGGGCAGACAGGAGAACGGTACCCACATAACCTCTGCGATTGCCAAACCTATCTTCTTATTGGCTAGAACCTGGTCACTAGTTGAACGACGGGGCCCCATCATCAACTCTTAGCAACCTGGTTCACTGGTTGGGGGAGATAGCCTGTAAATGAGGGTGTGTACATGCGCCTAATGAAGGTTGGTACTCTTTGCATGCCACACTGTACATAGTATACATATTGCTGTCCTAAATTGGTGAAGGATAATATAAGTCTAAACTTTTTCTGCTGTGTTTATTTTGCTCCCATTACACCCGGGATAAAAGGCCATTTGGAATCCTGGGTTGTAATATGGGTAGCCTGTCCGAGAGCTGGAGCTGGACTTAGAGAAACGGTTGAGCTTAGGGTGAAGCTCGTAGCAGGAACATTGTGCAGCTTGCTGTCTGGCATTGCTTTACAAATTTTGCGTGTCAGTTTCTTTATGATCAGCCTTGCTATTGTGTGATCGTTCAACAGCTCGCTACTAGCTTGTTCAGTGTGCGCGCTTCGCTACGGTCAATCTTCTAGAACAGTGTAGCTTTCTGGCTTTGCTTTACAAATTTTGCGTGTCAGTTGTTACTAGCCTGTTCGGTGTAGAGAATTTTGTAGTCGGCTTTGCTTGTATGCGTATTCTGCAATCGTACTGTGCATAGCTAAGCGTGTTCTGCAAATTAACGTGTTACGTTGGGGTATTCTGCAATCGTACTGTACATAGCGAATAACTTATGCCACCTAGACGAGTCAGACGTCTGGTGTCGGCATATACTTTGCATAACCTACCAAAATTGTCCCTACTGCGTTGTTGGCAAATTGCTCGTTCCATTGGCATTAAATACAAACGCACTCTCACAGCTGCGCAACTACGTTCACTGATTGCTGACAAACTTACAGAAGAAGAGATGGCACATCAGACTCCTCCCTCTACGGGAGCTAGGGCAAAAACTCCTATGTTCTCGCACGAGGAAGATGATACAGCTACGGAGCAAAATGGTCAGTATAGTGCAGCTGGGTTGTCTCAAGGTGAATCAGCGTCGTTGGCACTTGAGCTGACAAAAATCAGTCTTGAGCAAACTTGGGAACAGAGAGCATTGGCAAGGGAAGAATTTGATAGGGAAAGAGAAAGGAGGCAGTTTTCGCATTCTGTAAATGATTTTAGTTTACAAAAAGCAGTACAGCTTGTTCCCCACTTCAATGAGGCCGAACAAGAACAATTTTTCGAATGCTTCGAAAATCAGGCTCGAGCCTTGAGGTGGCCGGAGCAGCATTGGGCATCGTTGGTTCATACAGCATTATTGGGTAAGGCACAGGAATCTTAAGATTCCTGTGTGTACATGCGCCTAATGAAGGTTGGTACTCTTTGCATGCCACACTGTACATAGTGTACATATTGCTGTCCTAAATTGGTGAAGGATAATATAAGTCTAAACTTTTTCTGCTGTGTTTATTTTGCTCCCATTACACCCGGGATATCAGGCCATTTGGATTCCTGGGTTGTAATACCTATCATCACTACCACCTCAACAACCTCCAATAACTTCATCACTACATCTACAACATATTACCTGCTAACATGACTACCACCAGCATCACTACCACCAGCATCACTAACACCATCACTACCACCAGCATCACTAACACCATCACTACCACCATCATCACTACCACCATCACTTCCCCTATCACTACCACCTCAACAACCTCCACTAACTTCATCACTACATCTACAACACATTACCTACTAACATCACTACAACCACCATCACTACCACCATCATCACTACCACCACCATCACTAACACCACCATCACTACCACCATCATCACTACCACTATCACAACCACCATCACTACCACTATCACTACCACCTCAACAAACCTCCACTAACTTCATCACTACATCTACAACACATTACCTACTAACATCACTACAACCACCATCACTACCACCATCATCACTACCACCACCATCACTAACACCACCATCACTACCACCATCATCACTACCACCATCATCACTACCACTATCACAACCACCATCATCACTACCACTATCACTACCACCTCAACAACCTCCACTAACTTCATCACTACATCTACAACTCATTACCTGCTATTACAACCCAGGATTCTAAATGACCTGTAATCCCGCGTGTAATTGGAGCAAAATAAACACAGCAGAAAAAGTTTAGACATATTATCCTTCACCAATTTAGAACAGCAATATGTACCCTATGTTCAGTGATAAGTATAGTGCACTCCACGGTAAGCAAGGCAGAAATAGAAGCCACAAGATAGAAGACCGTGCTTCAACCAGCTCTAGAATGGGAATGACAAGGGCAGACAGGAGAGCGGTACCCACATAACCTCTGCGATTGCCAAAACCATCTTCTTTTGGCTAGAACTGGTCACTGTTGAACGACGGGGCCCATCAACAACTCTTAGCAACCTGGATCGCTGGTTGGGGGAGTTTCCTGTAAATGGGGGTTTGTGTACATGCGCCGAATAAAGTTACGTTACTCTTTGATGCCACACCCCCACCCCGAGAAGGGCTCAGATTAGGCTGCCACCTCCCAGTGGTAACCGTGCCCCCATGGCACAAAATAATGGGACCGCCTTCCTCTCCACCATCCAACTCTTAGTTTAAAAGCTCAGTTTTTCTCGTAACCCAAAAGCCAAACCTAAACTTAGAGTGAGACGCATTCAGACAGGCTAGCATAGGTCCAAGATACAGCGCGGTAGCCCGCACCCCCCTCACTAAAAAAAAAAAAAAAACCCACAACCAGGGATAAAACAAAAGAGCGTGAAAAGAGGTTACCACAAATAACATCCTAACCTAAATAAAATAAAAATATTTAGACTCTCGATAAAGAGTCTGCAACATATTTTCTTTGCCGGCAATTTTATTTAATGGAAATATTATAGAGCTGCACCCTTTTTGCGTCCAGCGCATGAGCCTTGTTTTTGTGGTTCTTCAATGGCTTGGAGATATACTAGAGGATTGTGATCACTGTAGACTGTGACCACCGGGCGATGTCTGGCCCCACATAAACATCGATATGCTCCAAAGCCAGTCCCCAGCACGGGGGCTTCTTTTTCAATGGAGAGTAAGCCCTCGATGTGGCTGGAATTTAGCTGAAAAGTATGCTACAGGCTGCAACTCCTCATTTCGTTTTGTAATAGTACTGCCCCAACCCAGACTCACAAGCATCAACCCGTAATGAAAAAAGGGTTTTGGGGAAGTCTGGAGACAAGAGAATGGGTGCAGTAAAACAGTAATCTTTTTGCTTTATTAAAAGCAGTGGGTTTCAGTCTGAGGTCCCAATTAAAGGGAACTTTTTTGAATGGTAAGAGAGGGAAGAGGGGCTACAATATTGAGAAATTCTTACAGAATCTCTTTTAAAATCCTATCATGCCTAGGAAACGTTGAAGAGATTTCCTATCATGAGGAACTGGATAATTTTTAATAGAATGAACTTTAGCAAGTTTAGGTGCAACTTTACCACTACCTACTTCATGGCCTAGAAAAGTGATAGTGGCCTGGCCAAAGGAAGATTTAGATAAAATAACTTTAAATGGGAACTCTTAAAGGTCTCAAAAAGAGCCTTAAGTCTCAGTAGGTGTTGATCCCAAGTATCAGACACCACAACAATATCATCTAGGTACGCTGCCGTGCCTTCAAGTCTTTTAATAGCCTGAAGGATAAGTTTCTGGAATGAAGAGGGGAAATTTTTCATTCCGAAGGGGGTAACTGTGAATTGATAATGACCTCCTGGAATTACGAAAGCAAAGATTTCCTTCGCCTTATCCGTCAAAGGTACCTGATAGTAGCCTTTAAGGAGATCTAACTTGGACACAAAAGTAGCCTTACCCACAAAGTCAATTACGTCATCCAGACGAGGAAGAGGGTAAGCATCTGTAATGGTGACCTCGTTCACCTTACGGTAGTCTGTACACATACGAAACCCTCCATCAGCCTTCTTCGCAAGGATGCACGGTGAAGCCCATGGACTAGATGACTCCTCCACTAAACCATGCTTTAACAAAAATTCTACTTCCTGCTGAAGCAGCCTTTGCTTTTCAGGATTAGCTCTGTAGGGGGAGAGTTTAATTGGTTTAGAGTTTCCCTCATCTACATCATGATAACCTAACTACATTTTTTCGGCACATCCGAAAAAAAAATTAGGATATGACTGTAGAAGCTCAGTCAAATTTGTTGCTTGCGTTTCAGATAATCCCTCCATTAAAGGGCTAGGATCCTTGAGGAGGACAGAATTTGAAAGTTTAATATTAATTTCAAAGATAGAGTGCAAAGAATCAGCGTCGTCCTCAGAGGTAGAGGACAGAGTCATTACTGGGACTTTATCTGGTGTATGAAAAGCCTTTATTTGATTAATGTGGTAAGTTTTAGTTTTTGAGGTCTTATCAATGGGAGCTACCACATAATTTACATCAGATAATCTACTTACAATCTGCATAGGTCCCGTAAATCTAGCTTTCAAGGTCTCCTGGATGGAAGGAGCGGAATTGTGCACTTCTGTCATACCTCTGTTTCATCTTACTTTGAGCTGTCTTTAGGTTAGCCTTGGCTAACTGACGTGCCCCCTGCAACCTTGAAGAGGGGTTGTAAAGTGTTGAGTAACGTCTTTCCCATCCTTTCTTTTTGAGCACCCGAAAACCCTGTAATTGTGCCCCAAAGATCACCCAAAAAGGGATATACCCTGTAGACTCGCCCCTTCTTCGAAGAGAACAGAAACAAAGGTAGTGATTCACCCCATTGTGGGAAAGTGCATGCAAAAAAAGTTTCATCATTGTTTTTAATTTTTCTGGGGGAAATTTTTCAAAGGCCCCTTTTGGGACTGAGGATGATAGGAGTGGAAAGTTGGGGTTTCCCAAATGTTATATTCCTAATGTTTGGCAGTGTAGACCTTGATCATTTTTGAATATTTTAGGAATCCCAAAAACAAGAAAAAAATTTTGTTAAAAGTTTTGGAAAATAGTTTTTAATATTAATAACGAGGGGAATTGCTTCAGCATTTTGGTTACTTTATCTTTCGAAAATAAATTTTGATTTCCCGATTTTGACTGGTAGTGGCCCTAAAAATTATAATTAAATCGCAAAAAGGTTCTCCATCCAGGTATATGTTGGGAGGTCGGTTTAAAGGGATTGCCGGGTTTTCCCTACTAGTGACATTCTCGGCAAACCTAATATGATTTTCACATCTTTCTTTAATTTTGGCCCAAAAAAAATCTTTTGTGATTTTATAAAAGGTTTTTTGAAAATTCCTAAGTGACCTCCAAAATGACGTTTTGAGTATTTTTAAATATTGAGGTTATGCTTTGTTGGAACCACAAACCCTGTATACAATTGCCGGCCCTTATCCCTTACCAGTCCGGCGACAAAAAATCGTTTTTAAAATTCTACTTGCCCGGATGCCCCAAAGAGGATTTCCCTGGCCCCTCAGAAGCGAATTTTAAAGAAGGGTCCTTCTTTTGTTCCCCCCGGAAGGACTTTCCCTCGGGCAGGAAAGGGAACTCTGGCAATCCTGAAACCGGGGAATAGGGGGTTTCATCGGGGTCTGTTCACTTGTTTTTACGGGCCCGGCCGGTGTGCCTATAAAACAACGTGGTATTCGAGATCGGATCGTCCAGGGATAGGTCAACTTCCCCTTCAGAAACCCTTGGGATGTTCCGGTTATGGCCAACCGGAGAAAAATTAAATATTATAGTTTCGGGAAACAACTAACGTAGTAATGTTATTACCCAGAAAAAAAAAAAATTAAAGGGCATCTTTCATGGGAAATTCTTTGAGAAACACAGTCAAGTCCCCAGTGTAAATTTGCACTTACATAAATTTTATGTAAAAAACAGAATTATAGTCCCCCAAATGTTTCCCCAAATAAAACGGGGAATTCGAGAAGTGTTCTTAAAAAGGGTTTTAATATTCCTTCTCTTACAAGTGACAAATTTTCCATTTCCCTTTAAGGTCTTTATTCAATTGTTTCTGATTTTTTGGAGGAAAAAGACTTTGCAATAATGAGGGGCCATACCTTTTTCAACTTCTCTGGGGACTGTTCTAGGGATATTGAGTTTTTCCCCAAGGGTTGGGGTTTATGGGGCAGGGGGGACGGTGGCCCTACTTTGTTGCAGGGGAAAAGAGACGAAGGCTTGCCCTTTACCCCCTGTGAGTTGCAAATTGTGTCTTTGGTGGTGTCTCTCTGGTACTGTTGTCGAGATCACCAAAAGTTTTGCCTTCCGCAGGGGCCCATATGTTGAGAAGCGTGGCTCCCCAGGTGATTATTTGGGCTGACGTAGCTTTCTCCCTCCGGCGGGGCCTTCATTCCCAAGGTTGACGATCTTGCCATCCAGGCGTTAAAAAAGAGGAGGGGCCCGCCGGAAAAAGGAGGGGTTTTATTTAAAGGTTCACCCAAACCGGGGCTCCCTCCAATGCGTGGTTAAGCACGATCTGAGAAAGACTCGCCCCTTGGTCCCCAGACCCCAGCAGGGTTATCAATCGAAAAACTGTACAGCTCCTCAAAGGTAGAGACACCACTTGTTTTATAAGCGGTAAAAGTTTTGGGTTTTTTGCTGTTCAAAAAGTTCAGGGTTTGCCCCAAGCTGCCGCCTGTTTAAATTTAAAATTTTTCTGTTTTTGGCTGGGATAATGTATTGCTCCCAAAACTGTGGTTTTTCATATTTGAAAATAAAAAAATTCAGCGTCATTTAAAATGACGTAATTCCTGTCCTTCCCATAATGTTTTTGAACCAAGATCCCCCAATGCTTTTCCCGGCCCCTAAAGGGCTCGACCCTGTTTTTCGAAGCTTTCAAAAAAATTTTTTCTGGTTGGCCTCATGAAGCGGGAAAAAGCGTACTGTTTTTGGAAAATTTTTAAAATCACTTACAGAATCGAAAACTGCCTCCTTTCTTTTTATAATTTTCTTCCCTTGCGAATGCTTTTTCCCTATTTGTCAAGATTTTTTTTCCCAGCTCAAGTGAAAAGCGTGATTCCCCTGAGAAAACCCCCAGCTGCATATACGACCATTTTGCTTGGGTTTTATCATTTTCCCTCGTGGAGAACATGGAGTCTTTGCCTAGCCCCCGTAAGGGAGGGTTGAGTCCCACTCTTCTTCTAAAAGTTTTCAGCAATCATGAACGCAGTTGCGCAGCTGTGGAGTGCTTTTATTTAATAAAAAGGGAAACGAGCAATTTCCCCAACCGCTGTAGGGAAAATTTTTGGGTAGGTTATGCAAAGTTATGCCGACACCAACGTCTGACTCGTTAGGTGCATAAGTTATTCGCTATGACTCGATTGCAGAATACCCAAGAAAACCTTTAATTTGAGAACACGCTTAGCTTGCACGTACATTGCAGAATACGCATCAAGCAAAGTGACTCAAAAATTGCCCACCCGAAAGGCTAGTATAATGACACCAAAATTTGTAAAGCAAGCGAGACAGTACCTGTTCTAGAAGATTGACCGTAGCGAAGGAGATACCAAAACAATAGCAGCGAGCTGTTGAACGATCACAAAATAAAAGGGGTGCCCTAACAAAAATGACACGCAAAATTTGTAAAGGTAGGCAAAGCTAATGCAATCCCAGACAGCAAGTGACAATTTCCTGTACGAGCTTCACCAAAGCTCAACCGTTTTTTAAAGTCCGCTCCAGCTCTCGGACAGGTACCCATATTAAACCCAGGTTTCCCCAAATGGCCCTTTTTCCCCGGGTGTAAGGGGATAAAATAAAACAGCGAAAAATTTTAACTTATATTACCTTCCCAAATTTAAAACGAATATGTACACTATTTTCAGTGAAAGTATAGTGCACCCCACGGTAAGCAAGGCAGAAATAAAAGCCACAAGAAGCAGAGTGCTTAAACCCAGTCTGTGGGAATGACAAGGGCGACAGGGGCGGTACCCACTAACCTCTGCGTTCCCAAAAACCCCTTTTCTTTTTGGTAGAATGGCCCTAGTTGAACGACGGGGCCCCCATCATCAATCTTTGCACCTGGTTTGTGGTTGGGGGAGTAGCCTGTAAATAGGGTGTGTTTAAAGCCCCGAATAAAAGTTACCCCTTTTGCATGCCACACCCGCAAAACCACCCACCAAATCACTAAAACCATCACTACCCCCCTCATCATACCCCCATCACTTCACTTAAACCCTCCCCCCTCAACAACCTCCACTAATTCTCACTAATTACAACACATTACCCGAACTCACCCACCATCATCATCCACCGCAACACTAACACCATATACCACCCCATCCTAACCTCATCACTAAACCCCCCCTCAATAACACCACCCTCACTACCAAAAATCATCACTACCAAAAACCATCACTCCCCCTTCATCCTACCCCATCATCCCCACCACCCCTCACTACCCCCCTCACTACCTCCCCCAACCAACACACCATTTTAACACCACCATCCTACCAAATCATCACTACACCCCTCACTCCAATATCATACCACCTTTTGTCATACCACCATCACACATTTACAAAACTTACCCGCCAACGAGAAATCTGTTGGTGGTAATACAATATTCTTTTTTTTACCCCAGTTAAAAATTCTGGATTTTTAAATCGAAACCCGATTTAACATCCCTCATGTAAATATAAATGTGAATTTATGATCGATGTAAATTTTGCACCAAGCCCTCGCTTGGTGGCAAAAAACTTTGTCACAAAAGGGGGGGAGTCCCGGGTTGGGTTCCCCCGGGGAGGGTTGACACATTTGGGGGTTTCCTTACACCGGTTTTTGTTGTTCCGTTTAATATAAAATGGGTATCTGGGCGTTAGTCCCCCCGGGGGGGTGCCCTCCCGGGGCAAAAAGACCCAATTTGAGGGAAAGCTCTGCATAACAAGGGTTTCTATATTGTAAATATTTTGATTCGCTTGGTTGTATACCTTTTTACAGTATTGTAAAAATAAAATTATTATTATTATTATTATTTTTATTTTATTATTATTATATTATTAGAATATAAGAAATGGTCTTCAAAATATTATTTTGATTCCAGGTTCGCGTCTTTCTTTGTACAGCTCCCTTTTTAGATGGATATTATTTAGAGATTTTTTGGGCCAAATACGGGATAAAACGGTTCGGGACCAAACATTAGGTGGGAATCAAAAATACGAGGGGTAAAACGGTTTTTTGGGCCAAACATAGCGTGGAACATCAAACTACGGGATAAAACGGTTCGTGGACCAAAATCCGTGGGGGAATAAAAAATAGAGGATTTTAAAGGGGTTTGTGGGCCAAAACATAGCGTGGGGGAGACATCAAACTACGAGGATAAAACGGTTCGGGACCAAAATACCGTGAGAGCTAAAAAAAACCCAGGAAAAACGGTTTGTGGCCAAAAATGCGTGGGGAAACATCAAATACGAGGATAAAACGGTTCGTGGGCCCAAAATGGTGAGGGGGACATCAAACTACGACGATAAAACGGGTTGTGGCCAAACAAGCGGGAGAGACATCAAACTACGAGGATAAAACGGTTCGTGGACCAAACAGCGTGAGAGACATCAAACTACGACGATAAAACGGTTCGTGGACCAAACATACGGTGAGAGACATCAAACTACGAGGATAAAACGGTTCGTGGACCAAACATAGCGTGAGAGACATCAAACTACGAGGATAAAACGGTTCGTGGACCAAACATAGCGTGAGAGACATCAAACTACGAGGATAAAACGGTTCGTGGACCAAACAAAAGGTGAGAGACATCAAATACGGGATTAAAAAGGTTCGTGGACCAAAAAGCGTGAGGGACAAAAATACGACGATAAAAAAGGTTCGTGGGACCAAACTAGGTGAGAGACACAAACTACGAGGATAAAACGGGTTTTTGTGGGCCAAACATGCGTGAGGACATAAATACGAGGATAAAAAAGGTTCGTGGACCAAACATGCGTGAGAGACATCAAACTACAGAAAAACGGTTTGTGGACAAAAATACCGTGAGGACATCAAATACGAGGAAAAAACGGTTCGTGGACCAAACAACCGTGGAGACATCAAACTCGAGGAAAAAAAACGGGTTGTGGGCCAAAATACGGGAGACATCAAACTACGAGGATAAAAAGGTTCGGGACCAAAAATACCGTAGGAAATCAAATCGAGGATAAAAAATTCGTGGACCAAACATACGGGAAAAGACATCAAACTACGAGGATTTAAAAAAGGTTCGTGGACCAAAACAACCGTGAGAGACATCAAATACGAGGATTTTTTAAAGGTTCGGGGGCCAAACATACCTGGGACATCAAACACGAGGATTTAAAAAGGTTTGGACCAAACTACCGTGAGAGACATCAAATACGAGGAAAAAAGGTTCGTGGACCCCAAAAATACCTGGAAAAACATCAAACTCGAGGTAAAAAGGTTCGTGGACCAAACATACCCTGAGAGACATAAAAATACGAGGATAAAACGGTTGGGACCAAAATACCCGGGGAGACATCAAAAAATTGACTTTATTTTTACATCTGAAACAAGTGAGTTGGTTTGGGGAAACCTTGCTGTGTAAACTTTTTCCAGGATGTTCCCGGATACAATTATGAGAGCTGTACCCCGGTTCGTTAAGGATTTATTAAAGATCAAGGTCAATGTCGAACTAGCCTTTAAGAAATTCTTGGAGTTTTTCGTTTAAAGTTATTTACCTGTCAGCCTTGAAGGAATCTTACAAAGAGCTGTAGTTACCAGTGCCTTGAAGGGAAACTTACAAAGATGTAGTTACCAGTCGCCTTGAAGGAATCTTACCTGAGTGCTAGTTCCAGTCAGCCTTGAAGGAATTTTCATGAGTGCTAGTTAACAGTCAGCCCCGAAGGAATTTACAATGAGCTGTAGTTACCGTCGCCTTTTAAGGGGTTTTACAATGATGTAGTTTCCAGTCAGCCTTTAAGGAATCTTTAATGAGTGTAGTTACCAGTAGCCTTGAAGGGAAACTTAAATGACTGCTAGTTACAGTCAGCCCTTTAAGGAATTTTACAATGAGCTGTAGTTACCGTCAGCCTTGAAGGAATCCAATGAGCTGTAGTTACCGTCACCTTTAAGGAACTTCAATGAGCTTAGTTACCCTCAGCTTGAAGGAAATTTACAATGAGCTCTATTCAGTCAGCCTTGGGAATTTTCAAGAGTGCTAGTTACAGTCCCGCCTTGAAGAATCTTACAATGAGTGCTAGTTACAGTAGCCTTAAAGGGAATTTTCAATGAGCGCTAGTTACCAGTCACCCTTTAAGGAATTTTTCAATGGGGGCAGTTCCCGTCAGCCTTAAGGAATCTTACAATAGTGCTGTTTTCCCGTCAGCCTTGAAGGAATCTTTCAATAGCTGTAGTTACCGTCAGCCTTGAAGGAATTTTTCAATGAGCTTAGTTTCCAGTTGGGCCCTTTAGGAATCTTACAAAGAGCGTAGTTACCCGTCGCCTTGAAGGAATTTTCAATGAGCTGCTAGTTCCCTCACCCCTTTAAGGATTTCAATAGCTGCTAGTTACCAGTCAGCCTTGAAGGAATTTTACAAGAGTGTAGTTACCAGTCAGCCTTGAAGGAATTTACAAGAGTGTATTACCGTCGCCTTGAGGATCTTACAATGATGCTAGTTTTAACCCGTCACCGAAGGAATTTTACAAGGCTGCTAGTTACCGTCGCCTTGAAGGAATCTACAAAGAGCTGAGTTAACCGTCAGCCTTTAAGGAATTTACATGAGCTGCTAGTTACATCAGCCTTGAAGGAACTTAAAATGAGCTTAGTTACCAGTCAGCTTGAAGGAATTTTTTTCAAGAGCTCTAGTTCCAGTCAGCCTTGAAGGAATCTTAAATGAGTGCTAGTTACCAGTCAGCCTTGAAGGAATCTTACAATGAGCTGCTAGTTACCAGTCAGCCTTGAAGGAATTTTACAATGAGCTGCTAGTTACCAGTCAGCCTTGAAGGAATCTTACAATGAGCTGCTAGTTACCAGTCAGCCTTGAAGGAATCTTACAATGAGCTGCTAGTTACCAGTCAGCCTTGAAGGAATCTTACAATGAGCTGCTAGTTACCAGTCAGCCTTGAAGGAATTTTACAATGAGCTGCTAGTTACCAGTCAGCCTTGAAGGAATCTTACAATGAGCTGCTAGTTACCAGTCAGCCTTGAAGGAATCTTACAATGAGCTGCTAGTTACCAGTCAGCCTTGAAGGAATCTTACACTGAACTTTTTCTAGTCAATTTAAAGGCATCTGTTAATAATTAATAGCCAGTCTCAGTGGACGTGACTCGGTTACATCTCGATTAAAACATTGTGGTAAAGTTTGACAACGATATTTTCCAAATTTCTTGGGTCATCAATAATCTATCTCGAAGGGAGGCAAAAAAGAAAAAAATCGCTTATGGTTTCAAAATCCGTATGCCTCTGTCATCGGCATACATATTTTATCAATCAGATAAGATACAGACATGAATGATTCGTCTTTTCATCTGTATTAGTTCATGAGGAATAAGATATCACGTCGACGTTTTGTTGTAAAATACTTCAGAAGTAAATAAGAGCTGTCCAAACATCAGTGACATATCGTACCGACATGTTGAAGAATTACACTCATGCGCAGTACTGAATACGTACTGACGGACTGATTACCTCATCTTCTATCTTTTGTTGCTTATGTGTCTAATTCTTTAGATAAAAGCTGCTTTTATCGTGAAAAGTCTCTAAAAATATTTATATGATAATATTTACATCCCAGCCACAGGAGTACAGACATACTAAAAAATATTTAAAACGAAAGATGGCTATCAGACTCAACTACAATGTACTTCTGTCCCTCGTAATGTTCTGGTGCCATCTTTGATAGATTCTTGTCTATAGTTGTCCCAGATGAATAGAGGGAAGACCTTCCGAAGTTCACTCCGAGTACGCATCTTGTATCACGTATCTTTGTAGTTTTTGAGAGTTGAAGCTCCACCTCTCGAAACTAGCATATGACAGGCATTAATACATTGAAAAATAAACAAGTGAATGATTCACTTTCTTTCCAAGACACTTGAGGATGTCCCATTTCTTTGGATAAATCTCTTGTGGAATGCAAAATGTTACACTCCCATATAGGCTGCCTCCCAACCAGCGAACCGGTGCTAAAGGTTTAACGATCAATAGGGCACCCGTCGTTAAATCGGTACCTAGGTTCATTGGTTAATCACAGGCCAGGCAAGTCCGCCGAAGCTGAAGCAACGTGGTTCACCTGTGGTAAGCATTGGTAGACTTGCCTACCTGCTGGTTGAGTGCAGTGCACTCTCTCTGCCATCTGTCACTGTGTACACTTACTATTTATTCTATCTGTACATATACATAGTGTACATGCCTGTATATATCATCTGGTGAGGGCAAATATATATTATAATCTAGTGTTGAGTTTTGTTTGTTGCAGATTCCCATTACGACCAGGTCTCACAAGCCATTCTTAACCCGTGTTCGCAACATCTCTTCTACATACTCTGCTATAAATGAAGGAAAAGTTTGAACTTCAAAGGGGAAGAACAAGTCAATATCACCTTCACATGTATTTGTTGCAACGTAGTTTGGACGAAGATTGAGCCGGAACCCTTGAGTTGAATTTTCTTTTTGCATGAGTTTTGTTATCGTTATTCAAAAAACAGGAAAATTTCTGATATTTTTTTATATCCAAAAACACTAGATTGTCTCCAGTTAATGAAAGAGACTCTCCCGGCTTCGAAAGGCGGCAATAAAGTTTTGTAAATCTGAAAAAAATTGGTCTGTTGGGTTTTTTCCTTATCAAGATAAAAATAGGGATGATTTCTGGTCTGTGTAATCTCTTCCCCGAAATGGAGCAACTGTCTTTCTAATAGTTCACAAAGAGAATATTAAACTAGAGATGCTGTATCTTCTGTTAGTACAATCACTGTTTCAGAGCTCTTAAATATTTACTTTATCTGTTCGTGGCCCTTTTTTTGACAGTTGCTGAAAATAGTTTCATTGGTTGCTTCACGTCTTGGTTTACTTCCTAAAAGACCTTTAAGGTTTATTCTGATAATTTATTAAGGGCTTATTTAACAAGAGGAAACCCAGTGAACATACTTGCTGTGACTGGAGGAGGAAAACAGAGGACTGGAAGATGTTTGTATGTAAAGAAAAGTTAGTTTCCATTTGTGATCGAGTAAAAGCCATAAGGAGTTCCTGGAAATTCATTAGGATGGCCTAGAATCTAGGCCATCATCTAGGCCCTAGATGATGAAAGTTGCTGAGGGCTGATGAGAATACCGTGATTTCATGATAAGGGCATCGGGATTATTGGAATGCTTTAAGGTTAAAAAAAATCAAATCACTAACGAGTAGGACTTACCCATGGCTGTTGAGTCCTGAAACTCACAGGCCAGTGTTATTACGACTTCGTGTGTTATTCCAGCTTCAGCAATGACTTGACCAACTAGAACTTTGTAGGTCACCAAGAAGTATTAAAGTCCAACCACCCAGGGAAAGGGACTACCGTCCTGTGGTATAGGTTGGTAGACAGCAACCCCCCCAGGGGGGTCTACCGTCCTGTGGTAGGTTTGGTAGACAGCAACCACCCATGGAGGTACTACCGTCCTGTGGTAGTAGGTTGGTAGACCAGCAACCACCCAGGAGGTACTTTCCGTCCTGTGGTAGTAGGTTGGTAGACAGCAACCACCCAGGGAGGTACTACCGTCCCGTGGTAGTAGGTTTTGGTAGACAGCAACCACCCAGGGAGGTACTACCGTCCTGCGGTAGTAGGTTGGAGACAGCAACCCCCCCAGGGGTACTACCGTCCTGTGGTAGTAGGTTGGTAGACAGCAACCACCCGGAGGTATACCGTCCTGTGGTAGTAGGTTGGTAGACAAGAACCACCCAGGGAGGTACTACCGTTCGTGGAGTAGAGGTTGGTAGACAGCAACCCCCCAAGGAGGTTTCTAACCGTCCTGTGGTAGTAGGTTGGTAGACAGCAACCAAACCCTTGGAGGTACTTTCCGTCCTGTGGTAGTAGGGTTTGGGAGACAGCAACCACCCAGGGAGGTACTAACCCTCCTGTGGTAGTAGGTTGGTAGAACAGCAACCACCCAGGGAGGTACTACCGTCCTTGGGTAGTAGGTTGGTAGACAGCAACCACCCAGGGAGGGACTACCCTTTTCCGCGGTAGTAGGTTGGAGACAGCAACCACCCAGGGAGGTACTACCGTCTGTGGTAGTAGGTTGGTAGACAGCAACCACCCAGGGGGGTACTACCGTCCTGTGGTAGTAGGTTGTAGACAAGAACCACCCAGGGAGGTACTACCGTTCTGTGGTAGTAGGTTGTAGACGCAACCCCCAAGGAGGTACTACCGCCCTTGGTGTAGGTTGGTAGACAGCAACACCCAGGGAGTACTACCGTCCTGTGGTAGTAGGTTGGTAGACAGCAACCACCCAGGGAGGTACTCCCGTCCTGTGGTAGTGGGTTTTGGTAGACCCCCAACCCCGGGGAGGTACTACCGTCATGTGGTAGTAGGTTGGTTTGGCATGCAAAGAGTACGTAACCTTTTTTTCGGCGCATGTACACACCCTCATTTACAGGCTATCTCCCCCAACCAGCGAACCAGGGTTGCTAAGAGTTGATGATGGGGGCCCCGTCGTTCAACCTAGTGCCCCAGGTTCTAGCCAATAAGAAGATGGTTTTGGCAATCGCAGAGGTTTTGGGGGTACCTTCTCCTGTCTGCCCTTGTCATTCCCATTCTAGAGTGGTTGAAGCACAGTCTGCAAATTTTTGTGGCTTCTATTTCGCTTTGCTTACCGTGGAGTGCACTATACTTATCACTGTAATAGTGTACATATTGCTGTTCTAAAATTGGTGAAGGATAATATAAGTCTAAACTTTTTCTACTGTGTTTATTTGCTCCCATTACCCCCGGGGTAACAGGCCATTTGGAATCCTGGGTTGTAATATGGGTAGCCTGTCCAAAGAGTTCAGCTGGACTTAGAAAAAACGGTTGAGCTTAGGGTGAAGCTCGTAGCAGGAACATTGTGCAGCTTGCGTCTGGCATTGCTTTACAAATTTTGCGTGTTCAGTTGTTACTAGCCTGTTGGGGTTGGGAGAATTTTGCGTCGGCTTTGCTTGTATGCGTATTTTGCAATCGTACTGTGCATAGCTAAGCGTGTTTCTCAAATTAACGTGTTACGTTGGGGTATTCTGCAATCGTACTGTGCATAGCGAATAACTTATCCACCTAGACGAGTCAGAACGTCTGGGGGTCGGCATATCTTTGCATAGCCTACCTAAATTGTCCCTACAGCGTTGTTGGCAAATTGCTCGTTCCATTGGCATTACATAAAAAACGCACTCTCACAGCTGCACAACTGCGTTCACTGATTGCTGACAAACTTATGAAGAAGAGATGGCACATCAAGACTCCCCCCTCCACGGGAGCTAGGGCAAAAACCCCTATGTTCTCGCAGGAGGAAGATAAATACAACCTACGGAGCAAAATGGTCAGTTATAGTGCAGCTGGGTTGTCTCAGGGTGAATCAGCGTCGTTGGCACTTGAGTTGGCAAAAATCAATCTTGAGCAAACTAGGGAACAGAGAGCATTCGCAAGGGAAGAATTTGATAGGGAAAGAGAGAGGGGGGCAGTTTTCGCATCTGTAAATGATTTTAGTTTACAAAAAAGCAGTACAGTGTTCCCCGCTTCAATGAGGCGAACCAGAGCAGTTTTTCGAAAGCTTCGAAAATCAGGCTCGAGCCTTGAGGTGGCCGGAACAGCATTGGGCAATCGTTGGTTCTTACAGCATTATGGGGTAAAGGCACAGGAATTTGCGTCCAGTATTAAATGACGCTGAATTCTCTGATTATCAAGTAGTGAAGACCACAGTGTTGAGAGCATATTACATGTATCCCAGCCAAATACAGAAAAACATTTAAATTAAGCAGGCGGCAGCTTGGTCAACCCCTAGTGGACTTTGTGAGACAGCAAACCAAAGCTTTTACCAGCGGTATTAAAGCAAGTGGTTGTCCTACCTTTGAGGAGCTGGTGCGCTTATTCTGATTGATAACCTGCTGGAGTATGTGGGACCAGAGGTTCGAGTCTTTCTGCAGGATCGTGACTTAACCACTGCATTGGGGAGCAGCCAGGTTGGCTGATACCTTTCGAAACTAACGCTCCTTGTCCGAGCGGTCCGCTCCTTTTACAACAGCCTGGCATGAGCAGAGATCGTCAACCTTGGAGAATGAATTTCCCAGCCGGAGGGAGAACGTCTGCGTCAGCCAACTAAGTCACATGGTGAGCCACGCTTCTCAACACACGGTCCACCTGCGGAGAGGCAAACTACTCATGGTTGCATCTCGACAACAGTATCCGGAGAGACACCAGCCAGAACGACCCATTTGCAACGTCAACGGGGAGTAAAGGGCAAGCCTGTCGTCTGCTTCAGGTGCAGTAAAGTAGGTCACATGAGTCCCAACTGCCCCCATAAACCCCAACCCATTGGGAAATCTCTAATATCCCTAGTAACATGTCCCCTAGAGAAGTGAAAAAGGTATGGCCCCTTTATTATTGCAAAAGTCTTATTTCCCTTCGGGAAAAAACTCAGAAACAACAAAAAGTAAAGACCTTAAGAGATACGGGGGCATATTGCTCACTTGTAAGAGAGGGAATATTACCCCTTTCAGAGAATACTTCTTTGAATTCCCTGTTTTATTGGAAGCAATTGGAGGAGCTATATATTTGTTCCTTTGCATAAAATTTATGTACAGTGAAAATTTATTACACTGGGTACTTGACTGTAGGTGTCTCAAAAGGATTCCCCATGAAAGATGCATGTTTTTACTGGGTAATAACATTACTACTGTTAGTTCGTGTCCTGAACCTATAATGATTAATTTTTTCTCCGATGTTGGCCATAACTCGGGCAACCATCCCAAGGGTTGTCTGGAGAGAATGTTGACCTATCCTTGGACGACTCCGATCTGGAATAGCCCACATTTGTTTATGAGGCACAACGCCGGAGCCTCGTAAATAAAGTGAACAGACCCCGATCAAGCCTTCCTATTCCCAGGTTGCAGGATTTGCAGATGTCTCTGTTTCATGCCCGAGGGACTGCCCCTTCCGGGAGAAACAACGAAGGACCCTTCTTAAATTCGCTTTTGAGGCAGCCATGGGTAAATCCTTTTTGGGGTCATCCGGTCAAGTAATATAGTTAAAAACGATTATTTGATCTACACTGAGACTGGTAAGAAGAATAGAGGCCCGGCAATTGCATGACGGTTAGTGGTTCCAACAAAGTATAGACCTCAAATATTAAATTTTGCTCACAATACGTCATTAGGGGGTCATTTAGGAATTACAAAAACCTTGTATAGAATCACAAAGAATTTTATTGGCCAAATTAAAAAAAAAAATGTGAAGAATCATATTAGGTGTTCCCGAGAATGTCGGGCAAGTTGGAAAAACCTGGACATTCCATGAAACCTGCACCTTCCAACCTATACCTGCTGATGGAGAACCTTTTGCAGATTTAATTATAAAATTGTGTAGGTCCATTTCCTAGGTCAAAGTCTGGAAATCAATATTTATTTACGATTATGGATAAAGTAACCAGATATCCTGAAACAATTTCCCATGCGCAGTATTAATACTAAAGCTATTCTCAAAGGTTTAACAAAATTCATTTCTTGTTTTGGAAATTCCCTTTAAAACTATTCAAAGTGATCAAGGTACTAAACTTCACTGCCAAAGCATTTAGGGAAGTATTAATTTTAGGTTAGGGATAATCCACAACTTATCCACTGCCTACTTTCCTCAGTCCCAAGGCCCCTTTGGGGAAAGATTCCACCAGACATTAAAAAAAATAATGAACTTTTTGCATGCACTTTCCTACAGACTGGGATGAATCACTACCTTTGTTGCTGTTCTCAGTACGAGAAACGGTGCAAGAGTCTACAGGGTATAGTCCTTTTGAGCTGATTTTTGGGCACAATGTACGAGGTCCTCTTCGGGTGTAAAAGAAGGATGGTTTGGGACAAGACGTTAGCTCAACACTCTACAATCCGTCTTCAAGGTTGCAGGTGGCACGTCAGTTAGCCAAGGCTAACCTAAAGACAGCTCAAAGCAAGATGAAACAGAGGTATGACAGAAGTGCACAATTCCGCTCCTTCCATCCAGGAGACACGGTGTTGGTGCAGGAACCTATACCTGGCCACACCTTGAAAGCTAGATTTATGGGACCTATGCAGATTGTAAGTAGATTAATCTGATGTAAATTTATGTGGTTGCTCCCATTGATAAGACCACAAAAACTAAAACTTTACCACATTTAAACAATTAAAGTATTTCCATACACCAGATAAAGTCCCAGTAATGACTCTGTCCTCTACCTCTGAGGACGACTCTTACTCTTTGCACTCTATCTCTGAAATTAATATTAACTTTCAAAAATTTTGTCCTCTCAAGGATCCTAGCCCTTAATGCAGGGATTATCTGAAACGAAGCAACAAATTTAACGGAGGGTTCTAAAATGATATCCAAATATTTTTTCGGATGTCCGAAAAAATGTACGTTAGGTTATGATGTAGATGTGGGAAACTCTAAAACCCAAATTAAAAATCTCCCTCTACAGAGCTAATCCTGAAAAGCAAAGGCTACTTCAGCAGGAAGTAGAATTTTGTTAAAGCATGGTTTAGTGGAGGGAAGTCATCTAGTCCCTGGGCTTCACCGTGCTCCTTGTGAAGAAGGCTGATGGAGGGTTTTGTATGTGTACAGACTACCGTAAGGTGAACGAGGTCACAATTACAGATGCTTACCCTCTTCCCCTCGTCTGGAAAGACGTAATTGACATTTGTGGGTAAGGCTACTTTTGTGTCCAAATTAGGTCTCCTTAAAGGTTACTATCAGGTACCTTTGAGGATAAGGCGAGGAAATCTCTGCCATTTGTAATTCCAGGGGGTCATTATCAATACACAGTTACCCCTTCGGAATGAAAAATTCCCTCTTTTCATTCCCGAAACTTTTCCATCAGGCTATTTTAAAGGACTTGAAGGCACGGCCCGCGTACCTAGATGATTTTGTGGTGTTGTCTGATGCTTGGGATCAACACTACTGAGACTTAAAGGGTCTTTTTGAGACCTTTAAGAGTTCCCATTTAACAGTTAATTTATCTAAAAACTTTCCCTTTGGCCAGGCCACTGTCCCCTTTTCTAAAGGGCACGAAGTAGGGGAGTGGTAAAGTTACACCTAAACTTGCTAAAGTTCTTGCTAATTAAAGATTATCCAGTTTTCCCCATGATAGGAAATCTCTTCAACGTTTCCTAGGCATGATAGAATTTTACAGAAGATTCTGTAAGAATTTCTCAGATAATGTAGCCCCTCTTACCTCTCTTACCAGTCACAAAGTTCCGTTAATTGACCTCAGACTGTAAAACTGCTTTTAATAAAGCAAAAAGATTATTGTGTACTGCACCCCATTCTCTTGTCTCCCGACTTCTCCCAACCTTTTTCATTACAGGTTTTATGCTTGTGAGTCTGGGGTTGGGGCAGTACTATTACAAATCGGGAACAAGGAGTTGCAGCTGTAGCATACTTTTCAGCCAAGGTCCAGCCACATCAGAGGGCTTACTCTACCCTTGAAAAAGAAGCCCTCGCGCTGGTACTGCCTTTGGAGCATTTCGATGTTTATGTGGGCCAGACATCGCAGGTGGTCAGTTTACAGTGATCACAATCCTCTAGTATATCCCAAGCCATGAAAGAACCACAACCAAGGCTTATGCGCTGGACGCTAAGGCTGCAGCCCTATAATATTTCCATTAAATATATAGCCGGCAAAGAAAATATGTTTGCAGACCTTTACTAGAGTCTAATATTTTTATTTATTTAGGTTAGGATGTTATTTGTGGTTTAAACCCTTTTCACGCTCTTTTTTTTATCCCCTGGTGTGGGGTTTTTTTTTTTTTGGGGGGGATGCGGGCTACCGTCCGCCTGTATCTTGGACCTATGCTAGCCTGAGTGCTGTCTCACTCTAAGTTTAGGGTTTGGCTTTTGGTCATGAGAAAAGTTGAGGTCTATCTAAGAGTTGGATGGTGGGGAGGAAAAGGCGGTTCCATTATTTGTGCCATGGCGGCACGGTTACCACTGGGAGGTGGCAGCCTAATCCTGAGCCTTCTCGGGGTGGGGGTGTGGCATGCAAAGAGTACGTAACCTTTATTCGGCGATGTACACACCCTCATTTACAGGCTATCTCCCCCAACCAGCGAACCAGGTTGCTAAGAAATTGATGATGGGGCCCCGTCGTTCAACTAGTGACCAGGTTCTAGCCAATAAGAAGATGGTTTTGGCAATCGCAGAGGTTATTTTGGGTACCGCTCTCCTGTCTGCCCTTGTCATTCCCATTCTAGAGCTGGTTGAAGCACGGTCTGCTATCTTGTGGCTTCTATTTCTGCCTTGCTTACCGTGGAGTGCACTATACTTATCACTGTACATAGTGTACATATTGCTGTTCTAAATTGGTGAAGGATATTATAAGTCTAAACTTTTTCTGCTGTGTTTATTTTGCTCCCATTACACCCGGGATAACAGGCCATTTGGAATCCTGGGTTGTAATACCAACAATGCTGTAGGGACAATTTAGGCAAGTTAAATAAAGTATATGCCGACACCAGACGTCTGACTCGTCTAGGTGGCATACTCCAATGTATAAGTTTTTTGCTATTCACAGTACGATTGCAGAATACCCCAAAGTAACACGTTATTTGCAGAGCACGCTTAGCTATGCACAGTACAATTGAAGAATACGCATACGCTTACAAGGTGGATACACAATAGCAAAGCTGGATGCAAAATCTTCACACAAGATTGACCGTAGTGAAGCGAGAACACCGAACAAGCTAGTAGCGAGCTGTTGAACAATCATACAATAGCAAGGCTGACCATAGCAAAGCAATTGACATGCAAAGTTTGTAAAGCGTTGGCAAAGCTAATGCAATGCCAGACAGCAAGCTACACAATGTTCATGCTTCCAGCATCACCCTAGGCTCAACCCGTGCTCAAAGTCCTGCTCCAGCTCTCGGACAGGCTACCCATATTACAACCCAGGAGTCCAAAAGGACTGTTGTCCTGGGTGTAAAGGGAGCAAAATAAACACAGCAGAAAATCTCTTGACTTATATTATCCTTCACCAATTTAGAACAAAAGTATGTACACTATATACACTATGTACAGCGATAGGTACTAGTGCACTCCACGGTAAGCAAGGCAGAATAGAAGCCACTAGAGAGCAGACCGTGCTTCAACCAGCTCTAGAATGGGAATGACAAGGGCAGACGGGTGAGTTGTACCCACATAACCTCTGCGATTGCCAAAACCATCTTCTCATTGGCTGGAACCTGGATACTGATTGAACGACGGGGCCCCATCATCAACCCTTAGCCCCTGGTTCCCTGGTAGGGGGAGATAGCCTGTAAATGAGGGTGTGTACATGCGCAGAATAAAGATTATGTTCTCTTTGCATGCCACAGTGACCCATCCCTTTTCAGAAGTACAGACGGTCATTAGTGACCCATCCCCCCTTCAGAAGTACAGGCGGTCAAAGGTGACCCATCCCCCCTTCAGGAGTTCAGACGGTCACAGGTGACCCATCCTTCCTTCAGGAGTACAGACTGTCATAGGTGACCCATCCTTCCTTCAGAAGTACAGACTGTCATAGGTGACCCATCCCCCTTTCTGGAGAACAGACGGTCCTAGGTGACCCATTCCCCCCTTCAGGAGTACAGGCGGTCATAGGTGACCACTCCCCCGGTTCAGGAGTACAGACGGTCATAGGTGACCCATCCTTCCTTCAGGAGTACAGACGGTCATAGGTGACCCATCCTTCCTTCAGAAGTACAGACGGTCACAGGTGACCCATCCCCCTTTCTGGAGTGAAGACGGTCCTAGGTGACCCATTCCCCCCTTCAGAAGTACAGGCGGTCATAGGTGAGCACTCCCCCGGTTCAGGAATACAGACGGTCATAGGTGACCCATCCTTCCTTCAGAAGTACAGACGGTCATAGGTGACCCATCCCTCTTTATGGAGTACAGACGGTCCTAGGTGATCCATCTTTCTTTCAGAAGTACAGACGGTCATAGGTGACCCATCCTTCCTTCAGGAGTACAGATGGTCATAGGTGACCCATCCCCCCCTTCAGGAGTACAGACGGTCATAGGTGACCGATCCCCCCTTTAGGAGTACAGACGGTCATAGATGACCCATCCTTAATTCAGAAGTACAGACGGTCATAGGTGACCCATCCCACTTTCTGGAGTACAGACGGTCCTAGGTGACCCATCCCCCTTCAGGAGTACAGACGGCCATGGGTGACCCATCCCTTCAGAAGTACAGACGGTCATAGGTGACGCATCCTTCCTTCAGAAGTACAGAAGGTCATAGGTGACCCATCCCCCTTTCTTGAGTACAGACGGTCCTAGGTGACCCATCCTCCCTTCAGGAGTACAGACGGTCATAGTTGACCCATCCTTCCTTCAAAAGTACAGACGGTCATAGGTGACCCATCCTTAATTCAGAAGTACAGACGGTCATAGGTGACCCATCCTTAATTCAGAAGTACAGACGGTCATAGGTGACCCATCCCACTTTCTGGAGTACAGACGGTCCTAGGTGACCCATCCCCCTTCAGGAGTACAGACGGCCATGGGTGACCCATCCCTTCAGAAGTACAGACGGTCATAGGTGACCCATCCTTCCTTCAGAAGTACAGACGGTAATAGGTGACACATCCTTCCTTCAGAAGTACAGAAGGTCATAGGTGACCCATCCCCCTTTCTGGAGTACAGACGGTCCTAGGTGACCCATCCTCCCTTCAGGAGTACAGACGGTCATAGGTGACCCATCCTTCCTTCAGAAGTACAGACGGTCATAGGTGACCCATCCTTTCTTCAGGAGTAACGGTCATAGGTGACCCAGCCTTCCTTCAGAAGTACAGACGGTCATAGGAGACTCATCCTTCCTTCAGAAGTACAGACGGTCATAGGTGACCTATCCTTCCTTCAGAAGTACAGACGGTCATAGGTGACCTATCTTCCTTCAGAAGTTACAGACGGTTATAGGTGACCCATCCTTTCCTTCAGAAGTACAGACGGTCATAGGTGACTATCCTTCCTTCAGGAGTAGAGACGGTCATAGGTGACCCATCCTTCCTTCAGGAGTAGAGACGATCATAGGTGACTCATCCTTCCTTCAGGAATAGAGACGGTCACAGATGACCCATCCCCCCTTCAGAAGTATAGACGGTCATAGGTGACCCATCCTTCCTTCAGGAGTGGAGACGGTCATAGGTGACTCATCCTTCCTTCAGGAGTAGAGACGGTCATAGATGACCCATCCCCCCTTTCAGGAATACAGACGGTCATAGGTGACCCATCCCCTTTTTCAGGAATACAGACGGTCATAGGTGACCCATCCCCCCTTCAGAAGTATAGACGGTCATAGGTGACCCATCCTTCCTTCAGGAGTAGAGACGGTCATAGGTGACCCATCCTTCCTTCAGGAGTAGAGACGGTCATAGGTGACCCATCCTTCCTTCAGGAGTAGAGACGGTCATAGGTGACCCATCCTTCCTTCAGGAGTAGAGACGGTCATAGGTGACCCATCCTTCCTTCAGGAGTAGAGACGGTCATAGGTGACCTATCCTTCCTTCAGAAGTACAGACGGTCATAGGTGACCTATCCTTCCTTCAGAAGTACAGACGGTTATAGGTGACCCATCCTTCCTTCAGAAGTACAGACGGTCATAGGTGACCTATCCTTCCTTCAGGAGTAGAGACGGTCATAGGTGACCCATCCTTCCTTCAGGAGTAGAGACGGTCATAGGTGACTCATCCTTCCTTCAGGAATAGAGACGGTCACAGATGACCCATCCCCCCTTCAGAAGTATAGACGGTCATAGGTGACCCATCCTTCCTTCAGGAGTGGAGACGGTCATAGGTGACTCATCCTTCCTTCAGGAGTAGAGACGGTCATAGATGACCCATCCCCCCTTTCAGGAATACAGACGGTCATAGGTGACCCATCCCCTTTTTCAGGAATACAGACGGTCATAGGTGACCCATCCCCCCTTCAGAAGTATAGACGGTCATAGGTGACCATCCTTCCTTCAGGAGTAGAGACGGTCATAGGTGACCCATCCTTCCTCAGGAGTAGAGACGGTCATAGGTGCCCCAAATCCTTCCTTCAGGAGTAGTGACGGTCATAGGTGACCCATCCTTCCTTCAGGAGTAGAGACGGTCATAGGTGACCCATCCTTCCTTCAGGAGTAGAGACGGTCATAGGTGACCCATCCTTCCTTCAGGAGAAGAGACGTTCATAGGTGACCCATCCCCCCTTCAGAAGTATAGACGGTCATAGGTGACCCATCCTTCCTTCAGGAGTAGAGACGGTCATAGGTGACCCATCCTTCCTTCAGGAGTAGAGACGGTCATAGGTGACCCATCCCCCCTTTCAGGAATTCAGACGGTCATAGGTCGTGTTGATGACTTAGTGAGATATTTAATTAGCATATACTTCAGTAATTAATTCCTGTTATTAGTGCATCATTCTGCTGTTAGTTCATTGGTACAATGCGCTTAATGAACATTCTGAACACAAGAGTTTCTGTTCGAATAGTTCATTCAGAAAATTAATCACTTAACTTCTATATTAAGTGGCTATTCATCACTGGTAAATATTTACCTTCGATATTAATGCTTTTATTTTTGCCCTAACATTTTGATTCAGTTGATGATTAATAACATATTACAGTTTTATCTAGGGAATTTAATACTGAAGAAAGAATAAGGAGGGAGAAAGATTATTATGATTATGGTGGAGAGCTAAAACCGTTGGATTATGCAGCGCATGTGGGGGGATTGATGGAAGGTACTGAGGCTCAGTTCAGGGAACCAGAGCCCAGATGTAATTCTGTGGAGAAATTTTCTCCAGGAGGGGGGTATCAGCCCCCTTCAGCCCCTTTCAGCCCTGAGGGGCCCAGCCCTCTCAGAAGGGGCAAGCGTCTTGTTTACTGCTACAACAAGTAATTTAACCCAGATGCAGTACAAGTATGTGACGTGGTCAAGCGACCGTCGCTCCTTGCAAAGTCCAGTGTTGCAAAGTGTAGTTTAATAAGAGACAGTCCATCTCTTACCTTAGCAAGACAATTAAGGAAAATCCTTCTCCCGCTTTATTACCATGGTATAGATAGTGTACATTGTTGCCTATGCTTAAGACAGCAAGAATCAAACATTCTGCTTTGCTTCATGGAGGAAGTGGCAAGGAAGCAAAAAGTACTAGGTCAGCTTTTCCTTTATGTTCGAGGGGCATCGTAGCGGCATAGGACGCTGTGAGGTCAGATTACTTTTCACCCTTCTGGGAGTCACACTGACGCCAGGATAACCAACAAAGAACACTGGTCCATGCGTTAGTGTGAACAAAGTGTCTCACAAAACACAATAAACACTTACAGAGAAGTGTGATCAGCTTCTTTAGTGATAAGATTGTGAACAATAAAGACAAACCTTGTGGAACATAGTGTACCAGTGTGTGTATTCCTAGACTATGGAAGACGTGAACATCCAAGGACACTTCAGCTTCTATCAGTCACCCATACCTGTCGAGGGTGTAAAGAACACCATAGCTCACACTACAAGAGGAAGGTAGGGTGCAGATTTCTTGTAGTATGGGGGACTGCACAGTTCTTGTGATCAACCTATAGTCGGCAGTGAGGTGCGGACTTTTGAGTCCACACACGTAAGTTCGTCAGCAGTCAGTGAATGAAATATGCTGACATAACACACGCTAGGGGTAAATTATTAACATAATATACTCTATTACAGCCCGTTGTGAAGTGGTTAAGACAGCTTCTCAAGACCTCGCCTGCAGGGGCGGCTGTGTGGGCGATAGCTGTCTTATCAGCTAAGTACCCCTTGTATTTAATCTTTAACCTTAGCTGGTAAACCATTTCTCAAGAAATTCCCTAGATCAAGAGTCCCTCACCAGCATCCAGGAACCTCCCTTGAGGGGGAAAGGTGAAAGAGAGGCTTCCTGTAGGTTATCACAACATGGTTTTCCGCATAATTCTTATAATTAAAAAAGATTTTTTTTAGAGAGTTTGACGGATAAGCCAGTGGAAGGCTTCGGTCATATGATCAAAAGCTCCAGTGGCGGGTCAAGAAACAATTGTCCTGCTTCCTGATGAATTTGACCTAAAGATTTTTCCCTCGATGCTCGATGTCAAACTAAGCCTCCCCGTTGACGGCTTGATCTGTTAGGCTGTTGGCGTCTGTTGCATGTAGTCCACTGTAGGTATACAAGACAGATGATAAAGAATTGACCTCAGGAAATTAATATTTTTTTTTTACTTCCTAGTGTACTCATTGTACCTAGTGTACTCGTTGCACGTAGTGTACTCGTTGCACCTACTCTACTCATTGAACCTAGTGCACTCGTTGCACCTACTCTACTCATTGACCCTAGTGTACTCGTTGCACCTACTGTACTCGTTGCACCTAGTGTACTCATTGCACCTAGTGTATTCATTGCACCTACTGTACTCATTGCACCCACAGTACTCATTGCGCCTAGTGTACTCATTACACCTAATGTACTCATTGCACCTAGTGTACTCATTACACCTAGTGTACTCATTGCACCTAGTGTACTCATTGCACCTAGTGTACTCATTACACCTAGTGTACTCATTGCACCTACTTTCATTGCGCCTAGTGAACTTATTGCACCTAGTGAACTCAATGCACCTAGTGTACTCATTACACCTAGTGTACTCATTGCACCTAGAGTACTCATTGCACCTAGTGTACTCATTGCACCTAGTGTACTCAT
The DNA here is from genome assembly GCF_026875155.1 of Cherax quadricarinatus. Taxonomy (NCBI): domain Eukaryota; kingdom Metazoa; phylum Arthropoda; class Malacostraca; order Decapoda; family Parastacidae; genus Cherax; species Cherax quadricarinatus. The sequence goes on along the minus strand of NC_069420.1, from coordinate 50,709,549 downwards.
TACACCTAGTGTACTCATTGCACCTACTTTCATTGCGCCTAGTGAACTTATTGCACCTAGTGAACTCAATGCACCTAGTGTACTCATTACACCTAGTGTACTCATTGCACCTAGTGTATTCATTGCACCTAGTGTACTCATTACAATTAGTGTACTCATTGCACCTACTTTCATTGCGCCTAGTGAACTTATTGCACCTAGTGAACTCAATGCACCTAGTGTACTCATTACAAATAGTGTACTCATTGCACCTAGAGTACTCATTGCACCTAGTGTACTCATTGCACCTAGTGTACTCATTGCACCTAGTGTACTCATTGCACCTAGTGTACTCATTACACCTAGTGTACTCATTGCACCTAGTGTACTCATTGCACCTAGTGTACTCATTGCACCTAGTGTACTCATTGCACCTAATGTACTCATTGCACCTACTTTCATTGCGCCTAGTGAACTTATTGCACCTAGTGAACTCAATGCACCTAGTGTACTCATTACACCTAGTGAACTCATTGCACCTAGTGCACTCATTGCACCTAGTGTACTCATTGCACCTAGTGTACTCATAGCACCTACTGACATTGCGCCTAGTGAACTTATTGCACCTAGTGAACTCAATGCACCTAGTGTACTCATTACACCTAGTGAACTCATTGCACCTAGTGCACTCATTGCACCTAGTGTACTCATTGCACCTAGTGTACTCATTACACCTACTGTCATTGCGCCTAGTGAACTTATTGCACCTAGTGAATTCAATGCACCTAGTGTTCTCATTACACCTACTGTACTCATTGCACCTAGTGTACTCATTGTACCTAGTGTACTCATTGCACCTAGTGTACTCATTGCACCTTGTGAACTCATTGCACCTAGTGTTATTGCACCTAGTGTACTCATTGCACCTAGTGTTATCATTGCACCTAGTGTACTCATTGCACCTAATGTACTCATTGCACCTACTTTCGTTGCGCCTAGGAAACTTATTGCACCTAGTGAACTCAATGCACCTAGTGTACTCATTGCACCTAATGTACTCATTGCACCTACTTTCATTGCGCCTAGTAAACTTATTGCACCTAGTGAACTCATTGCACCTAGTGTACTCATTGCACCTAGTGTACTCATAGCACCTACTGACATTGCGCCTAGTGAACTTATTGCACCTAGTGAATTCAATGCACCTAGTGTTCTCATTACACCTAGTGTACTCATTACACCTAGAGTGTACTCATTGCACCTAGAGTGTACTCATTGCACCTAGTGTACTCATTACACCTAGTGTTCTCATTGCACCTAGTGTACTCATTGCACCTAGAGTGTACTCATTGCACCTAGTGTACTCATTACACCTAGTGTTCTCATTGCACCTAGTGTACTCATTGCACCTAATGTACTCATTACACCTAGTGTTCTCATTGCACCTAGTGTACTCATTGCACCTAATGTACTCATTGCACCTAGTGTACTCATTACACCTAGTGTTCTCATTACACCTAGTGTACTCATTGCACCTACTGTACTCATTGCACCTAGTGTACTCATTACACCTAGTGTTCTCATTGCACCTAGTGTACTCATTGCACCTAGTGTACTCATTGCACCTAGTGTACTCATTACACCTAGTGTTATCATTGCACCTAGTGTACTCATTGCACCTAGTGTACTCATTACACCTAGTGTACTCATTGCACCTAGTGTACTCATTGCACCTAGTGTACTCATTACACCTAGTGTACTCATTGCACCTAGTGTACTCATTGTACCTAGTGTACTCATTGCACCTAGTGTACTCATTGTACCTAGTGTACTCATTGCACCTAGTGTACTCATTGCACCTAGTGTACTCATTACACCTAGTGTACTCATTGCACCTAGTGTACTCAATGTACCTAGTGTGCTCATTGCACCTAGTAAACTCATTGCACCTAGTGAACTCATTGCACCTAGTGTACTCATTGCACCTAGTGCACTCATTACACCTAGTGTTCTCATTGCACCTAGTGAACTCAATGCACCTAGTGTGCTCATTGCACCTAGTGTTATCATTGCACCTAGTGTACTCATTGCACCTAGTGTTATCATTGCACCTAGTGTACTCATTGCACCTAGGGTACTCATTGCACCTAGTGTACTCATTGCACCTAGTGTACTCATTGCATCAGCTTCTGTTTCTATAATGATTGGAATGAGTAAGTTTATCGTGCAGATTCGTAATCAGTTCCTCAAGTATCTTACATGTGCCTTCCGTAACATGTGCATCTCACTCACCCTCGTAATCAGTCCCTCAAGTATCTTACATGTGCCTTCCATAACATCTGCATCTCACTCACCCTCGTAATCAGTCCCTCAAGTATCTTACATGTGCCTTCCATAACATCTGCATCTCACTCACCCTCGTAATCAGTCCCTCAAGTATCTTACATGTGCCATCCATGACATCTGTATCTCACACACCCTCGTAATCAGTCCCTCAAGTATCTTACATGTGCCATCCATGACATCTGCATCTCACACATTCTCGTAATCAGTCCCTCAAGTATCTTACATGTGCCATCCATGACATCTGCATTTCACTCACCCTCGTAGTCAGTCCCTCAAGTATCTTACATGTACCAATCGTGACATCTGCATCTCACACACCCTCGTAATCAGTCCCTCAAGTATCTTACATGTGCCATCCATGACATCTGCATCTCACATACCCTCGTAATCAGTCCCTCAAGTATCTTACATGTGCCATCCATGACATCAGCATCTCACACACCCTCGTAATCAGTCCCTCAAGTATCTTACATGTGCCATCCATGACATCTACATCTCACAAAGACTTTGCCGTAATGTTTCTGTTCTGGCGACTTGTTTGTTCGTGTTCAGTACTCGGATGCACTTTTCAACCTTCTGTTTTTTTCTTTGTGAAATAGCTAAAAAATTTCAAAATATAAAGTCAGAAGGAACTTTGTGTTAATGAAATTGAAGTAGCCCAATAGATTCTGGATTTTGGGAGATTTTCTGTTTTCGATAGATGCCACTAATAAACATTATGGTATCGTGAATTAATCTTAATACAAAGAGAAAAATGGCAAGTAGTTAGATAGGGAAGTTCAGACTTTTGATATGTCTGATTAGACATTATTTATCTGTTATGTCTTAAATATCGAGTTATTTAATATATAAAGTTCCAGCATCCATCATTTCCAGCTATTGTTTTTTCAGTCATTTTCAATGCTGCTTCATAACTCACGAAATCGTAATGACACGATTGCAAACAAACCATTCCACGGGTGGGGTTAGAACCCGCGATCAGAAAGACATAAAATCTCCAGACCGACGCTTTAGCCACTGGATCTTATTGTAGCTAGCTGGTCCAGTGGCTAAAGCGTCGGTCTGGAGTTTTGACACACGCTGATCGCGGGTTCTAACCCCACCCATGGTATGGTTTGCTACTGCATCATGGTCACACTTGTTGAAAAGCCTCACAATGACTCTCAAAATTATACTATCAATTTGCTTTTTTATACTACGTCAGAAATAATTTAATATTTTGGAATTAAAGGATTTTTTCCTCACAATGATGAATTCAAGGAAGATCCCACAATGTTTACTAAACTCTTTAATTAAAGTTTGGAGGAGATGGGAGGAAAAAGTTGTAATGTGGGTAATTAGTATTCTTAATGACTTCATTACATATTAATTCAAGCAGGGAATTTGAGATGATTTTGTAATTAACGTAATATTTTTACCAGGAACTTTGGAAGTGTCTTCAATATTTCACCAAAACATAACATAAAATCCACATTATTCACTGGAAAATTTTTCACTTGTACACCCAAACACACACACACACACACACACAATCGACAAGTGCCTTTGACAACCAATAACTAACATAACGGGTCAAGTAATGAGTAATGACATTAATATCTCGAAGAAATTAAGTCACTTAATGCTTAACTTTCCTGTATAATTTAATAACCAATGTGCAATAAGCATTTCCTATTATACTGAACATAGTCTTTATAATTTAAAAAATGAAAAATATAGGAAAAGTATCGATATCAGGACTTCGCAAAAATATCCGTATCTCCCATCTGGTTGTGCATTTCAATGCTAAAGTGGGTAAAAATGTTGTGGAGGGAGTAGAAGGTAAATTTGGGGTGCCAGGGGTAAATGTAAATGGGGAGCCTTTAATTGAGCTATGTGTAGAAAGAGGTTTGGTAATAAGTAATACATATTTTATGAAAAAGAAGATAAATATACAAGGTATGATGTAGCACGTAATGAAAGTAGTTTGTTAGATTATGTATTGGTGGATAAAAGTTGATGGCTAGGCTCCAGGATGTACATGTTTATAGAGGGGCAACTGATATATCGGATCATTATTTAGTTGTAGCTACAGTTAGTGTAAGAGGTAGATGGGACAAGAGGAAAGTGGCAACAACAAGCAAGAGGGAGGTGAAAGTGTATAAACTAAGGGAAGAGGAAGTTTGGGTGAGATATAAGCAACTATTGGCCGAAAGGTGGGCTAGTGCAAGTATGAGTAGTGGGGGGGGGGGGGTTGAAGAGGGTTGGATGAGTTTTAAAAATGCAGTATTAGAATGTGGGGCAGAAGTTTGTGGTTATAGGAGGGTGGGTGCAGGAGGAAAGAGGAGTGATTGGTGGAATGATGAAGTAAAGGGTGTGATAAAAGAGAAAAAGATAGCTTATGAGAGGTTTTTACAAAGCATAAGTGTTATAAGAAGAGAAGAGTATATGGAGAGTAAAAGAAAGGTAAAGAGAGTGGTGAGAGAGTGCAAAAGGAGAGCAGATGATAGAGTGGGAGAAGCTCTGTTAAGGAAGCCTAGGGACTGAATAGATTTGCCAGTTAAAAACAGAATAGGAGAGTAAGTAGATGAGGAGATGGAGGTATTGGGTATATGGTGAGAATATTTTGAGGAACTTTTAAATGTCAACGAAGAAAGGGAGGCAGTTATTTCATTCACTGGCCTGGGATGTATAGCATCTTGTAGGAGTGAAGAAGAGCAGAATGTAAGTGTGGGGGAGGTGCACGATTCATTCCGTAGAATGAAAGGGGGTAAAGCAGCTGGAACTGACGGGATCATGACAGAAATGTTAAAAGCAGGGGGGGATATAGTGTTTGTTTAATAAATGTATGAAAGAGGGGAAGGTACATAAGGATTGGCGGAGAGCATGTATAGTCCCTTTATATAAAGGGAATGGGGACAAAAGAGATTGTAAAAATTATAGAGGAATTAGTTTACTGAGTATACCAGGAAAAGAGTACAGTAGGGTTATTATTGAAAGAATTAGAGGTAAGACAGAATGTAGGATTGTGGATGAGCAAGGAGGTTTCAGAGTGGGTAGGGGATGTGTAGATCAAGTGTTTACATTGAAGCATATATGTGAACAGTATTTAGATAAAGGTAGGGAAGTTTTTATTGCATTTATGGATTTAAAAAAGGCATGTGATAGAGTGGATAGAGGAGCAATGTGGCAGATGTTGCAAGTATATGGAATAGGAAGTAAGTTACTAAATGCTGTACAGAGTTTTTATGAGGACAGTGTGTAGAAGAGAGGGAGAATACTTCCTGGTAAAAGTAGGTCTTAGACAGGGATGTGTAATGTCACCATGGTTTTTAAATATATTTATAGATGGGGTTATAAAAGAAGTAAATGCTAGGGTGTTGGGGAGAGGGGTGGGATTAAATTATGGGGAATCAAATACAAAATGGGAAGTGACACAGTTACTTTTTGCTGATGATACTGTGCTTATGGTGATTCTAAAGAAAATTTGCAGGGGTTAGTGGACGAATTTGGGAGGGTGTGTAAAGGAAGAAAGTTGAAAGTGAACATAGAAAAGAGTAAGGTGATGAGGGCATCAAATGATTTAGATAAAGAAAAAATTGGATATCAAATTGGGGAGGAGGAGTATGGAAGAAGTGAATGTTTTCAGATACTTGGGAGTTGACGTGTCGGCGGATGGATTTATGAAGGATGACATAAATAATAGAACTGATGAGGGGGAAAAAAGGAGAGTGGTGCATTGAGGTATATGTTGAGACAAAAAACGTTATCTATGGAGGCAAAGAAGGGAATGTACGAAAGTATAGTGGTACCAACACTCTTAAATGGGTGTGAAGCTTGGGTTGTAAATGCTGCAGCGAGGAGGCGGTTGGAGGCAGTGGAGATGTCCTGTCTAAGGGCAATGTGTGGTGTAAATATTATGCAGAAAATTCGGAGTGTGAGAATTAGGAGGTGTGGCGTTAATAAATGCATTAGTCAGAGGGCAGAAGAGGGGTTGTTGAGGTGGTTTGGTCATTTAGAGAGAATGGATCAAAGTAGAATGACATGGAAAGCGTATAATTCTGTATGGGAAGGAAGGCAGGGTAGGGGTCGTCCTCGAAAGGGTTGGAGGGAGGGGGTAAAGGAGGTTTTGTGGGAGAGGGGCTTGGACTTCCAGCGTGCGTGAGCATGTTAGATAAGAGTGAATGGAAACGAATGGTATTTGGGACCTGACGAACTGTTGGTGTGTGAGCAGGATAATATTTAGTGAAGGGATTCAGGGAAATCGGTTATTTTATATAGCCGGACTTGAGTCCTGGAAATGGGAAGTACAATGCCTGCACTATAAAGGAGGGGTTTGGGATATTAGCAGTTTGGAGGGATATGTTGTGTATCTTTATACGTATATGCTTCTAAACTGTTGTATTCTGAGCACCTTTGCAAAAACATTGATTATGTGTGAGTGAGGTGAAAGTGTTGAATGATTAAAGTATTTTCTTTTTGGGGATTCTTTTTTTTTTTTTTGGGTCACCCGCCTGTGGGAACGGCCCATGTGTTAAAATATATATATATATAAAATTAATTTTATAATATTTTTATATATATATATATTATATATATATATTATTAATTTTTTTTATTATCAACCGGGCCCATTCCCACCAAGGGAGGGTGCCCCAAAAAAAAAAACTTTCCCATCATTCACTCCATCACTGTCTTGCCGAAGGGTGCTTTACACTACATTTTTTAAACTGCAACTTTAAACACCCCTCCTTCAGATGCAGGCACTGTATTCCCTTCCCCGGGATAAAGTCCGGCCCTCCCGGTTTTCCCCTGAAATCCCTTCAAAATGTATTTTGCTCACACTCCAACAGCATCAAGTTTAAAAACCTTTTTGTCTCCATTCCTCCATCAAACACGCCCCACGCATCCTGTGGAAGTCCAAGCCCCTGACACAAAACCCTCCTTTACCCCTCCCCCCAAACCCCTTCCAGGCCGACCCTACCCCCCCTTCTTCCACTACAGACTGATACACTCTTTAAGTCTTCTGTTTGCTCCTTCTCTTACATGTCCGAACCACCTCAACAACCCTTTCCCCAGCCCCCGGACAAAAATTTTGGGAATCCCCCACCTCCCCCTAATTCCAAAAATACGAATTCTCTGCTTATATTAACACCAACCCTTGCCCTGCATGACATCTCCACGCCCCCAGCCTTCTCCCCCGCGCAACATTCTCACCCCCTTCACACCCCTATAAGACGTTGGTAAAACTATACCTTTAACATTCCCCCTTTGCCCCAAGGGCAAAGTTCTTTGTCTCCACAGACTCCAAGTGCACCACTCATCTTTTTCCCTCATCAAATTTATGATTTACCTCATCTTTCATAGACCCTCCGGGCACGTCCCTCCCAAATATTGAATACGTTCACCCCTCCCAAATCCTCCCCCCAATCTGTATTCAATCTTTCATCACCCCAATCTTTTTTTTATCCTCATAAAACCCTTTCTCTTTCCTGTAATTTACCTTTAATTTTTTTCTTTTTCACACCCTACCAAAAATTTATCCCCCAATTCCGCAATTCTCTTCAGAATCCCCCAAAAGCACAGGGGCATCGGCAAAAAAGCAGCTGTGAAAAAACTCCCCCTTTGTGTGTGATTCTTTATCTTTTTAAATCCCCGCCTTTGCCATAGACCCTGCAAATTTTCTTCTCTTACAACCCCATCTATAAATATATTTTAAAAAAACCCCGGGAATCCACATCCTTTTTAAAGGCCCACTTTTTTCTGGGAAAAAATTTTTTTTTTTTCCCCCCCTACATACTCTAACTTGAGCCTCCAAATATCCTCCCCTAAAAACCCTTTACTGCTTTCAGTTTAAAACCTTTCCTCCAACCCATACACTTGCAAAATCTGCCACATTTCCCCCTATCCAAACCCGTCATACGCCTTTTCCAAATCCATAAATTTCCACAAAGACCCCTTTAGTTATCTAAAAATGTTCCCTTATATGGTTTTACGTTTAAAAACCTGGTCCCCACACCCCCTACCCTTTCCAAAAACCTCCTTGTTCTCCCGCTATCCTATTTTTCCCCTTTACTCTTAATTCCCTTTTAATTATTTAAATCTACAAACAATTTTTCCGGGGACCAAAATCAAAGACTTATCCCCCCATAAATTTTTTCAATCCTTTTTTTATCCCCTTTTGCCTTTTTTTACAAAGGAAATATGCCTTCCCCCTCTGGGCCCAAACCCCGGGGACCCCTTTCCCCCTTTTTCCCTACCCTTTTTTAAATAATTGCAAAACCCAACCCCTCCAAAAATATATCCCCCCCTGCTTTTAACATTTTTATCTTTTTTCCCCTCAAACCCGGCTGGGCCCTTTCCCCCCTTTCCCCTTTTTTCCTATGCCTCACGGGAATTTTCCCCCCCACTCACAACTTTCTCCTTTCCCCAATCCTCAAGATGTTTTTTCCTCCCCTTGCCCTATACACGAAATCACAGCTTCCCTATCTTCATCAACATTTAACAATTCCTAAAAATATTCCTTCCATCTTCCCAATACCTCTACCTCTCCATTTAATAACTCTCCTCTCCTATTTTTAACTGACAAATCCATTTGTTCTCTAGGCTTTCTTAACTTGTTAATCTCACTCCAAAACTTTTTCTTATTTTCAACAAAATTTGTTGATAACATCTCACCCACTCTCTCATTTGCTCTCTTTTTACATTGCTTCACCACTCTCTTAACTTCTCTCTTTTTCTCCATATACTCTTCCCTCCTTGCATCACTTCTACTTTGAAAAAACTTCTCATATGCTAACTTTTTCTCCCTTACTACTCTCTTTTACATCATCATTCCCCCAATCGCTCCCTTTCCCTCCTGCACCCACTTTCCTGTAACCACAAACTTCTGCGAACACTCTAACACTACATTTTTAAACCTACCCCATACCTCTTCGACCCCATTGCCTATGCTCTCATTAGCCCATCTTCCTCCAATAGCTGTTTATATCTTACCCTAACTGCCTCCCCTTTTAGTTTATAAACCTTCACCTCTCTCTTCCCCTGATGCTTCTATTCTCCTTGTATCCCATCTACCTTTTACTCCAGTTTTAGCTACAACTAGAAAGTGATCTGATATATCTGTGGCCCCTCTATAAACATGTACATCCTGAAGTCTACTCAACAGTCTTTTATCTACCAATACATAATCCAACAAACTACTGTCATTTCGCCCTACATCATATCGTGTATACTTATTTATCCCTTTTTCTTAAAATATGTATTACCTATAACTAAACCCCTTTCTATACAAAGTTCAATCAAAGGGCTCCCATTATCATTTACACCTGGCACCCCAAACTTACCTACCACACCCTCTCTAAAAGTTTCTCCTACTTTAGCATTCAAGTCCCCTACCACAATTACTCTCTCACTTGGTTCAAAGGCTCCTATACATTCACTTAACATCTCCCAAAATCTCTCTCTCTCCTCTGCATTCCTCTCTTCTCCAGGTGCATACACGCTTATTATGACCCACTTCTCGCATCCAACCTTTACTTTAATCCACATAATTCTTGAATTTACACATTCATATTCTCTTTTCTCCTTCCATAACTGATCATTTAACATTACTGCTACCCCTTCCTTTGCTCTAACTCTCTCAGATACTCCAGATTTAATCCCATTTTTTTCCCCCCCACTGAAACTCTCCTACCCCCTTCAGCTTTGTTTCGCTTAGGGCCAGGACATCCAACTTCTTTTCATTAAATAACATCAGCAATCATCTGTTTCTTGTCATCCGCACTACATCCACGCACATTTAAGCAACCCAGTTTTATAAAGTTTTTTCTTCTCTCTTTTTTAGTAATTGTATACAGGAGAAGGGGTTACTAGCCCATTGCTCCCGGCATTTTAGTCGCCTCATACGACACGCATGGCTTACGGAGGAAAGATTCTTTTCCACTTCCCCATGGACAATAGAAGAAATAAAAAAGAACAAGAGCTATTTAGAAAAAGGAGAAAAACCTAGATGTATGTATATATATATATGCATGTGCGTGTCTGTGAAGTGTGACCAAAGTGTAAGTAGGAGTAGCAAGATATCCCTGTTATCTTAGCGTGTTTTATGAGACAGAAAAAGAAACCAGCAATCCTATATATATTTTATATATATACTATATATATATATATAATATATAATATAATATATATATATATATATATATATATATATATAATATAATATATATATATATATATATATATATATATATATATATATATATATATATATATATATGTATTAGGGGGTAGAGGCCAGCCTCTAAATCCACCTTCCATCCACTGAAGATTTATACACTCTCGAAGTCATTTTATTTCGTTCCATCCTCTCTTCATGTTCAAACCATCTCAACCCTTCCTCAGCCCTCTGGATAATAGTTTTAATAACCCCACAGCTCCTCCTAATCTCTAAACTACAGATTTTCTTCATTATATTCACATCACACATTGTCCTCAAGCATGACATCTCCACTGCCTCCAGCCTTCTCCTTGTTGCAACATTCACCACCCTTGCTTCACACCTATACAACAGCGTTGGAATAACTATTCTCTCATACATTCCCCTCTTTGCTTTCATGGGCGAAGTTCCTTGTCTTCAGAGACTCCTCAGTGCACCACTTTTCCTCTCATCAATTCTATGATTCATCTCTTATTTCATAGACCCATCTGCTGACACGTAACTCCCAAATATCTAAATACATTCACCTCTTCCATACTCTCTCCCTCCAATCTGATATCCAATCATCCATTACAATTTTTTTTATCCTCATCACTTTACTCTTTCCTATGTTCACTTTTAATTTCCTTCTTTTACATATCCTACCAAACTTATCAAACAACCTCTGCAACTTCTCTTCAGAATCTTCCAAAAGCACAGAGTCATCATCAAAGAGCAACTGTGACAACTCCCACTTTGTGTTAGTTTCATTATCTTTTAACCTCACACCTCTTTCCAACACCCGAGCATTCACTTCTCATACAACTTCATCTATAAATATATTGAACAACCACGGTGACATCACATCCTTGTCTAAGGCCTACTTTTACTAGAAAACAATCTCCCTCTCGCCTACATACTCTAACCTGAGCCTCACTATCCTCCTCGTAAAGACTTTTCACTGCTTTCAGTAACCTTCCTGGTATTCCATACTTTTCCAACACCAGCCACATTGCTCCCCTATCCACCTTTTTCAAATCCATAAATGCCACAAAACCTTCTTTACCCTTATCTAAATACTGTTCACTTATATGTTTCACTGTAAACACCTGGTCTTCACGCCCCCTACTTTCCTAAAGCCTTGTTCATCTGCTATCCTGCTCTCTGTCATACTCTTAATTCATTCAATAATAATTCTACTATATACTTTACCATGTATACTCAACTGTCTTATTCCCTTATAATTTTTCCACTCTCTTTTGTCTCATTTGCCTTTATACAAAAGAATTATGCATGCTCTCTGCCAATCTCTATGTATCTTACCCTCTTCCATACATTTTTTTAAATAAAAACACTAACCACTCCAAAACTATATCCCAACCTGCTTTTAACATTTCTATCTTTATCCCATCAATCCCAGCTGCTTTACCCCCTTTCACTCTACTCGCTGCCCCATGCACTTCCACCACACTCACAACTGTTTCTTCCTAACTCCTACAAGATGTTGTTCTTCCTTGCTCTATATATGAAATCACAGCTTCCTTATCTTCATCTACACTTAACAATTCCTGAAAAAATTCCTTCCATCTTCCTGATATCTCTAACTCTCAGTTTAATAACTCTTCCCTCCTATTTTTAACTAACACTCTTCCCTAGGCTTTCTCAACTTATTAATCTCACACCATAACTTTACAAATTTTCAATAAAATTTGTTGATAAGATCTCACTCACCTTCTCATTTGCTCTTTTTACATTGCTTCACCACTCTTTTAATCTCTCTTTTTCTCTCCATATACTCCTCCCTCCTTGCATCACTTCTACTTTTTAAAAACCTCTAATATGCTAATTTTACTCTCTTACTACTCTTTTTACATCATTCCACCAATTGCTTTTCTTCCCTCCCGCACCCACTTTCCTGTAACCACAAACTTCTACTGAACACTCTAACACTACATTTTTAAACATATCCCATACATTTTCTACCACATTGCCGATACTCTCACTAGCCTATTTGTCCACAACTGCCTCCTCCTTTACGTTACAAATCTTCACTCTCTCTTATTTGCTTCCATTTTCCTTGTATCCCATCTAACTTTTACTCTCACTGTAGCTACAACTAGAAAGTGATCTGATATATCTGTGGCCCCTCTATAAACATGTACATCCTGAAGTCTACCCAACAGTCTTTTATCTACCAATACATAGTCCAACAAACTACTGTCATTTCGCCCTACATCATATCTTGTATACTTATTTATCCACTTTTTCTTAAAATATATGCTACTTATAACCAAACCCCTTTCTATACAAAGTTCAGTCAAATGCTCCCCATTATGATTTACGCCTGGCACCCCAAACTTACCTACCACACACACACTAAATGTTTCTCGTACTTTAGTAGTTAGGTCCCCTACCACAGTTACTCTCTCACTTGGCTCAAAAGTTCCTACACACTTGCTTTACATCTCCCAAAATCTCTCTCTCTCCTCTACACTCCTCTCTTCTCCAGGTACATACACACTTATATGATAAATTAGACACATGTGCAACACTTGGGTATCTTCAATGAGGAAACGTTTTGCCACACAGTTACTTCATCAGTCCATACAAAGAAAAACGCTGAAGAACAGGAGGAGTTTGAGGTAATCAGTCTCTCACCCTTGAATCGATGTGGTCAATCCATCAATCTTGAAAAGAAAACAGCATATGTGCGAAGTAGTAGCTTATATACCGTAGGCAGGAGAGGTGCAGCAGTTGTAGGTGGTGTCACACATGACCAATGTGCAAGTAGGTCGTGCCCAAGGGTTAGGCAAGTGAAGAATTCCCTGTATTAAGATCCCAAGATGTTGCTGTGTCAGACAGGAATGTAGATGAATGTTTTTCAACGTTCTCCTTTGTATGGACTGAAGAAGTCACTGTGTGGCGAAACGTTTCCTCAATAATGATACCCAAGTGTTGCACATGTGTCTAATTTATCAACTTGTCGGTTCTCTGAACCTTCTATCTACACACTTATTATGACCCGCTTTTCCCATTAGACCCTTATTTTAATCCACATAATCCTTGAATTTATACATTTATCTTCCCTCTTCTCTTTCCATAATTGATCCTTCAACATTATTGATACCCCTTCCTTAGCTCTAACACTCTCATATACTCCTGACGTAATCCCATTTATTTCTTCCAACTGAAGCACTCCTACCCCCTTCAGTTTTTTTTTTTGCTTAGGGCTAGGACATCCAACTTCTTTTCATTCATAACATTAGCAATGATGTCATTCGTATCATCAGCTCTATCCACTTACATCAGCGAAAACTCAAGGTACTCTCTGGAGCTGTTAGAATATTTCTTCTCCTTCAACCCTCTATATTCTATATTCTATGTAGACTTTATTTAAAGATAAAATACAATGACAAAAATACAATAGGGAGTAGAACAACATAGATAACATCTCAGAGCTACATCTCGAATACGTCGTCCAGCTTCCCGGGGTGGGCCGCGTGCCCAAAATGCTGCAGGCATTTCCCCTCTGAATCGTAACACTGAATCTCAGAAAGAGGAAGCCGGCTGCCCTGAGATATTTGGTTTCTGTAATGACTTTTACATCCAGCTCTATGAGGAACTTTTTAGAGTACACTTTCCCCATGCACCAAGGGCCTCTGACCCTATTGGGATGAAGTTACAGCAAGGGGGCAGGCCTTCATGAATGCAGGTCCTTTGGGTCTCCCTGTAGCTGGCAGCTCCAAACCCTTCAGCCTCCTCGGAATATGGCAAGTAAGTGTCTGCTAATGTGGCAACACAGGTGTAGTCCCAGGCAATCTGCTTACCATCCTTCCAGAATAACATAGGGGCTCCATCAGGATGCTTTTGACTTCCATCAGGCCTCTGTACTTGGGGTCCCCATTGAGCTGGGCAATGGGGCTGTGGCGAGGCTTCTCTTTATGATGTCAAAGACCTCATGTCTAGCATACTCTCCTTCTGTTGTAATGACACAAGAGACCATGAAGTCCGAATTAATCAGCCGTCGCCCTGTCGCAAATACACCTATATTCGGCGAGTATGGGGGCGGCAAGGCGAAAAGCAACACTAATCCGAATGGCCTGTGGGTCGAGTCGAATGTCCAGAGAGGAATTGGGATAAGCTAAAAGGAAATCTACTGAATGTGCTGCGTTCACCGCTAGGAGATGAGCTTTCTTTCCTGAGGCATTGATAAGCATTGAACTGGCGATTATTTCCACGATCAGTTTGTCCCAGTTGGATTCTTTGTGCTCTTTGGGAGGAGCTGGTCTGCTGGAGGAGTCTGCAAGGATGTCCCACCGCACAGCTGCTTCAATGAATCTTGGGTTTTAAACTCTTACTGTACCTCTCAAGCGTTCAGGGTCAATCTCCTTGACTAGTCCACTGGAAGCCAAACACAAAGAGAGAATTACAGGTAGGCTACCTGCACTGCTTTTCGCACCCTTATACCGTCCAGTCTCATTGGAAGGGTTGCCTCATCCCATTGCTGATCTTCCAGTGACAGATTCAGTGCCCTCTTAAAGATTGATCTCAGGATTGAGTCATATTCATCGAGTGCTGGGTTGTCAAAAGAGGGTGTGCACCTCAGAAAGTGACCGAGTCTTGGCAGAGTAAAACACCTTGTGAGGAGATACAGAGCATCATGTGCATCAATATCTCTTATTCTCTCCTCTATTCTTTTCAAGTGTCGATGGCCTGATGACCCAGTGGTGTTTCCAAGAGGGTGATCTTGGACGGAGTGGTAGTAGAAACTTGAGAGAGGATCGTTCACACAGCACTGATTATTTTCTGTTACGTTGTGATGATTTCGCACTTGGAGGGATTGAGGATGAGTCTCAAGGCTTTTCCCTATGTCTTCACCAGTTGCTCGTCCTCTAGCAGGGACTTTTCAGTACAAGCCAGAGTGCCATCATCCAGGTACCAGATGTTGAGCTTGTTGTGCAGGCTGGAAATTAGTTCTCTTACTGCCAAGCAGAAGAGAAGTGAAGTGAGTGGGTCACCCTGATGAACACCCTCTGAAGAGGGAATTTCATATTCGCCAGCTGAAAAGAAGGGAAAGACTGGGGAACCGATCCTGAATGGTTGGCAAGATTACATCTCTTTTCACCATATTCAAAGCATTTCTAAAGTCAAATTTGACTTCTGCTTTGTCTTTTGGTAAGTCCCTGATGCATGAGCTGCGGCTTCATTGCCTTGAGAGACCCCAATGTCCAGTTGATGTGGTTGGAGTATACTGGCAGCTTCTAGGTGAATGTTTCTTACTGCTGCTTTGGCAACGAGACAGCGAAGAGTGTTTCGAACAGCAATGCGTCAGATTCCCCTATCCTACTTGTTCAAAGCACATAATGAGGTTCCGAGAAAGGTTTAATTTCTTCTGGAATTCACCCAGCCAGACAGGAGGTTACCAATGGAACTTCCATCTGCCTGTGGAGGCTATGGGCTGCTCTCTGCATGGACCATATGTGATCCAGCACACCAATTGTGTCCACATATAAGGCCATTCTTGCTGAGTGCCCAAAACCCTCCACACACCTGTCATGTGCTTCTTCTTTCACTGTTGGATGCAATGTTTCCCTGGCTTTGTGGCTGGCTAGCTGCATCATCTGCCATAAATCATTTTGTGTGGTAATCTTGGGCTGAAGGGAGAAAGGAATATGTGAGTCCTTCATGGTGGGGGAGGAGAGGGGTGGAGGAGACCATAGGCCTAGATCTGGTTGGCGGTCTCAAGTCCTCATGGAAGGCGGAGTAGGGAGGAGGTGCAGGTGGTGAGAGAATGATGAGGGTGAAAGGGTAGTGGAGGAGTGATGAACTGGGGAGGCTGGCATGGCAGAGTTGCCCGCTCTCTGCACTAAACTACACCTCATTTTACAGGACACGACACTACATAACCCCCCATTTTAAACACACCCCTGTACACTCTACACTATACACCCAAGGTGAACAAACACACTGTCATCAAAACGAGTCTGCACCGTGTGTGTGCGCATGTTTACGGATAGGGAGGAAATACACGCAGTCCCGGTGGCCTGGTGGCTAAAGTTCCCGCTTCACACACGGAGGGCCCGGGTTCGATTCCCGGCGGGTAGAAACATTTCGACACGTTTCCTTACACCTGTTGTCCTGTTCACCTAGCAGCAAATAGGTACCTGGGTGTTAGTCGACTGGTTTGGGTCGCATCCTGGGGGACAAGATTAAGGACCGCAATGGAAATAAGTTAGACAGTCCTCGATGACGCACTGACTTTCTTGGGTTATCCTGGGTGGCTAACCCTCCGGGGTTAAAAATCCGAACGAAATCTTATCTTATCTTATCTTACCCCTCCTCCATGATGACCACCTCCCCTCACTGCTCCCTCCAACCCTCAGATGACCATTATGTATCCTCTAGCACTTACACTCACTTCATGTACACACCACTTTTCTTGATTCCAATGGAAGAAATGAAATGTACTGTCTTCTTGCAATTCTGAAATGATCTGCAGATATTCACACACCAGTCTGTTGATGATAATCCTGGTAGGAGTTCTTGATTGAAAGATATTATGCCAAAACCACATAGAGAAATTCCCAGAGCCTCATGGTGAGCAAAATTTCCACAATGCTCTAACCTGTGCGATCATACAATCCTACAAGAATCACACAACCAGCAGAGCTAGGTGTTGCACCGTGATCCGAGGATATACGATGGTGTGGGTGCCTCAGAGTTAATTTCATTCTACTCCCCGTTTGGTGTACTAGCCTTCACAAGCAGTATATATATCAGTATAAATAGTATATATAGTATATACTAATATATATATATAATAACAATGGTTATAAATGACCATAATTTTTAAAGGGGTGGACCGGTAAGCCAGCGGAAGGCCTCGGTCAGATGACCAAAAGCTCCAAAGGTGGGTCATCATCTGACTAAGACCCGCGTCAGGAAACATTTGTCCTGTTTCCTGACGAACCTTACCTAACCTAACCTATATATAGTATTGTATGGTCCCGTGGGTTGGAGCGTCATGGACTTTTCCCTCACCAGCGGGTGTGGCTAAGTGAATTAAGAGCACTGCCTAGGAATCTTGTCCGTCTTAGTAGTTGTATCGAGTCCAGCTGACTGCGATCTTTCTCTGTATATACCTGCTTGTTTCTGCATGGTACATTGCTATATAAATCGCTTGTGAGGTCAGAACATACAGGAGGAGATTGAATAGCTTGAATCCATCCTTGAGACTCACTGACGTGCCCGGGCTGGCAAACAAAAACATGGCTTGTGAACCAGGCTGCCCAGCTTATGTGGCATTTGATCTTATATATATATATATATATATATATATATATATATATATATATATATATATATATATATATATATATAATATATATATATTTATATAATATATATTATATGTCGTGCCGAATATGTAAAACTGGTCAATTAGCAAGAACTCATTTAAAATTAAGTCCTTTCTAAAATTTTCTCTTATACGTTTAAAGATATATTTTTTTTCATTAATGTTAATGCAAAAATTTTTAATTTTGCTCCGAAAGAATCTTAGAAAACTTACCTAACCTTATTATAACAAGAACAATTTATTTTAGCCTAACCAAACTAAATATATTTTAAATACATTTACAATAATTTAATACTAAACAAACACAGTGAAATATATTTTTTTCGTTAGGTTCAGAATGATTTTGGTGAAATTATTGCATACACAAATTTTCACTTGTCCTATATGGCAAGATGAGCGTTGCTATTTAAGCCAAGATCGCAAGTTCTGCCTATTCGGCACGACATATATATATATATATATATATATATATATATATATATATATATATATATATATATATATATATATATATATATTATATATATATATTATGTATATATATATATTATATATATATATATATATATATATATATATATATATATATATATATGTATATATATATATATGTATATATATATATATGTATATATATATATATATATATATATATATATATATATATATATATATATATATATATATATATATATATATATAATCAAGATCAGTGTGAAATGTCTAACGTTGCTTCTGACTACATTAATCTTATAAAGAAGAATGAAAATAGTCGTACATATTCATTCGTTGTGGCTGGTGCGGGGAAGGAACTCATGTTAGTTATTGTCTTCCTCCTCTTTCACTGTTTCCACTGTGGTAGAAAACCATAAGTCTCTTATTGGGGAGCGTTGCCACACAAGCCAGTTTGTCAACACTCGTGGGACTGTGTCAGGTCTTGTCAGCACGGCACACATCGTATACAGCTGCTAGTCTTCTCAGGTGACTCTCTTTCTCGCTGTCCTTATTCTTCTTTCTTTCTCTCTTTATTCCCTCCCCCATCTGTCTCTTTGTCTCGTCTGGTAATTTTTTTTTCCCTTTGTCAGTCTATCCCTCATTTTATCCTTGTCTTCGTTCCACCCTGACACCTTCACTACATCCCATTCTCCCACCCTAGATCCCACTCACGGCTTCCCGTGGCTCGGTTGACAGCGCACTCAGCTCTCAAGCTGAGTATCCGTGGTTCAATCCCCGGCATGGCTGGAAACGTTGTGCAAGTTTCATTACACCTGCTGCCCTATTCACCAAGCGGTAAGCAGGTACCTGCTTACTGCAGTAAGCAGGTACCTGCCTACTGCTATGGGTCACATCCTAAGAGACAAGAATTATGGAAAATAAAGTCCCTGATGACACACTGACTATTGACAGGCTACCCTTCCCCAGGGTTAAAAACTTATTACCTTCCCGTCCTCTCATCCCACCCACAATCCCAGCCTTCGATTATAATACATCTATTTACTACAAGTAAATGTACAAGGTATACAGACCATAGCTGACATCAATGACTTACTACTATTCAGAAAGCCGTTTGTTATACTGAGCATTTCAGGCAAATTAGGTCAGTTTTGTCCCAGGATGCGACCCACACCAGTCCACTAACACCCAGGCACAGATTTAACTGATGGGCCAACACAGACAACCGGTGTAAGGAAACACGCCCGATGTTTCCACCCCTTAGCAGGGAACTGAACCCGGACCCTCACCGTGTGAAGCGAGAGCTTAGTCACCAGGCCACGGGGCTCTCTTCTTCCCCATGCATAATGTTCACAAGAAAATATACTTATGCATGAGCACAAGATTTATGTATAACGTGTGTGTGTGTGTGTGTGTGTGTGTGTGTGTGTGTGTGTGTGTGTGTGTGTGTGTGTGTGTGTGTATGTATGTCTCTCCACACGTACACAAATCATATATGTAAATTATGTGCTCGGTGGGATCGGCGACTTACGCCTTGTCAAAATACTTGGTAAAAATATTAACTTCATTACTTGGCAAACATGTCGGAAGCCACATAAAAAACAATGTTGATCTCACAGAAAAATTGCAAAATGTTTAAAAGTCTAACGAATTTACTCTAGTAAGTCTTAACGCCACAGCTTGGTCTACCCGTGTACCTGTAAGAACAATTATATAAGTTCCCCATGACATTCAATATTATTATTATTATTATTATTATTATTATTATTGGGTTGATTGTATGTGAATGATTACAAGTTTGAGTTTAAAGGGAAATATTACTTTCTAAGGCAGGGAATGGCTGTGGAAAATTCATTGTCTCCCCTATTAAGAAATTTGTATATGGAGTTTTTTGAGACAAAGCTGTCGAAAGATATATTACCCTGTGAAGGTATGAAGTTCAGATATGTGGATGACATCTTGTGTGTTTGGCAGAATAACTAGACCTTAACTTATTTATACAGAGACTTAATTCTCTTGTTACCTCTAATAAATTCACAGTAGAGGAAGAAGTGGACTTTAAATCTCCATTTTTAGATCTTCTGATCCACAAGGTTGAGAGAATGTTGAAGATTACAGTATATAGGAAGGCCAAGAACGTGTGTTCATATATCCACTATTACTCCAACCATGAAAGTAAACAAAAGTGTCTATCTCACTGTGTTTTCGAGAGATTACAGAGTGTGTTGCCCTGAGTTTCTGGACGATGAAATTTGAAAAATCTTTGATATTGCTGCAAAACTATGTTACCCTTAAGGAGTTTGTAGAAATTGCTTTGCTGACATCAAGAAAATTTTCATCTGACTGAACCTAATTCTACCAACATTATTACAATAACTCCTCATACCAGGATTGAGTGCTAAGGATGCAACTCTTCTTATGTGGGACAGACTGGCAAAACCTCTAAATGTAAGTGTATGGTAGAGTTATAATTGAAAGAATTAAGAATAAGACGGAGAATAGGATAGCAGATGAACAAGGAGGCTTTAGGAAAGATAGGGGGTGTGTGGACCAGGTGTTTACAGTGAAACATATAAGTGAACAGTATTTAGATAAGGCTAAAGAGGTCTTTGTGGCATTTATGGATTTGGAAAAGGCGTATGACAGGGTGGATAGGGGGGCAATGTGGCAGATGTTGCAAGTGTATGGTGTAGGAGGTAGGTTACTGAAAGCAGTGAAGAGTTTTTACGAGGATAGTGAGGCTCAAGTTAGAGTATGTAGGAAAGAGGGAAATTTTTTCCCAGTAAAAAGTAGCCTTAGACAAGGATGTGTGATGTCACCGTGGTTGGTTTAATATATTTATAGATGGGGTTGTAAGAGAAGTAAATGCGAGGGTCATGGCAAGAGGCGTGGAGTTAAAAGAAAAGAATCACACACAAAGTGGGAGTTGTCACAGCTGCTCTTTGCTGATGACACGTGCTCTTGGGAGATTCTGAAGAGAAGCTGCAGAGATTGGTGGATGAATTTGTAGGGTGTGCAAAAGAAGAAAATTAAAGGTGAATACAGGAAAGAGTAAGGTTATGAGGATAACAAAAAGATTAGGTGATGAAAGATTGAATAATCAGATTGGAGGGAGAGAGTATGGAGGAGGTGAAAGTATTCAGATATTTGGGAGTGGAAGTGTCAGCGGATGGTCTATGAAAGATGAGGTGAATCATAGAATTGATGAGGAAAAAGAGTGAGTGGTTGCACTTAGGAGTCTGTGGAGACAAAGAACTTTGTCCTTGGAGGCAAAGAGGGGAATGTATGAGAGTATAGTTTTACCAACGCTCTTATATGGGTGTGAAGCGTGGGTGATGAATGTTGCAGCGAGGAGAAGGCTGGAGGCAGTGGAGATGTCATGTCTGAGGGCAATGTGTGGTGTGAATATAATGCAGAGAATTCGTAGTTTGGAAGTTAGGAGGAGGTGCGGGATTACCAAAACTGTTGTCCAGAGGGCTGAGGAAGGGTTGTTGAGGTGGTTCGGACATGTAGAGAGAATGGAGCGAAACAGAATGACTTCAAGAGTGTATCAGTCTGTAGTGGAAGGAAGGCGGGGTAGGGGTCGGCCTAGGAAGGGTTGGAGGGAGGGGGTAAAGGAGGTTTTGTGTGCGAGGGGCTTGGACTTAAAGCAGGCATGCGTGAGCGTGTTTGATAGGAGTGAATGGAGACAAATGGTTTTTAATACTTGACGTGCTGTTGGAGTGTGAGCAAAGTAACATTTATGAAGGGATTCAGGGAAACCGGCAGGCCGGACTTGAGTCCTGGAGATGGGAAGTACAGTGCCTGCACTCTGAAGGAGGGGTGTTAATGTTGCAGTTTAAAAACTGTAGTGTAAAGCACCCTTCTGGCAAGACAGTGATGGAGTGAATGATGGTGAAAGTTTTTCTTTTTCGGGCCACCCTGCCTTGGTGGGAATCGGCCAGTGTGATAATAAAAAAATAAATAAACCAGGATTATGCTTGTCTTGCCATATATGGAGAATTTATCAGTCCTGCCAAATGCCCTAAAGAGATTCAATATACAAGTTGTTTTTAAGAATTCGCGGACCGTTAAGTGTTTGTTGATCAAGAATTTCCCGAAAAGGTGTAGATGGTGAGTACAGGATTGAGTGCTAAGGATGCAACTCTTCTTATGTGGGACAGACTGGCAAAACCTCTAAATGTTAGAAAAACACATCAGTATTCAGTAAGGAAAGATCAAAAATAAAATACGATATTCAACCTCACACAAGCCTGAAATAATCTTGCAAAGTGGTCTGAAGCCAAAGTCACAGTTCCATGTACTTCAAGGCTAGAAAGAAATCTTCTAAAGTCAGCAAATAATAAACATGATAAACATTCATTAGATAATTATAGATGTGGTTTATTCAAGCTCGATCTGAATATAACTGAGGCGCCCGTGCACAGTCTAAAACCCAATTCTTATATGACTGTTCTGGATTGTCTTAAGAGCTAGGGTTCCACTTCAAGAAATTAGGGCCGGCGCTTTCCTGCTATCCTGGGTTAGACCAGCGTCTGTGCTTTCGGTTTAAGTCTGCCATAGACCCATTTTCCTTAATTGTGTGGAAATTTCCTAAGACAAGTGCCAGGCACATCTATATTTAGGATATAAAGTCCTTTAAATTGTCCTGAAATTTGACTGATAATTTTGATACCTGTCATTTTACCAATGTTAATTTTGCCAGGCAACCACTCCATTACCTTTATTTGTGGGTTGTCTATCCTCTGTTTCTATAATTCTTGTGTACATGGGACACCTTCCCTAACATCTTCATTCTTAGCAGTATCCCTCGGAACGAATCTACTGAGACCACTTACTCATTTCAAGCTATATGTTTATATATATATATATATATATATTTATATATATATATATATATATATATATATATATATATATATATATATATATATATATAATATATATATAATATATATTATTATTATTATTATTATCACACTGGCCGATTCCCACCAAGGCAGGGTGGCCCGAAAAAGAAAAACTTTCACCATCATTCACTCCATCACTGTCTTGCCAGAGGGTGCTTTACACTACAGTTTTTAAACTGCAACATTAACACCCCTCCTTCAGAGTGCAGGCACGTACTTCCCATCTCCAGGACTCAAGTCCGGCCTGCCGGTTTCCCTGAATCCCTTCATAAATGTTACTTTGCTCACACTCCAACAGCACGTCAAGTATTAAAAACCATTTGTCTCCATTCACTCCTATCAAACACGCTCATGCATGCCTGCTGGAAGTCCAAGCCCCTCGCACACAAAACCTCCTTTACCCCCTCCCTCCAACCTTTCCTAGGCCCACCCCTACCCGCCTTCCTTCCACTACAGACTGATACACTCTTGAAGTCATTCTGTTTCGCTCCATTCTCTCTACATGTCCGAACCACCACAACAACCCTTCCTCAGCCCTCTGGACAACAGTTTTGGTAATCCCGCACCTCCTCCTAACTTCCAAACTACGAATTCTCTGCATTATATTCACACCACACATTGCCCTCAGACATGACATCTCCACTGCCTCCAGCCTTCTCCTCGCTGCAACATTCATCACCCACGCTTCACACCCATATAAGAGCGTTGGTAAAACTATACTCTCATACATTCCCCTCTTTGCCTCCAAGGACAAAGTTCTTTGTCTCCACAGACTCCTAAGTGCACCACTCACTCTTTTTCCCTCATCAATTCTATGATTCACCTCATCTTTCATAGACCCATCCGCTGACACGTCCACTCCCAAATATCTGAATACGTTCACCTCCTCCATACTCTCTCCCTCCAATCTGATATTCAATCTTTCATCACCTAATCTTTTTGTTATCCTCATAACCTTTACTCTTTCCAGTATTCACCTTTAATTTTCTTCTTTTGCACACCCTACCAAATTCATCCACCAATCTCTGCAACTTCTCTTCAGAATCTCCCAAGAGCACAGTGTCATCAGCAAAGAGCAGCTGTGACAACTCCCACTTTGTGTGTGATTCTTTATCTTTTAACTCCACGCCTCTTGCCAAGACCATCGCATTTACTTCTCTTACAACCCCATCTATAAATATACTAAACAAACCACGGTGACATCACACATCCTTGTCTAAGGCCTACTTTTACTGGGGAAAAAATTTCCCTCTTTCCTACATACTCTAACTTGAGCCTCACTATCCTCGTAAAAACTCTTCACTGCTTTCAGTAACCTACTCCTACACCATACTCTTGCAACATCTGCCACATTGCCCCCCTATCCACCCTGTCATACGCCTTTTCCAAATCCATAAATGCCACAAAGACCTCTTTAGCCTTATCTAAATACTGTTCACTTATATGTTTCACTGTAAACACCTGGTCCACACACCCCCTACCTTTCCTAAAGCCTCCTTGTTCATCTGCTATCCTATTCTCCGTCTTACTCTTAATTCTTTCAATTATAACTCTACCATACACTTTACCAGGTACACTCAACAGACTTATCCCCCTATAATTTTTGCACTCTCTTTTATCCCCTTTGCCTTTATACAAAGGAACTATGCATGCTCTCTGCCAATCCCTAGGTACCTTACCCTCTTCCATACATTTATTAAATAATTGCACCAACCACTCCAAAACTATATCCCCACCTGCTTTTAACATTTCTATCTTTATCCCATCAATCCCGGCTGCCTTACCCCCTTTCATTTTACCTACTGCCTCACGAACTTCCCCCACACTCACAACTGGCTCTTCCTCACTCCTACAAGATGTTATTCCTCCTTGCCCTATACACGAAATCACAGCTTCCCTATCTTCATCAACATTTAACAATTCCTCAAAATATTCCCTCCATCTTCCCAATACCTCTAACTCTCCATTTAATAACTCTCCCTCCTATTTTTAACTGACAAATCCATTTGTTCTCTAGGCTTTCTTAACTTGTTAATCTCACTCCAAAACTTTTTCTTATTTTCAACAAAATTTGTTGATAACATCTCACCCACTCTCTCATTTGCTCTCTTTTTACATTGCTTCACCACTCTCTTAACCTCTCTCTTTTTCTCCATATACTCTTCCCTCCTTGCATCACTTCTACTTTGTAAAAACTTCTCATATGCTAACTTTTTCTCCCTTACTACTCTCTTTACATCATCATTCCACCAATCTCTCCTCTTCCCTCCTGCACCCACTTTCCTGTAACCACAAACTTCTGCTGAACACTCTAACACTACATTTTTAATCCTACCCCATACCTCTTCGACCCCATTGCCTATGCTCTCATTTGCCCATCTATCCTCCAATAGCTGTTTATATCTTACCCTACTCTTTTAGTTTATAAACCTTCACCTCTCTCTTCCCTGATGCTTCTATTCTCCTTGTATCCCATCTACCTTTTACTCTCAGTGTAGCTACAACTAGAAAGTGATCTGATATATCTGTGGCCCCTCTATAAACATGTACATCCTGAAGTCTACTCAGCAGTCTTTTATCTACCAATACATAATCCAACAAACTACTGTCATTTCGCCCTACATCATATCTTGTATACTTATATATATATATATATATATATATATATATATATATATATATATATATATATTACGAGAACCACCTAGCATTATTTCGGAGAATGTCACAAAATTCCATTTTTTTTTTCGCTGGTATTCTCCCGGCCCGGGTCTTTTCCAAGTAGTGGTGACCCGGCCTTGGCTCCCTATCTGGGGAGTGTCTCGAGACTTAAGTCTCCCATGGGAGGAGGTACAAGTACCTCCTCATCTTTGGGACCAAGTGTCCCCAGGCCTAGCCACATTCCCCGCCCTCACGGGGCTCGGAGGGAGAAGCTAGGCCTCTGGTCTGCCATCTACCCCGCCTCAAAGGGGCTCGTGGGGATGGCAGTCTTATGAGCTGCAGATGGTAGCAAGCTCAGACAAAATTCCATGTACAGGTTGCCGAGTAAGGCGTTAAGGGGATATCCCATTGCCACACCTTGCTTCTGAGTATAGTACTTCCCTTCGAACACAAACTTGCAATCCACTACACAAAGTTTAATCAGTTCAATAATTATATTCATGGGGTATGGCAAGAAGAAGTTTTCCAGTTCCTCTCCCAGGTCCGTAAGCAAGTCTCCCTAGGGACGGGGACTCTGGTAAACAGGGCAGTGACATCGAAACTCACCAGGGTAAAGTCGTGTGAAACATTTAATTTCTGGAGCCTCTCAGTAAGGTTAACATTGTTTTTAATATGCGCCTCCGAGATTCTACAAACCAAATTAGTTAAAAGTTTAATTAATCATTTAGATAAGTTACATGTTGCTACGCCTACTGAGCTTATAATAGGACGCACTGGGTTCCCTGGTTTATGAGTTATGATCAACCCATAAAGATACGGTAGAGTTACAGACCTCCCTGACAAGTGTTTAATTAGTTCATCATTTCCCTTCAATAATGTTTTAAATCGTTTATTGAAATGGCTATTGACCTGGTCAATGGGGTTCTTAACAAGCGGTTCGTAAGTTTCATTATCACTCAATCAATGGTTCATTTTACCTAAGTATTCAGCTTTATCTAAAATAACAACAATATTGCCTTTATCACCTCTCGAGAGATGCAAGATCTGATCGTTACTGAGCTCCTTGTATGCTTTAGTAAATCTTAATGGACAACTGGGAACCAAATGACGGAGTAAAGTCCCATATATATTATATATATATATATATATATATATATATATATATATATATATATATATATATATATATATATATATATATATATATATATATTATAAATATAGCCTCAACGATGCTTCAGAGTGTGTCAGTGAAGGATAGAGCCCGCCTGCTGGCAGTGAGAGCCCCTCATGCTGGGGACTTTCTGTTGGCTGTTCCCAACTCCAGCCTTGGCACACGCCTCGACCCACAGACCATCCGCATCGGTGTTGCCCTTCGACTTGCCGCCCCTATTCTCGCCGAACACAGGTGTATTTGTGGCAGTGAAGCAGCAGACCGATTCGGGTACCATGGTCTTGTGCGCCGTAAATCCGAGGGAAAGACTGCAAGACATGA
Organism: Cherax quadricarinatus; assembly: GCF_026875155.1. NCBI lineage: Eukaryota > Metazoa > Arthropoda > Malacostraca > Decapoda > Parastacidae > Cherax > Cherax quadricarinatus. Next base: position 50,682,169 of record NC_069420.1, on the reverse strand, counting down.
GGAGGTTAATAACATTATCAAGAGGAGCCTCACAACAGCTGGATGCCCAGCAGTAAGGGAGCCACCCCAACTATGCAGATCTGATGGCAGCCAGAAGCGTCCAGATGGTATCACCCTTCAAGCCTGGACAGATGGGAAGCAGGTGGTGTGGGACTATACATGTGCATCTACCTTGGCTGATACCTATCTCCAATACACCAGGGAGGAAGGAGGGGCAGCTGCCAGCTTTAGGGAGTCCCAAAAGTCTAGAAAATATGGAGAACTTGCCCATCATTATATGTTTGTTCCCATAGGCTCAGAGACCCTTGGCTCATGGGGAAAGAGTGCATCTAATTTCCTTAAGGAGCTGGGAAAAAGACTCATCAGGGTAACTAGGGATCCCAGGGCAGCTAGTTTTCTGTTCCAGCGGCTCAGCGCGGCTGTTCAAAGGGGTAATGCATGCTGCATTTTGGGCACACGCCCCAGCTCTGAGGAGCTGGATGAGATTTTCGCCTTATAATCGGTGATACACACGTAACAACATGTATATATATATATATATATGTGCCACCTTTATATCAACAATGTTTCTCTTAAATCTTCTGTGCCATATTATGTAATAAAATATTCCTATTGGTAAAAAAAAAAATAGTTTAAAAGATGGGGGTGGTAGGGGAAGTGGAATATTCAAATGGCTTCAGGAAGAAATCCAAATATTCTTCCTTGAAGCCTTTTTATCCACTTCTCCGAGGCTGTGGGTCCCACAATTTACACCAGAGGTGGACCCCATCCTATATATATATATATATATATATATATATATATATATATATATATATATATATATATATATATATATATATATATATATATATATGTCGTGCCGAATAGGCAGATTCTGGTATTGGGTGTAACTAGAAAAATTCTTTTGAAGATAAATATAGTGACTGATAATGAAGACGTTGACCCATCATTATATAACCTTCTGGCAGAATTTTAACTAAAATTCTCCGAAAAAAATTTCCTGATAAAAATAATTCGTAGATGTAATGCAATATTACACATTCATAGAGTGAGATACCGAAGTAACATTTCCAGGTATAAAGACAGTGATTATTATCAGCAGATATCATCACGCCAGAGTCATGATACGTCTAAAATAGACTGAATTATATCATGTTTTCAGCAAGTTCTGCTGCAGAATAAATTCAAATGAATGTCTGTGTGGAAGATAACTCAGTCACTGAACTTGTGATGACTTTGTCCAATTATCCTGACGTAGATTACGTTTTACATGAAAGTGATTCTTGTGGGCTCTGGTGGCCTGGTGGTTAACGCTCTGGCTTCACACGGTGAGGGCCTGGGTTCGATTCCCAGCCAGAGTAGAAACATTGGACGTGTTTCTTTCAACCTGTTGTCTATGTTCCCCATCAGTAAAATGGGTACCTGGGTGTTAGTCGACTGGTGTGGGTCGCATCCTGGGACACTGACCTAAGGAGGCCTGGTCACAGACCGGGCCGCGGGGGCGTTGACCCCCGGAACTCTCTCCAGGTAAACTCTCAGGTTGTAATCAGGTATTCGTAGGTAAAAACTCTGTATTCTTGTTTTGTGGAAATTATCTCTTGCTAAAGAACACGTTTCAGAGAGCTATCATCCACTAGTTCTCTGCGCTCAGGATGTTTGATGAGGCTTCTCTCGTCCAGGTTGTTGGTGTTCGTCTTATCACCTTTATCACTATCCCCATCGCTATCTTCTTTACCGTCATCCTCGTCGTCTTCATCATGGTTAAAGACTTACTCTGCTAACATTCTCTGCTTTGCTTCTTCATTAAAGTCGCCAGAAAGGAAACTTTCATAGCAAGATTGATTTTCCTTTCTTTGTGTACAGCTCAAAGCTTTTAAGGCAGAGAGAGAGAGAGAGAGAGAGAGAGAGAGAGAGAGAGAGAGAGAGAGAGAGAGAGAGAGAGAGAGAAACCCTTAACCCAACCTTTAACCAAACTTCGTAAAATCTTGTGTAAAGAAAAAAAAAGAGACGTAGAGATAGACAGAAAAATCCAGTGAAAAGGAAAAACCTGGAAGACTTTACGACGTACATCAAAGTTATATGAAGAAAGGAACCCACTGCAATATAGGTCTCTCTATAGCCACCTGGAGGCAAGAAATGAGACTACCAGAATGAACTCCTCTATCAGTCCTCCATTTTTAAAATGGTTGTTGAAAAGTAAGCGAAGAGAATTATCATTGCAGAACTTGCAAAGGTGAAGGTGAAGATTGCACTTGCACTGACTACAACTGCTACTTCTACTACATCTACTGTAAATTCATTTAATATTTATACTACAACTGACAGCAATATTACTGCTATACCCCACCCTAGGTGGTTCAAGAACTGACGTTGTAGAGGCAACATCCACCTCTAGTGTTGATATCTAGTTACTCTCGGTACATGTACAGCTCTCACGTTGTGAATATTAAAATGGTATAAAATACCGTCAGGTTGTTAGGTAAGACATATGCAACAGTTAGATATCTGGTTGGTAGGTAAGACACATAGGCAACAGTTAGGAAACTTTATTCCGAAACGTTTTGCCTACACAGTAGGCTTCTTCAGTTGAGTACAGAAAGTAGGCAGCAGCAGTAGAGATGTGAAGACGATGTAATCAGTCCATCACCCTTGAAGTCGTAGATTTGAGGTTGTCAGTCCCTCAGCCTGGAGAAATTCAGTTCCATAGTCTGTAACTATCTGAAGATCAAGCGACAGTGCGGAGACTTAAACTACCCCACTCACACCTGACGTCGCTCGCTTCAGGCGGGTGGTGTAGAGGTGACGCCACACAAACATAAATTGGTCGCTACCCATTTCCTCACCAGAATAACTATATATACATACAATAAAAAATGGGAAAGATGAAAATGAATATTTAATATTATAAAGCTGATTACTCTCGTTTTAGCAACAATGGTTATAAATGACCATAATTTTTAAAGGGGTGGACCGGTAAGCCAGCGGAAGGCCTCGGTCAGATGACCAAAAGCTCCAAAGGCGGGTCATCATCTGACTAAGACCCGCGTCAGGAAACATTTGTCCTGTTTCCTGACGAACCTTACCTAACCTAACCTAACCTCGTTTTAGCATTTAACGATGGTAATTGCAATGTAATATTAGAAAGATAAACAAATATGAAAGACATATATATTATAACTGCATCTCGGCATAACAGTTCCCTACAGTCCCCTTGTTTGTGACTGAGGTAGCAGTCTCTGATGTCATTCCCAAATTGTTCTTTAGTTCTTTAGGCTGTTTCAGATTTTTCAGTTCCTCTTCTAATCTCTGTATCCTAGCCTCTGCTACTATGACTTGCATCTCCCACTTCCTGCTTTCCATATCTATCCTCTCTTCCATTCTCATGCTAAGTTCTTCTAGTTTCTTTCCCCATTCATGTTCCCTTTTCATGAGCTCTGCTGCCCAATCTTCCTTAGCAGATTCATCCTCCTGTCCTTTGGTTTTCCTTCCTGCTCTCTGGCAACCCATTTTTTTTATTGCCTCAGAATGGAAAACTTACCTAATTCTGTGTTAGGTTTGTGGTGTGTTTGACCGAGTGTGGTGGAGGGGAGGTAGAGGAGGAACTGTAGACAGTGGCTATATGGGAGAGGGGTGGGGAGGGGGATTTAGGGGGAGTGAGGAGGAGGGAGAAGCAAGGCTTGCCTATTCACTGGTAGCTACTAGGCCCACTCTCTCTCCCAGCTCCATAAGCGTTATCGTACCTCTTCTTAAAATTATAAATGAATTCTGTCTCCACTACATCACTCTCCAAACAAAACCTCCTGACAACTCTATAACTGAAGAAATACTACGTATCATCCCTGTGACTCATCTGCGTTTTCAACTTCCAGTTGTGACCCCTTTTTGCTGTGTCCTATCCCTGAAAAATCCCGTACCTATCCACCTCTCAGTATTTTATGTCGTTATCATGTCCACCCTATCTATCCTGTCCTGCATGTCATCATGTTGATTTAACTTAACGTCTCGTCGAGGGAGTTACCCCTTAACTCTGTTACTAGCCTTGTTGCAAACCTTTGGACTCTCTCTATTTTCTTGACGTTTTCGACCAGGTGTGGGTTCCGTACTGGTGCTTCATACTCCAATCTGGGCCTGACATACTTCCGTCATCTCATTTACATATACCAGAAACAGCACCGGTCCTAGGACCGCGCTCGACACAGGCACTCACTCTGACACCTCATCACGTACCATCATTCGTTGTTTCCCTCCTATCAGGTATTCTCTAATCTATTGCAGTGCCTTTCCTCATATTCCTGTCTTCTCTAAGTTTTGCTTGAGTCTCTTATGCAGAACTGTGTCGAAAGCCTTCTTACAGCATAAAATGCATTCTACTCACCCCTCTCTCTCTCCTGTCTTCTGCCACCTTAACTCCAGAAGGTTTGCAACACAGAATTTCTCTTTCCTGGAACAGTGCTGGTTATCGTGTACAAGCTCATTCCTTTCTAGGCGCTGCATCGCTTTTCCCCTGATAAGCTTCTTTATGACTTTGCATACTATACATATCAGTGACACAGGTCTGTCGTTTAATGCTGCCTATCTGACTCCTTTCTTAAAGATTGGGACTACATTTGCTGTCTTCCACAACTCAGATCGTTGCCCTGTTTCGATAGATGTGTTGATCGTTGTTAGTGGTACACAAAGTGTGTCTGCTCTCTCTCTCAGGTGCCATTGAGAGATGTCCAGTCGGATTTCCATTGAGATATCTAGTTCGCCTGCAGCCTCTTCACTTCCTCCTTGGTTGTGTGTAGTGTGTCCAGCACTTGTTGGTGAACCTACCAGTCTGGTTTGCTGGAGTCCTTTCTGTCTCCATTGAAAATACTCCTTTAAATATCACGTTGAGCTCTTCATACATTTCTTGGTCGTTTCTTGCTTTCTTCCTTCCTTCGTTCCTCAACCGGATTACCGGGCCCTTGACTATTGTTTTCCTCTTGATGTTACTGTTCAACGGCTTTGGGTCAGATTTGGCTTTTGGTGGTAAGTCATTTTCGTATTGCCCCTGGGCCTCGCCCCTTATCTAAGTATATTTATTTCTGGCTCTTCGGCTCTTCTTCATATTTTCCTGGGTTCTTTGTCTTCTAAACATTTTTCATTTTCTAGTGCACTTAGTTTTGGCCTCATCACACCTTTGGGTGAACCAGGGGCTCGTTTTGTTCTTCCCTTGTTTCTGTTGCCCTTGGGTACGAACCTCTCCTCTGCCTCCTTGCTTTCTGGTCAGGTACTCCATCCTTTCATTTTCTGGCTTTCCCTCCTATTTTCTTTACCACTGTACCTCATGCAGGAAATTCCTAATGCCTGTGCATTCCCTTTTTTATAGTTTTGCTTCATCTGTCCTCGTTCTGCTTCCCTTTCCTCTTTTAGCTTTACAATGTATTCAAAGCTCAGGACCATTTAATCACTAGTTCTGAGGGACCTTTCATATGTGATGTTACCAATGTCTGAGCTACTCAAGGTGAAAATGAGGTCCAGCCTTGCTGATTCATCCTCTCCTACCTCTCTCTGGTAGTGTCCAGAACATGATACATGTTTTCCCAGTACGACCTCCATCATCTTAGCCCTCCAGGTTTGTGGTCCCCCATGTGGCTTCAAGTTCCCCAATCTCCTTGAGATTGGAATCATCCACTACTAGTAACATTGCCCTGCCCATACAGAGCCTTCTGGCAACCTCAGCTAGGGTATCAACTATTGCTCTGCTGCTCTCATTGTACTCTTGTTTTGCCCTCCAGCTATTCGGTGGTGTGTTGTTCATCACTACAGTCACTACGTTGGGACATCCAGTCTTAGGTGTTCCTACTGTGTAGTCCTTTGCTTCCCTTTTATCCACTTATTCAAACTTCTCAAAACTCTATTGGTTTTTGATGAGCTGTGCAACTCCTCCTTACCCTCTGTTCCTTTTATCTTTCTTCATGATCGGATATCCAGTTGGAAAGATCTTGTCTGCTGTTATTCCGTGAGACTGGTTTCCCTGAGTGCTATGATGTCTGGGGATGCCTCCATGATTCTTTCTTGCCATGTTTCATGTCTGCGTTGGTGTATCATACTAACTTTTTTTGTTTTTTGTTTTTACAAAATTGTATTCTTGGGGTTTTGCTGGACCTAGTGTGTGTGTGTGTGTGTGTGTGTGTGTGTGTGTGTGTGTGTGTGTGTGTGTATGTGTGTGTGTGTGTGTGTGTGTGTGTGTGTGTGTGTGTGTGTGTGTGTATGTGTGTGTGTGTGTGTATGTGTGTGTGTGTGTGTGTGTGTGATGTGTATGTGTGTGTGTATATGTGTGTGTGTGTGTGTGTGTGTGTGTGTGAATGTGTGTGTGTGTGTGTGTGTGTGTGTGTGTGTGTGTGTGTGTGTGTGTGTGTGTGTGTGTGTGTGTGTACTCACCTAATTGTGGTTGCAGGGGTCGAGACTCAGCTCCTGGCCCCGCCTCTTCACTGATCGCTACTGGATCCTCTCTCTCTCTGCTTCCTGAGCTTTGTCATACCTCTTCTTAAAACTATGTATGGTTCCTGCCTCCACTACTTCACTTGCTAGGCTATTCCACTTGCTGACAACTCTATGACAGAAGAAATACTTCCTAATGTCCCTGTGACTCGTCTGAGTCTTCAGCTTCCAGTTGTGACCCCTTGTCCCTGTGTCCCCTCTCTGGAACATCCTATCTCTGTCCACCTTGTCTATTCCCCGCAGTATCTTGTATGTCGTTATCATGTCTCCCCTGACCCTTCTGTCCTCCAGTGTCGTCAGTCCGATTTCCCTTAACCTTTCCTCGTACGACATTCCCTTGAGCTCAGGGACTACCCTTGTTGCAAACCTTTGTACTTTCTCTAACTTCTTGACGTGCTTGACCAGGTGTGGGTTCCAGACTGGTGCTGCATACTCCAGTATGGGCCTAACATACACAGTGTACAGTGTCTTGAACGATTCCTTATTAAGGTATCGGAACGCTATTCTCAGGTTTGCCAGGCGCCCGTATGCTGCAGCGGTTATTTGGTTGATGTGTGCCTCAGGTGATGTGCTCGGTGTTATGGTCACCCCAAGGTCTTTCTCCCTGAGTGAGGTCTGTAGTCTTTGTCCACCTAGCCTATACTCTGTCTGCGGTCTTCTTTGCCCCTCCCCAATCTTCATGACTTTGCATTTGGCTGGATTGAATTCGAGAAGCCAGTTACTGGACCACATGTCCAGCCTGTCCAGGTCTCTTTGCAGTCCTGCCTCATCCTCGTCCGATTTAATTCTTCTCATCAACTTCACGTCATCTGCGAACAGGGACACTTCAGAGTCTATTCCTTCCATCATGTCGTTCACATATATCAAAAATAGCACTGGTCCTAGAACTGACCCCTGTGGGACCCCGCTCGTAACAGGCGCCCACTGTGATACCTCTTCACGTACCATGACTCGTTGCTGCCTCACTGTCAGGTATTCCCTTATCCATTGCAGTGCCCTTCCTTTTACGTGTGCCTGATCCTCCAGCTTCTGCACTAGTCTCTTGTGGGGAACTGTGTCAAAGGCCTTCATGCAGTCTAGGAAAACGCAATCTACCCAACCCTCTCTCTCGTGTCTTACTTCTGTTACCTTGTCATAAAACTCCAGGAGGTTTGTGATACAAGATTTGCCTTCCATGAACCCATGCTGGTTTTCATTTATAATCTTGTTCCTTTCCAGGTGTTCGACCACTCTCCTCCTGATAATCTTCTCCATGACTTTGCACACAATACATGTCAGAGACACAGGTCTGTAGTTTAGTGCCTCGTTTCTGTTTCCTTTCTTAAATATGGGGACTACATTAGCTGTCTTCCATTTCTCAGGTAGTTGCCCAGTTTCAAGGGATGTGTTGAAGATTGTGGTTAGAGGCACACACAGCATCTCTGCTCCTTCTCTAAGGACCCATGGGAGATGTCCGGTCCCATCGCCTTTGAGGTGTCAAGGTCACTTAAGAGCTTCTTCACCTCCTCCTCAGTTGTTCGTATGTCATAAAAACACTTGTTGGTATATTCCCTCTTGATGTTCCCTTCTGTGCTGTCTTCCCTCAGCCCTTCCTGTCTCTACTGTAAAAACTTCCTTAAATCTCCTGTTCAGCTCCTCACATACCTCCTGATCATTTCTTGTGAGTTCTCCACCTTCTGTCCTTAATCTGATCACCTGGTCTTTGACTGTTGTCTTCCTCCTGATGTGGCTATACAACAGTTTCGGGTCAGTCTTGATTCTCGATGCTATGTCATTTTCATACTGTCGCTGGGCCTCCCTCCTTACCTGTGCGTACTCATTCCTGGCTCTGCGACTGATCTCCCTATTTTCGTGTGTTCTCTGCCTTCTGTACTTTTTCCATTCTCTATTGCACTTTGTTTTTGCCTCCTTACACCGTCGGGTAAACCAGGGGCTTGTTCTGGTCTTCCCGTTGTTACTGTTGCTCTTGGGAATGAACCTTTCCAATGCCTCCTTGCATTTTGTTGCTACATATTCCATCATTTCATTTACTGGCTTTCCTGCCAGTTCTCTGTCCCACTGGACCTCCCGCAGGAAGTTCTTCAACCCTACGTAGTCCCCTCTTTTATAGTCAGGCTTTTCCCATTCTACTCTTATTCTCTCCACTTGCAGCTCTACTATGTATTCAAAGCACAGAACCACGTGGTCGTGTGTGTGTATGTGTGTGTGTGTGTGTGTGTATGTGTATGTGTATGTGTGTGTGTATGTGTGTGTGTATGTGTGTGTGTATGTGTGTGTGTGTGTGTGTGTGTGTGTGTGTGTGTGTGTGTGTATGTGTATGTGTGTGTGTGTATGTGTATGTGTGTGTGTGTGTGTGTGTGTGTGTGTGTGTATGTGTGTGTGTATGTGTGTGTGTGTGTGTTTGTGTGTGTGTATGTGTATGTGTGTGTGTGTGTGTGTGTGTATGTGTGTGTGTATGTGTGTGTGTGTGTGTGTGTGTGTGTGTGTATGTGTGTGTGTGTGTGTGTGTGTGTGTGTGTGTGTGTGTATGTGTGTGTGTGTGTATGTGTGTATGTGTGTGTGTGTGTGTGTGTGTGTGTGTGTGTGTGTGTGTGTGTGTGTGTGTGTGTGTGTGTGTGTATGTGTGTATGTATGTGTGTATCCGAGCGGTTGACTAGGGATAAGGGCTATGAGGAAACTATTTCACTGTCAAGCCGGCCTAAACCGTTAGGAAGCCAGTAAAGCCGATATTGACAGTCCAAGACAGTGTTGTTTAGCTTCTGTCTGTGTTGCTGTCCTTCCCATGTGTCTTTCTCGGCTCCAGTCCCTAGTGAAACAAGCCTTTCCAAACCAGTTTTAAGCCACTTACTTTTCTCATAAGCCAGTACAGCTGCCTTCACACCATGTTCTGACTCATTTACCTGTCCAGTAGTAAGCCAGCCACCTAGCTTTGTTTCCTGGCGTAAACCTGCTGTAGCTTTCACAACAAATCTGGCTACACAAAGCCAGCTAACCATTGGATCAATGGGGCTCCACTAACAACCATGACTACCAGTCACTGCTCTTAAAATGTTGTCTCTGGCCTGGTGGTAGCGTCCTCAGCTCATACACTGAGGGTCTAGGATCGATCTCCTGCACGGTGAATTGTTGGGCGTGTTTCCTAACACCTGCTGTCCCTGTTCACTTAGCAGTAAGTAGGTACCTGGGTGTTAGTTGACTTCTGTGGGTCGCATAACCAATGTCAGGTCTGTAATAGTTGTATCATGTACCTATATAAATAAAGAGTATTATATTATTATCATTATTCGATGCCGTGACATTATTCTAGTGTTATTCTGCTGTCAACAGATGTCGCTGCAGGACAAACATCAACTAACTCCTACCTGCTATGTGCCTCATCACCTAGGTAACCTACCCTTCTCATAAGAACATAAGAACATAAGAAAGGAGAAACACTGCAGGAGGCCTGTTGGCCCATACTAGGCAGGTCCTTTACAATTCATCCCACTAACAAAACATTTGCCCAACCCAATTTTCAATGCCACCCAAGAAATAAGCTCTGATGTGCAAGTCCCACTCAAATCCAACCCCTCCCACTCATGTACTTATCCAACCTAAATTTGAAACTACCCAAAGTCCCAGTCTCAATAACCCAACTAGGTAGACTGTTCCACTCATCAACTACCCTATTTCCAAACCAATACTTTCCTATGTCCTCTCTAAATCTAAACTTATCTAATTTAAATCCATTATTGCGGGTTCTCTCTTGGAGAGACATCCTCAAGACCTTATTAATATCCCCTATATTAATACCTATCTTCCACTTATACACTTCGATCAGGTCTCCCCTCATTCTTCGTCTAACAAGTGAATGTAACTTAAGAGTCTTCAATCTTTCTTCATAAGGAAGATTTCTAATGCTATGTATTAATTTAGTCATCCTACGCTGAATGTTTTCTAACGAATTTATGTCCATTCTGTAATATGGAGACCAGAACTGAGCTGCATAATCTAGGTGAGGCCTTACTAATGATGTATAAAGCTGCAGTATGACCTCTGAACTTCTGTTGCTTACACTTCTTGATATAAATCCCAGTAATCTATTTGCCTTATTACGTACGCTTAGGCATTGCTGTCTTGGTTTAAGGTTGCTGCTCACCATAACCCCCAAGTCCTATTTCGCAATCTGTATGGCTAAGTTCTACATCATTTAACTTATAAGTACTAGGGTTATGGGAACTCCCAAGCTTCAGAACCTTGCATTTATCTACACTGAACTGCATCTGCCACTTTTCTGACCAAAAATAGAGTTTGTTTAAATCCTCCTGAAGTTCCATAACATCTACGATTGAATCAATTATCCTACCTATCTTTGTGTCATCGGCTAATTTGCTCATATCACTAGTAATTCCCTCATCAAGATCATTGATATATATTATAAACAACAACGGGCGCAAGACTGATCCCTGTGGAACGCCACTTGTTACTGATCCCCACTCGGATTTAACCCCATTCATGGACACTCTCTGCTTCCTGTTTGTGAGCCATGACTCGATCCACAAGAGCACTTTTCCCCCAATGCCATGAGCTGCCACTTTCTTTAACAGTCTATGGTGCGGAACTCTATCAAAAGCTTTACTAAAATCTAAGTAAATAATATCAAATTCTTTATCGTGGTCAACAGCCTCAAAAGCTTTACTGAAGAAAGTTAATAAATTAGTTAGACAAGACCGGCCTCTTGTGAATCCATGCTGAGTATCATTAATCAAGCTATGCTTATCGAGATGGCTTCTTATAATCTCAGCTATAATTGACTCTAGTAATTTGCCTACAATTGAGGTCAGGCTTATTGGGCGGTAATTTGACTGTAACGACTTGTCCCCTGTTTTAAAAATAGGAATTACATTAGCCATCTTCCACATATCAGACACTACACCTGTTTGAAGAGATAAATTAAAAATATTAGTTAATGGTTCACAGAGTTCCACTTTGCATTCCTTAAGAACCCTTGAAAAAACCTCATCAGGACCCGGCGACTTATTTTGCTTCAGTTTGTCTATCTGCTTCACAAACCATTTCACTAGTGACTGTGATGTTACATAATTTATCTTCTTCTAGCCCACTATAAAAATTAATTACTGGAATATTGTTAGTGTCTTCCTGTGTAAAAACTGAGAGAAAATAATTATTAAAAATCGAGCACATTTCATTCTCTTTGTCAGTAAGGTGCCCATAGTTATTTTTAAGGGGACCTATCTTATCTCTAACTTTTGTTCTATAGACGTGGAAAAAACTTTTTGGGTTAGTTTTAGAATCCCTAGCAACTTTAATTTCATAGTCCCTTTTAGCTTTTCTTATCCCCTTTTTAATGTCCCTCTTAATGTCAATATACTGATTCATAAGATGACCCTCACCTCTTTTGATACGCCTATAAATTCCTTTCTTATGCCCTTGTAGATATTTGAGCCTATTAATCATCCATTTTGGGTCATTTCTATTTGATCTAATTTCTTTATATGGGATAAACCTTCTTTGAGCAGCATGTATAGTGTTCAGAAAACTGTCATATTGATAGCTCACTTCGTTACCCCAGTCAACAGATGATAAGTGTTCTCTAAGCCTATTCTAATCTGCTAAGCGAAAATCTGGGACTGTTACTGAGTTATCGCTACTATCGTACTTCCATTCAATGCTAAATGTAATTGATTTGTGGTCGCTAGCACCCAGTTCCTCTGAAATTTCTAAATTATTAACAAGGGATTCATTGTTTGCCATAACTAAGTCAAACAGGTTATTTCCCCTTGTAGGTTCTGTCACAAACTGCTTCAAAAAACAATCCTGAACTACTTCTAAGAAGTCGTATGATTCTAAATTCCCAGTCAAGAAATTCCAATCAATATGACTAAAGTTAAAGTCTCCTAGAATTACTACATTATCGTGCCTTGTAGCCTTAACAATTTCCTCCCATAGTAGTCTCCCTTGGTCCCTATCTAAGTTTGGGGGACGGTATATCACTCCTAAAATCAGTTTTTCATGCCCCTCTGAAAATTCTATCCAAGCAGACTCTGTATGTGTTACTTCAGACTTAATACCCGTTTTTATGCAACAGTTCAAGCGATCTCGGACATACAGTGCGATACTTCTATCTACTTGGAACAATTTAAATCCCTGAATATGACATTCCGCAGGCATGTCCCGACTTTTTGAATTAAGCCACGTCTCAGTTAAGGCAAATACATCAATGTTACCTGCACTAGCAACTAATCTCAACTCGTCCATCTTATTCCTAGCACTACGGCAATTAGCATAATAAACATTGAAAGACTCTCCTTTCTCTTTACCCTTCCTGCTCATTTCTGTTTTTCTACTAAACCTATTACTGTCCTTATCACCCAAAGTCCCTGGCTTTTCAATATCTACCTTGTTCTGCTTATTACTAGTTCCCCTAGAACTCGTAATATTACTACACTGGGACTTCACTGTTTTCCTGCCAAAACCCATACCACTAACTATTCCTAGTTTAAAGTCCTAACTGCTCCCTCCACTGCAGTTGCCAGTGCTACCACCCCAGACCTAGATAAGTGAACCCCATCCCTGGCATACATGTCATTTCTGCCATAGAAGAGGTCCCAGTTGTCAAGAATGTTAACGCATTTTCCTTACACTATTTGTCCAGCCAGCAATTGACACCAATTGCCCTGGACAACCATTCATTTCCAACTCCTCTCTTTGGCAAAATACCACATATGACAGGGTTCCCACCCTTACTCCTAATTATTTCTATTGCTGACCTATACCTGCTAATCAGGTCTTCACACCTACGTCTGCCAACATCGTTGCCTCCAGCAATGAGACAGATAATATGATTGCTCCCATTACCTCTCATGATGTCATCCAGACGGCTAACAATATCCTCCATCCCAGCCCCAGGAAAGCAAACTCTCTGTCTCCTACTCCTGTCCTTCAAGCAGAACGCCCTATCCATATACCTAACTTGGCTATCCCCAACAACAAAAGTATTCTTACCTTCCTTGGTGTCGTTCGTCGGGATGTTCCCAGTAGTCGACTCACATTCGTCGAGTAGCACTGAGAATGTATTAGATGTTTCCACAACAGTTTCCACGGCAGTCTCTTTCTTCTTCATCGTTTCTACCTTTCCATTCGTCTTCTTGATCGTCAACTTCGTTCCCTGGTGTCCAGCCACTGACCAGTTTCCCTTCTTGACCTGAGGACTCAAAACAGGAGGACTACTACGAATCTTCTTGTTTTCCTCGGTCAGTCGCCGAATCTCCAACTTCGCCATCCTCAATTCTTCGTTAAGCTGTTGGTAAAGTTGCTCGATGGAGGGCATCTTGCTTCAATTCGCAGAGAGCGCGCAAACAGGTCTTCACAGAGCTAAGTACACGTCAACACTGCGCAAAAGCCAACTCAATCAGGAGCTACTGCGCAGCACGTCCACACGGCCCAATAGCAATGCGAACACCTGATGTTCCTTGCACCCTTTTCCAGGCTAAGTAGCACAGCTAAAGTGCTCCATTATAGTTTGTTATATACAACTTATACACTTATACACAACTTTCCTTGTATGAATCTTAGTCGTGGTTTCGTCTCTGTAGATGCCTTCCTCTCCCACTACATTGTAAAATGCTCCAAACTTCACAACACCCGTGACTTAACCTGCTTCCTTTTTCTTCGTCTCCCTCTTCCCTTTACTCTTTCCTCTTTCTCCTTTGGGTTGTCTTTCTTCTGCCTTGGGTATTTGTTCCTTCATTATTTTCCCCCCTCTGTGTTCTTGTTCGTACCCTCTGTGGGCCCCTAGCTCCCTTGTGGGCCCCTAGCTCCCTCGTGGGCCCCTAGCTCCCTTGCTTTGCTCCTCTTAGTATTTGACTGGCTCCACAACTACCATTACTACCTCCACCACCACTACTACTACTACTTTCTACCTACACTACTACTACTACCATCACCACCTTGCCTATATATACTCCCTCGTTCTCTCCTTTACGTGTGATGCTGCGTGTGATGCTGCGTGTGATGCTGCTGCGTGTGATGCTGTGTGTGATGCTGCGTGTGATGCTGCTGCGTATGATGCGTGTGATGCTGCGTGTGATGCGTGTGATGCTGTGTGTGATGCGTGTGATGCGTGTGGTGCTGCGTGTGATGCGTGTGATGCTGCGTGTGATGCGTGTGATGCTGCGTGTGATGCGTGTGATGCTGCGTGTGATGCGTGTGATGCTGCGTGTGATGTGTGTGGTGCTGCTTGTGATGCTGCGTGTGATGCTGCGTGTGATGCGTGGTGCTGATGCTGCGTGTGATGTGTGTGGTGCTGCTTGTGATGCTGCGTGTGATGCTGCGTGTGATGCGTGTGGTGCTGCTTGTGATGCTGCGTGTGATGCTGCGTGTGATGCTGCTGCGTGTGATGTGTGTGATGCTGCGTGTGATGCGTGTGGTGCTGCATGTGATGCGTGTGATGCTGCGTGTGATGCATGTGATGCGTGTGATGCGTGTGATGCTGCGTGTGATGCGTGTGGTGCTGCGTGTGATGCTGCGTGTGATGCTGCGTGTGATGCTGCGTGTGATGCGTGTGATGCGTGTGATGCTGCGTGTGATGCTGCGTGTGATGCTGCGTGTGATGCGTGTGATGTTGCGTGTGATGCGTGTGATGCTGCGTGTGATGCTGCGTGTGATGCTTGTGATGCTGTGTGTGATGCGTGTGATGCTGCGTGTGATGCGTGTGATGCTGCGTGTGATGCGTGTGATGCTGCGTGTGATGCTGCTGCGTATGATGCGTGTGATGCTGCGTGTGATGCTGCGTGTGATGCTGCTGCGTATGATGCGTGTGATGCTGCGTGTGATGCTTGTGATGCTGGTGTGATGCTGCTGTTGATGCGTGTGATGTGGTGGATGCGTGTGATGCTGCGTGTGATGCTTGTGATGCTGCGTGTGATGCTGCGTGTGATGCTGCTGCGTATGATGCGTGTGATGCTGCGTGTGATGCGTGTGATGCTGCGTGTGATGCGTGTGATGCGTGTGGTGCTGAGTGTGATGCGTGTGATGCTGCGTGTGATGTGTGTGATGCTGCGTGTGATGCGTGTGATGCTGCGTGTGATGCGTGTGATGCTGCGTGTGATGCGTGTGGTGCTGCGTGTGGTGCTGCGTGTGATGCTGCGTGTGATGCTGCGTGTGATGCTGCGTGTGATGCGTGTGATGCTGCGTGTGATGCGTGTGATGCTGCGTGTGATACTGCGTGTGATGCTGCGTGTGATGCGTGTGATGCTGCGTGTGATGCGTGTGATGCGTGTGATGCTGCGTTTGATGCTGCGTGTGATGCTGCGTGTGATGCGTGTGGTGCTGCGTGTGATGCTGCGTGTGATGCGTGTGGTGCTGCGTGTGATGCTGCGTGTGATGCGTGTGATGCTGTGTGTGATGCTGCGTGTGATGCATGTGGTGCTGCGTGTGATGCTGCGTGTGATGCTGCGTGTGATGCTGCGTGTGTCTCACCTGTGTGACAGTTAATTTTTTAAGGAGATAAAATAGTGTAGGTTATCTGAGCATTATTAATAAGCTACAGCTGTTGTGCCTTGTGCTGCTGCTCTCTGCATTAATTCTTGCAACTTCCTGCCTCAGGAGTTACTCAGTTTTTGTTTATTCTCCTGTACGTATATTTTAGTTACTAAGTGTACAGGCTTCCTCACTTGTCTCTGGCATCTTGTTCTTGGTGATGTCCTGGTCTGTCTTTCTTTACCTCGAGCATAAGACTGGGTTGGAACTATGGGCCACACATACACACACACACGCGCACGCACACACACACACACACACACACACACACACACACAGGGGCCAAGAGCTATGAATCGACCCCTGCAACCACAGCTAGGTGAGTACACCCCTCCCCACTTGCTCTCTCACTCTGCCCCACTCTCCCCGCACTCACTCCCCACCCTCCCCCTCGCTCTCCTCCCACTCTTTCCCCTCTTTTTTTTCCAATGCTTCTATCTCCTCTCTCTCTCTCTCTCTCTCTCTCTCTCTCTCTCTCTTTTCTCTCTCTCTCTTCTTTTCCCTCTCTCTTTCCCCTCTCTCTCCCTCTCCCTTTCCCTCTCTCTCCACCCTTCCCCCTCACTTTTTCCCCCTTCCCCATCTCTCTACCCGTTCCCCACAGCTCCCCCTCCCCCCCCTCTCTCTTTCCCATCTCCCTGCGCCCCCCCACACACACACCACACACAAAACACACCCCACCTACATGCACACACCTACAAACACACACACACACCCCACCACACACACACTCCTACAACACACACACTCCTACACACACACCTCCACACACACACCACAGCACACACACACACACACACACACACACACACACACACACACACCCCACACACCAAAACACATATACAACAGGCCTAGTGTCGAATCGACAAGTGCCGAGGACAAAATGGTAACTAACACATATTCCTCTCTTGACCTCCCACAGAACTGCAGGAGGCCAAGAGAGGAATATCAAGAGAGCAACAGAGCAATGGTGGACACACTGGCCGAGGTGGCAAGAAGAGCTCACTCGAGCACAGCAAAATTACTGGTTATGGGCGATTTCAACCACAGGGAGATCGACTGGAAAACCTGGAGCCACATGGGGGTCCCGAAACATGGAGAGCCAAGATGATGGATGTGGTACTGGAAAACCTTATGCATCAACATGTTAGAGACACTACCAGAAAGAGAGGGGAGGATGAACCAGCAAAACTGGAACTTGTGTTCACCCTGAGCAATTCAGACATTGAGGACATCACATATGAGAGGCCAGTTGGAGCTAGTGATCACATGGTTCTGTGTTTTGAATACATAGTAGAGCTACAAGCAGAGAGGGTAACAGGAGTTGGATGGGAAAAGCCAAACTATAAAAAGGGGGACTACACAAGTATGAGGAACTTCTTGCAGGAGGTTCAGTGGGACTCAGAAGTGTCCCTGTTAGCAGGTGATGTGAAGTTAATGAGGAGAATTAAATAAGATGAGGATCAAGTAGGACTTCAAAGAGACCTGGACAGGCTGGACACCTGGTCCCGCAACTGGCTTCTCGAATTTAACCCCGCCAAATGCAAAGTCATGAAGATCGGGGAAGGGCAAAGATGACCGCAGACGGAGTATAGGCTAGGTGGCCGAAGATTGCAAACCTCGCTCAAGGAGAAAGATCTTGGGGTGAGTATAAGACTGAGCACGTCTCAGGAAGCACACATCAACCCGATAACTGCTGCATGATATGGACGCCTGGCAAATCTGAGAATAGGGTTCCGATACCTTATTAAGGAATCGTTCAAGACACTGTACACCGTGTACGTCAGGCCCATATTGGAGTATGCAGCACCTGTTCGGAACCCACACTTGATCAAGCACGTCAAGAAATTAGAGAAAGTGCAAAGGTTTGCGACAAGGTTAGTTCCAGAGCTAAAGGGAATGTCCTACGAAGAAAGGTTAAGGGAAATCGGCCTGACGACACTGGAGAACAGGAGGGTTAGGGGAGACATGGCAGAAACATACAAAATACTGCGTGGAATAGACAAGGTGGACAGAGAGAGAATGTTCCAGAGAGGGGACACAGAAACAAGGGTTCACAATTGGAAGTTGAAGACCCAGATGAGTCAAAGGGATGTTAGGAAGTATTTCTTCATAGAGAAGTTAGGAAGTGTAATAGCCTAGCAAGTGAGGCAGTGGAGACAGGAACCATACATAGCTTTAAGATGAGGTATGATAAAGCTCATGGAGCAGGGAGAGAGAGGACCTAGTAGCACTCAGTGAAGAGACGGGGCTAGGAGCAGTATCGACCCCTGCAACCACATTTGAGTACAATTAGGTGAGTGTACACACACACACACACACATACACACACACACACACACACACACACAGTATATCAATAACAACACTGCAACTAGCCAAGGACTCGAACCCATGCTGCTTTGGCCTGCCTCATGGTGGTCGAAAACTCAGTGTGCCTTAATCCACTAGACCATACAGTCCTTAAGAATAGCGCATCCAGCGGAACTAGATCTTGTACTCACTACCCAAGGGCATACGATGGTGTGGATGACTCTAGGCTAATTTCATTCTGGTCCCTGTTTGGTGTACTAGTTCAACGAGCAGTATTTTATATTATTGTGCCCAAGAACGAGTGTTATTTATCAATAAAAACACTGCGACTAGCATGTTTTCGAGTCCTTGGCTAGTCGCAGTGTTGTTATTGATCAATACCATTCATTCGAGGGCACAATAATATAAAATACTGCTCGTTGTACTAGTACACCAAACAAGGACTAGAATGAAGTTAGCCTAGAGTCATCCACGCCATCGTATATCCCTAGGTAGCGAGTACAACATCCAGTTCCGCTGGCTGCGCTACTCTTAAAGATAGTATCGGTCCAGTGGATTAAGGCGTCATGAGTTTTCGCCCACCATGAGGCAAGCCAATGCAGCATGGGTTCGAGTCCTTGCCAGTGTTGTTATTGATCAATATCACTCGGTGATGGGCACAACAATATATATAGTGTATATATATAATATATATATATATATATATATATATATATATATATTTTTTTTTTTTTTTTCACACTGGCCGATTCCCACCAAGGCAGGGTGGCCCCAAAAAAGAAAAACTTTCACCATCATTCACTCCAAACACTGTCTTGCCAAAGGGGGCTTTACACTACAGTTTTTAAACTGCAAAAATTAACACCCTCCTTCAGAGTGCAGGCACTGTACTTCCCATCTCCAGGACTCAAGTCCGGCCTGCCGGTTTCCCTGAATCCTTCAAAAAATGTTACTTTGCTCACACTCCAACAGCACGTCAAGTATTAAAAACCATTTGTCTCCATTCACTCCTATCAAACACGCTCACGCATGCCTGCGGGAAGTCCAAGCCCCTCGCACACAAAACCTCCTTTACCCCTCCCCCAACCCTTCCTAGGGCCCACCCCTACCCCGCCTTCCTTCCACTACAGACTGATACACTCTTTTAAGTCATTCTGTTTCGCTCCATTCTCTCTACATGTCCGAACCCCCTCAACAACCCTTCCTCAGCCCTCTGGGGCAACAGTTTTGGTAATCCCGCACCTCCTCCTAACTTTCCCAAAATACGAATTCTCTGCATTATATTCACACCACACATTGCCCTCAGACATGACATCTCCACTGCCTCCAGCCCTTTTCCTCGCTGCAACATTTATCACCCACGCTTCACACCCATATAAGAGCGTTGGTAAAAAATATACTCTCATACATTCCCCTCTTTGCCTCCAAAGGGCAAAGTTCTTTGTCTCCACAGACTCCTAAGTGCACCACTCACTCTTTTTCCCTCATTTAATTCTATGATTCACCTCATCTTTCATAGACCCATCCGCTGCACGTCCCTCCCAAATATCTGAATACGTTCACCTCCTCCCTACTCTCTCCCTCCAATCTTTATATTCATCTTTATCACCTAATCTTTTTGTTAAACCTCATAAAACCCTTTCTCTTTTCCTGTATTCACCCTTTTAAATTTTTTTTTTTTTGCACACCCTACCAAATTTATCCACCAATCTCTGCAACTTCTCTTCAGAATCTCCCAAGAGCACAGTGTCCCTCAGCAAAGAGCAGCTGTGAAACTCCCATTTTGTGTGTGATTCTTTATCTTTTAACTCCACGCCTCTTGCCAAGCCCTCGCATTACTCTCTTACAACCCCAAACTATAAATATATTAAACAACCCCGGTGAATCACACATCCTTGTCTAAGGCCTACCTTTACTGGGAAAAAATTTCCCTCTTTCCTACATACTCTACTTGGAGCCTCACTATCCTCGTAAAAACTCTTCACTGCCTTCAGTAACCTACCTCCTACACCATACACTTGCAACATCTGCCACATTGCCCCCCTATCCACCCTGTCATACGCCTTTTCCAAATCATAAATGCCACAAAGACCTCTTTACCTTATCTAAATACTGTTCACTTATATGTTTCACTGTAAACACCTGGTCCACACACCCCCTACCTTTCCTAAAGCCTCCTTGTTCATCTGCTATCCTATCTCCGTCTTACTCTTAATTCTTTCAATTATAAAATCTACCATACACCTTTCCAGGTACACCAACAGACTTATCCCCTATAATTTTTGCACTCTCTTTTATCCCCTTTGCCTTTAACAAAGGAACTATGCATGCTCTCTGCCAATCCCCAGGTACCTTACCCTCTTCCATACATTTATTAAATAATTGCACCAACCACTCCAAAACTATATCCCCACCTGCTTTTAACATTTCTATCTTTATCCCCTCAATCCCGGCTGCCTTACCCCTTTCATTTTACCTACTGCCTCACGAACTTCCCCCACACTCACAACTGGCTCTTCCTCACTCCTACAAGATGTTATTCCTCCTTGCCCTATACAAACAAATACAGCTTCCCTATCTTCATCAACATTTAAAAATTCCTAAAAATATTCCCTCCATTTCCCAATACCTCTAACTCTCCATTTAATAACTCTCCTCTCCTATTTTAACTGACAAATCCATTTGTTCTCTAGGCTTTCTTAACTTGTTAATCTCACTCCAAAACTTTTTCTTATTTTCAAAAAATTGTTGATAACATCTCACCCACTCTCTCATTTGCTCTTTTTTTACATTGCTTCACCACTCTCTTAACTTCTTTTCTTTTTTCCATATACTCTTCCCTCCTTGCATCACTTCTATTTTGTAAAAACTTCTCATATCTAACTTTTTCTCCCTTACTACCTCTTTACATCATCATTCCACCAATCGCTCCTCTTCCCTCCTGCACCCACTTTCCTGTAACCACAAACTTCGCTGAACACTCAAACACTACATTTTAACCTAGCCCATACCTCTTCGACCCCATTGCCTTGCTCTCATTAGCCCATCTATCCTCCAATAGCTGTTTTATCTTTCCCTAACTGCCTCCTCTTTTAGTTTATAAACCTTCACCTCTCTCTTCCCCGATGCTTCTATTCTCCTTGTATCCCATCTACCTTTTACTCTCAGTGTAGCTACAACTAGAAAGTGATCTGATATATCTGTGGCCCCTTATAAACATGTACATCCTGAAGTCTACTCAACATCTTTTATCTACCAATACATTTAAACCAACAAACTACTGTCATTTCGCCCTACATCATATCGTGTATACTTATTTATCCTCTTTTCTTAAAATATGTATTACTATAACTAAACCCCTTTCTATACAAAGTTCAATCAAAGGGCTCCCATTATCATTTACACCTGCACCCCAAACTTACCTACCACACCCTCTCTAAAGGTTTCTCCCACTTTTGCATTCAGGTCCCCTACCACAATTAAATCTCTCATTTGGTTCAAAGGCTCCTATACATTCACTTAACATCTCCCAAAATCTCTCTCCTCCTCTGCATTTCTCTCTTCTCCAGGTGCATAAAACGCTTATTAGACCCACTTCTCGCATCCAACCTTTACTTTAATCCACATAATTTTGAATTACACATTCATATTCTCTTTTCTCCTTCCAAAACTGATCATTTAACATTACTGCTACCCCTTCCTTTGCTCTAACTCTCTCAAACCCAGTTTAACCCCCTTTATTTCCCCCCCGAAATCTCCTACCCCCTTCACTTTGTTTCCTTGGGCCAGGAACCAACTTTTTTTCATTCTAAATCAGAAATCATCGTTTTTGTCATCCGCACTACATCCACGCACTTTAAGCCCCCAGTTTTATAAAGTTTTTTTTCTTCCTTTTTTAGTAAAGTATACAGGAAAAGGGGGTTACTAGCCCATTGCCCCCGGGCTTTTTAGTCCCTCATACGACACGCATGGTTTAGGGAGGAAAATTTCTTTCCACTTCCCCATGGACAATAGAAAGAAATAAAAAAGAACAAGAGCTTTTTAGAAAAAGGAGAAAAACCTAGATGTATGTATATATTATATATGCATGTGCGTGCTGGAATTTGCCCAAAGTGTAAGTAGGAGTAAAAGATTCCCCTGTTATTTTAGGGGGTTTTATGAGAAGAAAAAAAAACCACAACCTACCATCATGTAAAAAGTTACGGTTTCTGTTTCCCCAAATCTGGCGGGACGTATATTCCCCGGGTGGCTGTCTACCCCTACAACCTTATATATATATAAATAAATAATATACACAAAAACCAAACATGGGCAAGGAAGAGGCCTTGGGGTGAGTATAATACAGAGAAATTTCCTGGGTCACATAAACCCAAAATAACCTCAGCATAGGGGCCCCTGGCAAACCTAAAACAGCATTCCGACTCTCAAAAAGGAATCTTTGGGGACCCTGTACACTGTGTACGTGGGGCCTTTTTGGGGTATCAAAACCAGTAAAAACCCCAAACCCCTACCCAACAGTAAGGAAATTTTAAGAAAGTGCAAAGGTTTGAAAAAGATATTTTCTCGACGCAAAGGGGGGATACCCTACGGGGAGGAAACGACTTGATACACTGGAGGACAGTAGAAAAGGGGGAGGAATGAAAACGACATAAAAAATATAGAGAAATCGAAAAGGGTGGACAGAGCGGATTTTTCCAGAGATGGGACACAGCAACAAGGGGCACAATTAAAAATTGAAGATTCAATGAATCACGGGTTTTAAGAAAGTATTTTTTCGTCACAGATTGTTAGGAAGTGGAATAACGGGGAATAAGTATGTGGGCAGGTCCCACCACTTTAAAAAAAGGTATGATAAAACTCTGAGCGGGAGAGGACCGAGTAGTGACCAGGAAGGGGCGGGTCCAGAGCTGGATTCAACCCCTGCAACCACAAGTGAGAAACACACACAACAGACAGACAAAAACAGCTATAACACACAGCTTTACCGACCCGAAACCAAAAACAGATGAGTACACACACTCGCCTAGAACGAGAACGCACTTTCCATGTCACATGATCGCACAAAAACCCCTAGGTTGAAGAGCCCGGGAGCATCAGATGGCACGGCAGGTAGACCAACTTTAATGACACAGTTACATAAATATGGCAGAGTTCCAAGTATTCCAAGATTGTATGCTTGTTCCAGCTTGCATACCCTTTTTGAAATTTTGAACAGCGAACACAAGGCAGAGTGATGACACTCCAGGAATACACCACCCCCATAGAGGGTTTTCCCCTTACGGAAGCCTCACAGCAAAAGAGAATATCTGCTTTTAAAAGGGTCTCTGATAAAAGCTTTCCTGTGAGGAACACATCTAACAGAAACTATCAAGGATAGTCCGGGGAACTAATCCTCTAGCTCACCCCCCTGAACCTAGGCATCTTCAAATTCCAAGAAACCAAAAGCTGTGTACATCCCCATAAAGGAACACAGATCCCACTGCCTGACTGCTTGGTAATGCGTTGACAAAGGATCAATTTTCTCATCACTAAAATTCTACTTTAGCTTTTGCTTATCAAAAACGTATTAAGGTCAAAAGATAATTGCCTGAGGCAGAGTTCTTGTCTCTGGTCTAGACAGGGCTAAGCAATGAAATACTGCAGCATCAACGTCTAAGCACAACAACGTTGGGGTAAACTTGCCCAAACTGGGTTACAACCACAAAAGTAGAGGGCAAGTAATCACCCTAAGATGAAAAAAGAGAAAAAAAGTAAAATTTTTAATCACAGAAAACCTCCCTTTAAAAAAACGCGAAAACAAGAAAGCCCCCTTTCTCAAATAAATCACTTCCCCAAGTAAATATCTCTTTTCAACAAGAAATGTAAAAAAAAAATTTACACCAAATTTTAAAAAAAAAAAAAAAAATAAAAAAAATTAAAAAAAAAGTGAAAATATGACAGTTTAAAAAGAGAAAAAAAATCCAAAGCATAATTTGAGGCCCGGGGAAAAAAAAATTCCTCAAATTTTAAAAAACTTTTGATCCATATTCTTGCCCACCACCACCTCCACATCACTAGATGCTCCAGGGAAAAACGTAAACATCTGTAAAATTTACCAGGGCTCTTTTTCCCATTTCATAATATGTCATACCCTTTTTCCGGTCAACTCATCCCCATGGTACAGGAAATCTTGGTAACACTGTTACTTCGCTGTTTCCTACAATTACTTCGGGAAATTCTTAGTGTTATCCTTGATCATTTTAAAATTATTGTTTTTTCCTTTTAGTTTTGATTAAGTTTTTTATATATCATATATTTCTATTTAAATATTAAACTTGTTTTATTTAAAAAAAAAATTTTTATCCTCTTTTTTGATCAACTAAGTTTAATACTTTATATTTTCTTTTAAAAAAGGGGAAAGGGAAAAATTCCCCCCGTCCCCGGTTCCTTCTTCACAATCATCACCTCACCCGAAAACCCTCACTACGCAACCCCTGCTGCCACCACTTCCACTGCCCCACCACCGGTGGACAGGGGGGGTGAAGCATCGGGGGCGGCGTCACCAGGAAAAATCCCAGGTGGAAGTAGGTCATGCTTATAGGTTAAGCAAGCTTTTGGGAATTTCCCAGTCTTTAAAAAAAAAAGCCCCCCCCTGCTCGTTTTATCGACTAAACACATTTACTCTGTGAGGGACTGATTTAACCTCAGACACTTTTCCTATTACGAACACAAGTTATTTGTTTTTACCTATACACCTGCCCTAGCTACACTTCATATAACTAACTAGGAATAACAAAAAGGGGCAAAGAGAAAACCTAATATTTTTTCCTCACCAAATCAATGTATAGCACTACTCGAAAAACAAAGTTTGCAAGCAAGAACAGTGGAATGTGACAACCCGACTTGAGGTAAGTCGCTGATGTTTTCATCACATCCCAGACATCGCTTAAAAACTCTGGCGGCTTCCTTTTGACTGGCGGGGTTTAACAAACTGTTTTAGTAACAATGGGGCCCCAAAGTCACACCCTTAACAGCTGGTTCACAATCGGGGGGCAAACCTAATGACGTGTGACATACGCGGAGTATGTTTTTTTTTTGCGGTTAAATGTAACTTATCAGGCATGCCACACACGCCACACTTCTTCTCGCTTTGGAGTAAAGGGAAACCTTTACTGGCGAAACGTTCCCCCAGTTATTACCCCAATGACGCACATTAATTGTTGGGTTTTTTGAAACCATTATATAATAAAACAAAATTTCAAATACCAAACCCCAAACCAAAGCACCAAACCCCAGAATTAAACCCTAAACATCAAACCACAAGCACCAAACCCCAAAAGAGGGCGCCTCTTCCGCCGTCAAGATTTTCTGCCTCTCACCTTCGGTAGTATGAAAGTCACCATGATGGTACTTCACCTTCACATTGTTTTGCACTATGGACGAGAACTCTACTCTCAGTGGTGCCTCCGACTCACCACCACAATACTCCTTCGTCGAGGATGCTGCGCTGATTACATCTCCACATTTTTCCAGTGTTTTTGCTGCCTCTGTATTCGAGTGAAGAAACATGATGGACGTAAATGCGCTGAATAAGCAGAAAGAAGGATGACAATATTGATCCAATGTATCGAAAATGTTTCCTGAGGACCCTGAATCTGCACACTCTGGAAAAGTGTAGAATTAGGGGAGGTATTGTAATGGAATGGTACACAATATCGACATGATGAAAATTAGACACATGAGTAACATCTGGGTATCTTTACTGTAGACGTTTTGCTATCCAGTGACTATCAATACTGGAATAAATGAAGGGGATATTAATAATGTGCTAAAAATATGTAACCAAGATAGGACTCGCAGCAATTGGTTCAAGTTGGAAAAAATAGATTTATGAAAGATGTAGGAAAGCGTTGGTTTGATAATAGAGTTGTAGATGAGTGGAACAAACTCCCGAGCAACGTCATTAAAGGGAAACCCTTGTGTAGCTTTAAAATTAGCTTAAACAAATAAAGAAGTGGGTTTGGGTCCGTGAGAGTTGAACTTACCTAGCATGGACCATCAGCACTGCTACGGTGCTCCTTCTCTTTTATGTTCTTATACTCTTAAGAAATGGCAAACATTAACCCATTTATAAAGTGGAAGACAAGACTTTAATTTTAAATTATAACCAAACCTTAGTTATAGGAAAATTGAAGATTTAGACACTTATGCAACATACGGGAATCGTTATTAAGGAAACGTTTCGCCACACAGTGACTTCATCAGTCGAATACAAAGCAGAAATGGGTTAGGAGAGGAGGAGTTCGAAGTAATCAGTCCTTCAGCCTGGATTCCAGGTTGAGGGACTGATTACCTCAAACTCCTGTTCTTCACCATTTTCATTTGTATTGGACTGATGAAGCCACTGTGTGGCAAAACGTTCCCTTAATAAACATTCCCATATGTTGCATAAGTGTCTCAATTTTCAATTTTCCTTACTTGAGGTTTGGTTATAATTTAAAATTAAAGCCTTGTCTGAAGATCAAGCGACAGTGCGGAGACTTAAATACTGTGGGAAGGAGAGGTGCACAGTAGTAGTAGTAGTGAGAATGTAACCTATCAACCTGTCGGTATTGTATACCATTTTGACATCCACCCTGTCAGACACTGCAACGTATGGCATCTTGTTACAGAAAACATCTGGAGTTTACCTGGAGAGAGTTTCGGGGGTCAACGCCCCCGAGGCCCGGTCTGTGACCAGGCCATCTTGGACAACTTTTTCAAGTGACAGTTGTTTGATCTGAGAGGGACTTGACCTCTCAGTGGCTACATTCTCACTACTACTACTCTGCACCTCTCCTTCCGACAGTATTCAAGGAGTACAGCTCCTCTCATGGTATAGAGAAGGTCTCCACGGCTTACTCCTTTTAACCTAAACGGTGAAGCATTTGGTCTAGAGCTTTATTCGCTTAAGTCAGCAGGAATTGTGGAATTTTCATTATACAGAAGTTCTCGTGTGTAGAGACTTCAAGTTTTCTAAGTCAACAGCCTAATCTCCTTAGAAAATAGAGGATGATTTAACTTTTTGTTCAACTGAATATTAAAAGTTCAGTCAACTAAGAAAGAAGGTCTTCTTAATTTATAAGTGGTGTATAAAATCTGTTTATATATAATTAAGAAAAAGGTACAACTAAATAACTGACGTCTTTAACGATATCTACTTTACATTAAAGATACATTTTACAAAGTTTTTTCGATCTCCTTATAACTTTATTACGATATAACTGGAGAATAATTCTCACTAAAACTCCCGTAGACTAACATCACATATGGTTTATAAAGTTTTTCGTAATAGGAACGAAGGAGCAAATCTGCATGTAGAAGCTCTGTCAGAGGGGACTGTAGTAAAAGAAAGAGCTAAGCTATATGAGGAGGCCCTAACAGACCACAGCAGAGCCCAGGGAAAGCTGAGAAGGGCAAATGACAGGCCACTGAGCCCAAGTACAATAGATAGTGAAACTGAAGAAAGGAAATCTGCAATGAAGGAAATTAAATCGAATCAGTGGATTCATAGAGATATGCAGTGGGAGAATGAAAGGGAGAGGTCAGTCTTTGTGTATGGGTTCCAGGAAGTTGAAGGGGGAACTTATGAAGCAAGAAAACAAGGGGAAAAAATGCAATCCAAAGCATCATAAAAGCAATAGGAGAAGATGACATGACCCAACTGGAAAATTTTCGGAGAAGAGGAGGGTTTGCAAAAAGAAGAACCTGGCCAGTGAAAGTGACTTTCAAGGCAGAATCAACTGAGAACAGGATCCTGCGGGAGAAAGCAGGACTAAGGGACATGCCGACATACTGGAAAGTGTATCTCGACCACGACAGAACACAAGAAGAAAGGCAAAAACTGAGAGAGATGATACAAAGGCGAGAGGAGGAAAGAGAAGAGAAGATGGAGATGGACAGGAGATCCCAGACTCAGGAAGATCAAATACAGCCTCCCTCACAACTACCTACAGAAGCCCCCAACCAGGCCAACCCCAGTGCAACCAAACATTCTAAACCAAAACACTCATGCCATATCCAATGCCCCCACTCACCCCATTACAAACTCCACCTCTACAGCAACCACCCATAGTTCCTTATCAGGTCTCCCACTGCCCCAATCCCAATATACCCCCCAGACCACAGTCTTAGAAAAGAAGTTGAAGGTGTGATATACAAATGCAGATGGAATAACAAATAAGTGTGAGGAGTGGCATGAAAGAATCAAGGAGATATCCCATGACATAATAGCACTCACAGAAACAAAACTCACCAGATAACAGACGCAATCTTTCCACCCGGATATCAAATCCTCAGGAAAAACAGAGGGAGGAGAGGGGGGGGAGGAGTTGCACTGCTCCTTAAAAACCAGTGGGGTTTTGAGAAAATGGATGGAATGGATGGCATGGGCAAAAGGGACTACTTAGTAGGAACAATCCAGTCTGAGGGACATAAGGTGATAATTGCAGTAATGTACAAACCGCCACAGAACTGCAGGAAGCCAAAAGAAGAATACGATGAGAGCAACAGAGCAATGGTCGACACACTAGCCGAGGTGGCCAGAAGAGCTAACATGGGAGGAGCAAAGTTACTAGTATGGGTGATTTCAATCACCCCATGGGGTCCCAAAACATGAAGAGCCAAGATGATGGATGTGGTACTGGAAAACCTCATGCACCAACATGTTAGAGACACTAAAAGAGAGAGAGGTGAGGATGATGCAACAAAACTGGACCATGTATTCACCATGAGTAGTTCAGACATCGAGGATATCATGTATGAAAGGCCCCTAGGAGCTAGTGATAATGTGGTTCTGTGCTTTGACTACATATTTGAGCTTCAAGTGGAGAGAGTAGCAGGAATAGGATGCAAAAAACTAAACTAGAAAAGGGGGGACTACTCAGGCATGAGGAACTTCCTGCAAGACATTCAGTGGGAGAGAGAACTGACAGGAAAACCAGTACAAGAAATGATGGACTATATAACAACAAAATGCAAGGAGGCAGAGGAGAGGTTTGTTCCCAAGGGAAACAGAAATAATGGGAAGAACAGAACGAGTCCTTGGTTCACCCAAAGGTGTAAGGAGGCAAAAACTAGGTGTACTAGAGAATGGAAAAGGTACAGAAGACAAAGAACTCAGGAAAATAAAGAGATTAGCCGAAGAGCCAGAAACGAATATGCACAGATAAGAAGGGAGGCTCAGTGACAATATGAAAATGACATAGCATCGAAAGTCAAGTCTGACCCGAAGCTGTTGTATAGCCACATCAGGAGGAAAACAACAGTCAAGGAACAGGTAATCAGACTGAGGAAGGGTGATGGGGAGTTCACAAGAAATGACCGAGAGGTGTGTGAGGAGCTCAACATGAGATTTAAAGAAGTATTTACAGTGGAAATCGGTACTCCAGGAAATCAGAACAGGGAGGTACACCAAGTGCTGGATGAGGTACACATAACCGAGGAAGAGGTAAAGAAGCTATGTGAACTTGACACCTCAAAGGCGGTGGGACCAGACATCTCTCCATGGGTCCTTTGAGAGGGAGCAGAGATGCTGTGTGTGCCATTAACAAAGATCTTCAACACATCCAATGAAACTGGGCAACTCCCTGAGGTATGGAAGACGGCAAATGTAGTCCCAATTTTCAAAAAAGGAGACAGACATGAGGCATTAAACTACAGACCTGTGCCACTAACGTGTATTGAATGCAAAGTCATGGAGAGATCATCAGGAGGATAGTGGTGGAGCACCTGGAAAGAAACAAGTGCATAATCGACAACCAGCACGGTTTCAGGGAAGGAAAATCCTGTGTCACAAATCTACTGGAGTTTTATGAAAAGGTGACAGAAGTAAGACAAGAGAAGGAAAAAGATCTGGGGGTGAGTATAACACCGAGCACATCTCCTGGGGCGCACATCAATCAGATAACTGCTGCAGTGTACGGGCGTCTGGCAAACCTATGGATAGCGTTCCGATACCTCAGTAAGGAATCGCTCAAGACTCTGTACACCATTCACGTCAGGCCCTTACTGGAGTATGCAGCATCAGTTTGGAATCCACACCTGGTCAAGACAGTCAAGAAATTAGAGAAAGTGCGAAGGTTTGAAACAACACTAATCCCAGAGCTAAGGGGATTGTCCTACGAAGAAAGGTTAGGGGAAATCGGCCGGACGACACTGGAGAACAGGAGGGTCAGAGGAGACATGATAACGACATATAAAATACTGCGTGGAATAGACAAGGTGGACAGAGACAGGATGTTCCAGAGATGGAAAACAGAAACAAGGGGTCACAATTGGAAGTTGAAGACTCAGATGAATCAAAGGGATGTTAGGGAGTATTTCTTCAGGCATACCTGGAGTTTACCTGGAGAGAGTTCCGGGGGTCAACGCCCCCGCAGCCCGGTCTGTGACCAGGCCTCCTGGTGGATCAGAGCCTGATCAACCAGGCTGTTGCTGCTGGCTGCACGCAAACCAACGTACGAGCCACAGCCCGGCTGGTCAGGAACCGTCTTTAGGTGCTTGTCCAGTGCCAGCTTGAAGACTGCCAGGGGTCTGTTGGTAATCCCCCTTATGTATGCTGGGAGGTAGTTGAACAGTCTCGGGCCCCTGACACTTATTGTATGGTCTCTTAACGTGCTAGTGACACCCCTGCTTTTCATTGGGGGGATGTTGCATCGTCTGCCAAGTCTTTTGCTTTCGTAGTGAGTGATTTTCGTGTGCAAGTTCGGTACTAGTCCCTCTAGGATTTTCCAGGTGTATATAATCTCTCCCGCCTGCATTCCAGGGAATACAGGCTTAGGAACCTCAAGCGCTCCCAGTAATTGAGGTGTTTTATCTCCGTTATGCGCGCCATGAAGGTTCTCTGTACATTTTCTAGGTCAGCAATTTCACCTGCCTTGAAAGGTGCTGTTAGTGTGCAGCAATATTCCAGCCTAGATAGAACAAGTGACCTGAAGAGTGTCATCACGGGCTTGGCCTTCGTAGTTTTGAAGGTTCTCATTATCCATCCTGTCATTTTTCTAGCAGATGCGATTGATACAATGTTATGGTCCTTGAAGGTGAGATCCACCGACATGATCACTCCCAGGTCTTTGACGTTGGTGTTTCGCTCTATTTTGTGGCCAGAATTTGTTTTGTACTCTGATGAAGATTTAATTTCCTTGTGTTTACCATATCTGAGTAATTGAAATTTCTCATCGTTGAACTTCATATTGTTTTCTGCAGCCCACTGAAAGATTTGGTTGATGTCCGCCAGGAGCCTTGCAGTGTCTGCAAGATTCGGGTGTCATCTGCAAAGGAAGACACGGTGCTGTGGCTGACATCCTTGTCTATGTCGGATATGAGGATGATGAACAAGATGGGAGCGAGTACTGTGCCTAATGGAAGAGAGCTTTTCACCGTAGCTGCCTCAGACTTTACTCTGTTGACGACTACTCTCTGTGTTCTGTTAGTGAGGAAATTGTAGATCCATCGACCGACTTTTCCTGTTATTCCTTTAGCACGCATTTTGTGCGCTATTACGCCATGGTCACACTTGTCGAAGGCTTTTGCAAAGTCTGTATATATTACATCTGCATTCTTTTTGTCTCCTAGTGCATCTAGGACCTTGTCGTAGTGATCCAATAGTTGAGACAGACAGGAGCGACCTGTTCTAAACCCATGTTGCCCTGGGTTGTGTAACTGATGGGTTTCTAGATGGGTGGTGATCTTGCTTCTTAGGACCCTTTCAAAGATTATGATATGGGATGTTAGTGCTATCGGTCTGTAGTTCTTTGCTGTTGCTTTACTGCCCCCTTTGTGGAGTGGGGCTATGTCTGTTGTTTTTAGTAACTGTGGGACGACCCCAGTGTCCATGCTCCCTCTCCATAGGATGGAAAAGGCTCGTGATAGGGGCTTCTTGCAGTTCTTGATGAACACGGAGTTCCATGAGTCTGGCCCTGGGGCAGAGTGCATGGGCATGTCATTTATCACCTGTTCGAAGTCATTTGGCGTCAGGATAACATCGGATAGGCTTGTGTTAACCAAATTTTGTGGCTCTCTCATAAAAAAATCATTTTGATCTTCGACTCTCAGTCTGGTTAGCGGCTTGCTAAAAACTGAGTCATATTGGGACTTGAGTAGCTCACTCATTTCCATTATGTCATCTGTGTAGGACCCATCTTGTTTAAGTAGGGGCCCAATACTGGACGTTGTTCTCGATTTTGATTTGGCGTAGGAGAAGAAATACTTTGGGTTTCTTTCGATTTAATTTATGGCTTTTAGTTCTTCCCGCGATTCCTGACTCCTATAAGATTCCTTTAGCTTAAGTTCGATGCTTGCTATTTCTCTGACCAGTGTCTCCCTACGCATTTCAGATATGACCTCTTTTAGCCGCTCTGTTATTCTTTTCCGTCGCCTGTAAAGGGAGCGCCTGTCTCTTTCTATTTTACATCTACTCCTCCTTGTGCATACATCGAGTGCCACCAAGTTAATCTGTTCTAGGCATAAGTTGGGGTCTGTGTTGCTCAGTATATCTTCCCAGCTTATATCGGTTAGGACTTGGTTTACTTGGTCCCACTTTATGTTTTTGTTATTGAAGTTGAATTTGGTGAATGCTCCCTCGTGACTAGTCTCATTATGTCGGTCAGGGGCTCCACGCATACATGTCTGAACCTCAATTATGTTGTGATCTGAGTATATTGCTTTTGATATGGTGACATTTCTTATCAGATCATCATTGTTAGTGAAGATGAGGTCTAGTGTATTCTCCAGTCTAGTAGGCTCTATTATTTGCTGGTTTAAATTGAATTTTGTGCAGAGATTTAAAAGCTCGTGTGAGTGTGAGTTTTCATCAGAGCTACCTCCTGGTGTTATTACTGCAACAATATTATTTGATATATTCCTCCATTTTAGGTGCCTTAAGTTGAAATCCCCCAGGAGCAAGATGTTGGGTGCAGGAGCTGGAAGATTTTCCAGACAGTGGTCAATTTTTAACAGCTGTTCCTGGAATTGCTGGGATGTTGCATCCGGAGGCTTGTAGACTACCACAATGACTAGGTTTTGGTTCTCGACCTTTACTGCTAAAACTTCCACTACATCATTTGAGGCATTAAGCAGTTCTGTGCAAACAAGTGACTCTGCAATGTACAGGCCAACCCCCCCCCCTCCTTTTGCCTGTTCACTCTGTCACATCTGTATAGGTTGTAACCTGGGATCCATATTTCGCTGTCCAAGTGATCCTTTATGTGGGTCTCAGTGAAAGCTGCGAACATTGCCTTTGCCTCTGCAAGCAGTCCACGGATGAAAGGTATTTTGTTGTTTGTTGCTGGCTTTAGACCCTGTATATTTGCAAAGAAGAATGTCATCGGACTGGTGGTATTGTTGGTACTGGGGGAAGGGGGAATTTTTTCCGGCATTAGTATCTGTATCTGTTGGTTTGGAGTGGACGCCATCAACTGTGGTTCCACTCCAGGAATGACTGGATTTGGTGTACGATTTCTGCCATTTCCTGCCATTTTTCCTTCCTGGCACTAAAAAAAACTCTCCCTCTTGAGTGGCTGTGGCTACCCAGGTTTTCCCATGGCCTGGATGTTTTGTATCTTTTTGTCCCCTTTAGATGGTGTGCCTGGCAATTTAAGTTATAGCACAGTCTTTCCTGTACTGAAGAGGTACACATTTCAGGGTGAAAAAGCTTACAGGAAGGGAGTTTGCATGTTCCTGTTGTCATATGGGCACGGCATTTTCTAGGGTGGTCATAGTTACACGTCCCGTCTGTTTTTCCAGATTTCCCATGTCTGCAGATACCAAGTGCATAGTATGTGCACAGGCTTGGTTTCCGTTTGCCTTGGGTTTCTGTAACTGAATTCCCTGTTGGTGCATGTTTCCCTGTCTTATTCCTATCCTCCCTAGCACCAACAATGGAGCTCCCACCAGTTGTTTTTGGTAATATATCCTCACTATTGCTAGTGGAGTCCTCTTGTTTGCTATTTCCTGTGGTATTTCTAGTTTGCAATATTGGTTTTATGTTATCTTTGACTACACTTGTTTCCCCTCTACGGCTCCTGTCCCCTATGAGGTCATTTATATGTATTCCTTCCTGCGTATAATTCCCGACTACCTGGACAAAATCTCCAGCTTCACCATCACTTTCTCCCAGGACAGCACCTCCAGCTTCACCATTACTGTCTCCCAGGACAGCACCTCCAGCTTCACCATTACTGTCTCCCAGGACAGCACCTCCAGCTTCACCATTACGGTCTCCCAGGACAGCACCTCCAGCTCCACCATTACTGTCTCCCAGGACAGCACCTTCAGCTTAACCATTACTGTCTCCCAGGACAGCACCTCCAGCTTCCCCATTACTGTCTCCCAGGACAGCACTATCAGCCCCACATTTACTGACTACCAGGACATCACCTCCAGCCTTACAGTTTCTGACTACATGGCCAGTATCAAGGGCAGTACCATTCAGCCCAGACTTTTTATGTTCCCATCTGTTGTAGAAAGCTTCCAGGTTTTCTATGAAAGCAGCTTTGATGTTATCCTCTTTTAATACCCTTGTGATTGTAGTCCACAGATTTATCTCATTTGGGCATACCCAAAAACACTTCCCTGTTTTAATACTGCTTGTAGCTAGTTCTTGGATATCTGCACAAGGGGCGTGACACCAATCTCCACAAAAATGACAATTTATCCATGTGGAAGCCAGTTTGTTTGATTGATTGCAGACTACACAGAGCTTCATAATGATTTGAATAGTTGATTTACTGTAATTCTACTAGCAGCCTCTTGAATACTCTATTAATAACCTCCTTAATTGAAGCTCTAGCCTGGTGGCTAAAGCTCCCGCTTCACACACGGAGGGCCCGGGTTCGATTCCCGGCGGGTGGAAACATTTGGACACGTTTCCTTACACCTGTTGTCCTGTTCACCAAGCAGCAAATAGGTACCTGGGTGTTAGTCGACTTGTGTGGGTCGCATCCTGGGGGACAAGATTAAGGACCCCAATGGAAATAAGTTAGACAGTCCTCGATGACGCACTGACTTTCTTGGGTTATCCTGGGTGGCTAACCCTCCGGGGTTAAAAATCCGAACGAAATCTTATCTTCTCTTATCTTACTTGTATATTGGACAGCTTACCGTGTACGTTCCTGATTTATATTTATTGCTTGTGTTTGATAAGGGCGCCTACAACCCCATCCGTTTACAGTCTGCTTTATTGTCCAATGAATAGAGTTGTCATGCAATGGAAAAGCCTAGAAAGTGACGTAGTGGAGGCGGGAGCCATACACAATTCTGCACAAGTGCTGCTCAACAAGTGCTGCACAACAAGTGCTGCACAACAAGTGCTGCACAACAAGTGCCCCCCAACAAGTGCTGCACAACAAGTGCCCCACAACAAGTGCCCCACAACAAGTGCTGCACAACAAGTGCTGCACAGCAAGTGCTTCACAGCAAGTGTTTCACAAGTGCTGCACAACAAGTGCTGCACAACAAGTGCTGCACAACAAGTGCTGCACAACAAGTGATGCACAACAAGTGCCCCCCAACAAGGGCTGCACAACAAGTGCCCCACAACAAGTGCCCCACAACAAGTGCTGCACAACAAGTGCTGCACAGCAAGTGCTTCACAGCAAGTGTTTCACAAGTGCTGCACAACAAGTGCTGCACAACAAGTGCTGCACAACAAGTGCCCTCCAACAAGTGCTGCACAACAAGTGCCCCACAACAAGTGCTGCACAACAAGTGCTGCACAACAAGTGCTGCAAAAGTGCTGCTCAACAAGTGTTGCTCAACAAGTGCTGCACAAGTGCTGCACAACAAGTGCTGCAGAACAACTGCTGCTCAACAAGTGCTGCAGAACAACTGCTGCTCAACTGCTGCTCAACAAGTGGTGCACAACAAGTGGTGCACAACAAGTGGTGCACAACAAGTGTTGCACAACAAGTGCTGCTCAACAAGTGGTGCACAACAAGTGCTGCTCAACAAGTGCTGCACAACAAGTGCTGCACAAAAAGTGCTGCACAACAAGTGCTGCACAACAAGTGCTGCACAACAAGTGCTGCACAACAAGTGCTGCACAACAAGTGCTGCACAAAAAGTGCTGCACAACAAGTGCTGCATAATAAGTGTTGCACAAGTGCTGCACAACAAGTGCTGCACAACAAGTGCTGCACGACAAGTGCTGCACAATAAGTGTTGCACAACAAGTGCTGCACAGTAGGTGTTGCAGCAACAAGTGCTGCACAATAAGTGTTGAACAACAAGTGCTGCACAATAAGTGTTGCACAACAAGTGCTGCACAACAAGTGGTGCAAAACAAGTGGTGCACAAGTGCTGCACAACAAGTGCTGCACAAGTGCTGCACAAGTGCTGCAGAACAAGTGCTGCACAACAAGTGCTGCACAATAAGTGTTGCACAACAAGTGGTGCACAACAAGTGTTGCACAACAAGTGCTGCACAACAAGTGCTGCTCAACAAGTGCTGCACAACAAGTGCTGCACAACAAGTGCTGCACAACAAGTGCTGCACAACAAGTGTTGCACAAGTGTTGCACAACAAGTGCTGCACAACAAGTGCTGCACAACAAGTGCTGCACAACAAGTGTTGCACAACAAGTGCTGCTCAACAAGTGTTGCACAACAAGTGCTGCTCAACAAGTGTTGCACAACAAGTGCTGCACAACAAGTGTTGCACAACAAGTGCTGCTCAACAAGTGGTGCACAACAAGTGCTGCACAACAAGTGTTGCACAAGTGTTGCACAACAAGTGTTGCACAACAAGTGTTGCACAACAAGTGCTGCACAACAAGTGTTGCACAACAAGTGCTGCTCAACAAGTGGTGCACAACAAGTGCTGCACAACAAGTGCTGCACAACAAGTGCTGCACAACAAGTGTTGCACAACAAGTGTTGCACAACAAGTGCTGCACAACAAGCGCTGCACAACAAGTGTTGCACAACAAGTGCTGCTCAACAAGTGTTGCACAACAAGTGCTGCTCAACAAGTGTTGCACAACAAGTGCTGCACAACAAGTGCTGCACAACAAGTGCTGCACAACAAGTGTTGCACAACAAGTGCTGCACAACAAGTGCTGCACAACAAGTGCTGCACAACAAGTGTTGCACAACAAGTGCTGCACAACAAGTGCTGCACAATAAGTGTTGCACAATAAGTGTTGCACAACAAGTGGTGCACAACAAGTGTTGCACAATAAGTGTTGCACAACAAGTGTTGCACACAAGTGTTGCACAACAAGTGCTGCTCAACAAGTGTTGCACAACAAGTGCTGCTCAACAAGTGCTGCACAACAAGTGCTGCACAACAAGTGCTGCACAACAAGTGTTGCACAACAAGTGCTGCACAACAAGTGTTGCACAACAAGTGCTGCACAATAAGTGCTGCACAATAAGTGTTGCACAATAAGTGTTGCACAACAAGTGTTGCACAACAAGTGCTGCACAACAAGTGTTGCACAACAAGTGCTGCACAACAAGTGTTGCACAACAAGTGCTGCACAACAAGTGTTGCACAACAAGTGCTGCACAATAAGTGCTGCACAATAAGTGTTGCACAATAAGTGTTGCACAACAAGTGGTGCACAACAAGTGGTGCACAACAAGTGCTGCTCAACAAGTGCAGCACTTGTGCTGTCGTCTTTGTTATTTTATCGTCTATCAGTTATTCTACCTTCCACAGTAATCCTCTTTTCCTTTCTATTTTCTCTTCTTATTTATCTCATCTACTTCCTATCTCCACTTGCTTCCCAAGATGGTCCAGTCTTCATCCTAAGATGGTCCACAGAGATGGTCTGTGATGGTCCAGTAGAGGCACTTACGTGAACAACAGGTATGGTCCTCGGAAATGGTCTGTGGTGGTCCAAGAGAGACAGTCAGGGGTGGTACCACCTAAGATGGACCAGACAGAGAGAGATATGGTCTATTATGGCCCATCAGAAGTGGTCCATGGGCGGCACCACTCTACTAAGATGGTACAGAGAGATGGTCCTTGATGGTCCTTGAGAAATGGTCCATGGGCTGCACCACCACCTTAATAAAATGATCCATGAAAATGGTCCATGAGAAATAGTCCATGAGCAGCACCACCTTCCTAAGATGTTAAAGAGAGATGGCCCATGACGGGCCATGAGAGATGATCCAGGAATGATTAAAACTTTCTTAGTTGGTCCATGATAAATGGTCCATGAGATATGGTCCAGGATTCTACATGGAGAGTATTTCTAGGGTCAACAATCCTTCGTCCTGGTCCATAGCCAGGGCTCTCAGTTGATAACTTCTTGATCAACCAGGCTGTTGCTGCTGGCCACACGCAGTCCAACGTACCGTCCATTACTTGGCTGCTTTGCAAATGACTTCAGGAACTTATCCGGTTCCCTCTTCCAAAGACATGATCCATACAAGTGTCAGGGGCCCAAGACTGTTCAACTGCCTGCCAGCATACATAAGGGGGATTGCCAGTAGACCCCTGCCTGTTTTCAAAAAGGTGCTGGACAGGCATCTAAAGTCAGTACCTGACTAGCCGGGCTGTGGTTTGTACATTGGTTTACATGTGACCAGGAGCAACAGCCTAGTTGATCAGGCCCTGATCTACCACGAGGCCTAGTCATTGACCGGGCCGCGGGGCCGTTGACCCCAGGAACACCCTCCAGATATGCACTCTCCAGGTGGTACCACCACCTTTCTCAGATGGTTCTGAGACATGGTCCATAATGGTTTATGGCAGATGGTCCACGAGCGGTACCGCTTCCTGCCCCAGATGGTTCTGAGACATGGTCCATAATGGTTTATGGCAGATGGTCCACGAGCGGTACCGCTTCCTGCCCCAGATGGTTCTGAGACATGGTCCATAATGGTTTATGACAGATGGTCCACGAGCGGTACCGCTTCCTGCCCCAGATGGTTCTGAGACATGGTCCATAATGGTTTATGGCAGATGGTCCACGAGTGGTACCGCTTCGTGCCCCAGATGGTTCTGAGACATGGCCCATAATGGTTTATGGCAGATGGTCCACGAGTGGTACCGCTTCGTGCCCCAGATGGTTCTGAGACATGGCCCATAATGGTTTATGACAGATGGTCCACGAGTGGTACCGCTTCCTGCCCCAGATGGTTCTGAGACATGGTCCATAATGGTTTATGGCAGATGGTCCACGAGTGGTACCGCTTCCTGCCCCAGATGGTTCTGAGACATGGCCCATAATGGTTTATGGCAGATGGTCCACGAGTGGTACCGCTTCCTGCCCCAGATGGTTCTGAGGCATGGCCCATAATGGTTTATGGCAGATGGTCCACGAGTGGTACCGCTTCCTGCCCCAGATGGTTCTGAGACATGGCCCATAATGGTTTATGGCAGATGGTCCACGAGTGGTACCGCTTCCTGCCCCAGATGGTTCTGAGGCATGGCCCATAATGGTTTATGGCAGATGGTCCACGAGCGGTACCGCTTCCTGCCCCAGATGGTTCTGAGGCATGGCCCATAATGGTTTATGGCAGATGGTCCACGAGTGGTACCGCTTCGTGCCCCAGATGGTTCTGAGGCATGGCCCATAATGGTTTATGGCAGATGGTCCACGAGCGGTACCGCTTCCTGCCCCAGATGGTTCTGAGGCATGGCCCATAATGGTTTATGGCAGATGGTCCACGAGCGGTACCGCTTCCTGCCCCAGATGGTTCTGAGGCATGGCCCATAATGGTTTATGGCAGATGGTCCACGAGCGGTACCGCTTCCTGCCCCAGATGGTTCTGAGGCATGGCCCATAATGGTTTATGGCAGATGGTCCACGAGTGGTACCGCTTCCTTGGAAGACCCTACTATATGTATTGCATCTTGAGAATTATCGCTTGTGTGAATAAGTCGTCCCTCCACCCAGCTAGCCAGCCAATGACTCGCCCAGCCAGCCAGCCAATGACTCGCCCAGCCAGCCAGCCAATGACTCGCCCAGCCAGCCAGCCAATGACTCGCCCAGCCAGCCAGCCAATGACTCGCCCAGCCAGCCAGCCAATGACTCGCCCAGCCAGCCAGCGAGTTAATCATTCAGTCAGCCAGTCATGACTCACCCAGCCAGCCAGTCAGTTAGTCACTCAGTCAGCCAGTCACAGTCATTCTGCAAACTTAATTAACAGGTGAAGCAAATACCTTAACATTACAGAAAGCAGGTCTCAACATGCAAGACTCTTACCACAGTTTGAATACCAGGCTTCACCAGCAGTTTATATATTAATGCAACCACGAAATTAGTAGTATTGATTCAGGTAAACTGCGGCCCGGCTGGTGATCGACCCTGTGTTGCTTTAGTCTGCCTTCTGGTGGGAAACGAGTCTTTCTCGGGGCACCCTGCCTTGGTGCGAAACGAGTCTTTCTCGGGGCACCCTGCCTTGGTGGGAAACGAGTCTTTCTCGGGGCACCCTGCCTTGGTGGGAAACGAGTCTTTCTCGGGGCACCCTGCCTTGGTGGGAAACGAGTCTTTCTCGGGGCACCCTGCCTTGGTGGGAAACGAGTCTTTCTCGGGCACCCTGCCTTGGTGGGAAACGAGTCTTTCTCGGGGCACCCTGCCTTGGTGGGAAACGAGTCTTTCTCGGGGCACCCTGCCTTGGTGGGAAACGAGTCTTTCTCGGGGCACCCTGCCTTGGTGGGAAACGAGTCTTTCTCGGGGCACCCTGCCTTGGTGGGAAACCGCTGTGTGTTAATGAAATAAATATGTTAATCGTGACTTTCACAAGGTAAAGCAAGAAGAGTCAACGATCCTGAGTTAACTTACAACCACCACCACCACTACTACTACCACCACTACTACTACCACCACTACTACTACCACCACTACTACTACCACCACTACTACTACCACCACTACTACTACCACCACTACTACTACCACCACTACTACTACCACCACTACTACTACCACCACTACTACTACCACCACTGTCTCTATACCACCACTACTACTACCACCACTGTCTCTATACCACCACTACTACTACCACCACTGTCTCTATACCACCGCTGCCCTAACTTTACTGCTTTCACTACCTCCCATTTAACCTCTCCACCACCCACTACTACTACCACCACTACTAACTACACCACCACTATACCACCACACCACCACTACTACCACACTACTACACCACCACTACTACCACCACTACTAATCACCACACTAACACCACACCACCAATACTACTACCACCACTACTACTACCACAACTACACCAATACTACTACCAAACTACTACCACACCACCACTACCACCACTACTACTACTACCACCACTACTACTACTACCACCAACACCACTACCACCACCACCACCACTACTACCATACACCACCACTACTACACCACCACACTAACACCACCACTACTACTACCACCACTACTACTCCACCACTACTAACACCACCACTGCTACTACCACTACTACTACTACCACCACTACTACTAACCACCACTACCACCACTATACTACCACCACATACTACCACCATATTACTACCACCACTACTACTACCACCACTACTAACCACACTACTACTACCACCCTACCACCACTACACACAACCACTACTACTACCACCACTACCACCACTACTATTACCACCACTACTATTACCACCACTACTACTACTAATACTACTACCACCACCACTACTACTACCACCACCGCTACCACCACTACTACTACTACCACCGCTACCACCACTCCACCACTACTACTACTAATACTACTACCACCACCACTACTACTACCACCACCACTACTACCACTACTACTACCACCACTACTACTACCACCACTATCACCACCATTACCACCACTACTACTACCACCACTATCACCACTACTACTCCCACCACTACCACTACCATCACTACTACTACCACTACTACTACCACCACTACTACCACACCACTACCACCACTACTACTACCACCACTATCCCACACTACTCCCACCACTACCACTACCAACATACTACTACCACTACTACTACCACCCTACTACTACCACCACTACCACCACTACTACCACCACCACTACCACCACTACTACTACCATCACTACTACTACCACCACTACCACCACTAACTACACACCACTACCCCACTACTACACACCACTACTAACTACCATCACTACTACTACACCACTACCACCACTACTACCACCACCACTACCACCACTAACTACCACACTACTACTACATCACTACTACTACCACCACTACTACTACCACCACTACTACTACCACCACTACTACCACCACCACTACCACCACTACTACTACCCCCACTACTACTACCATCACTACTAATACCACCACTACCACTACTACTACCACCACTACTACTACCATCACTACTACTACTACCACCACTACCACCACTACTACTACCATCACTACTACTACCCACCACTACCACCACTACTACCACCACCACTACCACTACTACCACCACTACTACTACCACCACTACTACTACCATCACTACTACTACCACCACTACCACCACTACTACCACCACCACTACCACCACTACCACCACTACTACTACCACCACTACTACTACCATCACTACTACTACCACCACTACTACTACCACCACTACCACCACTACTACCACCACCACTACCACCACTACCACCACTACTACTACCACCACTACTACTACCACCACTACTACCACCACCACTACCACCACTACCACCACTACTACTACCACCACTACTACTACCATCACTACTACTACCACCACTACCACCACTACTACCACCACCACTACCACCACTACCACCACTACTACTACCACCACTACTACTACCATCACTACTACTACCACCACTACCACCACTACTACCACCACCACTACCACCACTACTACCATCACTACTACCACCACTACTACTACCACCACTACTACTACCATCACTACTACCACCACTACTACCATCACTACTACTACCACCACTACCACCACTACCACTACTACTACCACCACCACTACCATCACTACTACTACCACCACTACCACGACTACTACCACCACCACTACCACCACTACTACCATCACTACTACCACCACTACTACTACCACCACTACTACTACCATCACTACTACCACCACTACTACCATCACTACTACTACCACCACTACCACCACTACCACTACTACTACCACCACCACTACCATCACTACTACTACCACCACTACCACCACTACTACCACCACCACTACCACCACTACTACCATCACTACTACCACCACTACTACTACCACCACTACTACTACCATCACTACTACCACCACTACTACCATCACTACTACTACCACCACTACCACTACTACTACCACCACCACACCATCACTACTACTACTACCACTACCACCACTAACCACTACTACTACCACCACCACTACCATCACTACTACTACCACCACTACCACCACTACTCCACCACCACCACTACCACCACTACTACTACCACCACTACCACCACTACTACCACCACCACTACTACTACCACCACTATCACCACTACTACTCCCACCACTACCACTACCATCACTACTACTACCACTACTACTACCACCACTACACTACCACCACTACCACCACTACTACCACCACCACTACCACCACCACTACCATCACTACTACCACCACTACTACTACCATCACTACTACTACCACCACTACCACCACTACTACCACCACCACTACCACCACTACCACCACTACTACTACCACCACTACTACTACCACCACTACTACTACCATCACTACCACTACCACCACTACTACCACCACCACTACCACCACTACCACCACTACCACCATCACCACTAAGAGGAACGGAGAGAGATACGCTCCAGTCCGCCCACAGTCTAGTTACTCCTTTTGCTTCACTTTATTCCTTCCATCAATCTGGTAATTATCCAACAGCTCCTGGACACTGATTGAATCAACTCCACAGCTTTAACTCACCGTCTCTTTCTCTAGAAAATGTATGGGTTTATTACTGAATATATAGGTTTATAGGGTATATATAGGCTTAAAGTGAAGGATGGTGATGGACCTGCCTAGTATGGACCAATAGGCCTGCTGCAGTGTTCCTCCATTCTTATGTTCTTAAAAATATTTCCGTTTTTAAATTATTTCTTTCTCTGACTTGCGAAATCTTAA
Organism: Cherax quadricarinatus; assembly: GCF_026875155.1. Lineage (NCBI taxonomy): Eukaryota > Metazoa > Arthropoda > Malacostraca > Decapoda > Parastacidae > Cherax > Cherax quadricarinatus. Next base: position 50,637,658 of record NC_069420.1, on the reverse strand, counting down.
TGACACGATTGCAAACAAACTATACCACGGGTGGGAATAGAACCCGCGGTCACAGAGTCACAAAACTCCAGACCGATGCGTTAGCCACTGGGCCAGCTGGCTACATGATTCGTTCAACTAGGTATATTTATACACCATTAGCTTAGGCACCACTGGGCCAGCTGGCCCAGTGGCTAGCGAGTCGGTCTGCAGTTTAATGACTCTGATCGCGGGTTCTATCCTCCCCGTGGTATGGTTTATTTCTCTATCCGTCTGTCTGTCTCTTTCACGAAAATATCCTCATAAATTATCTTTTCCTGGATGGGTGCGTGGAATCGGTAAGAACACAAAGAGAGAACACTGCAGCAGGCCTGTTGGCCCATACTAGGCAGGTCTATCTCAAACCCAATCCCACTTTAAATGTAGTTCAAGGGGTTAAAATGTAGTTTAAGGGATAATGTAGATAATTATTTCCTCATAATTTTAACTTCAATTATTGTAGAAATAATCGTGTAATTTTCCCACTCAGAATATATTTTCCCACTCAGAATATATTTCTCTTCCATCCACTCATTCTGTACGTTGAAGTATAACTAGTTAAGGGAGCTTTTGTTTCACTATATCAAATATGTAAACCGTACACTGCCTCTGTGTTTAATTTTGTGAAAAAAAAAAATCAATAAACGCCCTGTGAGTATCGTGAGCCACCAGGGTCCTCACTCCACTTCAGATGCTTTTCGAAATCATTTCCATCTCATAATTTTTTCTTTGTCTCAGTATAATTTCGGTTGTCGTACTTGGTGATGTTCCGTCTAAGTTCCTAAAAGATGGTGCTTCTGAACTGTCAATCCCTATTGCTCACATAATAAATCTATCAATCACCACTAATACCGTACCGGAGGGGTTCAAGGAGGCCAGAGTTACTACTATCTTCAAGAAAAATAGTAGGTCTGATGTAAGCAACTATAGGCCTGTTAGTATACTCAGTATAATATTTAAAATTCTAGAGAGGGCGGTGTATTCTCAAGTAGTTAAGTACCTTAATGACAACAACATTCTCCATAGCTATCAATCGGGCTTTAGAAGATCTTACTCAACCGATACCTCCCTTAATCTGATGGATTACCTGAGAACCGAATTGTCAAAGGGGAACCTCATAGATATGGTAACCTTAGACCTGCAAAAGGCCTTCGATACTGTCAACCACAATATATTATGTAATAAACTTCAAGCTATCGGTATAGGTTCTGTAGACTGGTTTAAAGTCCTACCTTAGCAACAGGAGACAAATAGTCAAAATCAACAAAACAGAATCAGAACCCCTGCCGATAACTTGTGGAGTTCCCCAAGGTAGTATTCTGGGTCCCTTATTATTCTTATGTTATGTCAATGATATGCCTATCAGTGTCAAGTGCAAACTCCTACTGTATGCAGATGACAGTGCTCTGTTAGTGTCAGGTAAAGACCCACAAGATATTGCTAATGTTTTAACACTGGAACTGGAGTCCTGCAGCAAATGGTTAGTAGACAACAAACTATCATTACACCTAGGGAAAACTGAAGCCATTCTCTTTGGAACGAATCATAAACTGAGAAGGGTAAATAATTTTTATGTTCAATGTAATGGGGAGCCCATCACTTTGGTTTCATCAGTAAAATATCTGGGAATCCCCTTTGACCCATGCATGTCAGGAGAATTGATAGGGAACAGTGTAGTAAAGAAAGCGAATGCCAGACTGAAGTTCCTGTATAGACAAGCACAGTGTCTACCTACTGAGGCTCGCAGGACCCTATGTCTAGCCCTTATACAATGCCATATGGATTACGCTTGCTCTTCTTGGTACTCTGCCTTGACAAAAAAACTGAAAGATAGACAGCAAATCACCCAGAACAAAATCGTAAGATTCATCCTGGGGCTGGGACCAAGAGAACATGTAGGCCAGGATGAATTACAGCAGTTGGATATGCTGAATGTTGAAGACAGAGTAAAACAACTGAAGCTAAATCATGTTTATAAAATTGCTCAAAAACAATGTCCAGAATATCTTGCTGTCAATTTTGTCAAGGTTGGGAACCAAAGCAATCATAGTACTAGGGGGAGAGAGCACAACTTTGTAGTACCCACAGTCATTGGCCAGGCTTCAAACACCTTTTATTGTACGGCAATAAAGGAATGGAACAGACTACCCGCACATGTCAAAGCCAGTCATAGCATGAACCAGTTCAAGAAGAGTGCCAAAAGGTGTCTGATGAATGTAGCTACAGAAAGGGAGGGGAATGATTTTCTATTTTTTAGCTAACATACGTGTAAATTTTACCTTATTCCTAGTAATGACCCTCGTATTGTAGATAGTCTTAATGACCCTCGTATTGTAGATAGTCTTAATGACCCTCGTATTGTAGATAGTCTTAATGACCCTCGTATTGTAGATAGTCTTAATGACCTTGGTGTAGTAGATAGTCTTTTTAGTATGATAATAAGATGTTATCTTCATTGTAGAATAATAAGAAAATATTATAACCTTTATATTATAATAATAAGGTAAAAGGACCCCAATGGAAATAAGTCACTCTGTCTGACTTTTTTGGGTTATCCCAGGTTCTCTACACATATGCTGCTATGTATGATAATTCTATGTAACTGTATTTGTGTATACCTGAATAAACTTACTTACTTACTTACAAGTACCCTCACAAAAAACTTTTTTTTCCTGCATTAATATTGGTAGAATTACCGACAATATGTAAAAGGACACAAGTGCAACTGTGGTATTTTATTGTGGCAACGTTTCGCTCTCCAGGAGGTTTATCAAGCCGTTACAAACAATACATAGACACATAGGGTCTCAGAGTGAGGTGTAATACTAGTGGTAGTAGTAGTAATATTAGTTGTTTTTTTCTGTGTATGGGGCAGACAATACTCAGAAATAATAATTCTCAAGCAATGTTAACTTCAGTGTCCATAAAAGTAACTAAATGGTTACAACTGACCTTAATTTTTAAGGGGGGTGGACCGGTAAGCCCAGCGGATGGCCTCGGTCAGATGACCTAAAGCTCCAACGGCGGGTCATCATCTAAGACCCACGTCAGGAAACACTTGTCCCGTTTCCTGACAAACCTTACCTAACCTAACCTTCAGTTTCCATTGCTGCTAAAGATTTCTGGAATACCAGACGATATCCTCACTGTCCTACCCAAGTCACAAGATGGAACATTTTAACATTAAGTTCGTAACTCAACCTTCATGGTGTAATATAACAAGGGAAACAACTCTTGAGGCAGTAGTATCCCCGAGGACACACTAAGGTAAACCAGTCTTATCCATACACATAATTCCTTTCTCAAACCTTTGTCTCTAATTTTCAAAGGAGAGATTACCTCAGTGCTGAAGAGTTCATAACGCATGAGAAACTTCAATGATCTTACTTTTATATGATTACAAGCGATAATAAGACCGAATGATCACTAACTGGATGGAATTTTATAGTATATCAGAGCTAAGCCACTTGTTCAGAAACAGCACAATTTCCAGGGTATTTATAAGCTGTTAATGTCTGAAAAATATAAAAATTTAGTAGTAGTAGTAGTAGTAGTAGTAGTAGTAGTAGTAGTAGTAGTAGCAGTAGTAGTCGTTGTAGTAGTAGTAGTAGTAGTAGCAGTAGTAGTCGTTGTAGTAGTGATAGAAACAGTAGTCGTAGTAGAAGTAGTAGTAGTAGTAGCAGCAGTATAGTAGCAGCAGTATAGTAGTAGTAGTCGTTGTAGCAGTGAAAGAAACAGTAGTCGCAGTAGAAGTAGTAGTAGTAGTAGTAGTAGCAGCAGTGTAGTAGTAGCAGTATAGTAGTAGTAGCAGTATAGTATCAGTATAGCATGAAGCTAAGTGTGGCTCCTGAAGCTGTTCTGTGCGACTCCTGAAGCTGTGTGCGGCACCTGAAGCAGTTCTGTGTGGCTCCTGAAGCTGTTCAGTGAGGCTCCTGAAGCTGTTCAGTGCGGCTCTTGAAGCTGTTCCGTGCGGCTCCTGAAGCTGTTTTGTGCGGCTCCCGTAGCTGCTCTGTGCTGCTCCTGAAGCTGCTCTGTGTGGCTCCTAAAGCTGTTCTGTGCAGCTCGGGTAGTTGCTCTGTGCGGCTCCTGAAGCTGCTCTGCGTGGCTCCTGAAGCTGTTCTGTGTAGCTCCCGTTGCTGCTCTGTGCGGCTCCCGTAACTGCTCTGTGCGGCTCCTGAAGCTGTTCTGTGCTGCTCCCGTAGCTGCTCTGTGCGACTCCTGGAGCTGCTCTGTCCGGCTCCTGAAGCTGTTCTGTGCGGCTCCCGTAGCTGTTCCGTGCGGCTCTCGTAGCTGCTCTGTGCGACTCCTGAAGCTCTGTCCGGCTCCTGAAGCTGTTCTGTGCGGCTCCCGTAGCTGCTCTGTGCGGCTCCTGTAGCTGTTCTGTGCTGCTTCTGAAGCTGTGTGTGGCTCCTGAAGCTGTTCTGTGCGGCTCCTGAAGCTGTGTGTGGCTCCTGAAGCTGTTCTGTGCGGATCCTGAAGCTGTGTGTGGCTCCTGAAGCTGTTCTGTGCGGCTCTTGAAGCTGTTCTGTGCGGCTCCTGAAGCTATGTGTGGCTCCTGAAGCTGTTGTGTGCGGCTCCTGAAACTGGGTGTCGCTCCTGAAGCTGTTCAGTGCGGCTCCTGAAGCTGTTCTGTGCGGCTCTTGAAGCTGTTCTGTGCGGCTCCTGAAGCTATGTGTGGCTCCTGATGCTGTTCTGTGCGGCTCCTGAAGCTGTTCTCTTTGGCTCCTAAAGCTGTTCTGTGCGGCTCCTGAAGCTGTTCTGTGCGGCTCCTGAAGCTGTTCTGTGCGGCTCCTGAAGCTGTTCTCTGTGGCTCCTGAAGCTGTTCTGTGCGGCGCCTGAAGCTGTTCTGTGCGGCTCCTGAAGCTGTGTGGGGCTCCTGAAGCTGTTCTGTGCGGCTCCTGATGCTAGGTGTGGCTCCTGAAGCTGTTCTGTGCTGCTCCTGAAGCTATGTGAGGCTGCTGAAGCTGTTCTCTGTGGCTCCTGAAGCTGTTCTGTGCAGCTCCAAAAACTGTTCTCTGTGGCTCCTGAAGCTGTTCTGTGCGGCTGCTGAAGCTGTGTGTGGCTCCTGAAGCTGTTCTGTGCGTCTCCTGAAGCTGTGTGTGGCTCCTGAAGCTGTTCTGTGCGGCTCCTGAAGCTGTGTGTCGCTCCTGAAGGTGTTCTATGCGGTTTTTGAAGCTGTTCTGTGCGGCTCCTGAAACTATGTGTGGCTCCTGAAGCTGTTCTGTGCGGCTCCTGAAGCTGTTTGTCGCTCCTGAAGCTGTTCAGTGCGGCTCATGAAGCTGTTCTGTGCGGCTTCTGAACCTGTGTGTCGCTCCTGAAGCTAATCAGTGCGGGTCATGAAGCCGTTCTGTGCGGCTCCTGAAGCTGTGTGTGGCTCCTGAAGCTGTTCTGTGCGGCTCCTGAGGCTATGTGTGTCTCCTGAAGCTGTTCTGTGCGGCTCCTGAAGCTATGTGTGGCTAATGAAACTGTTCTGTGCGGCTCCTGAAGCTGTGTGGTTCCTGAAGCTGTTCTGTGCGGCTCCTAAAGCTGTTCTGTGCGGCTCCTGAAGCTGTTCTGTGCGGCTCCTGAAGCTGTTCTGTGCAGCTCCAGAAGCTGTTCTGTGCAGCTCCAGAAGCTGTTCTCTGTGGCTCCTGAAGCTGTTCTGTGTAGCTCCTGAAACTGTTCTGTGCGGCTCCTGAAGCAGTGTGTGGCTCCTGAGGCTGTTCTGTTCGGCTCCTGAAGCTGTATATGCGGCTCCTGAAGCTGTGTGTGGCTCTTGAAGCTGTTCTGTGAGGCTCCTTAAGATGCGTGTGGCTCCTGAAGCTGTTCAGTGCGGCTCCTGAAGCTGTTCTCTGCGGCTCGTGAAGCTGTGTGTGGCTCCTGAAGCTGTTCTGTGCGGCTCCTGAAGCTGTTCTGTGCGGCTCCTGAAGCTATTCTGTGCGGCTCCTGAAGCTATGTGTGGCTCCTGAAGCTGTTCTGTGCGGCTCCTGAAGCTGTTCTTTGCGGCTCTTGAAGCTTTGTGTGTGGCTCCTGAAGCTGTTCTGTGCGGCTTCTGAAGCTATGTGTGGCTCCTGAAGCTGTTCTGTGCGGCTCCTGAAGCTGTTCTTTTAGGATCCTGAAGCTGTTCTGTGCGGCTCCTGAAGCTGTTCTCTGTGGCTCCTGAAGCTGTTCTGTGCGGCTCCTGAAGCTGTTCTGTGCGGCTCCTGAAGCTGTGTGGGGTTCCTGAAGCTGTTCTGTGCGGCTCCTGATGCTAGGTGTGGCTCCTGAAGCTGTTCTGTGCTGCTCCTGAAGCTATGTGAGGCTGCTGAAGCTGTTCTCTGTGGCTCCTGAAGCTGTTCTTTGCAGCTCCAAAAGCTGTTCTCTGTGGCTCCTGAAGCTGTTCTGTGCGGCTCCTGAAGCTGTTCTGTGCGGCTCCTGAAACTATGTGTGGCTCCTGAGGCTGTTCTGTGCGGCTCCTGAAGCTGTTCTGTGCGGCTCCTGAAGCTGTGTGGGGCTCCTGAAGCTGTTCTGTGCGGCTCCTGATGCTAGGTGTGGCTCCTGAAGCAGTTCTGTGCGGCTCCTGAAGCTATGTGAGGCTACTGAAGCTGTTCTCTGTGGCTCCTGAAGCTGTTCTGTGCAGCTCCTTAAGCTGTTTTCTGTGGCTCCTGAAGCTGTTCTGTGCGGCTGCTGAAGCTGTGTGTGGCTCCTGAAGCTGTTCTGTGAGGCTCCTGAAGCTGTTCTGTGCGTCTCTTGAAGCTGTGTGTCGCTCCTGAAGCTGTTCTGTTCGGCTTCTGAAGCTGTGAGTGGCTCTTGAAGGTGTTCTGCGCAGCTCCTGAAGCTGTGTGTGCGGCTCCTGAAGCTGTGTGTGGCTCTTGAAGCTGTTCTGTGCGGCTCTTGAAGCTGTGTGTGGCTCTTGAAGCTGTTCTGTGCGGCTCCTGAAGCTGTTCTGTGCGGCTCCTGAAGCTATTCTGTGCGGCTCCTGAAGCTATGTGTGGCTCCGGAAGCTGTTCTGTGCGGCTCCTAAAGCTGTGTGTGGCTCCTTAAGCTTTTCTGTGGAGCTCCTGAAGCTATGAGTGGCTCCTGAGTCTGTTCTGTGCGGCTTCTGAAGCTGTTCTGTGCGGCTCCTAAAGCTGTTTTGTGCGGCTCCTGATGCTAGGTGTGGCTCCTGAAGCAGTTCTGTGCGGCTCCTGAAGCTGTTCTCTGTGGCTCCTGAAGCTGTTCTGTGCAGCTCCTGAAGCTGTTCTCTGTGGCTCCTGAAGCTGTTCTGTGCGGTTGCTGAAGCTGTGTGTGGCTCCTGAAGCTGTTCTGTGTGGCTCCTGAAGCTATGTGTGGCTTCTGAAGCTGTTCTGTGCGGCTCCTGAAGCTGAGTGTGGCTCCTGAATCTGTTCTGTGCGGCTGCCAAAGCTGTACTGTGCTGCTCTTGAAGCTGTGTGTGGCTCCTGAAGCTGTTCTGTGCGGCTCCTTATGCTGTGTGTGGCTCCTGAAGCTGTTCTGTGCGGCTCCTGAAGCTGTTCTGTGCAGATCCTAATGCTGTTCTGTGCGGCTCTTGAACCTGGTGCGTGTGGCTCCTGAAGCTGTTCTGTGCGGCTCCAGAAGCTGTGTGGGGCTCATGAAGCTGTTCTGTGCGGCTCCTTAAGCTGCTGTGTGTGGCTCCTGAAGCTGTTCTCTGCGGCTCCTGTAGCTGTTCTGTGCGGCTCCTGAAGCTGTTCTGTGCGGCTCTTGAAGCTGTTCTGTGCGGCTCTTTAAGCTGTTCTGTGTGGCTCCTGAAGCTGTTCTGTGGGGCTCCCGTAGCTGCTCTGTGCTGCTCCTTAAGGTGCTCTGTGTGGCTCCTGAAGCTGTTCTGAGCGACTCCCGTAGCTGCTCTTTGCGGCTCCTGATGCTTCTCTGTGTGGCTCCTGAAGCTGTTACGTGTTGCTCCCGTAGCTGCTCTGTGCGGCTCCCGTAGCTGCTCTGTGCGGCTCGTGAAGCTGCTCTGTGCGGCTCCAGTAGCTGCTCTGTGCGGCTTCCGTAACTGCTCTCTGCGGCTCCTGAAGCTGTTCTGTGCTGCTCCCGTAGCTGCTCTGTGCGATGCCTGAAGCTGCTCTGTCCGGCTCCTGAAGCTGTTCTGTGCGGCTCCCGTAGCTGTTCTGTGCTGCTCTCGTAGCTGGTCTGTGGGACTCCTGAAGCTCTGTCCGGCTCCTGAAGGTTTTCTGTTCGGCTCCCGTAGCTGCTCTGTGCGGCTCCCGTAGCTGCTGTGTGCTGCTCCCGTAGCTGCTCTGTGCGACTCCTGAACGTTCTCTGTCCGGCTCCTGAAGCTGTTCTGTGCGGCTTCCATAGCTGCTCTTTGCAGCTCCCTCAGCTGTTCTGTGCAGCTCCTGAAGCTGTGTGTAGCTCCAGAAGCTGTTCTGTGCGGCTCCTGAAGCTATGTGTGGCTCCTGAAGCTATTCTGTGCGGCTCCTGAAGGTGCTGTTTGTTGCTCGTGAAGCTGTTCTGTGCGGCTCCTGAAGCTGTGAGTGGCTCCTGAAGCTGTTCTGTGCAGCTCTCGAAGCTGTTCTGTGCGGCTCTTCAAGCTGTGTGTGGCTCCTGAAGCTGTTCTGTGCGGCTCCTGAAGCTGTTCTGTGCGGATCCTAAAGCTGTTCTGTGCGGATCCTAAAGCTGTTCTTTGCGGCTTCTGAAGCTGTGTGTGTGGCTCCTTAAGCTGTTCTTTGCGGCTCCTGAAGCTGAGTGTGGCTCCTGAAGCTGTTATGTGCGGCTCCTGAAGCTGTTCTGTGCGGCTCCTGAAGCTGTGTGCGGCTCCTGAAGCTGTTCTGTGCGGCTCCTGAAGCTGTTCTGTGCGGCTCCTGAAGCTGTTCTGTGCGGCTCTTGAAGCTGTTCTGTGCGGCTCCTGAAGCTGTTCTGTGCGGCTCCTGAAGCTGTTCTGTGCGAATCCTAAAGCTGTTCTGTGCGGCTCGTGAAGCTGCTGTGTGTGGCTCCTGAAGCTGGACTGTGCGGCTCCTGAAGCTGTGTGGGGCTCCTAAAGCTGTTCTGTGCGGCTCCTGAAGCTGTTCTTTGCTTCTCCTGAAGCTGTGTGTGTGGCTCCTTAAGCTGTTCTGTGCGGCTCCTGAAGCTACGTGTGGCTCCTGAAGCTGTGTGCGGCTCCTGAAGCTGTTCTGTGCGGCTCCTGAAGCTGTTCAGTGCGGCTCCTGAAGCTTTTCAGTGCGGCTCTTGAAGCTGTTCTGTGCGGCTCCTGAAGCTGTTCTGTGCGGCTCCCGTAGCTGCTCTGTGCTGCTCCTGAAGCTGTTCAGTGCGGCTCCTGAAGGTGTTCAGTGCGGCTCTTGAAGCTGTTCTGTGCGGCTCCCGTAGCTGCTCTTTGCGGCTCCCGTAGCTGCTCTGTGCTGCTTCTGACGCTGTGTGTGGCTCATGAAGCTGTTCAGTGCGGCTCTTGAAGCTGTTTTGTGCGGCTCCTGAAGCTGTTCTGTGCGGCTCCCGTAGCTGCTCTGTGCTGCTCCTGAAGCTGCTCTGTGTGGCTCCTGAAGCTTTTCTGTGCGGCTCGGGTAGTTGCTCTGTGCGGCTCCTGAAGCTGCTCTGTGTGGCTCCTGATGCTGTTCTGTGTAGCTCCCGTTGCTGCTCTGTGCGGCTCCCGTAACTGCTCTGTGCGGCTCCCGTTGCTGCTCTGTGCGGCTCCTGAAGCAGTTCTGTGCTGCTCCCGTAGCTGCTCTGAGCGACTCCTGAAGCCGCTCTGTCCGGCTCCTGAAGCTGCTCTGTGCGGCTCCCGTAGCTGTTCTGTGCGGCTCTCATAGCTGCTCTGTGCGACTCCTGAAGCTCTGTCCGGCTCCTGAAGCTGGTTTGTGCGGCTTCCGTAGCTGGTCTGTGCGGCTCCCGTAGCTGCTCTGTGCTGCTTCTGAAGCTGTGTGTGGCTCCTGAAGCTGTTCTTTGCGGCTCCTGAAGCTGTGTGTCGCTCCTGAAGCTGTTCTGTGCGGCTCTTGAAGCTGTTCTGTGCGGCTCCTGAAGCTGTTCTGTGCGGCTCTTGAAGCTGTTCTGTGCGGCTCCTGAAGCTATGTGTGGCTCCTGAAGCAGTTCTGTGCGGCTCCTGAAGCTGTGAGTGGCTCCTGAAGCTGTTCTGTGCGGCTCCTGAAGCTGTGTGTGCGGCTCCTGGAACTGTTCTGTGCGGCTCCTGAAGCTGTGTGTCGCTCCTGAAGCTGTTCAGTGCGGCTCCTGAAGCTGTTCTGTGCGGCTCCTGAAGCTGTGTGTCGCTCCTGAAGCTGTTCAGTGCGGCTCCTGAAGCTGTTCTGTGCGGCTCCTGAAGCTGTGTGTGGCTCCTGAAGCTGTTCTGTGCGGCTCCTGAAGCTGTTCTGTGCGTCTCTTGAAACTGTTCTGTGCGGCTCCTGAGCCTGTGTGTGTCTCCTGAAGCTGTTCTGTGCGCCTCCTGAAGCTGTGTGTGGCTCCTTAAGGTCTGTGCGGCTCCTGAAGCTATGTGTTGCTGCTGAAGCTGTTCTGTGCGGCTCCTGAAGCTGTGTGTGGCTCCTGACGCTGTTCTGTGCAGCTCCTGAAGCTGTGCGTGGCTCCTGAAGCTGTTCTGTGCGGCTCCTAAAGCTGTTCTTTACGGCTCCTGAATCTATGTGTGGCTCCTAAAGCTGTTCTGGGCGGCTCCTGAAGCTATGTGTGGCTCCTGAAGCTGTTCTGTGCGGCTCCTGAAGCTGTTCTCTGTGGCTGCTGAAGCTGTTATGTGCGGCTCCTGAAGCTGTTCTCTGTAGCTCCTGAAGCTGTTCTGTGCTGCTGCTGAAGCTGTGTGTGGCTCCTGAAGCTGTTCTGTGAGGCTCCTGAAGCTGGGAGTGGCTCCTGAAGCTGTTCTGTGCGGCTCCTGAAGCTGTGTGTGGCTCCTGAAGCTGTTCTGTGCGGCTCCTGAAGCTGTGTGTGGCTCCTGAAGCTGTTCTGTTCGGCTCCTGAAGCTGTGAGTGGCTCCTGAAGCTGTTCTGTGCGGCTCCTGAAGCTGTGTGTGCGGCTCCTGAAGCTGTGAGTGGCTCCTGAAGCTGTTCTGTGCGGCTCCTGAAGCTGTGTGTGCGGCTCCTGAAGCTGTGTGTGGCTTTTGAAGCTGTTCTGTGAGGCTCCTTAAGCTACGTGTGGCTCCTGAAGCTGTTCAGTGCGGCTTCTGAAGCTGTGTGTGGCTCCTGAAGCTGTTATGTGCGGCTCCTGATGCTGCGTGTGGCTCCTGAAGCTGGTCTGTGCGGCTCTTGAAGCTTTGTGTGGCTCCTGAAGCTTTTCTGTGCGGCTTCTGAAGCTGATCTGTGCGGCTCCTGAAGCTATTCTGTGCGGCTCCTGAAGCTATGTGTGGCTCCTGAAGCTGTTCTGTGTAGCTCCCGTTGCTGCTCTGTGCGGCTTCTGTAACTGCTCTGTGCGGCTCCCGTAGCTGCTCTGTGCGACTCCTGAAGCTGTTCTGTGCTGCTCCCGTAGCTGCTCTGTGCGACTCCTGAAGCTGTTCTGTGCCTCTCTCGTAGCTGCTCTGTGCGACGCCTGATGCTGCTCTGTCCGGCTCCTGAAGCTGTTCCGTGCGGCTCCCGTAGCTGTTTTGTGCGGCTCTCGTAGCTGCTCTGTGCGACTCCTGAAGCTCTCTCCGGCTCCTGAAGCTGTTCTGTGCGGCTCCCGTAGCTGCTCTGTGCGGCTCCCGTAGCTGTTCTGTGCTGCTTTTGAAGCTGTGTGTGGCTCCTGAAGCTGTTCTGTGCGGCTCCTGAAGCTGTGTGTGGCTCCTGAAGCTGTTCTGTGCGACTCCTGAAGCTGTGTGTGGCTCCTGAAGCTGTTCTGTGCGGCTCCTGAAGCTGTGTGTCGCTCCTGAAGGTGTTCTGTGCGGCTCTTGAAGCTGTTCTGTGCGGCTCTTGAAGCTGTGTGTGGCTCCTGAAGCTGTTTTGTGCGGCTCCTGAAGCTGTGTGTCGCTCCTGAAGCTGTTCAGTGCGGCTCCTGACGCTGTTCTGTGCGGCTCCTGAAGCTGTGTGTCGCTCCTGAAGCTGTTCAGTGCGGCTCCTGAAGCTGTTCTGTGCGGCTCCTGAAGCTGTGTGTTTCTCCTGAAGCTGTTCTGTCCGGCTCCAGAAGCTGTTCTGTTCGTCTCTTGAAGCTGTTCTGTGCGGCTCCTGAGGCTATGTGTGTCTCCTGAAGCTGTTCTGTGCGGCTCCTGAAGCTGTGTGTGGCTCCTTAAGGTCTGTGCGGCTCCTGAAGCTATGTGTGGCTCCTGAAGCTGTGTGTGGCTCCTGAAGCTGTTCTGTGCGGCTCCTAAAGCTGTTCTGTGCGGCTCCTGAAGCTGTTTTGTGCGGCTCCTGAAGCTATGTGTGGCTCCTGAAGCTGTTCTGTGCGGCTCCTGAAGCTGTTCTGTGCGGCTCTTGAAGCTATATGTGGCTCCTGAAGCTGTTCTGCGCGGCTCCTAAAGCTGTTCTGTGCGGCTCCTGAAACTGTTCTCTGCGGCTCCTGAAGCTGTGTGTGGCTCCTGAAGCTGTTCGGTGCGGCTCCTGAAGCTATGTGTGGCTCCTGAAGCTGTTCTGTGCGGCTCCTGAAGCTATGTGTGGCTCCTGAAGCTGTTCTGTGCGGCTCCTGAAGCTATGTGTGGCTCCTGAAGCTGTTCTGTGCGGCTCCTGTGGCTGTGTGTGGCTCTTGAAGTTGTTCATTGCGGCTCCTGAAGCTGTTCTGTGCGGCTCCTGAAGCTGTGTGTGGCTCCTGAAGCGGTTCTGTGCGGCTACTGAAGCTGTGTGTGGCTCCTGAAGCTGTCCTGTGCGGCTCCTGAAGCTATTCTGTGCGGCTCCTGAAGCTATGTGTGGCTCCTGAAGCTGTTCTGTTCGGCTTATGAAGCTGTGTGTGGCTCCTTAAGCTGTTCTGTGCGGCTCCTGAAGCTATGTGTGGCTCCTGAAGCTGTTCTGTGCGGCTCCTGAAGCTATGTGTGGCTCCTGAAGCTTGTTCTGTGCAGCTCTTGAAGCTGCTGTTTGTGGCTCCTGAAGCTGTTCTGTGCGGCTCCCGAAGCTGTGTGTGGCTCCTGAAGCTTTTCTGTGCGGCTCCCGAAGCTGTTCTGTACGGATCCTAAAGCTCTTCTGTGCGGCTCCTGAAGCTGCTGTGTGTGGCTCCTGAAGCTGTTCTTTGCGGCTCCCGAAGCTGTGTGGGGCTCCTGAAGCTGTTCTGTGCGGCTCCTGAAGCTGTTCTTTGCGGCTCTTGAAGCTGTGTGTGTGGCTCTTGAAACTGTTCTGTGTGGCTCCTGAAGCTGTGTGTGGCACCTGAAGCTGTTCTGCGCGGCTCCTGAAGCTGTTCTGTGGGGATCCTGAAGCTTTTCTGTGCGGCTCCTGAAGCTATGTGTGGCTCCTGAAGCTGTTCTGTGCTGCTCCTGAAGTTGTTCTGTGCGGCTCCTTAAGCTGTTCTGTGTGGCTCCTGAAGCTGTTCTGCGCGGCTCCCGTAGCTGCTCTGTGCGGCTCCTGAAGCTCCTCTGTGCGGCTCCTGAAGCTGTTCTGTGCTGCTCCCGTAGCTGCTCTGTGCGACTCCTGAAGCTGCTCTGTCCGGCTCGTTAAGCTGTTCTGTGCGGCTCCCGTAGTTGTTCTGTGCAGCTCCCGTAGCTGCTCTGTGCGGCTCGTGAAGCTGCTGTTAAAATTCGCTAAACATAATCAAATCCTGTTTTAAACGATTCTGGATGCTGCAACTGGACTCTGCATCATCGTCATCACTCTTCATGCAGTACTCACAAGTTACGTAGCCGTAGTGGAACATAACTAGTGCAGTGCAGTGTAAATACTTTTCTATTTAATACATATTTAAGATTGATTTTAGCGTTATGAAACCCTTGTTTAAAATTTCCGAAGAGAAGGGAATAAGAGTGTTTAACACTGGGAGGACGATTTTGTTTGTACTGTTAAGGGTGACAAGGTTCTGTACTTTAAATGTCACACAACCATCAACCACTTTAACACCAGTAATTTAAAGCGTCACCATAACAAAATAGGCATCTGAATTTCCTCCGGAATGAGAACTGCGATAAAAAATAAGATAAAATTACAGAAATCTAATTTAGTCACTCAAGAAAATAGCCAATTTTACCTCTGTAAGCAACGTGATTTTTCTACTGAAGCTAATTTTGTTATAGCTTGACCTTACAGTCCATGACCTTACAGTCCATGACCTTACAGTCCATGACCTTACAGTCCGTGACCTTACAGTCCATGACCTTACAGTCTATGACCTTACAGTCCATGACCTTACAGTCCGTGACCTTACAGTCCATGACCTTACAGTCCGTGACCTTACATCGTGACTTAGTCCTGACCTTACAGTCCGTGACCTTACAGTCCATGACCTTACAGTCCATGACCTTACAGTCCATGACCTTACAGTCCATGACCTTACAGTCCATGACCTTACAGTCCGTGACCTTACAGTCCATGACCTTACAGTCTATGACCTTACAGTCCATGACCTTACAGTCCGTGACCTTACAGTCCATGACCTTACAGTCCGTGACCTTACAGTCCGTGACCTTACAGTCCATGACCTTACAGTCCGTGACCTTACAGTCCATGACCTTACAGTCCATGACCTTACAGTCCATGACCTTACAGTCTGTGACCTTACAGTCCATGACCTTACAGTCCGTGACCTTACAGTCCATGACCTTACAGTCCATGACCTTACAGTCCATGACCTTACAGTCTGTGACCTTACAGTCCATGACCTTACAGTCCGTGACCTTACAGTCCATGACCTTACAGTCCGTGACCTTACAGTCCATGACCTTACAGTCCGTGACCTTACAGTCCATGACCTTACAGTCCATGACCTTACAGTCCATGACCTTACAGTCCATGACCTTACAGTCCATGACCTTACAGTCCATGACCTTACAGTCCGTGACCTTACAGTCCATGACCTTACAGTCTATGACCTTACAGTCCATGACCTTACAGTCCGTGACCTTACAGTCCATGACCTTACAGTCCGTGACCTTACAGTCCGTGACCTTACAGTCCATGACCTTACAGTCCGTGACCTTACAGTCCATGACTTACAGTCCATGACCTTACAGTCCATGACCTTACGTCTGTGACTTACAGTCCATGACCTTACAGTCAGTGACCTTACAGTCATACCTTACAGTCCATGACTTACATCCATGACCTTACAGTCGTGACTTACAGTCCATGACCTTACAGTTCCTGACCTTACGTCCATGACCGTTCAGTCCGTGACTTACAGTCCTGACTAAAGTCCGTGCCTTACGTCCATGACTTACATCCATGGACCTTACATCCATGACAATTACAGCCGTGACCTTACAGTCCATGACCTTATGTCCTGTGCCTTACAGTCCGTGACCAACAGTCCATGACCTTACATCATGCTCAGCATAACCTTAAAGTCCCAAAGGGTATTCAGTCAATGACCTTACAAGTCCATGACTTTAATCATGACCTACATCCATACCTAAGCAAGTTAGTAAAAAAAGACGTGTACAGTCCGTTGGATAGGTAAATTATACAATTGAGTTAACACATCTTCTCACCTATCCTGAGTGTTTCTTTAGTTCCACCTTTATCACCTTGGTGTCTGAAAGCTGCGTTGCTTTCAACTTAACATTGGTAATCTACAATTCAGAATACTCAGCTAGCTATATTTGCTCACTGTGTTACAAACGATGGAAAAGTAAAAGAACTCTTAAACCTGCTAAGCTTAAAGGAATCCACAAAGGGTATTCACGTCATAAATGAACTTAACAAAGATTTATTAAATGCTCAACTACCATAGCATAGTTAGTATTACAACAGACGGAGCACCAGTTGTGGTAGGTCAAAATACTGACCAAGTTGGGCAGTTGACACATCATCTCACCTATCCTGAGTGTTTCTTTATCCACTTTATCATCCATCTTCAACACTGCATCATCCACCTTGAGCATTGTGTCCGCCTTCAACACTGCATCATCCACCTTGAACACTGTATCATCCACCTTGAACACTACATCATCCACCTTCAACGCTGCATCATCCACCTTGAACACTGTATCATCCACCTTGAACACTACATCATCCACCTTGAACACTGTATCATCCACCTTGAACACTGTATCATCCACCTTGAACACTGCATCATCCACCTTGAGCATTGTGTCCACCTTCAACACTGCATCATCCACCTTGAACACTACATCATCCACCTTGAACACTACATCATCCACCTTGAACACTGTATCATCCACCTTGAACACTGTATCATCCACCTTGAACACTGCATCATCCACCTTGAACACTGCATCATCCACCTTGAACACTGCATCATCCACCTTGAACACTACATCATCCACCTTGAACACTGTATCATCCACCTTGAACACTGCATCATCCACCTTGAACACTGCATCATCCACCTTGAACACTGCATCATCCACCTTGAACACTACATCATCCACCTTGAACACTGCATCATCCACCTTGAACACTGCATCATCCACCTTGAACACTGTATTCATCCACCTTGAACACTGCATCATCCACCTTCAACACTGCATCATCCACCTTGAACACTGCATCATCCACCTTCAACACTGCATCATCCACCTTGAACACTGCATCATCCACCTTCAACACTGCATCATCCACCTTGAACACTGCATCATCCACCTTGAACACTGCATCATCCACCTTCAACACTGCATCATCCACCTTCAACACTGTATCATCCACCTTCAACACTGCATCATCCACCTTGAACACTGCATCATCCACCTTCAACACTGCATCATCCACCTTGAACACTGCATCATCCACCTTCAACACTGCATCATCCACCTTGAACACTGCATCATCCACCTTGAACACTGCATCATCCACCTTCAACACTGCATCATCCACCTTGAACACTGCATCATCCACCTTGAACACTGCATCATCCACCTTGAACACTGCATCATCCCCTTCAACACTGCATCATCCACCTTCAACACTGCATCATCCACCTTCAACACTGCATCATCCACCTTGAACACTGCATCATCCACCTTGAACACTGCATCATCCACCTTCAACACTGCATCATCCACCTTCAACACTGTATCATCCACCTTCAACACTGCATCATCCACCTTGAACACTGCATCATCCACCTTCAACACTGCATCATCCACCTTGAACACTGCATCATCCACCTTCAACACTGCATCATCCACCTTGAACACTGCATCATCCACCTTGAACACTGCATCATCCACCTTCAACACTGCATCATCCACCTTCAACACTGTATCATCCACCTTCAACACTGCATCATCCACCTTGAACACTGCATCATCCACCTTCAACACTGCATCATCCACCTTGAACACTGCATCATCCACCTTCAACACTGCATCATCCACCTTGAACACTGCATCATCCACCTTGAACACTGCATCATCCACCTTGAACACTGCATCATCCACCTTCAACACTGCATCATCCACCTTCAACACTGTATCATCCACCTTCAACACTGTATCATCCACCTTGAACACTGTATCATCCACCTTGAACATTTAATAAGCAAACACATCAAGTTGAACACTGTCTGAACGTCTCTACAAAAACAATGATTATGTATGATTATGTACGAGTCAGGTGAAAGTGTTGAATAATGATGAAAGTATTTTCTTTTTGGGAATTTTTTCTTTCTTTTTGGGTCACCCTGCCTCGGTGGGAGACGGCCGATTTGTTGAAAAAAAGTAAAAAAAAAAAAACAGAAATAATAATTGTGTGTTAGTTGTCCACCTCTGGTTGAATATATGTATAACGAGGTGGGAAATATACCAACATAATATCAATGTTTAGTATCAGATTAACGTTAAAAAATGAACATTTTTTATTGATCAAAGTAGTAAGCTTGTAATAAAGCTTATTAGTGTTTAAATATAAACGTATTACATAAATGTACAACATTCTGATACAACCAAGAGCGGGGAAACTGCAAATTTTTTTATGTATTTTTCAATACCATATAAAAAAGATATGTAGCCTATTTTTTTCTTTTGAAAGGCGTAGAATTGGGGGGGGGGGGGGGGTTATGATCGAGGTGTATCAATGGAAAACAGGAATTAATAAAGGGGATGTAAATAGCGTGTTAAAAAATATCTACCCTTGACAGGAGTGACATCAATGGTTTTAAGTTGGAAAAATTCAGATTCAGGAAGGATATAGGAAAGTACTGGTTTGGTAATAGAGTTGTGGATGAGTGGAACAAACTCCCGAGTACAGTTATAGAAGCTAAGACCTTGTGTAGTTTTAAAAATAGGTTAGATAAATACATGAGTGTGTGTGGGTGGGTGTGAGTTGGACCTGACTAGCTTGTGCTACTAGGTCAGATACTGTGCTCCTTTCTTAAGTGAATGTGACCTGACCTGACTAGCATAGAGCGTTGGCTTAAGCCTGTAGGAGAATTGGACCTGCCTTGCATGGGCCAGTAGGGCTGCTGCAGTGTTCCTTCTTTCATTTATTCTTAAGACATTATGTTCAAGTAAGAAAACATTACATAAACATACAACATTATAACTACTATCGTAACTTGGTAACCCAAACATCTTTTTCAAAAACATATTAAAAATCTAAAATTAAAAACTTTGTCACTGTTCGACTCTTATAATCTTTATTCAGGCATCAAATATACACTAAATAAAACAAGAATACATAGAATTTTCTCCTTTTACAATTTCTAAAGCCAAAGCAGTAGTAGTAAAGTAGAGGCAGCAGTAATAGTAAGAGTAAAAGTCAAAATCAAGGGGAAAATATAATGGCAGAGAGTATATGTAGAATTGGTGAAGAAATAGTAGTAGGTGAGGGAGTCTATAAGAACCAGAGAATAGATGCGAGAGAACTGCACGAGAGCTGCTGACCCGAGATCGTTGGACAAAATTCCTTGAGGAACAAAGTCCCTATAGCACAGAACTCACCACGGCAGAACACAGGAAAGACAGTGTAATTATAGACTGGGTAAAGAGGTAAGGAGAAGAGGAGACTATTTTTCTAGGGTTTAGAGGATTTGACAACGTAATGATAAAGGAAGGCATCTGCAGAGACGAAGACTAAGATTCATGTTAGAAATGTTTTGTATACGAGAACTTTCAACAAGACAGCATCTGTAAGGCTAAAAAATGGGTAGAGAGTTTTGGAAGAAACCCAGCTAATAGGATGACTGTGATCTTTAACATGACAGTGGAGAGCGTTGTAAAAGTCGGGATGACTAACACTTTATATACTCTTATAGTCTGTCAAGAAGACAACGGCCAGTTTTTCCAAAGTATTAGACAGAACAAGAGGAACAGGAAACTAAGTAGACACCAGAAGCATCAGTGGCAAGAGAAGAGGCATGAAATAGTTTAATATCTAAATAGTACTGGAAATATAAGGAAGACTAAGAATAGGAGATTTCAAAAGAGAAGAGAGTTTTGGAGAGGAAAAAATCCTGTATACCATGTAAGAAATGGGAGTTTATGAAATAGGATGTGTAACCACAGCGAGAGAGAGCTGCGTAGACTGGAAATTTGTGAGTCGATAAACTGAGGGTCAACAATAGAAATGGCACGGAGAGAAAAAGAAACAAGAACACTTTTCTTGAGTGAGAGTGCATGGTAAGAAAAGTAGTGAATATACATTCCTCTGTGTAAAGGCTTGCGTCAAACAGTAAAAGAATAGCCAGTTACCGACCAGTGGAAATGCACAACAAGGAAAGCAAGCAGAGTTAGATACCCATTCAATTTTGAACTGATAGGAACAAGATCGTTAAGCATCGAGAAATGAGTGAAAGAGACTAGAGTCATGTAACCAAATAGCAAAGATATCGAAATTCTGAACATGAAGGTTATCCTGAACAGGGGTAGAGGAGACCCCACAGCAAGAGCAAAGGTTTGGTAACAAAATTTACCTAGAAGGGAAAAAGAGCTTGAGTCCACACTAAGGCGAATAATATCAAGAAAAATATCAGTTGGTACAGGGAGATGAAGTAGACCTTCACTGATTTTCACTCTAGGTAAATTGAAATCATCAAGAGGGATATTAGTAAAAAGAAACTCAAAGCCAAGACTTTTACATCTTAGAGGTGGGATATGGCCAAACATGTTCGATGTAGTCTTGTGAATGACGGAGGTGAGGAGGAGAAAAGAGACAAGACAAGGAGTGAAAGTTTTTGGCCATCCAGGAGACTAGAAGATAAGAGAAAGAACTTCTGGAAGACAAAATGGGACGTAGAGGTATATTAGCTTAACAATGGACTCTCTCAAATGCCTGCCTTCCTAACAGTGGACTCTCTCAAATGCCTGCCTTCCTAACATTGAACTCTCTCAAATGCCTGCCTTCCTAACATTGGACTCTTTCAAATGCCTGCCTTCCTAGCATTGGACTCTCTCAAATGCCTGCCTTCCTAGCATTGGACTCTCTCAAATGCCTGCCTTCCTAGCATTGGACTCTCTCAAATGCCTGCCTTCCTAACACTGGACTCTCTCAAATGCCTGCCTTCCTAACATTGGACTCTCTCAAATGCCTGCCTTCCTAACATTGGACTCTCTCAAATGCCTGCCTTCCTAACATTGGACTCTCTCAAATGCCTGCCTTCCTAACATTGGACTCTCTCAAATGCCTGCCTTCCTAACTGTGATCTTGTTCACCGTTTCCGTGTTATCTGTCCCCGTCTACATTATTTCTATTATCTTTCCAGTACTCATTAAGAAGGCAGGCATTTGAGAGAGTCCAGTGTTAGGAAGGCAGGCATTTGAGTCCAAAGTTTATGGTTAAAAGTTCTATTGATACGATGAAGAGGGTTAGAAACGAGAAGAGTAAAGATGCGCAAGTCAGACAGCAAAGGAGAAACTTTTCAGAGGTAATCCCGGCGATCAAAGACAACCATCGAACTGCCTTTGAAAGAAGGAAGGATAACAATATTAGTATTAGATTTAAGTGAAGTAATGTCATGATGACAGCGACCAGGAAGGTGGTGATTCATAGAAAACATGTTATCAAAGGCAGGAAAGAGAAAATCATGAAAAGTGCACAGGCCAGGAAAAAATTTAAAGGATGAGACTGGCGAAAGGAATCAAAGAAGTTAATCAGATCAATGATAGCGCGAGGGGTAGGTGAAGTGGCAAAAGAAAGATTACAGCTAAGTCGTTCAAGCTGATGTTGTGAGAGAGTGACAGAAGACAGATTAGTAACATAAAGGGAGAACTTGGACCAAGAGATGTCGGAGATAAGACGATAAGGTTTATTCAATAATTTAGTTGAGTGACTTTCAGAATTTAGACGACCAGTGTCGAAATCAACGGTTATGAGGTTACAGAAGTCACGCGGCAGAGAGGATAAGAGAACAACTTGACTTTGAGTAAATAAGGCATCATCAACTTCAGATTTAGTAGAAAGAATGAGATGTTGCAGTGAGTGGCGGCCATGATCAGACATATTTATTAGAGAACGTTGCGGTCCTAGGACCTTGATCACTTCTAAAATACAGAGGTTGAAAGACATTATACGTACGCGAAGAGTGAAGTGTGACTGATGCATGTTGACCTGAAGAATGCCATGTTGGGATGAGGACGGGTAGACAATGTTGTTAGGTAGGTGGTGCTTTGCCTGGTTGAGTATCATGTACGTATCACTGTATTTTCTAGTACTATGGTTTATGTTACCAGTAAGGGCGATTAGTGAGGCTTCCAGGCATCGTCGACGTCTAGGATCTTCTTCAATGAGGACGAGCTGTTCTTCATTTCAATTCATCAGATGTCCCGTGAAATCCCCGTGGAGGACACAGGTGACCCTTAAGTCGTCTCTGTTACTGGTGTTTCGATGTTCGTTGAGGCAGATCGAAAGATTTCTGCTTGTTTCCCCTACATATTTCTTGGAACAGTATCCACAGGGAATGGTGTAAACGCCCTCTGTGGAAGTAACAGGTGTGATGCGACGTTTCATAGTGAGGTCTTCCTTCATTACCTGATCACCTGGTCCTTTACTGTTGCCTTCCCTGTATTATGACTATATAACAACATACGGTCTTATTTGACTGTCGATGCTATGTCATTCCCAGATTGTCATGGACTCTTTCTCTTCCCCAATGAATAATCGCTCTGGCCCTTTGGCTCAATTTCTTGTTTTCCTGAGTTCCTTGCCCTATATTTTTTCCATGGTCTAGCTCATTTTGCTTTGGCTTCTCCACTCTCCTGGGTAAACTATGGGCTCAGTCTGTTTTCTTTGTTTCTTTTGCTCCTGCTTATGAATTTCTCCTCTTCCTCTCTACATTTTTTTCTGCTATATACCTCAGAATCCCATTCATTGTCTTCCTCTATAGTTTTCTTTCCTTCTGCACCTCATTCAGAAATTGCTTCATGCTTTGTAAACCCCTCTTTTGTAGTTCAGCTTCTGACATCCTGGTTTTTTTCTCCGCGTTTACTTCCATAAGGAATTCAAAACTCAGGGCCATTTGGTCACTAGCACCGAGGGGCCTTTCATATGTAGTATTCCATATGTCATAACCACACAGGATAAATTCAAGGTTCAACCTTGCTAGTTAATCCTTTCCTCACTCTCTGGTTGTGTCCCATTACCATCTCTAGCATTTTAGCCCTCCACGTTACTGGTTCCTCATGTGGCTCCAGGTTCTTTCCTCTCACTCTTCTTGTAGTTGAAGTCCAGTATGACCAGTAGTTATGCCCTGTTCATCTGGCCACCTCAGTTGATGCATCCATCATTGCTCTGTTGTTCTCATCATAGTCTTGTTTTAGCCTCTTGCTGTTTAGTGGAGGGTTGTCCAGTACTGCTCTCACCACCTTGGAACCCCCAGTCTTTAGTGAGCTACTGTGTGGTCATCTGCTTCCCTCTATTACTCTCAAACTTTCACTGGTCTCTGATAAGTAGTGCTTCTCCACTTTTTCTGTGCCTTAGTCTTTCCTCAATCTGATATCACTTGGGAAGATCGCGTCTGTCAACTTCCTGAGCCTTGTCGCTGAGAGTCTGGGGTTCCCCCACTATTCGTTCAGGTCACTCATTCAGTGTTGCATCACACTTAAGCTTCCTTTCTATTAACGTGGTTCAGTTCAAGAATTCTTGAATTCCTTGTTCTTTCATGTGGGTTAGGTGGAATGAATTAGTTTGGGTTGGAGGTATTTTTTTTTTTGTCCTAGAAGGGGTCAGGATCCTGGGTGTAGATGGGGTGAATGAGGAGGTTGGGGTGAAGGGTAACATGGGGTCTGGGGATGTTCGGGAGAGGGGCAATTGGGGGAAAGGTACTTGTGCTGGGGGAGACGGGTTCTGTGAGAGTAGGAAGGAGAGTGGGATATGGTTTGATGTGGATTATTGTATTTGAGTGGGAGTGGTGGCTAGGGCTTGAGGGGTGTCCTAGCCGCCCCTTCACTTGTTAAACTGATTATATTTTAAAAATCCTGTTCCTTCACTTGCCATATTTCATCATGAGCGCTCCTTTCAGCTTCCTGAAGCCCATGGATAATCAACGACCTCTTTCTCCCCTCACTTCCTTTCCTTCCTTATGTCTGTGTATGTTTTAGCATTATATTTGCTGTTTCCCGTTCATCCCTTGCATCTCCTGGTTGTCTGAGAGATTCTCCACAAAAATTTTTGCTCCTTTTTTCCATTCCCCTCAAGTGGTATTTTTATTTTCTTCCCATCTCTTTACCCCTTTTCTTCACCAGCTCTGGTTCCTCTTCAGTTCCTTCAAGTCCTCTTCCAATTTCCTTCCCATGGCTCAACCGCCTACTCTCCCATCGTCTTCGTAAAATTAATAAACTTGTTTCCCTCTCTTGTTCTGTCTTGCACCTAAGCCCTTCTGCTAACTGTTTGCAATCAGTCCATTCCTCCTTATCTCCCCTTCCTCTTCTGGCTGACATTTGGGTTCCCATTTCTAAACTTTTCAGGTTAACAAGGTAGATGCAATAACTCCCTCAGTCTCTTCCCTGCCAGTGTAGAAGTAACTCTGTGCTGAGGTAAAGAGCTGAGTGTCTGTACGTGTGTGTGAGAGAGTATGTGTGTGTGTCTGCATATGTACTCACCTAAATGAACTCACCTAACTGTGGTTTTAGAGGTCGGGTCATAGCTCCTGGTCCCGCCTCTTACTGG
Organism: Cherax quadricarinatus; assembly: GCF_026875155.1. Taxonomy (NCBI): domain Eukaryota; kingdom Metazoa; phylum Arthropoda; class Malacostraca; order Decapoda; family Parastacidae; genus Cherax; species Cherax quadricarinatus. Next base: position 50,613,635 of record NC_069420.1, on the reverse strand, counting down.
TCGTCACTAGGTCACTCCTTTCCTGCTCAATGACCTTAATCATACGTCTTCTTATGTATGGTATATGCCTCCACTACCTTACTTTCCAGACTATTCCACTTCCTGACAACTCTGTGAGTGAAGAAATACTTCCTAACATCCCTGTGACTCATCTGAGTCTTCAACTTCCAATTGTGACCCCTTGTTGCTGTGTCCCATCTCTGGAACATCCCGTCTCTGTCCAACTTGTCGATTCCTCTCAGTATTTTATATGTTCTCATGTCTTCCCCCCTCCCTCCAGTGTCGTCAGGTCGAGTTCCCTTAACCTCGCCTAGTAGGACATGCCCCTTACCTCCGGGACTAGTCTCGTTGCGAACCTTTGCACTTCGTCTAAATTCCTGACGTGCTTGGCCAGGTGTGGGTTCCAAACTGGAGCTGCATACTCCAATATAGGCCTGACGAACACGGTGTACAGGGTCAGGAACGACTCCTTATTTAGATGTCGGAATGCTATTAATAGGTTCGCTAGTCGCCCCATATACTGCAGCAGTTATTTGGTTGATGTGCGCCTTACATGTGCACGGTATTATACTCACCCCAAGATCCTTTTCCTTGAGTAAGGTTTGTAGTCTTTGGGCTCTGTAGTCTGTACTCTGACTGCAGTTTTCTTTGTCCTTTCACTATCTTCATGACTTTGTGCTTGGTGGGGTTGAACTTCAGGAGCCAGTTGCTGGCCTAGGCCTGCAACCTATCCAGATCCCTCTGTAGTGCTGCCTTATCCTCCTCCGACTGAATTCTCCTCATTAACTTCACATTGTCTGCAAACAGGGATACTTCTGAGTCTATTCCTTCCGTTATGTCATTCACATATACCAGAAACAGCACCGGTCCTAGGACTGACCTCTATAAAACTCCGCTCGTCACAGGCGCCCACTCTGACACCTCATCACATACCATGACTCACTAATGACTTCGTCAGGTATTCTCTGATCCATTGCAGTGCCTTCCCTGTTATCCCTGCCTGATCCTCCAGCTTTTGCAATAATCTCTTGTGTGGAACTGTGTCAAAAGCCTTCTCAGTGTCCAAGAAAACGTAATCTACTCACACCTCTGTCTCTCTCTCTCGTCTTACTTGTCTCCTTGTCATAGAACTCCAGTCGGTTTGTGACAAGATTTTCCTTTTCCGAATCCGTGCTGGATGTCGCTTATAAGTTCATTCTTCTCCATGGCATTGCATACATGTCAGTGACACGGATCTGTAGTTCAATGCTGCGTGTCTGTCTCTTTAAAAAAAACAAAAAACTGGGACTACATTTGCTGTTTTCAATACTTTCGGTAGTTATCATGTTTCGATAGATGTGTTGAAGATTGTTCTTAGTGGTACATAGAGCGCCTCCGCTCTCTCTCTCTCTCTCAGGACCCACGGAGAGATGTTAACCGCCCCCGTCGTTTTTGAGATATCTAGTTCACTTAGCAGCCTCTTCACCTCCTCAGTTGTATGTATCATGTCCAGCACTTATTGGTGTATCCCACCTCTCCGTCCTTCTGGAGTCCTTTCTGCTTCCACTGTGAATACTACTTTGAAGTTCACGTTGAGGTCATCACATACTTCTCGGTCGTTTCTTGTGAACTCTCCTCCTTCCTTCCTCAGCCTGATTACCTGGTCCATGACTGTTTTCCTCCTGATGTGACTGTACAACAACTTCAGATCAGATTTGCCTTTATGTCATTTTTGTATTGTCGTGTGTGTGTGTGTGTGTGTGTGTGTTTTCTATGTCTACACGAATTCAATGTGTCTGTGTGTGTGCACGCGCGCGCACTCACCTAATTGTATTCACCTAATTGTTTTCTTCCGAATGTGACTGTACAACAGCATCGGGTCTGACTAGGTTTTTGCTGCTGCTGTGTTATTTTCGTATTGACGCTGAGCCTCCTTCCTTATCTATGCATATCTATTTCCTGCTCTTCGATTACTCTTATTCTTCTGTGTCCTTTGCCTTCTGTACTTCCTCCAGTCTCTAGTACAATTGGTTTTAGCCTCTCTACACTTTTGGGTGAACAAATGGCTCGTCCTGGCCTTCTCATTATTTCTGTTACCCTTGGGAAGAAACATCTCCTCAGCTTCCTTGCATATTGTTGTCACATATTCTATCATATCATTTACTGATTTCCCTGTCAGTTCTCTATCCCACTAAACCTCGTGCAGGAAATTCCTCATTCGTGTCCTGTCTCTTGTAGTTTGGTTCCATTCATATTGCTCCTCCTTCTTCCCTCTCCACTTATAACTTTAATATGTATTCGAAGCTTAGAACCACGTGATCACTGGCTCCGAGGGGCCTTTCATGTGTGATGTAAACAAGGTGAATACTAGGTGGAGTCTTACTGGTTCATCCTCTTCCCTCTCTCTAGTAGTGTCCTTAACGTGTTGATGCATGAGGTTTTCCAGTACCACTTCCAACATTTTAGCTGTCCACGTTTCTGGGCTTCCATGTGGCTCCAGGGTTTCCCAGTTGATTTCTTTGTGATTGAAGTCAACCAAAACCAGTAGCTTTGCCCTGCCCACACGTGCTCTTCTGGCCACTTCAGACAGTGTGTCAACCATCTCTCTGTTACTCTCATCAAATTCTTGTCTAGGCCTCTTTCTATTCTGTGGTGGGTTATGGTGCATCATTGCAATCACCATCTTGGGACATCCAGTCTGAAGTGTTCCTGTTATGTAGTCCCTTGCTATTCCTCTGTCCCCCTCTCTCCAACTCCTCAAAATCCCATTGGTTTTTGATGAGCAGTGCCACTCCACCCCCCCCCCACCCTCTGTTCCCTCTGTCTTTCCTCGGGATCTGATACCCAGTTGGAAAGATGGCATCTGTTATCATTCCTGAGAGTTTGGTTTCTGTTAGAGCTATGATATCTGGTGGTGATTCTGTGATTCCTTCATCCCACTCCAACTTATTCGTTATTCCATCAGCGTTGGTGTACCATAATTTCAGTTTCCTCTCCAACACTGTTTTATGGGGGGTTTCTCTGTGTGTGTGTGTGTGAGAGAGAGAGAGAGAGAGAGAGAGAGAGAGTTTTCCGAGAAAAGTACAATGGAAAAGAGTAAAGGAGGGTAAATAAAATATTTTAATTTCTAGTGTTGTGAGGCAAATGAAGAGTTGATACCTAAGATAAAGTTAAATGATCTGACATAAAATGGAAGCGATCTCATGTTTGATCCACGAATGTAAATATAGAAAGGCTATGTACAAGAGAGCGTAGAAGAAGCATATAAAACTGCAGAAAACAGACAAAAGAAAGACAGGTAAAGATTAAAAACAAGAATTCGCAAAGATAAGAATTAAAATTAAAAATGTAAATATATCAGAAAGTAATTAAAAGCCAAAACAGAACCAAAACTTCACCACAACCTGATGTGTTGATCCTAAGTTCTTAAAAGATCGAAGACGCTCACCACGGAAGAGGATGAGCAACTACTGGGAAAGAGTGTAACCAGGATAGACTAACAGGTACAGCAAAACAATACAAGTGATAAAAATGTTCGAAGTGCACAAGCAATAAGATCCATCTATCGCTTCAGGTAGTTAGTGTGTTCGTGCACTTGTGTAAAACAAAATAAAGAAAAGAAGTGTGTAGTGAACCAGGAATTCTGGTGATTGATCTTGGACACTGAAATTTAAGTCAGTTGATAGAGTTCAAATTAACGTAATTAGTCTTTTCATCTGACGTGTCTCGTGAAGGATTTAAACCAGTTAGCGAAAAACTTTTTTTCGTCTAATTCTCAATCTGAGATCGAATATCACAACAGTATTTACTTTTTACTTTCAATATTGTGTAGAGTTGGTAAATGTGTGAAACTCGTTATCGTTTATCCTGAGTGTAAACGGTCCGTTAGAGGCGAGTAACTTCCGTTGTTTGTAATCAAGACGTCACTGTTTGAGGAAGCTGAGACCTGGGATCAAGAAGTATCAAGATCTTAAAGTCTTCTTGCCAGCAGGTGAAGATCACAGGAAAATTACCAGTCCTGGAATGTCTTTAACAAGATTCCCACTACCAGGTGAAGGTGACAGGTGACTCCCACGTTCACCTGCCTCACTAACAATAGGCAAGTCTTAACGAACTTGCGTACCACGTATACCAATCATCTGCGCAATACCAGAGTGGTAACTTTGGGCTGGGTTGAACTCTATGCTCCACCACCAATATATTGCAACTCTATCTTCCGCCTTTATTACCTCAGTGATCTCGTAGCAGGAGGCCAATAATGACGTTAGTCCATTAGCGAATCTCTCTTTGCCTGTCTTAAATGGAGTCGTATATTGCAATTTGTTAACGACAGGTCGACGGTCGCCCTCCTGACGGCATTGTAGATGCAGTGACGTACATGGGACTGCTTGCAAAAGACAGACAGCAGAGGATGTCTGCTAAAACATCTACTGCTGGGAACAACTGTCTACTTTTTTCTTATTAAGAACTATCGTGTATTATCTAGGTTTGTGAGACAAGGATAAAAATACGAAGGCTCTCTCCTCACCCATCACTCCTTCCCGCAACTACCGAGATGAAAACAGAAGGGAGGGTGTGTGGAAGATGCTGTGAGACAAAGTAACATGAAAAGTCGTGGACACCTCACTAATTTTTCTATTAACACGTATTTTTTGGTAAACAACAGCATATCAACGCTGCAAGAAAGTGAAGAAGTGAGCTCATGTTCCAAATGTCAGCCAGGTAGTAATGTCAGCCAGGTAGTAATGTCAGCCAGGTAGTAATGTCAGCCAGGTAGTAATGTCAGCCAGGTAGTAATGTCAGCCAGGTAGTAATGTCAGCCAGGTAGTAATGTCAGCCAGGTAGTAATCAGACTTAAGTTGAGTCAGAATTAGTTCTAATCCCATAAATCAAGAGTCTGTCACTATCATCAAGTCACTGTCCTTGATGAGTGTCAGCTAATGTGTCACCATCTGTCACTATCATCAAGTCACTGTCCTTGATGAGTGTCAGCTAATGTGTCACCATCTGTCACTATCATCAAGTCACTGTCCTTGATGAGTGTCAGCTAATGTGTCACCATCTGTCACTATCATCAAGTCACTGTCCTTGATGAGTGTCAGCTAATGTGTCACCATCTGTCACTATCATCAAGTCACTGTCCTTGATGAGTGTCAGCTAATGTGTCACCATCTGTCACTATCATCAAGTCACTGTCCTTGATGAGTGTCAGCTAATGTGTCACCATCTGTCACTATCATCAAGTAACTGTCCTTGATAAGTGTCAGCTAATGTGTCACCATCTGTCACTATCATCAAGTAACTGTCCTTGAAGATAGAAAGTTAATTACTCACAACATTAACAAATTTGTTAATAACATTAAATATGTCAATGTTGGCAGCCGAAATTTGTAAATTATCAAAATCAATTTTTTTCCAAAAATTTCCTCAGGGATCCAACTGATGAACTTTCCTCATACACTCCCGGGGGTCTACGCCCCCTTCCCGAGGATAGGGGCGACGCCCCTTCCCTTTACACGTGGAGAGGTCGACGCCCCCTTACCTTCACGAGTGGAGGGGGCCTACACCCCCTTACTTTCACCCGTGGAGGGGGCCTACACCCCCTTACCTTCACCCGTGGAGGGGGCCTACACCCCCTTACTTTCACCCGTGGAGGGGGCCTACACCCCCTTACTTTCACCCGTGGAGGGGGCCTACACCCCCTTACTTTCACCCGTGGAGGGGGCCTACACCCCCTTACTTTCACCCGTGGAGGGGGCCTACACCCCCTTACTTTCACCCGTGGAGGGGGCCTACACCCCCTTACCTTCACCCGTGGAGGGGGCCTACACCCCATTACCTTCACCCGTGGAGGGGGCCTACACCCCCTTACCTTCACCCGTGGAGAGGGCCTACACCCCATTACCTTCACCCGTGGAGGGGGCCTACACCCCCTTACCTTCACTCGTGGAGAGGGCCTACACCCCCTTACCTTCACCCGTGGAGAGGGCCTACACCCCCTTACTTTCACCCGTGGAGAGGGCCTACACCCCATTACCTTCACCCGTGGAGGGGGACTACACCCCCTTACCTTCACCCATGGAGGGGGCCTACACCCCCTTACCTTCACCCGTGGACAGGGCTTACACCCCCTTACCTTCACCCGTGGAGAGGGCCTACACCCACTTACCTTCACCCGTGGAGGGAGCCTACACCCCCTTACCTTCACCCATGGAGGGGGCCTACACCCCCTTACCTTCACCCACGGAGGGGGCCTACACCCCCATTCCTTCACCCGTGGAGAGGGCCTACACCTCCTTACCTTCACCCGTGAAGGGGGCCTACACCCCCTTGGCTTCACCCGTGGAGGGGGCCTACATCCCCTTACCTTCACCCGTGGAGGGGGCCTACACCCACTCTCCTTCACCCGTGGAGGGGGCCTACACCCCATTACCTTCACCCGTGGAGAAGGCCTACGGCCCCTTACCTTCATCCGTGGAGAAGGCCTACACCCGCTTACCTTCACCCGTAGAGGGGGCCTACACCCCCTTACCTTCACCAGTGAAGAGGGCCTACACCCCCTTACCTTCACCCGTGGAGACGGCCTACACCCCCTTACCTTCCCCCGTGGAGAGGGCCTACACCCCCTTACCTTCACCCGTGAAGGGGGCCTACACCCCCTTACCTTCACCCGTGGAGAGGGCCTACACCCCCTTACCTTCACCCGTTGAGAGGGCCTACAACCCCTTAAATTCACCCGTTGAGAGGGCCTACAACCCCTTAAATTCACCCGTGGAGAGGGCCTACACCCCCTTACCTTCACCCGTTGAGAGGGCCTACAACCCCTTAAATTCACCCGTGGAGGGGGCCTACACCCCCTTACCTTCACCCGTTGAGAGGGCCTACACCCCCTTACCTTCACCCGTGGAGGGGGCCTACACCCCATTACCTTCACCCGTGGAGGGGGCCTACACCCCATTACCTTCACCCGTGGAGGGGGCCTACACCCCATTACCTTCACCCGTGGAGGGGCCTACACCCCATTACCTTCACCCGTGGAGGGGCCTACACCCCATTACCTTCACCCGTGGAGGGGGCCTACACCCCATTACCTTCACCCGTGGAGGGGGCCTACACCCCATTACCTTCACCCGTGGAGGGGGCCTACACCCCATTACCTTCACCCGTGGAGGGGCCTACACCCCATTACCTTCACCCGTGGAGGGGGCCTACACCCCATTACCTTCACCCGTGGAGGGGGCCTACACCCCATTACCTTCACCCGTGGAGGGGGCCTACACCCCATTACCTTCACCCGTGGAGGGGCCTACACCCCATTACCTTCACCCGTGGAGGGGGCCTACACCCCATTACCTTCACCCGTGGAGGGGGCCTACACCCCATTACCTTCACCCGTGGAGGGGGCCTACACCCCATTACCTTCACCCGTGGAGGGGGCCTACACCCCATTACCTTCACCCGTGGAGGGGGCCTACACCCCCTTACCTTCACCCGTGGAGGGGGCCTACACCCCATTACCTTCACCCGTGGATAGGGCCTACACCCCATTACCTTCACCCGTGGAGGGGGCCTACACCCCATTACCTTCACCCGTGGAGGGGGCCTACACCCCCTTACCTTCACCCGTGGAGGGGGCCTACACCCGTTACCTTCACCCATGGAGAGGGCCTACACCCCCTTACCTTCATCCGTCGAGGGGGCCTACTCCCCCTTACCTTCACCCGTGGAGGGGGCTTACGCCCCCTTACCTTCACCCATGGAGAGGGCCTACACCCCCTTACCTTCATCCGTCGAGGGGGCCTACTCCCCCTTACCTTCACCCGTAGAGGGGGCTTACGCCCCCTTACCTTCACCCGTCGAGGGGCACACGCTCCCTTACCTTCACCCGTGGAGGGGCCTACTTCCCCTTACCTTCACTCGTGGAGGGGGCCTACACCCCCTTACCTTCACTCTTGTGTGTGTGTGTGTGTGTGTGTGTCTGTGTGTGTGTGTATGTGTGTGTGCGCGAGTGTTTGTGTGTGTTTGTGTGTGTGTGTGTGTGAGTTTTGTGTGTGTGTGTGTGTGTGTGTGTACTCACCTAGTTGAGGTTGCAGGGGTCGAGTCCAAGCTCCTGGCCCCGCCTCTTCACTGGTCGCTACTAGGTCACTCTCCCTGAACCATGAGCTTTATCGTACCTCTGCTTAAAGCTATGTATGGATCCTGACTCCACTACATCGCTTCCCAAACTATTCCACTTCCTGACTACTCTGTGGCTGAAGAAATACTTCCTAATATCCCTTTGATTCATCTGTGTCTTCAACTTCCAACTGTGTCCCCTTGTTACTGTGTCCAGTCTCTGGAACATCCTGTCTTTGTCCACCTTGTCAATTCCTCTCAGTATTTTGTAAGTCGTTATCGTGTCCCCCCTATCTCTCCTGTCCTCCAGTGTCGTCAGGTTGATTTCCCTTAACCTCTCCTCATAGGACATACCTCTTAGCTCTGGGACTAGTCTTGTTGCAAACCTTTGCACTTTCTCTAGTTTCTTTACATGCTTGGCTAGGTGTGGGCTCCAAACTGGTGCCGCATACTCCAATATGGGCCTAACGTACACGGTGTACAGGGTCCTGAACGATTCCTTATTAAGATGTCGGAATGCTGTTCTGAGGTTTGCCAGGCGCCCATGTGCTGCAGCAGTTATTTGGTTGATGTGCGCTTCAGGAGATGTGCCTGGTGTTATACTCACCCCAAGATCTTTTTCCTTGAGTGATGTTTGTAGTCTCTGACCCCCTAGACTGTACTCCATCTGCGGTCTTCTTTGCCCTTCCCCAATCCTCATGACTTTGCACTTGGTGGGATTGAACTCCAGGAGCCAATTGCTGAACCAGGTCTGCAGCCTGTCCAGATCCCTTTGTAGTTCTGCCTGGTCTTCGATCGAGTGAATTCTTCTCATCAACTTCACATCATCTGCAAACAGGGACACCTCAGAGTCTATTCCTTCCGTCTTGTCGTTCACAAATACCAGAAACAGCACTGGTCCTAGGACTGACCCCTGTGGGACCCAGCTGGTCACAGGTGCCCACTCTGACACCTCGCCATGTACCATGACTCGCTGCTGTCTTCCTGACAAGTATTCCCTGATCCACTGCAGTGCCTTCCCTGTTATCCCTGCTTGATCCTCCAGTTTTTGCACCAATCTCTTGTGTGGAACTGTGTCAAACGCCTTCTTGCAGTCCAAGAATATGCAATCCACCCACCCCTCTCTCTCATGTCTTACTGCTGTCACCATGTCATAGAACTCCAGTAGGTTTGTGACACAGGATTTCCCGTCCCTGAAACAATGTTGGCTGCTGTTGATGAGGTCATTCCTTTCTAGGTGTTCCACCACTCTTCTCCTGATAATCTTCTCCATGATTTTGCATACTGTACATGTCAGTAATACTGGTCTGTAGTTTAATGCTTCATGTCTGTCTCCTTTTTTAAAGACTGGGACTAGATTTGCTGTCTTCCATGCCTCAGGCAGTCTCCCTGTTTCGATAGATGTATTGAATATTGTTGTTAGGGGTACACATAGCGCCTCTGCTCTCTCTCTCAATACCCATGGGGAGATGTTATCTGGCCCCATTGCCTTTGAGGTATCTAGCTCAATCAGAAGATTTTTCACTTCTTCCTCGGTTGTGTGCACTGTGTCCAGCACATGGTGGTGTGCCCCACCTCTCCGTCTTTCTGAAGCCCCTTCTGTCTCCTCTGTGAACACTTCTTTGAATCTCTTGTTGAGTTCCTCACATACTTCATGGTCATTTCTTGTTGTCTCTCCTCCTTCCTTCCTTTGCCTGATTACCTGGTCCTTGACTGTTGTTTTCCTCCTGATGTGGCTGTACAACAGTTTTGGGTCAGATTTGGCTTTCGCTGGTATGTCATTTTCATATTGTCTTTGGGCCGCCCTTCTTATCTGTGCACATTCGTTTCTGGCTCTTCGACTGCTCTCCTTATTCTCCTGGGTCCTTTGCCTTCTATATTTCTTCCATTCCCTAGCACACTTGGTTTTTGCCTCCTTGCACCTTTGGGTAAACCATGGGCTCATCCTGGCTTTTTCATTATTCCTGTTACCCTTTGATTCAAACCTCTCCTCAGCCTCCTTGCATTTTGTTGCTACATATTCCATCATCTCATTAACTGGCTTTCCTGCCAGTTCTCTGTCCCACTGAACCCCGTTCAGGAAGTTCCTCATTCCTGTGTAGTCCCCTTTCTTGTAGTTTGGCTTCATTCGTCCTGGCCTTCCTGCTTCTCCCTCCACTTGTAGCTCTACTGTGTATTCGAAGCTTAAAACCACATGATCGTTGGCCCCAAGGGGTCTTTCATATGTGATGTCCTCGATATCTGCACTACTCAAGGTGAATACTAAGTCCAACCTTGCTGGTTCATCCTCTCCTCTCTCTCTCTTGTAGTGTCCCTTACGTGTTGGTACATGAAGTTTTCCAGTACCACCTCCATCATCGTAGCCCTCCATGTATCTTGGCCCCCATGCGGGTCCAAGTTCTCCCAATCGATCTCCTTGTGGCTAAAATCACCCATGATCAGGAGCTTTGCCCTGCATGCATGAGCTCTTCTGGCCACTTCAGCCAGTGTGTCAACCATCGCTCTATTGCTCTCGTCGTACTCTTGCCTTGGCCTCCTGCTGTTCTGTGGTGGGTTATACATCACTGCTATTACCACCTTGGGACCTCCAGAGTGAAGCGTTCCCGCTATGTAATCACTTTCTTCTCCGCTGTCTCCTCTCTCCAGCTCATCAAAATTCAGTGATTTTTTATCAGCAATGCCACTCCTCCACCCCCCCTGTTCCCTCTGTCTTTCCTCA
>NC_069420.1:50300322-50597822 GCF_026875155.1 Cherax quadricarinatus | reverse complement strand
ATTAACCTTGTTGCACTTACTCTCTGACCTCCGGACCGTTTGTGAGTGTATTCACCTATTTCTACTCACCTATTTGTGGTTGTAGGGGTCGATTCATAGGTCCTGGCCCCGCCTCTTCACTGGTCACTACTAGGTCCTCTCTCTCCCTGCTCCATAGTGTGTGTGTGTGTGTGTGTGTGTGTGTGTGTGTGTGTGTGTGTGTGTGTGTGTGTGTGTGTGTGTGTGTGTGTGTTGTCTTCCTCTCAGTGCAACACACACAACACAAACATTCAGTAACATGAACAAGACAATCTCTCTATACATTACCATTCTAACACACACAATCACACCATTACTGGCATCCTCAGAGAAATAAAAGCTTCAGATCACAATTACTTGGACATTACCAAGCAAGCATAACAGTGAAGTACCTCGTACTCTGCCTAATGCTCTACCTACAACCCTTATGATTCGTCCTTCATGGACCAATAGCCTCAGGGAAATAGCAAGCACTATGGCATTCCCAAGTTCACAGTGGCATTCGATAATTCATAAACATGGTCTCTCAGTCGGCATTAAGACGATGAGGATCCAAAATTTAACTATTTTTGTGTATATATCTAACAAGGAGAAAGAAAAATCCCTTGTATGGACTGACGTCTTCCTGCGAGAGAGAGACAGACGTCTAGACAGACGGACGAAGAGACAGACACACAGATATAAAAAGATACATGCAGAGAGACAGATATTAAAAGAGACAGACAGATATAAAACGACAGGCAGACAGACAGAAACTGGCAGACAGAATCTGAGATAGAAAATAAACAGACACACGGAGATAGAGACAGTCAACAATTCGGTATTGAATACTATTTATAATGTGAGACAATTTATAATGTGAGACAATTACTGATACTTGTTATATTTGGAAATACACCGTAAGTGTATGTTATACATTGTTATCTGTACTAAATTATGTACTGGACAGATCAGCAGCGAGTTACAGCAAGTACAACAAACAACAGAAACAATTTCCACATAATATTAGTGTTGAACATGGAGAAGTAACAGTAGTACAGTGCACAACAGTGTAATGTACATGCAAGCAACAGTGCTACAGTGCACAACAGTGTAATGTACGGGCAAGCAACAGTGCTACAGTGCACAACAGTGTAATGTACGGGCAAGCAACAGTGCTACAGTGCACAACAGTGTAATGTACGGGCAAGCAACAGTGCTACAGTGCACAACAGTGTAATGTACGGGCAAGCAACAGTGCTACAGTGCACAACATATAGTGTAATGTACGGGCAAGCAACAGTGCTACAGTGCACACTATACAGTGTGATGTACGGGCAAGCAACAGTGCTACAGTGCACAACATATAGTGTGATGTACGGGCAAGCAACAGTGCTACAGTGCACACTATACAGTGTGATGTACGGGCAAGCAACAGTGCTACAGTGCACACTATACAGTGTGATGTACGGGCAAGCAACAGTGCTACAGTGCACACCATACAGTGTGATGTACGGGCAAGCAACAGTGCTACAGTGCACAACATACAGTGTGATTTACGGGCAAGCAACAGTGCTACAGTGCACAACATACAGTGTGATGTACGGGCAAGCAACAGTGCTACAGTGCACAACATACAGTGTGATTTACGGGCAAGCAACAGTGCTACAGTGCACAACATACAGTGTGATGTACGGGCAAGCAACAGTGCTACAGTGCACACTATACAGTGTGATGTACGGGCAAGCAACACTGCTACAGTGCACAACATACAGTGTGACGTACGGGCAAGCAACAGTGCTACAGTGCACAACATACAGTGTAATGTACTGGCAAGCAACAGTGCTACAGTGCACAACATACAATGTAATGTACGGGGAAGCAACAGTGTAGAGGATAACTGTTCCAGCTTGTCATACCGGTAACAAGAAGTATTTACCAGCGTCAATGGTAGCTTCTCTGAGCACCTCCTGCAAACACTGTTGTGGGCTCTAACCTCAACTCTTTCAATAAGTTGTTTACAGTCGCGTCATTATGATTTTTGCGAGTCATTGGCTGTTATTTGCCTTTTAACAGAGTTCTCTGAAATGAGTTTATTTCCTCTTATACATTAACTGGAAATTGAAGAAGAAATTATAGTCACCGTTTAGGTCATGTCTGAACCATTGTTAAGGTTAATTATTGACGTTACTCTGGTATGACATTTATTCTCTATGTATTGATATTTAAAGTATGTAGTAATGAACTTCAGAATATCTTAAATCAAATTAAGTGCTTAACTATAGCAATATATTTCTTAACTAATGTAATATATTTCCGTATAAACTACTGTTTTCCATATAAGTTAACAAAAATTCCATTTTGCCCACTTTGGAGTTTTCATATATATTCACTATATTTCAGGCATCATCCCGAATTTGAATTTACAAAATATAAGTTTTTTCTTATTGGCTCTAAAATATTTCAAAGATTTCTTTAGAAGAAAACAATTGCAAGAATTTTACATCGTCCAGCACAAAAACTTTGTTAGCAGAGTTGTTTGATTTTTTCGTTTAACTTTCACACACACACATGGAAGAGCAATTGAAAAAGATAGAACAATAGTGGGAAAGCAAACGTGCAATCAAAAATGGAGAAAAGGATGGAGGCTTCAGGAGTAAGGACACCAATATTAAACGAGGGGTCCAAAGGAAAGGAAGGAAACAAGACTTACACTGAGGCCCTATCAGGACACAATCGAAGGTCGAGGATTGAAAGGGGTGCGATGCTGGGCACAGGACTGCAGTAAATGAGGGGTGTGTAGGTAGAGAAGGTGACTGGTCCCGTGCAGAAGCGTAATCAAACCGCCTGGAGATACAGGATATAACAAAGAAGGCAATATCTCTGTATAAACAGAACCCAGAGATGCGGAGGGAAAAGCAGTGGGAGGAGTGGGAAAGGTCAGTCTTCGGTCATAGACTTCAGGAGAGCAAAGCGAGGAAATACAGTCAACCCTCAACTAACGGCTGCATTAAATAACGGCAATTTCTTCTAACAGCGATTTTTGCCATAGAAAAAATGCCTTAACGAACGGCGAGAAACTTAACCAACGACGTTAGTCTGGAACGTGTGGATGTGCTCGGAGCGCGGCCTGAGCAGTCCCAGCCACTCCAAGACTCAGTGTGCCATTGTTTACAAGCTGTTGTGGTCGGTTTCCACTTGTGCCTCCCATATATTTTGGATAATTCCACTATTTCTAGTGCTTGTAACCACTAAATAAGCCACCATGGGTCCCAAGAAAGCTTATAGTGCCAAGCCTGTGTTAAAAAGGGTGAAAATTACGATGGAAATGAAGTCCTTCTGGAAGGGGATTCTCCTTCCAAGCAATAGACAGTTCTGAATTTCCCTGCTGCTGGCACATCACTCATCAACAATTCCACAATAAAGGTAAGTGGTATTTATTGTTTATTTTGCATGTCTCATTCCTTTCCATATAAGGAAATGTATATTTCAAGTAATTTTTTTTTTTCAGACTTTGGGGTGTCAGGAACGGATTAATTCTATTTCCATTATTTCTTATGGGGAAAATTAACTCGGCCAACGGCAATTTCGACCAACGGCAAGCCCTCTGGAATGGATTAATGACAATGGTCGAGGGTCCACTGTACAATGAAGCACGGCAGAAAGAACCAGAGATTAAAAACATCATCAAACAAACAGGAGAATCCCATAGCACCATGCCTTTTCAAGGCCCACCTCTACCCTGCCTTCCCTCCACTACAGATTTATGCACCCTCCAAGTCATTCTATTTTGTTACATCCTTTCCACATGTCCAAACCACCTCATCAACCCCTCCTCAGCCCTCTGGATAATAGTTTTGGTAATCTGCACCTTCTCCTAATTTCCAAACTACGAATTTTCTGCATTATATTCACACCACACATTGCCCTCAGACACGACATCCCCACTACCTCCAGCCGTCTCCTTGTTGCAACATTCACCACCCATGTTTCAAACCCATGGTGATAAAACTATACTCTCATACATTCCTCTCTTTCCTACCTTGAACAAAGTTCTTTGCCTCTACAGACTCCTCAGTGGACCACTCACCTTTTTTACCTTGTCAATTATATTATTCACCTCATCTTTCATAGACCCATCTGCTGACACGTCCACAACAAATATCTAAATACATTCATCTCCTCCATACTCTCTCCATCCAATCCGATTTCTAATCTTTCATTACGTATTTTTTATCCTCATCAAGCTCATCCACCAACCTCTGTAACTTCTCTTCACAATCTCCCAAAAGCACAGTGTCATCAGCAAAGAGCAACTGTGGCAACTCCCACTCTGTGTTAGATTCTTTATCTTTTAACCCCACACCTCTTGCCAACACCTGAACATTCACTAGCCTTACAATAATATAATATATTCCTTGTTGAGCTAGTACACAAACAGGGAGTAGAATGAAATCAGCTCAGAGGCGTCCACACCACCATATGTCCTTCGATGGTGGGTATAACATGTAGGTAGGCTGAATGCTCCATTGTTTAAAGATTGTGTGGTCTAGTGGTCTAAAGCGTCATGCATTTTTGTTCATAATGAGGTGGGCCAAAAAAGCATGAGTTCGAGTCTTTGGTTAGTGCAGTGTTATTGATATATATATATATATATATATATATATATATATATATATATATATATATATATATATATATATATATATATATATATATATATATATATATATATTTTTTTTTTTTTTTTTTATTATCACACTGGCCGATTCCCACCAAGGCAGGGTGGCCCGAAAAAGAAAAACTTTCACCATCATTCACTCCATCACTGTCTTGCCAGAAGGGTGCTTTACACTATAGTTTTTAAACTGCAACATTAACACCCCTCCTTCAGAGTGCAGGCACTGTACTTCCCATCTCCAGGACTCAAGTCCTGGAGATGGACTGTATTCTATGTAAACTTTATATATAGACAAAATACATTAACAAAAAATACAATAGGAAGCAGAACATACATATCATGTCAGAGCTACATCTTAAACACTTCATCCAGCTCACCGGCAGTCGGCCATGTGCCCAGGATGATGCAGGAATTTACCTTCTGGATCGGAACACTGAGTCTCTGAAAGAGGAAGTTGGCCACTCTGTGATCCTTGGTTTGTGTGATGAGTTTTTCTCCCAGCTTTTTGAGGAACTTTAGAGCACACTTGCTCAACGCTCCAATAGTCTCCGACACTACTGGGATAAAGTTATAGGAACTGGGCAGACCGTCATAATTCCGGATCTTCTGGGTCTCCCTGTAACTGGCAGCTCCACCCCCTTCAACTTCAGAGTATTGCAAGTAGGTGTCCGCCAACGTGGCAGCACAGGTGTAGTCCCAGACAATTTGCTTACCATTCTTCCAGGGTAACAATGGTTCCATCTTTTGACTTCCGTCGGAATTCCATACCTGGGGCTCTCGTTGGGCTGGACAACGGGCTGTGGCGAGACTTCTCTTTATGATGTTGGTGACCTCATGTCCGGCATACTTCCCTTCTAATGTATGACACACGAGATCATAAAGTCCGAACTGATTGGCCGACGCCCTACCACAAATATACCTATGTTCGGTGAGTATAGGGGCGGCTAGGCGAAGAGCAACACCAATCTGAATGGCCTGTAGGTCAAGTCGGGTGCCCAGGGAGGAGTTGGGAACAACCAAAAGGAAACCTCCTTAATGTGATGAGCCTCAAGCATTGTCTCCAGCTATTCATTATCTTGTATGTTTGAACCACACACGAGATACTATACTTAATGCACCTCTCAGAAACAAGCAAAAGTAAATACACAAAAGTTTGGTAGGCAACAGAATTCGTATGCACTTTGGACGCTGTTTACGGGGATGACTTAGCTCCCAGTGTGATGCCTTTAAGTCACTCAGTTACAGATGCCTCATAACGTAAGGTAGCCTAACTGCAACCCAAGTGTCTTTTTAATGCCGGACACACAAATGAACTTCTAACGATTTCCAGCTGTTTCATTCTCCAGTAGCTTGTTTAATTCAATCTAATTTCTCTTTTAACAATTCTGGTAATTTCTAATCTGCAATTACACTTACGTGGTGTTATTTTTCACACAGAATACATCAGCGTTAAGTTGAGACCGATCTTGAAAGTTGTTCTTAAGGTTCTGAACGTAAATATTATTACTCATTCAATAAAATGGTCAGACTGGGACTCATACTATGCAATAAGTGAGGATTTTTTCGTTCTGGAAGCCATTCTAGTGGTGAAAATTTGTTGATCGAAAAGATATTCTCAAGTTATTGTAAGAAAGACATAATTCACGATAATTTACTACGTCTCAGAAAACTTCCTTTCTGTCTTTTATCTCTTTCACCGTTGTCGACCTTACACCATTACTCTCCCTTCTAAATTTATTTAATTACTCTCCCTTCTAAATTCATTTAGTCTTCCTTCTAAATTTACTTAATTAGTCTACCTTCTAAATTATTTAATTAGTCTACCTTCTCAATTTATTTAGTCTACCTTCTAAATTTACTTAATCTACCTTCTAAATTTATTTAATCTACCTTCTAAATTTATTTAATCTACCTTCTAAATTTAATCTACCTTCTAAATTTACTTAATCTACCTTCTAAATTTACTTAATCTACCTTCTAAATTTAATCTACCTTCTAAATTTACTTAATCTACCTTCTAAATTTACTTAATCTACCTTCTAAATTTAATCTACCTTCTAAATTTGTTTAATTAGTCTACCTTTTAAATTTAGTTTAGCTTCCAAATTTAATTATTTTACTCTAATGACATTTTTTTCCTCACAAATTAATGGCTGACAAGACCTGTCAGCCATTAAAAATTTAGATAATTCAGCAGAGGTAGACTAATGTATATTTAATGTGTCATGACATAATATGATTGCAAACAAATCAGTGAGTGGGTAGGGAGTGAACCCAGGCGAGTCCTAAAACTCAGTGGCCAGTGCGTTAACTCGGCCAGTGGCTCTATTAAGATTAATTTAACTTTGTATATTTCTATGCACCAGAAAGTTAACATGGATCTCACTGTGACCACAAATGCAGCGAATCCCACACCAGCGTGTCTGTGACGTACTCTAGCTCAAGTCCCTTCAATTCTGCCGCGGGTTCAAGCCCCACCCGTTCCTTGATTTATATTTAATGAAATATAACTGAAACGAAACATTCAACACTAATTTACATATAAAGTGACAAATGTGCGCACGCACACACACACACACACACACACACACACACACACAGAAACACACACACACACACAGAAACACACACACACAGAAACACACACACACACACACACACACACACACACACACAGTAGGGACAGCGAGCGCGCGAGTCACGCCTTCCGTGCTCCGGGAATATAAGTGTTTTTGAGGGCTACCCAAGTGTTCTGCAAGGGTTGCTAAGTGTGTCAGGGTAGTGAACAATCCTAGAAGTGATTTTTAATCTGCCTGAGCCACATAAGTGTGGGGAGAGCCACAATTTTGTAAGTGATCTAGAAAATAAAAACGTTGTGGCGCAGAGTGGGCAGGCTAGTGTGTAAGGCGACGTTGTCAAGTGTCACCCAAGAAAGATAATAAAGTGAAACAATCGTGTGACCAGTGAGAGAAATACAGTGAATAGGGTACATTATTAACGAGAAGAAATTGAGGTGGATCTACGCCAGGACGTACATCGAGCTGGATCTACGCCAGGACGTCACATCGAGCTGGACAATCTACAGGCTGCTACAGCTGCACTACAAGTACTGTATCCACCTATGAGTGGGTGTTTGGGTGTGGGGTTCCAGGTTCCAATTAACCACCAAGCTGAATGTGAATGGTCTAACTCTCATAGCACGATAAAGAATAGGCACTCAAGTATTCAATAAGGAATAGCAATTGGTAATCCATTGAACAAGGCTAGGTGGCAGGTCAGGCATAGGCAATATTGTAAGTAGGTGAGCCTAAGTCCCAGGAGGGTGGGAGTCAGGTCACAAGAGGTTGTGGACACAAGCGACCACTGAGAATCCACATTACACTCCAAGCACAAGCCACCTACTTTTCAGACACATAATAAACCCACACATAACTTAAGAAATCGTAATGACACGATTGCAAATAAACCATACCCCCGGCCGGGATTGAACCCGCGGTCATAGAGTCTCAAAACTCCAGTCATGTTGACGGCAGTGAAGGGACTTGAACTAGAGTTCGTCACGGCCACGCTAGCTGGAGATTCGTCTGTAAAAACTTGCATTTGTGGTCACAGAGGTGCCTGTGCTAACCTTCCTATGGTGTAGAAATATACCTAGTTGGATGAATCTTATTGTGGCTAGCTGGTCTAGTGGTTAGCGCGACGGGCTGGAGTTTTGAGACTCTATGACCGCGGGTTCAATCCCGGCCGGGGGTATGGTTTAAACCCACACATAATTCGACACATAATTACACACACACACACACACACACACACACACACACACACACACACACACATCACACACTGTAAGTACATGCCAGTCAAGTCCCAGGAGGTTGGGGGTCAGGTCACAAGAAGTTGTGGGCAGCCAAGGACCACCGAGACTACATTACAATGCACAAGCCACCTACCTTTCAGTACATAATAAACCCACACATAATTCCACACAAAATTACACACACACACACACCACACACACACACACACACACACAATTCCAGACTCACACATACACTCCCCCCCTCACCACCGACATCTCACTAATTCCCCTGATCCCTCCCCTCCCTCGTTCACCCTCCCCTCCCGTTCACCCTCCCCCTCCCCACCCCTCCCCACTCCTCTCCTACATAGCCACAGCTCCTCCACTACCTCCCCCACCCACACTCTGACATACACACTACTAACCTAACACACAGAATTACATAGGTTTCCCACTCTAAGGCAATCAGGATAAAACAAAAATGGGTTGCCAGAGAGCAACAAGAAAAACCAAGGGACAGGAGGAGGAAGCTGCAAAGGAAGATTGGGCAGCAGAGCTCATAAAAAGGGATCATGAATGGGAAAAGAAACTAGATGAACTTAGCATGAGAATGGAAGAGAGGATAGATATGGAAAGCAGGAAGTGGGAGGTGCATGTCAAAGCAGCAGAGGCTAGGATACAGAGTTTAGAAGAGGAACTGAAAAATCTGAAACAGCCTGAAGAACTAAAGAACATTTTGGGATTGACAACAGAGACTGCTACCTCAGCCACAAATAAGTTGACTGTAGGGAAAGAAGGGGCACAACTGCATGGAGAAGCTCTATCAGAGGAGACTGTAATAAATGGAAGAGCTAAGCTTTATGTGGAGGCCCTAACAGACAACAACAGAGCCAAAGGAAAGCCGAGAAGGGAAAAATGACAGGCCACTGAGCCCAAGTACATTAGCCAGTGAAACTGAAGAAAGGAAAGCTGCAGTTGAGGAAACCAAATTAAATGAGGGGATACACAGGGATATGCAGTGGGAGAATGAAAGGGTGAGGTCAGTCTTTGTGTATGGGCTCCAGGAAGTTGAAGGGGAAACATATGAAGCAAGAAAACAAGGGGAAAAAAAGCAATTGAAAGCATCATGAAAGCAATAGGAGAAGACGACATGAACCAGCTGGAAAATTTTCCGAGAATAGGGGGGTTTGTAAAAAAAAGAATCCGGCCAGTGAAAGTGACCTTCAAGGCAGAAGCGACTTGGACCAAGATCCTGCAGGAGAAAGCACGATTAAGGGACATGTCGGCATACAGGAAGGTGTATCTCGACCGTGACAGAACACAAGAAGAAAGGCAGAAACTGAAAGAGATGGTACAAAGGCGAAAGGAGGAAAGAGAGGGGATGGAGAAGACAGACAGGAGATCCCAGACCCAGGAAGAAGATCAAATACAGCCTCCCTCACAACTTCCTATAGAAGCCTCCCAACCAGGTCAACCCCAATGCAACCAAACACTCTAAATCAAAACACCCATGCCGCATCCAATGCCCCCACCCGCTACATTACAAACTCCACCCCCACAGCAACAACCCACAGTTCCTTACCAGATCTCCCACTTCCCCAACACCAATATACCTCCCAGACCACAGTCTTAGAAAAGAAGTTGAAGGTGTGGTATACAAATGCAGATGGAATAACAAACAAGTATGAGGAGTGGCATGAAAAAATCAAGGAGACATCCCCAGACATAATAGCACTCACAGAAACAAAACTCACAAGAATAATAACAGATTCAATCTTTTCATCCGGATATCAAATCATCAGGAATGACAGAGGGAGGAGAGGGGGAGGAGGAGTTGCACTGCTCATTAAAAACCAGTGGGGTTTTGAGAAAATGGAAGGAATGGATGGCACGGGCGAAAGGGACTACTTAGTAGGAACAATCCAGTCTGAGGGACATAAGGTGATAATTGCAGTAATGTACAACCCACCACAGAACTGCAGGAGGCCAAGAGAAGAATACGATGAGAGCAACAGAGCAATGATCGACACAGTAGCCGAGGTGGCCAGGAGAGCACACATGGGGGGAGCAAAGTTACTAGTTATGGGTGATTTCAATCACAAGGAGATTGACTGGAAAAACCTGGAGCCCCATGGGGGTCACGAAATATGGAGAGCCAAGACGATGGATGTGGTACTGGAAAACCTCATGCATCAACATGTTAGAGACACTACCAGAGAGAGAGAGAGAAGAGGATGAACCAACAAGGCTGGGCCTTGTATTCACCTTGAGTAGTTTGGACATCGAATGTATCATGTATGAAAGGCCCCTGGGAGCTAGTGATCATGTGGTTCTGTGCTTCGACTACATGGTTGAGCTCCAAGTGGAGAGAGTAGCAGGAATAGGCTGGGAAAAACCAAACTACAAAAGGGGGAACTGCTCAGGCATGAGGAACTTCCTTCAAGACATTCAGTGGGAGAGGGAACTGACAGGAAAACCAGTACAAGAAATGATGGACTATGTCGCAACAAAATGCAAGGAGGAAGAGGAGAGGTTTGTTCTCAAGGGAAACAGAAATAATGGGAAGAACAGAACGAGTCCTTGGTTCACCCAAAGATGTAGGGAGGCAAAAAACTAGGTGTACTAGAGAATGGAAAAGGTACAGAAGACAGAGAACTCAGGAAAATAAAGAAATCAGCCGAAGAGCCAGAAACGAATATGTACAGATAAGAAGGGAGGCTCAGAGACAATACGAAAATGACATAGCATCAAAAGTAAAGACTGACCCGAAGCTGTTGTACAGCCACATCAGGAGGAAAACAACAGTCAAGGACCAGGTAATCAGACTGAGGAAGTGTGATGGGGAATTCACAAGAAACGACCAAGAGGTATGTCAGGAGCTCAACACAAGATTTAAAGAGGTATTTACAGTGGAAACCAGTAGGACTCCAGGAAATCAGAATAGGGGGGTGCCCCAGCAAGTGCTGGATGAGGTACATGTAATCAAGGAGGAGGTGAAGAAGCTGCTATGCGAACTTGACACCTCAAAGGCGGTGGGACCACACAACATCTCTCCGTGGGTCCTTAAAGAGGGAGCAGAGATATTGTGTGAGCCATTAACAAAGATCTTCAGCACATCATTTGAAACTGGGCAACTCCCTGAGGTATGGAAAATGGCAAATGTAGTCCCAATTTTTAAAAAGGGAGACAAACATGAGGCACTAAACTACAGACCTGTATCACTAACGTGTATAGTATGCAAGGTCATGGAGAAGATCATCAGGAGGAGAGTGGTGGGGCACCTGGAAAGAAACAAGTTTATAATTGACAACCAGCACGGTTTCAGGGAAGGAAAATCCTGTGTCACAAACCTACTATAGTTTTATGACAAGGTGACAGAAGTAAGACAAGAGAGAGAGAGTGGTGGATCGACTGCATATTTTTGGACAGCAAGAAGGCCTTCGACACAGTTCCTCACAAGAGGTTACTGCAAAAGCTAGAGGATCAGGCACACATAACAGGAAAGGCACTGCAATGGATCAGAGAATACCTGACAGGGACGCAACAACGAGTCATGGTACGCGACGAGGTGTCAGAGTGGGCGCCTGTGACAAGCGGGGTTCCACAGGGGTCAGTCCTAGGACCTGTGCTGTTCGTGGTATATGTGAACGACATAACGGAAGGGATAGACTCAGAAGTGTCCTTGTTTGCAGATGATGCGAAGTTAATGAGAAGAATCAAATCGGATGAGGATCAGACAGGACTACAAAGAGACCTGGACAGGCTACAAGCCTGGTCCAGCAACTGGCTCCTTGAATTTAACCCTGCCAAATGCAAAGTCATGAAGACTGGGGAAGGGCAAAGAAGACCGCAGACACAATATAGTTTAGATGGCCAAAGACTGCAAACCTCACTCAAGGAAAAAGATCTGGGGGTGAGTATAACACGGAGCATATCTCCTGAGGCGCACATCAATCAGATAACTGCTGCAGCATACGGGCGCCTGGCAAACCTACGGATAGCGTTCCGATACCTCAGTAAGGATTCGTTTAAGACTCTGTATAATATTTACGTCAGGCCCATACTGGAGTATGCAGCACCAGTTTGGAATCCACACCTAGTCAAGCACGTCAAGAAATTAGAGAAAGTGCAAAGGTTTGCAACAAGACTAGTCCCAGAGCTACGGGGATTGTCCTACGAAGAAAGGTTGAGGGAAATCGGCCTGACGACACTGGAGGACAGGAGGGTCAGGGAAGACATGATAACGACATATAAAATACTGCGCGGAATAGACAAGGTGGACAAAGACGGGATGTTCCAGAGAAGGGACACAGACACAAGAGGTCACAATTGGAAGTTGAAGACTCAGATGAATCAAAGGTGTGTTAGGAAGTATTTCTTCAGTCACAGAGTAGTCAGGCCGTGGAATAGCCTAGAAAGTGAAGTAGTGGAGGCGGGAACCATACATAGTTTTAAGGCGAGGAATGATAGAGCTCATGGGGCAGGGAAAGACAGGGCCTAGTAGCAACCAGCGAAGAGGCGGGGCCAGGAGCTGTGACTCGACCCCTGCAACCACAAATAGGTGAGTACACACACAAACACACACACACACACACACACACACACTCGCACACACACACACAAACACACACACACACACACACACACACACACACACACACACACACACACACACACACACGTGGCGAGGTGTCAGAGTGGGCACCTGTGACCAGCGGGGTCCCGCAGGGGTCAGTCCTAGGACCAGTGCTGTTTCTGGTATTTGTGAACGACATGACGGAAGGAATAGACTCTGAGGTGTCCCTGTTTGCAGATGACGTGAAGTTGATGAGAAGAATACACTCGATCGAAGACCAGGCAGAACTACAAAGGGATCTGGACAGGCTGCAGACCTGGTCCAGCAATTGGCTCCTGGAGTTCAATCCCACCAAGTGCAAAGTCATGAAGATTGGGGAAGGGCAAAGAAGGCCGCAGACGGAGTACAGTCTAGGGGGTCAGAGACTACAAACCTCACTCAAGGAAAAAGATCTTGGGGTGAGTATAACACCAGGCACATCTCCTGAAGCGCACATCAACCAAATAACTGCTGCAGCATATGGGCGCCTAGCAAACCTCAGAACAGCATTCCGACATCTTAATAAGGAATCATTCAGGACCCTGTACACCGTGTATGTTAGGCCCATATTGGAGTATGCGGCACCAGTTTGGAACCCACACCTAGCCAAGCACGTGAAGAAACTAGAGAAAGTGCAAAGGTTTGCAACAAGACTAGTCCCAGAGCTAAGAGGTATGTCCTACGAGTAGAGGTTAAGGGAAATCAACCTGACGACACTGGAGGACAGGAGAGATAGGGGGGACATGATAACGACATACAAAATACTGAGAGGAATTGACAAGGTGGACAAAGACAGGATGTTCCAGAGATTGGACACAGTAACAAGGGGACACAGTTGGAAGCTGAAGACACAGATGAATCACAGGGATGTTAGGAAGTATTTCTTCAGCCACAGAGTAGTCAGTAAGTGGAATAGTTTGGGAAGCGATGTAGTGGAGGCAGGATCCATACATAGCTTTAAGCAGAGGTATGATAAAGCTCACGGCTCAGGGAGAGTGACCTAGTAGCGATCAGTGAAGAGGCGGGGCCAGGAGCTCGGACTCGACCCCCGCAACCTCAACTAGGTGAGTACACACACACTCGAACACACACACACACGAACACACACGAACACACACACACGCACACACACGAACACACACACACACACACACACAAACACACACACTCACACACACTCGAACACACACACACACGAACACACACGAACACACATACACACACGCACACACACGAACACACACACACACAAACACACACACACAAACACACACACACAAACACACACACACACACAAACACACACACACACAAACCACACACACAACAAACACACACGCACACACACACAAACTGATGGCAACCCACACACACAAACTGATGGTAACCCACACACACGAACTGATGGCAACACACACACACAAACTGATGGCAACCCACACACACAAACTGACGGCAGCGGCCATGTCCCCAATGATGCGGGAATTTACCTTCTGGATGGGAAAACACTGAGTCTTGAAAGAGGAATTTGGGCCCATTTGTGCCCTTGGTTTGTGTGTTATTTTTTTCTCCCATTTTTTGAGGACTTTAGAGCACACTTGCTAAACGCCCCAATATTCCCCGACACTACTGGATAATTTATAGGAACTGGGCAAGCCCGTCATAACCCCGGTCTTCGGGTCCCCAAACTGGCGCTCCCCCCCTTCAATTCAAGGTATTGCAAGTAGGTGTCCGCCAAGTGGCACCCCACAGGTGTAGTCCCAGCAATTTTGCTTCCCATTTTTCCCGGGGTAACAATGGTTCCATCTTTTGACTTCCGTCGGAATTCCATACCTGGGGCCTCTTTGGGGTGGAAAACGGGCGTGGGAGACTTCTCTTTATGATTTGGTGACCTCATTTCCCGGCTACTTCCCTTCTAAGTATGACACAGAGATCATAAAGTCCGAATGTTTGGGCCCGACGCCCTACCACAAAAAACCTATTTCGGTGATTTTGGGGCGGCTAGGCGAAAGCAACCCCAAATCGAAGGGCCTGTAGGTCAAGTCGGGTGCCCGGGAGGAGTTGGGAAACCAAAAGGAAATCCTTAATGTGATGGCCTCAAGCATTGTCTCCGTATTCTTATCTTGTATTTTAAACCACACACGAGATACAAATACTTAAATGCCCTTTCCCCGAAACAAGCAAAAGAAAAATACAAAATTTTGGGTAGGCAACAAAAAATTCGTAGCACTTTGGACGTGTTTACGGGGATGACTTAGCTCCCAGTGGATGCCTTTAAGGCACTCATTTACAGATGCCTCATAACGAAAGGTACCTAACTGCAACCCAATGTCTTTTTAATGCCGGAACACAAATGAACTTCTAACGATTTCCAGCTGTTTCATTCCCCAGTAGTTGTTAATTCAATTAATTTCTCTTTAACAATTTGGTAATTTTAATCTCCCCAATTCACTTACGTGGTGTTATTTTTCCAACAGAATACATCAGCGTTAATTTAAACCCGATCTTGAAAGTTTTTTTTAAGGTTTGAAGTAAATATTATTACTATTCAATAAATGGCCCAGATGGGACTCATATATGCAAAAGTGAGGTTTTTTTTTCGTTCTGGAAGCCATTTAGGGTGAAAATTTTTGATCGAAAAAAATTTTCTCAAGTTATTGTAAAAAGACATAATTCCGATAATTTACTACGTCCAGAAAATTTCCCTTTCTGTTTTTTTTCTCTTTCACCTTGTCGCCCTTTACCCCCCCCTTACTCTCCCTTCAAATTTTATTTAATTACTCCCCCTTCTAAATTTCATTTAGTCTTCCTTCTAATTTTTACTTAAAAGTCCCCTTTTAAATTATTTTAATTTTCTCCCTTCTCAATTTATTTAGTCTACCTTTCTAAATTTACTTAAATCTACCTTCTAAATTTATTAATTTAACCTTTAAATTTATTTAATCCCCTTCTAAATTTAAATCTACCTTAAAAATTTATTAATCTACCTTCAAAAAATTTACTTAATTACCTTCAAAATTTAAATTACCTTCAAAATTTTAAACTTAATTCCCTTCTAAATTTTTTAAAATCCCCCTTCTAAATTTAATTACCTTCAAAAATTTGTTTAATTAGTCTACCTTTTTAAATTTGTTTACTTCCAAATTTTAAATTATTTTACTCTAATGACATTTTTTTCCTCCCCAATTATGGCGGGACAAGACTGTCAGCCTTAAAAAAATTTAGTAATTCAGCAGAGGTAGACAAATGAAATTTTTAAAGTGTCATGACAAAATAGATTGCAAAAAAAATCATGGGGGGTTTAGGGAGTGAACCCGGGCGAGTCCTAAAATCAGTGGCCAGTGCGTTAACTGGCCCGGGGGGGCCCTTTTTAAAGATTAATTTAACTTTGTTTTTTTATGCACCAGAAAGTTAAACATGGATTCACTGGCCCACAAATGCAGCGAACCCCACACCAGCGTGTTTGACGTACTCTAGTCAAGTCCTTCAATTCTCCCCGGGGGTTCAACCCCCACCCGTTCCCTTGATTTATATTTAATGAAATTAACTGAAACAAACATTCAACAAAATTTTCTTAAAAAGTGAAAAAAATGGGGCCACGCACACCACCACACACACACACCCACACACACAAAAACACACACACACACAAGAAACACAACACAAGAAACACACACAAACAACACACACACACACACACACACAGTAGGACAGCGAGCGCGCGAGTCCGCCTTCCGGTGGGAAAATAAGTGTTTTTAGGGCTACCAAAGGGGGGGGGGGGGGGGGGGGGACAAAAGTGGGGGGAAGCCACAATTTTGAAAGGATTAGAAAATAAAAACGTTGTGGCGCAGAGTGGGCGGGCTAGTGTGTAAGGCGACGTTTCAATGTCACCCAAGAAAGTAATAAAGTGAAACATGTGGACCAGTGAGAGAAATAAGTGAATGGGTCATTATTAACGAAAAAAAAATTGAGGGGATCTACGCCGGGGACGTACATCGGCTGGATCTACGCCAGGACGTCCATCGAGCTGGCAATCTACGGGTTTGTACAGCTCACTACAAGTACTGTATCCACCTATGGTGGGTTGTTTGGGTGGGGTTCCAGGTTCCTTTTAACCCCACCAAGCTGAATGTGAAGGGTTAACTCTCATAGCCGATAAAGAATAGGCCTAAAGTATTCAAAAAGGAATAGAATTGGAAATCCTTTGAACAAGGTAGGGGAGGTCAAATAGGCAATTTGAAATAGGTGAGCCTAAGTCCCAGGAGGGGGGGAGTCGGTCCAAGAGGTTGTGGACAAAGCGACCACTGGAACCCACATTACACCCAAGCACAAGCCACCTACTTTTCAGACACATAAAAAACCCCAACATAATTTAAAAACGTAATGACCGTTTGCAAATAAACCATACCCCCGGCCGGGATTGAACCCGGGTCTAGAGTCTCAAAACTCCATCATGTTGACGGCGTGAAGGGACTTAAACTAGAGTTCGTCCGGCCACGCTAGTGGAGATTTCGTCTGTAAAAACTTGCATTTGTGGTCCAGAGGTCCTGTGCAAACCCTTCCTATGGTGTAGAAATATCCCTTTTGGTGAACTTTTTTGTGGCTGCGGGTTTCTGTGGTTGCCGGGGGCTGGATTTTGGACTCTATGACCGCGGGTTCAATCCCCCGGGGGGTAGGTTTAAACCCCACAAAAATTTCGACACAAAATTACACACACACACACCACACACACACACACACACACACACACAACACATCCACTGTAAGTACATGCCATCAAGCCCCAGGGGGTTTTGGGGGGCAGGTCACAAAATTGGGGGCAGCAAGGCCCCCGAGACTAATTAAAATGCAAAAGCCCCTACCTTTCAGTACAAAAAAAACCCACACAAAATTTCCAACAAAATTACACACACACACACACACCACACACCACCCCCACAACATATCCGACTCCACAACACCCCCCCCCTACCCGCATTCACTAATTCCCCTGATCCCCCCCCTCCCTGTTTCACCCCCCCTCCCTTCACCCCCCCTCCCCCCCCCCTTTCCCCACTCCTCTCCTACATAGCCACAGTCCTCCAACCTCCCCCCCCCACATTTGCTCACACTATAACCCTAACACACAAAAATTACATGGTTTTCCCATCTAAGGCAATCGGGAAAAAACAAAAAGGGTTGCCAGAGAGAACAAAAAAAACCAGGGACAGGGGGGGAAGGCCAAAGGAAGTTTGGGCCCCAGCGAGCTATAAAAAGGGATCATGAAGGAAAAAGAAACTAAGAACTTGCATGAAATGGAAAAAGGGATAGTAGGGAAAGCGGGAAAGTGGGAGGTGCATGTCAAAGCAGCAAGGCTGGGATACAGAGTTTAGAAGAGGAACTAAAAAAATCGAAACAGCCAAAAAGAACTAAAACATTTTGGGATTGAAAACAGAGACTCTACCTCACCCAAATTTAAATGTGGGGAAAAAGAAGGGGCAAAAAACTGATGGAGAAGTTATAGGGAGACTGTAAATAAAGGGAAAGAGCTAAGCTTTAGTGGAGGCCCCAGAAAACAACAGAGCCAAAGGAAACCCGAGAAGGGAAAAATGAAGGCCATGAGCCCAAGTACATTAGCCAGTGAAAACTGAGAAAGGAAGCTGCATTGAGGAAACCCCAAATTTAAAATGAGGGGAAAAGGGATAGCAGGGGGAGAAAGAAAGGGTGGGTAGTCTTTGTGTAGGGCTCCAGGAAGTTGAAGGGGAAACATATGAAGCAAGAAAAAAAGGGGGGAAAAAAAAAAGAAATTTAAAAAAGCATCATGAAAGCAATAGGAAAACACATGAACCAGCGGGAAAAAATTTCCGAGAATAGGGGGGTTTTTAAAAAAAAAACCCGGCCAGTAAAAGTGCCCTTAAAGGGCAGAAGCGACTTGGCCCAAAGTCCTGCAGGAGAAAGCACTTGGGACATGTCGGCATACAGGAAGGGTATCTCGCCCGTGACAGAACAAAAAAGAAAGGCAGAAAACTGAAAGAGTGGTAAAAGGCGAAAGGGAGGAAAGAGAGGGGAATGGAGAAGACAGACGGAGACCCCAGACCGGGAAGAAGATCAAATACAGCCTCCCTCACAACTTCCTATAGAACCCTCCAACCAGGTCCCCCCAATGCAAAAAACACTTAAATCAAAAAACCCCATCCCGCACCCAATGCCCCCCCGCTACATTACAAACCCCCCCCCCCACAGCAACACCCACAGCCCTTTCCCAAATCCCCCATTCCCCCAACACCAAATACCCCCAGACCACAGTCTTAGAAAAGAAGTTAAAGGTGGGGTTACAAATGCAGATGGAATAACAAAAAAGTATGGGGAGTGGCATGAAAAAATAAGGAGACTCCCGACATAATGCACTCACAAAAAAAAACTCACAAGAATAATAACAGATTCAATTTTTCACCCGGGTACAAATCATAGGAATGACGGGGAGGGAGGGGGGGGAGGGAGTTGCACTGCCCTTAAAAACCAGTGGGTTTTGAGAAAATGGAAGGAATGGATGGCAGGGCAAAAGGGACAATTATGGGAAACAATCCAGTCTGGGGGCATAAGGTGATAATTGCAGTAATGTACACCCCCCACAGAACTGAAAGGGGGCCCAAGAGAAAAATACGTGAAGCAACAGAGAAGATAAACAGTACCCGAGGGGCCAGGAAGCAAAAATGGGGGAGAAAAGTTCTATTATGGGTGATTTAAATCAAAGGAGATTGATAAAAAACCTGGACCCCCATGGGGGTCAGAAAAATGGAGACCCAAAAACGATGGATTGGTATGGAAAACCTCATGAAAACAACATTTTTAGAGACACTCCCGAAAAAAGGAGAAAGAGGATGCCCAAAAGGCTGGCCTTGTATTCACCTGGGGTAGTTTGGACATCGAATGTATATGTATGAAGGCCCCTGGGAGTAGTGATCATGTTTTTCTGTGCTTCGACTACATGGTTGACTCCAAGTGGAGGAGAAGCGGGAATAGGTGGGAAAAACCCAAACTACAAAAGGGGGGAACTTCGGCCTGGGGGAACCCCCTTCAAGACTTCAGTGGGAGGGGGAAAACTGACAGGAAAACCCAGAAACAAGAAAGAGGATATTCGCAACAAAATGCAAGGGGAAGGGGAGAGGTTTGTTCTCAAGGGAAACAGAAAAAGGGGAAGAACAGAACGGCCCTTTGGGTTCACCCAAAGATGTGGGGGAGGAAAAAAAAAACTAGTGTACTAGAGAAGGGAAAAAAGGTAAGAAAAAGGAATCAGGAAAAAAAAAGAAATCAGCCGAAGACCAGAAACGAATATTCAAAAAAGAAGGGGGCTCAGAGACAATACAAAAATGAAAAGCATCAAAAGAAAGACGCCCCGAAGCTTTTGTACAGCCACTAGGAGGAAAACAACAGCAAGGACCAGGTAATCAGATGAGGAAGTGTGTGGGGAATTCACAAGAAACGACCAAGGGGTATGTCAGGACTAAACACAAATTTAAAGAGGTATTTACGGGGGAAACCAGTAGGACTCCGGGAAATCAAAATAGGGGGGTCCCCAAAAGTGCTGGAGAGGACAGAAAATCAAGGGGAGGTGAAGAAAAGTGCTTCGAACTTGACCCCTAAAAGGGCGGTGGGACCACAAACATCTCTCCGTGGGCCCTTTAAAAAGAGGGAGCGAGATTTTGTGGAGCCATTAAAAAAGTCTTCAGCCATTTTTAAAAAACGGGGCAATCCCTGAGGATGGAAAATGGCAAATTTTAGCCCCCTTTTTAAAAAAGGGAGAAAAACATGAGGCACTAAACTACAGACCTGTTCACTAACGTGTATAGTATGCAAGGCAGGGAAAAATTCATCAGGAGGGAAGTGGGGGGGGCCCGGGAAAGAAAAATTTTATAATTGACAACCAGCACGGTTTCGGGGAAGGAAAATCCTGTGTCCAAACCCAATATTTTTTTTGAAAGGTGACAAAAGAAAGACAGAGAAGAGAGTGGTGGATCGACTGCATATTTTTGGACAGCAAAAAGGGCCTTCCCAGTTCCCAAGAGGTTACGCAAAAGCTAGAGGATCAGGAAAACCTAACAAAAAGCATGAAAAGGATCAGAGAATACCTGACGGGGGACGAACAACGAGTATGGTACGCGCAAAGGTGTCAAGTGGGCGCCTGGCAAGCGGGGTTTCCCCAAGGGGTCGTCTGGACCGTGCTGTTGGGTATATTTTAACACATAACGGAAGGGTAGACTGAAGTGTCCTTGTTTGCAGAGACGAATTTAAAGGAGAATCAAATCGGATGAGGTCAACAGGACACAAAGAGACCTGGACAGGCTACAAGCCGGGTCCAAAACTGGCCCCTTGAATTTAACCCCTGCCAAATGCAAAGTCATAAGACGGGGAAAGGGCAAAGAAGACCGCAGACCATTAGTTTAGATGGCCAAAGACGCAAACCTCACTAAAGGAAAAGTTTGGGGGGTGGTAAACACGGAGCATTTCCCCTGAGGGCACATCAATCAGATAAGCTGCAGCATAGGGGGCCCCGGCAAACCTCGGATAGCGTTCCGATACCTCAGTAAGGTTTCGTTTGACTCGTATAATATTTCGTCAGGCCCATATGGGTAGCACCACCATTTGGAATCCACACCTAGTCAAGCCGTCAAAAATTAGAGAAAGTGCAAGGTTTGCAAAAGACTAGTCCCAAGCTACGGGGATTGCCCTACGAAAAAGGGTTTGAGGGAAGGGCCCCTGAGACACTGGAGGACAGGGGGGGGTAGGGAAGACTGATAACGACATTAAAAACTGCGCGGAATAGACAAGGTGGAAAAAGACGGGATGTTCCAGAAAAGGGGGACACAGACAAAAGAGGTCACAATTGGGAATTGAAGACTCAGATGAATAAAAGGTGTGTTAGGAAGTATTTCTTAGTCCAGAGTAGTCAGGCCGTGGAAACCCAGAAATGAAGTGGGGGGCGGGAACCCATACATAGTTTTAAGGCGAGGAATGATAGAGTCAGGGGGGCAGGGAAAGGACAGGGCCTAACAACCAGCAAAGAGGCGGGGCCAGGAGCTGTGACTGACCCCCCCCCAAAAATGGTGAGTACAACAAAACACACAACACACACACACACACACACTCGCACACCACACACAAACACACACCCACCCAACACACACACACCACACACCACACACACACACACAGTGGCGAGGGTCAGAGTGGGACCTGTGACCAGGGGGGTCCCGCAGGGTCAGTCCTAGGCCCAGTGCTGTTTTTTGGTATTGTGAACGACTGACGGAAAGGAATAGACTCGAGTGTCCGTTTGGATGGTGAAGTTGTTTGAAAAGAATACACTCGATCGAAGACCAGCAGAATACAAAGGGATTGGACAGGCGCAGACCTGGTCCAGAAATTGGCCCCTGGATTTCAACCCCCCAAGTGCAAAGTATGAAGATTGGGGAAGGGGCAAAGAAGGGCAGACGGAGTACGTTAGGGGGTCGAATAAAAACCCTCACTCAAGGAAAAAGATTTTGGGGGTGATTTAAAACCCCAGGCACATTCCTAAAGCGCACTCAACCAAATAACTGCGCGATTGGGCGCCTAGCAACCTCAGAACAGCATTTGACTCTTTAAGGAAAACATTCAGGCCCCCTGTACACCGTGTTGTTGGGCCCCAATTGGAGATGCGGACCATTTGGGAAACCCCCAACCTAGCCAAGCCCGTGAAAAAAACTAAGAAAGTGCAAAGGGTTTGAAACAAAATAGCCCCAGGCTAAGGGGTTGCCTCGAGTGAGGTTTAAGGGAAATCAACCTACGACACTGGGGACGGGAGAGATAGGGGGGAATGAAACACATCAAATTGAGAGGAATTGAAAGGGTGGACAAAGACAGGATTTCCAGAGATGGACACAGTAAAAAGGGGGACCTTTGGGAACTGAAGACACAGATGAATCACAGGGAGTTAGGAAGTATTTCTTCACCACAGGTAGTCAGTAAGTGGTATTTGGGGAAAAGCGATGTAGTGGAGGCAGGATCCATACTGCTTTAAGCAGAGGTTGTAAAGTCACGGCTCAGGGAAGTGCCTAGTAGCGATCGTGAAGAGGCGGGGGCCCGGAGTCGGACTCGCCCCCCCAAACCCAACAGGGAGTACAACACACTCGAAAAACACACCACCCGAACACACACAACACACACCACGCCCACACAACACACACACACACACACACACAAAACACCAACCACACAACTCGAACACCACACACACGAACCACCGAACACACATACACACACGCACACACACGAACACCACACACAAACACAAACACACAAAACACACACACAAACACACACACACACACAAACACACAACACACAAACACACCACACAACAAAACACACAGCACACACACACAAACTGATGGCAAACCCCAACACAAACTGATGGGAACCCACACCACGAACTGGGCAACCACACACACAAACTGATGGACCCACACACACAAATGATGGCAACTCACACACCAAATGATGGCAACCCACACAACAAAAATTATGGCAACCCACACACACAAATGAGGGCAACCCACACACACAAAAGGGGCAACCCACAAACAAACTGAGGCAACCCAACACACAAACTGAGGCAAAACCCCAAACCCCAAACAGATGGGAACCCACTCAAAACTGATGGCAACCCACACACACAAAGAGCAACACCCCACACAACCCAAATGATGGCAACCCCCACCACGAACTGATGGCAACACACACTCACAAACTGATGGGAACCCCCAACACAAACAGATGGCAATCCCACTACAAAAATGAGGGAACCCAACACACAAACTGAGGCAACACACACACACACCCAAAATGATG
The DNA here is from genome assembly GCF_026875155.1 of Cherax quadricarinatus. Classification (NCBI taxonomy): domain Eukaryota; kingdom Metazoa; phylum Arthropoda; class Malacostraca; order Decapoda; family Parastacidae; genus Cherax; species Cherax quadricarinatus. Next base: position 50,573,864 of record NC_069420.1, on the reverse strand, counting down.
GAACCCCCCACCCCAAAATGATGGCAAAATCACCACAAAACTGATGGGAAACCCACACACCAAAACTTATGGGAACCCACACACCAAACTGATGGCAAAACACACACCAAACTGTGGCAAACCACCACCCAAAATGATGGCAACCCACACCCACAAAACAGATGGGAATCCACACTACAAATGATGGCAACCACACACACAAACTGATGGAAAAACCCCACAACACACACAAATGTGGAAACCCCCACCACCCCAAATGATGGCAACCCACAACAAAATGATGGCAACCCACAAACAAAAGGTGGCAACCCACACACACAAAATGATGGCAACACACACACACACCAAACTGGGAACCCCCACAACAGAGATGGGGGACCCACACAACAAAATGTGGCAACCACACACAAAAACCGATGGCAACACACACAAACTGAAGGCAACCACACACACAAAATGATGGCAACCCCCCCAAAAAAAAATGTGGCAACCCACACACAAACTGATGGGGAAACCAACACAAAACTGATGGGGACCCACAACACAAAATGTGGCAAAACACACCACAAAATGATGGCAACCCCACAAAAACTGTGGGAAAAACCCCAAACACAAACTGATGGCAACCCCAAAACACAAACTGACGGAAAACACACTCACTAACTGATGGCAACCCACACACAAAACTGATGGCAACCCACACACAAAACTGATGGCAACCCCCACACAAAAATTTTTGGCAACACAACCAAACAAACTGATGGAAAACACCAAATTTTATGGCAACCCCCCCAAAAACTGAAGGGACCCACACACACAACCAAAAGGCAACCCACACACACAAACTGATGGCAACCACACACCAAAATGATGGCAACACACACACACAAATGTGGAACACACACACACAAACTGATGGCAACCACCCCACACAAATGAGCAAAAACACACACACAAAATGATGGCAAAACACCAAACCCAAAATGATGGCAACACAACACACAAACGAGGCAACCCCACACACAAACTGAGGAACCCCCACACACAAAGATGGCAACACACACTACACACACAAACTGAAGGCAACACCACACACAAACTGAAGGCAACCCACAACACAAACGATGGCAACCCACACACCAAATTGGGAACACACACACCAAATGAAGGGAACCCACCACACAAACAGATGGCAACCCACAAACAAACTGAAGGCAACACAACCCCCCCTCCAAACTGAAGGCAACCCCCCCACACAAACTGATGGCAACCCCCCACACACAAACTGATGGCAACAACCACACAAATGAAAGGCAACCCACAACACAAAAACTGATGGGAACCCTCAAAAACACCAAAAAGAAGGCAACCCACACAAAACAAAGAAGGCAACCCCACACACGCAAACTGAAGGCAACCCCAAAACACACCAAAATGATGGCAACCCCCACACCAAAAGAAGGCAAAAACCCCACCCAAACTGATGCCAAAACACACACACACACCTGAAGGCAACACACAACACAAAAGAGCCCAAAACACACCACACAAACTGAAGGCAACCCACACACAAAAAACTGATGGCAACACACCACACACACAAACGAACCCAACCCACACACACAAACTGAGCCAATCACCCCCACACACAAACTGAATGCAACCCCACAACAAACAATGCCAACACAACCCCACACAAACTGAAGGCAACCCACACACACAAACTGATGGCAACCAAAACACACAAATGATGGCAACACACACCACAAATGAAGGCAACCCAACACACACAAAAAAAGGCAACCCACACACACACAAACTGAGGGAACCCACACACACAAAACTAAGGGAACCCCCACACACACAAAAGAAGGGAAAACCCCCACACCACAAACTGAAGGAACCCACGCACACACAAATGAAGGCAAACCCCCCACACACAAACTGAAGGCAACCCACACACAACAAAAAGAAGGCAACTCACAACACACAAAAACTGAACAAAAACCCACACACTCACAAATGAAGGCAAACCCCCCACACACAAAAGAAGGGAACCGCCCCACACAACTGAAGGGAAGCCCCACACACACAAAAAGGAGGCAACCCCACACACAAACTGAGGGAACCCAACACCCACAAACTGAAGGCAACCCCCACACACAAACTGATGGAACCCCCTCATACAACTGAAAGGGAACCCCCACACACAAAATGATGGGAACCCCACCCACAAAACTAAGGAACCACACACACAACTGAAGGCAACACACACACACACAAAAATGAAGGCAACCCACCACACAAAGAGGCAAAACCCCCACACACAAATGATGGAAAAACCCCCACACACAAAATGAAGGAACCCCCACACACAAAAGATGGCAACCCACACACACAAACGAAGGGAACCCCCCACAACAAACTGAAGGCAACCCCACACACAAAATGATGCCAACACAACCCCCACAAAACTGAAGGAACCCCACACACAAACTGATGGCCCCCCCACAAACTGGAGGGAAACCAACCCCAAAAAATTAAGGCAACCACACACACACAAACTGAAGGAACCCACAAACAAAAAATGGCCAAAACCACCCCAAAACAAAAGGGAACCCCCCAAAAACGATGGGAAAAACCCCACACCAATCTGGGCAACACACACCACAAACTGAAAGGGAACCCCCCAAAACACCCAAAGAAGGGAAACCCCCAACAACAAAAGAAAGGGAACCCACACACTCAACAAATGAAGGCAACCCACACACAACAACTGAAAGGGAACCCTACCACACAAACGAAGGCAAAACCCCCACACACAAAATGAAAAGGGAACCCACACCACACAAATGAAGGAAACCCCCCCACAACACAAAATGAAAGGGAAACCCCCCACACACCAAAACTGAAGGGAACCCACGCACACACAAAATGAAGGGAAAACCCCCACACACAAACGAAGGAACCCACCAACCCCCAAATGAAGGAACCCACACCACACAAACTGAAGGCAACCCACACACTCACACACTGAAGGGCCCAAACCCCCCAACACAAAATGAAGGCAACCCCCACAACCCCCAAGAAGGCAACCCACACACACAAACTGAAGGCAACCCCCACACAAAACTGTGGCAACCCCACACCCCCAAAAAGGAACAACCCACACAACAAATGATGGCAAACACTCACACACACAAAGAAGCAAAACCCCCAAACACAAAATGAGGCAACCCACTCTACAAAAAAGAAGGCAACCCAACACACAAAATGATGGCAACCCCAACACAAAAAATGAAGGCAACACACCACACAAAAGAGGGAAACACCAACACAAATGAAAGGGAACCCACCACACAAAAATGTGGCAACCCCCACACCATGATGGCAAACACACCCAAACTGAAGGCAACCCCCCCCACACAAACAGATGGGAACCCACACACCAAACTGGGCAACCCACACACACCCCCAAAAAAAAGGCAACCCACCACACAAATGATGCCAACACCCACACAACAAATGAAAGGCAACCCCCACCACAAAACGATGGCTACCCCACACACAAATATGGCAACACACACACCAAACTGAAGGCAACCCCCCACACACAAACTGAAGGCAACCCACACAGACACAAATGAGGCAACCCCACACTACACAAACTGAAGGAACCCACACAACACAAACTGAAGGCAACCCCCCACACACACAAACTGAAGGGCAACCCCCACACACACAAACTGAAGGCAACCCACACACACAAACTATGGCAAACCCCCACACCCACAAACTGAAGGGAACCCACAACACAAACTGTGGCAACACTCCATCACAAAATGAAGGCAAACCCCCACACAAAACTGTGGCACCCGCCAACAAATGAAGGGAACACAACCCCAAAAAACTAAGGCAAAAACCACACAAAGAAGGGAAAACCCCCACACACAAACTGATGGCCCAAACCCCCCCCCCAACCCAAACTGATGGCAACACACCACACAAACTGAAGGCAAAACCCCCCCCACAAACAGATGGCAAAACCCCCACACACAAACTGAAGGCACCCACACACACACAAATGAAGGCAACCCCCAACAAAACGATGACAACCCCCACCACCAAAAGTGGCAAACAACCCAAACTGAAGGCAAAACCCCCCCCACACAAAATGATGGCAACCACCAGACACAAAAGAAGGCAACCCACACCTCACCAAAGAAGGCAAACCCCCCACCACCAAAATAAGGCAACCCACACACTCACAAACTGAAGGCAACCCATACACACACAAACTGAAGGCAACCCACACACACACAAAATGAAGGCAACCCCCACCCAAAACAAACTGAAGGCAACCCACCACCCCCCAAACTGAAAGGGAAAACCACACACACACAAAAGAGGCAACCCAGCAAAAAACAAACTGAAGGCAACCCACACCACCAAACTGAAGGAACCCACACACACACAAACTGAAGGGAACCACCCCACACGCAATGAAGGCAACCCCCCCACCAAAATGAAGGCAACCAAACACACACAAAAATGAAGGCGTTTCCCCTCCCAAAAGAAGGAAAAAAAACACAACACAAACTGAAGGGGAACCCCCCACCACACAAACGAAGGCAAAACCCACACACAAAATGAAAGGGAACCCCACACACAAACTGAAGGAAAAAAACACACCAAAACTGAAGCAACCCACACACACACAAACTGAAAGGGAAAACCACCCAAAACTGATGGCAACCCACACCCCAAAATGAAGGCAACCCCACACCAAACTGATGGCAACACCCCACACACAAACTGAAAGGGAACCCACACCACAAAAGATGGCAACCCCTCATAAAACTGAAGGCAACCCACACACACAAATGTGGCAACCCGCACACACAAACGAAGGCAAACCCACACACACAAACTGAAGGAAACCCACACCACAAACTGATGGCAACCCGCACACCCCAAAAGATGGCAACACACACACACAAAACTGAAAGGCAAACCCCCCACACAAAATGATGGGAACCCCCCACACACAAACTGATGGCAACACACACACCAAAGAAGGCAACCCCACACACCCCAAACGTGTCAAACCCACACACACAAACTGAAGGGAACCCACACACACACAAACTGAAAGGAACCCCCAACACACACACAAACTGAAGGCAACCCCCGCACACCCCAAACTGAAGGCCCCAACCACCAAAAACTGAAGGCAAAAACCCCAACACGCAAACTGAAGGCAACCCACCACACCAAAGAAGGCAACCCCCCACACACACAAACTGAAGGGAAACCCACCACAACAAACCCGAAAGGGAACCCACACACACACAAACTAAAGGCAACCCACACACACACCAAATGAAGGAAACCCCCACACACACAAAAATGAAGGCAACCACACACACCAAACTGAAGGGAACCCACACACAACCAACTGAAGGGAACCCACACACACACAAAATGAAGGCAACCCAACACCCCACAAACTGAAGGAACCACCAAAACACAAAATGAAGGCAACCCACACACACACAAAAGAAGGCAAACCCCCACAACACAAACTGAAGGCAACCCCCACACCCAAAAACAAAGAAGGGAACCCCCCACACACCCAAACGGGCAAAACCCCCACACACACAAACTGAAGGACCCAACACACACAAACGAAAGGGAACCCACACAACAAAAACTGAAGGCAAACCCCACACACACAAACTGAAGGCAACCCCCCAACACAAATGAAGGCAAACCCCAAACACACCAAATGAAGGGAACCCACACAACAAAACTGAAGGAACCCAACCCCAACAAACTGAAGGCAACCCCACACACACAAATGAAGGCAAACCCCCACAAAACCCAATGGGAACCCCACCACACAAAATGAAGGCAACCCACACACACCACAAAGAAAAGGGAACCCCCACACACACACAAAAATGAAGGCAACCCCACACACACACAAAATAAGGCAACCCCCACACACACAAACTGAAGGCAACCCACCACAACAAACGAAGGCAAACCCAACCCCACCCAAATGAAGGGAACCCACACCAAAACACAAAAAGAAGGAACCCACACCCACAAAAAATGAAGCAAAAACCCCCACAACACAAACTGAAGCAAACCCACACCAAAACCAAATGAGGCAAACCCCAACACACAAAAAGAAGGAACACAACACACAAACTGAAAGGCAACCCACACACACACAACTGAAAGGAACCCCACACACACAAAACTGAAGGAACCCACAACCCCACACAAACGAAGGCAACCCACCACACAAAACAAAAGAAGGCAACCCTCGCACACACAAACTGAAGGGAACCCACAACCCCACAAATGAGGCAAACCCCTACAACCAAATGAAAGGGAACCCACACAAACCAAATGAAAGGGAACCCCCACACACACAAAATGAAGGGAACCCACACAACACACAACTGAAAGGGAACCCCCACAACACAAACTGAAAAGGGAACCCACACACACCAAACTGAAGGGAACCCACCCCCCCCCGAAAGGCAACCCACAACAAAAAACTGAAGCAACCCCCCACACACTACCCGAAGGCAACCCACACACACAAAACTGAAAGGGAACCCACACACACACAAACTGAAGGCAACCCACACACACAAACTGAAGGCAAACCCACACACCAAAATAAGCAAACCCCCACACACACAAACTGAGGGAACCCACACACACACCACAAACTGAAGGGAACCCCCCCCACACACACAAAAGAAGGCAACCCACACAACACAAACTGAAAGGAACCACACACACACAAAAATGAAGGAACCCACCACACACAACGAAGGCAACCCCCCCACACACAAAAATGAAGACAACCCACCCAACAAAACTGAAGGGAACCCACACCCACCAAACTGAGGCAACCCACACACACACAAACTGAAGGCAAACCCCCACAACACAAACTGAAGGCAACCCCACAACACAAATGAAGGAACCCACACCACACAAACTGAAGGCAACCCCCCCCACAACAAACTGAAGGCAACCCACACACACACACAAACTGAAGGCAACCCACACACACACAAACTGAAGGCAACCCACACACACACAAACTGAAGGCAACCCACACACACACAAACTGAAGGCAACCCACACACACACAAACTGAAGGCAACCCACACACACACAAAAAGGGAAAGGCAACCACACACACCACAAACGAAGGAACCCACACACCCCACACAAATGAAGGCAACCCACACACACACAAAATGAGGAAACCCACCAAAACACAAATAAGGCAACCCCCAACACACCCCAATCTGAAGGCAACCCACCCAAACACAAAGAGGAAACCCCCACACCACCAACTGAAAGGAACCCCCACCCACACAAATGAAGGAACCCACAACACAAATGAAGGCAACCCACACACACACAAACTGAAGGGGAACCACACCACACAAACTGAAGGAACCCACACACACAACAAACTGAAGGAACCCCACCCACAAAACTGAAGGCAACCCCACACAACAAAACTGAAGGCAACCCACACACACACAAACTGAAGGAAAACCCCACACACCAAACGAAGAACCCACACACACAATGAAAAAAAATTCCTAGAGAATAAAATTTGTTTTTAAAACCCCCCCCAAAAAAATTTTAATTCCCATCTCATATTTGAGTTTTTAGAAAAAAATAAAGTCGTCTAGTACTGAGGAAAAAAAAGTTTTTATTAAAACTGCAAGAAGTAAAACAAAACAAAAAATTACTGAGGAAAAAATAGTTTAATTTAGCGAGACTTTTGGTTCCCATTTTTGCCGAGAGTATATTGAAGCGCGAGCTACTGAGTGACCCGGAGCTTACGATGACCAGGAGCTTTTTGGTGCCAGGGCTTACTGAGTGACCAGGGCTTACTGAGGAAGGGCTTACTGAGTGACCAGGGGCTTTTGACTGACCAGGACTTACTGAGTGACCAGGGGCTTACTGAGGACCTGGAGCTTACTGAGTGACAGGAGCTTACTGATGACCAGGGCTTACTGACTGACCCGGAGCCCCTTCTGAGTGACCAGGAGTTACTGAGTGATGGGGGCTTACTGATGACCCGGAGCTTACTGACTGACCAGGAGCTTTCGAGTGACCAGGAGCTTTTGACGACAGGAGCTTACTGAGTGACAGGGGCTTACGAGGGGCCCGGAGCTTCTGAGTGACCAGGAGCTTACTGGGACCAGGGTTATGAATTTACCGGAGGGTTACGAGTGACCAGGAGCTTACTGAGTGACCAGGAGCTTACTGAGTGACCAGGAGCTTACTGAGTGACCAGGAGCTTACTGAGTGACCAGGAGCTTACTGAGTGACCAGGAGCTTACTGAGTGACCAGGAGCTTACTGAGTGACGAGGAGCTTACTGAGTGACCAGGAGCTTACTGAGTGACCAGGACTTACGAGTGACCGGAGCTTCGATGACCAGGGCTTACTGAGTGAGAGGGCTTACTGAGTGACCAGGAGCTTACTGGGGACCAGGAGTTTCGATGACCAGGAGCTTTCTGAGTGACCGGAGCTTATGATGACCCCGAGCTTACTGATGACCCGGAGTTTGAGTGACCAGGAGCTTACTGGTGCCAGGAGCTATGACCAGGGGCTTATGAGTGACCAGGACTTATGAGTGACCAGGAGTTAGGTGACCAGGAGCTTACTGAAATGACCAGGGGCTTTCTGAGTGCCAGGGGTGAGTGAAGGGGCTTCTGATGACCAGGGCTTACTGGTGACCGGGGCTTACTGAGTGACCAGGAGCTTATGAGGGGGACGGGCTTTTGAGTGACCGGAGTTCTGGTGGCAGGGGGTTACTGAGTGACCCGGGGCTTCTGGTTTCCAGGGCTTACGAGTGCCAGGAGCTTACTGAGTGACCCCGGGGCCTGGTGACCCGGAGCTTTTCTGAGGCCGGGCTTATGAGTGACCCGGATAAGGACCCGGAGACTGAGGACCAGGAGCTTTCTGGTGACCCGGAGCTTTCTGAGTGCCGGAGATTTTGAGGACCAGGAGCTTATGGTGACCGGAGCTGAGTGACCCGGAGCTTACTGAGTGACCAGGAGCTTACTGATGACCGGAGCTTACTGAGTGACCCGGAAACTTACTGAGTGACCCGGGGTTAATGAGTGCCAGAGCTTACTGAGTGAGCAGGAGTTATGATGACCCGGGGTTACGAGTGCCAGGGTTACTGATGCCAGGGCTTACTGAGTGACCAGGAGCTTACTAGTGACCAGGAGCTTATGAGTTTACCCGGACTTACTGAGTGCCAGGGGTTTTCTGAGTGACCAGGAGCTAAATGACCAGGAGCTTACGGGGTGACCCGGAGTTTTTGAGTACCCGGAGCTTCAGTGACCCGGAGCTTACTGAGTGACCCGGAGCTTACTGAGTGACCAGGAGTGAGGACCAGGAGCTTACGAGTACCAGGAGCTTACTGGTACCCGGAGCTTAAGGACCCGGGTTTCTTTAGTGACCAGGGCTTACTGAGGACCCGGAGTTACGGTGGCAGGAGTTACTGAGTGACAGGGGCTGATGACAGGGGCTTCCTGGTTACCTGGAGCTTACTGAGGACCAGGGGCTTACTGAGTGACCGGCTTACTGAGTGAAAGGGGCCACTGAGTGAATGGGGGGGTTTTCGGAGGACCAGGAGCTTACTGAGGACAGGAGCTTACTTTGTGCCAGGGGCACACTGGTGACCCGAGTTTCTGGATGACCGGAGCTTATGAGTGCCAGGGGCTTACTGAAATGCCCGGAGTTACTGGTTACCAGGGCACATGAGTGACCGGAGTTTATGATGCAGGAGCTTACGGAGTGACCGGAGCTTACTGAGTGACAGGGGCTTACTGAGTGACCCGGGGCACACTGAGTGACCAGGGGTTTTCTGGTGACCAGGAGCTTATGATGACCAGGAGCTTACTGATGACCCGGGGCTTTGGAGTGACCTGAGCACACTGATGCAGGGTTTTTCTGGTGACCAGGAGCACGGAGTGACAGGGGCTTACTGAGGACCGGGCTTACTGAGTTACCAGGGGCTTACGAGTAAACCCGGACTTTGAGTTACAGGAGCTTTTGAGTGGCCAGGAGCTTACGAGGACCAGGAGTTTACTGAGGACCATGAGCTTACTGAGTGAAAGGGGCTTACTGAGTGCCCGGGTTATTTTAGTTAAGGAGCTTTCTGGTGGCCAGGAGCTTACGAGTGACCAGGGTTTACTGAGTGACCCTGAGCTTACGTAGTGACCAGGGCTTTTGAGCGCCAGGAGTTTCTGATGACCAGGAGTTTTTGAGGACCCGGGGCTTACTGAGTGCCAGGAGTTTATGAGGGGCCATGACTTTCTGAGTGACCCGGAGCTTACTGGCGACCCGGAGCTTACTGAGTGACCAGGAGCTTATGAGGACCCGGAGCTTATGAGTGACCATGAGCTTTTGAATGACCAGGAGCTTACTGAGTGCCCCCGGGGCTTACGAGTGACCCGGAGTTACTGAGGACCAGGAGCTTTCTGAGTGCCGGGCTTCCCGGGACCCGGGGCTTACTGAGGACCGGGCTTACTGAGTTACCAGGAGTTACTGAGTGGCCCGGAGCTTTTGAGTGACCCGGGTTTACTGAGTGCCAGGGGCTTATGATGACAGGAGTTACTGAGTGACTATGATTATGAGTGAGCATGAGCTTATGAGTGACCAGGAGCTTATGGTTACCAAGGCTTCTGAGTGACAGGGCTTTCTGGGTGACCCGGAGCTTACTGATGACCGGGGCTTACTGGTGACCAGGAGCTACTGAGTGAAGGGGCTTACTGAGTGACCCGGAGCTTTCTGAGGACCAGGAGCTTTACTGGGGCCGGAGCTTCTGAGTGCAAGGGCTTACTGAGTGACCCGGAGTTCTATGACCAGGAGTTTACTAGTGACCTGAGCTTACTGAGTGACCCGGGGTTACTGAGCACCAGGGCTTTTGGTGACCCGGAGCTTACGAGTACCCGGGCTTACTGGTGACCATGAGCTACTGAAGACCGGAGCTTACTGATGACCCGGGCTTACTGAATGACCCCGGACTTATGAGTGACCCCGGGTTACGAGGACCAGGATTCCTGGGTGACCAGGAGTTACTGAGTGACCCGGGCTTACTGAGTTACCCGGGCTTACGAGTGGGGGCCCGGAGCTTACTGGTGACCGGGGGTTTATGAGTGACAGGAGCTTACTGATGACCAGGAGCTTTCTGAGGATATGAGCTTACTGAGTGAGCATGGCACTGAGTGACCCGGAGCTTACGAGTGAACCCCAAAAGCTTCTGATGACCAGGAGCTTTCTGGTGACCAGGAGCTTACTGAGGACCCGGAGCTTTTCTGAGGACCAGGGGCTTACGAGTGACCAGGAGCTTACTGAGTGACCAGGACTTATGAGTGACCAGGGGCTTACTGGGTGACCCGGAGCTTATGAGTGACAAAGGGGCTTATGAGTGACCCGGACTTACTGAGTGACCAGGGGCTTTCTGAGTGACCAGGAGCTTTCGATGACCAGGGGCTTATGAGTGACAAGGGGCTTATGAGTACCGGGTTTTGAGTGACCAGAGCTTACTGAGTGACCGGAGCTTTCTGAGGGAAGGAGCTTATAGTGACGGGGGTTACTGAGTGTGGGCTTTCTGAGTGACCAGGCTTACTTTGGGGCCCCGAGCTTCTGAGTGACCCGGGCTTTTCTGAGTGACCAGGATTACTGAGTGACCAGGGGCTTACGAGTGACCCGGAGCTTATGAGTGACATGGGGCTTTTTCTGGTGCAAGGGTTACTGAGGACCAGGAGCTTTTGAGTGACCAGGGCTACTGAGGACCGGACTTGATGAGTGACCGGAGTTACGGGTGACCGGAGTTATGAGTGGCCGGGCTTTCTGAGTGACCGGAGTTTACTGAGTGACCAGGAGCTTTCTGAGTGACCAGGAGTTTAGAGTCCAGGAGTTTACTGAGTAACCCGGATTACTAAAAAGACCAGGGGGTTTTCTGAGTGACCCGGATTTTTGAGTGACCAGGGGGTTACTGAGTGATCGGAGTTACTGATTTTACCCGGAGCTTCTGGTGACCAGGGCTTACTGAGTGACCGGAGTTACGAGTGACCAGGCTTATGATGACAAGGAGTTTTGAGTGACAAAGGGTTACGAGTGACCAGGACTTACTGAGTGACCAGGGGCTTACTGGTGACCCCGGATTTAGGGGACCAGGCCTTATGATGACCAGGACCTTATGAGTGAACCCGGACCTTCTAATGCCGGAGCTTACTGAGTGGGCCAGGATTTACTGGTGACCAGGAGTTCTGAGTGAAAGGGGTTTACTGAGTGACCAGGAGCTTTCGAGTGACCAGGAGTTATTTAGTGACCGGGGCTTATGATGACCAGGGAGTTTATGATGACCAGGGCTTACTGAAGACCAAAAGTTTACTGAGTGACCCGGGTTTTTGAGTACCGGAGTTTACTGAGTGGCCAGGGGTTTATGGTAACCGGAGCTTACTAGGCCAGGATTTACTGAGTGCCAGGACTTTCTGAGTGACCAGAAGCTTACTGAGTGACCAGGAGCTTACTGAGGACCAGGGGTTTATGGTGACGGGGGGCTTACTAGTGACCAGGGCTTTCTGAGTGACCGGAGCTTACTGAGTGCCAGGAGCTTATGAGTGACCCGGAGCTTTATGACCAGGGCTTACTGGTGACCCGGAGCTTTTTGAGGCCAGGAGTTACTGAGTGCCCCGGGCTTACTGAGTGACCAGGAGTTTACGGCGACCCGGGGCTTATGAGTGACCCGGATCTTTTCTGAGTGACCAGGGCTTACTAAGTGACCCCGTACTTTCTATGACCAGAAGCTTTTAGTGACCAGGAATTACGAGTGACCAGGAGTATATTGAGTGACCCGGGCTTTCTGAGTGACCAGGAGCTTACGAGTACTAGTAGCTTACCGAGTGACAGGAGTATATTGAGTGACCAGGAGCTTTTGAGTGCCAGGACTTTCGATTTACAAAGGGGCTTACTGGTCCCAGGAGTTTACTGAGTGACCCGGAGCTTTCTGATGGGCCGGGCTTACTGATGGGCCCCGGGCTTTTGGGCCCCGGAGATTTGGAGTGACCAGGGTTATTTTTGGGACCCGGGGTTTCTGATGGCCAGGAGTTACGGGACCGAACATGAGTGCCAGAAGCTTTTGGGGGACCAGGAGCACTGGATGACCAGGATTTCTGAGGGGAAGGAGCTTTTCTGAGTAACCCGGAGCTTACTGAGTGACCAGGGGTTACAGATGACCAAAGGGGTTACTGAGGACCCGGGCTTATGATGGCCAGGAACTTCGAGTGCCCGGGTTTTCTGAGTGACCAAAAGCTTATTGAGTGACCGGGGGTTTATGGGACCGGAGCTTACTGAGTGACCAGGAACTTACTGAGGACCAGGAGCTTACTGAGTGACCCGGAACTTACTGAGGCTAGGAGTTTACTGAGTGACAGGAGTTTACTGGGACGGGCTTATTTTTAGTACCCAGGATTTATGATGCCCCAGCTTACTGAGTACAGGAAAATTACCGGTTTCCAGGAGCTTACCGAGGTGCCCGGAGCTTATGGGACCCAGCTGGGGACCCGAGCCCCTTTCGATGGCCAGGAGCTTAATGAGTTACCAGGAGCTTATGATGGCCAGGAGCTTACTGAGTGAGCAGGGCTTACTGAGGACCCGGGGGCTTAGATGACCCGGAGCTTAATGGTGACCAGGAGCTTTTTGAGGGTACCAGGGGTTTACTGTGGACCAGGAGCTTACTGAGTTGAGGGGTTACTGAGTGACCAGGAGCTTATGGGTGACCAGGGGGGTTACTGGGGGACCAGGGCGAGGGGAGGGCTGATGACCCACAGCTTACTGAGTGACCCGGGGGCTTACTTAGTGACCAGGAGCTACCGAGTGACCCGGAACTTGCCGATGACCAGGAGCTTGTGATGACCAGGGGCTTGTTAGTGACCAAGGTTACTGGTGACAGGGCTTACTGAGTGACAGGAGCTTTGGTGACCGGGGCTTTTGAGGCCAGGGCTTAGAGTGCCGGGTTTTGAGGGCGGGCAGAGTCCGGAGCTTCGGGCCCCGACTTACTGAGGGAAACACTGAACCAAAACCTTTTAACAAATTTTAAAAAAGCACAGGACAACAAACCAAAACCCCAGAAATAAAAAGGGGCGCCCAAACCGACCCCAACCCAAAAAAAAAAACCCAACCCAAAAAAAACCCCCCCCCCAAAAAACCCCAAAACCCCCCCCAAAAAAACCCAAAACCCACCCCCCCCCCAAACAAAAGAAAACCCCCCCCAAAACTAAAAAAACACACACAAAAAAAAAACACAAACAAACCACCCAAACCCAAAAAACAAAACCCCCACACACAAACAAAAACAAAAAAACACCACCACACAAAAACCCCCCAAAAAAAAAAACCCCCCCAAAAAAAACCCACAAAAAAAACCCCCAAAAAAACCCCCAACCAACACACAAAAAACCCCAAAACAAAACCCCCAAACAAAAAAACCCACAAAAAACCAAAACAACCCCAAAACCAAAAAACCCCCAAAAACCAAACACACAAAACTACCCCCACACACAAAAGAGGCAACCAAAAAAAACTGAGGAACCCCCCCAAAAGATGGGCAACCACACACACAAATGTGGGAACCCACACCACAAACATGGCCCCCCCAAAAAAACACCCACACACCAAACATGGCAACCACACACACAAAAACCCCCCCAAAAACCCCCCCAACTCAACCCCACCAAACTGAGGCAACCCACAACAAACGATGGCAAACCCCCCAACCCAAAAAAAAAAAACCCAAACCCCAAACCCCCCAACACAAAAAAAAATGTCAAACCCACCACAAACATGGCCCCACCACCAAACATGGCAACCCCACACAAAAAACTTTAAACAACCCACAAACCCCCAAAAAAGATGGCAAAACCCCACCCAAAAAAACCACAAACCCCAAAATTCAACAAACCCAAAAAGACAAACCACACAAAAACCCAAACCCCCAAACCCAAAAACCAAACCCCAAATATGGCAACCCCCAAACCCAAAAAAACACACACAAAAAACCCAAAACCCTGAAACCCACACAAAAACCCAACCCCCCAAAACAAAGGAAAAAACACCCAAAAATGGGCAACCCCAACAAAAAGATGGAACCAAAAACAAACAAACCCCAAAAAAATTGGAAACCCCACCAAAAAAAAAAACCCCCCACACACCCAAATGGGCCCCCCCCAAAAAAAGATGGCCCAAAACCCACAAACCCCCAAAAAACAAAGGAAACCCCACAAAACAATATGGAAAAACCAAAAAAACCCCCACAAAAAGAGGGCCCAAACCCAAAACAAAACCCCCAAAAACCACACACACAAAAGATGGCAACCCCCCCAAACAAAAACGAAGGCAACCCAAAAACCCACAAACCCCCCCAAAAGATGGCAAAACCCCCAAAAAAAAATTTTGGGGGAAACCCCCCCAAATTACCCCCTAAAACAAACCCCACACCCCCAAAAAACCCCCACACACAAAAAGTGGCAACCCACACACAAACAAAAGGGAACCACACACCAAAAATGAGGCAACCCCCCCACAAAATGATCAAACCACACAAACCCCAAAAAGGGCAACCCAAAACACCAAAATGATCCCCCCCCAAAAAAACGAGGCAACCCACCAAAAAAAAAACAAAACAAACCCAACCCCCAACCCCTAGGAAACCCCCCCAAAAACCCCCCACAAACACAAAACAAAACAACACAAAAAGGGCCAACCCACAAAAATGAGGCAAACCCACCCCAAAAAAACCAAAGGCCCACCCAAAAAACAAAAACAACCCCCCCACACCACAAACTGAGGGCAACCCCCCCAAAACCAAAAAAACCCCCCAACAAAAACTATGGGCAAAACCACACAAAATGAAGCAACCCCCACACACAAAACTACAAACCCAAAAAACCCAACAAAACCCCTGAAGGCCCCCAAAACAACCAAAAACAAAAAAAAAACCCCAAAAAACCCACAAACCCCAAAATAAGGCAACCCCCACACAAACAAAACCCCCCAAACAACCCAAACAAAACACCAAAAAAAGGCCCCCACACACAAAACTGGGCAACCCCCCAAAACCCCCCACCCAAAACAAAAACCCCCCCAACACCCAAAAGAAACAACCCCCACAACAAATGAAGCAACCCCACACACAAACAAATGCAACCACAACACAACAAAGGAACAAACCCTAAAAAAAAGGCAAACCCCCCCAAAACAACAAAAAACCCACACAAATAAAGGGCAACCCCCCCCAAAAAAACACAAACCCCAAAAACAAAACACACCCCAAAAAAAAAAAACCCCCAAAACCCCAAAAAAAAAACCCCAAAACAAAACAAAAAAACCCCCAAAAAAAAAACACAAACTAAGGGCCCCCCCCCCACAAAAAAGGGCAAAAAAACAAAGGGCCCCCCCAAAACCCAAAAAAACCCCAAAACACAAAATTGAAAAAAAACCAAACCCCCAATTTCATTCTGGTGCTGGTTGAAGCACAGTTGTCTATCTTGTCTCTTGGTGGCTGCACTGCCTTGATTACCTTGGTGTGTACTAATACCTAATTGTTGTACATAGTGTATATAGTGTATATACTTCTGTTTATACTTGAAGGATAATATTCAAAGGTTTTCTGCTGTGTTTATTTTGCTCCAAGCTTCCTTTTTACACAGAGGATATACAGGCCTTGATTATCTGGGTAGTAATAATTATCCTCTACTGGATATTCTTCAGCATTATCCTCTACTGGATATTCTTCAGCATTATCCTCTACTGGATATTCTTCAGCATTATCCTCCACTGGATATTCTTCAGCATTATCCTCCACTGGATATTCTTCAGCATTATCCTCCACTGGATATTTCCCAACTCTCACCTCTCGTATACATACTGGTTCCCATCCCTTCGTGCTTCTGTGTGACTAGTTAATGTTCCATGCCGGACCGAGAGGTCGTAATAAGTTCCTATGTGCGGGTTATGTATAATTTCCCTTTCTATCGTTACACTTCAAAAAATGTTTTTTTTTTAACTCTGCGCCTTAAACGATCTTCTAGTGTCAGGTCTCCACATGTCTCTGTTCATTCGTCTCGGATAGTTTGTTTCTGAACGTCTGAGAAGTGTTCTCGACTCAAGGAATTGGAGTTACCCCTTTCCTTCTTTGGATCAAACCTGCATGTTTCTAGATCCAATTTTCTATATGACCCCTACGGGTTTATAGCTTTCCTAAGGGTTAATAAATAATAATAATAATAATAATAATAATAATAATAATAATAATAATAATAATAATAATATTCTTAATATAGACTTGACTTCATTTATCATTTCGTTTTGGTTTGAAAGCAACTCTGTCCTGACCTTTGAACTTTCTGACTACTGCGTTCTCAAGTCCTGGTCCAGCACATACACTCAACCAGCTCAAGCTCACAACTCACAACACTCGGAGTACAACTGATTGTGGAACAAAATCTTATTAAACACAAATGGATAAATATAAGGGAATGGGAAATGATGATAATGTCTTCGAGGCTGGGAGGAAATGGGGAAAAGTGAGGAGGAGAAGGAAGAAAGTAATCAGAAAATAACAGAATGGGTGGGACTCACCATGGCAAGTGAGTCCTAATATTTACATACCAGTGACTTAACCCATAATGTGATTTGTTTGTAATTGTGTGATTACGATTTCGTGGGTCATGTAATCAACAACTTAAGTCTTGGGATTTTACATAAACCATACGAGAGAACCTGAGAAGAGAGGAATTATGACGACTTTATTAAACCACACTGACTTCTGGAAACACAACTCAGCCAGCAACTTCCGCTTGAAATCGAAAGAGCCTAATTTCGATTCCTAAGACTGGCGAGACGTATGAGTAATTCTCCTACACCTGTTGTCCTATTCACTTAGTAATTAAATAGGTACATGGATGTAATAAATTGCATTTGAACATTATAGACTGAGATGCCCTTTGAAATGACTTGGAACAACAACGCCTGGTATTTAAAGTGCGTGAGTAGGACACACCTAAGTCAACCACAAAGACTTGGAAGATAAAAACATTCAGAGAGGAAAATAGCCTCGCCACTGAGCGGTCTCGCCTGAGTGGGAAGTTTAGGAGACGCTTAAGAGTTCCTGGAACAAATCCACTAAAAAGGCAAAGTTCGAGGAAGTCTTTTTCTTTTATGTCATAAGATAGACAAGCTCGACGACGTCAACTGAAGACAGGCAAAGTCAGCAAGCTGAGGTTAAGTTCCACCCGAGTTACAAGAAAACTAAGTAACCTGGGCGGCAGAAGAGGCAAAGTCGTCGGCTAGGTTGAACATGTTTAGATTTAGATCACATTAACGAGGCTGGATTAAGAGAGATATAAACAGTTTATTAAAGCAGCGGAAGTTCAACAAATATGGCCGGAAGGAAAAGTAATACCAGGGATGATGATGTTGACACTCGCCTGGATCGTTACCAGTAATTCTCACTCAAAAATTATCACCAGAAATATAATACTCGGGAAGCTGAAAAAAAAAATGCGTGAAGGAATATTACTTAGAACTGGAACATAAGAGCAGTTCATCTCTGAAGTATTATCAGGTACATCTGTAACCTCAAAGAGACTAAAATGACTTCGGGGAAACTTTAACTCTCTTACTGAGGTCTTGTAAATTCTTCACAGTGATCCCATCCTTGGAAAATAAATTTGATAAAGTTGAGAGGTAAACCTGGATTATCATTCATATAACAAAGCAAACAGGTGCTTAGTATATCAACATTAATGTCAGGTTGTGTATCACATCATGCATCTCATGATACAACCAGGATACAGTAGGTGTTTTATGTTGAGATAGTCATGACTTGATACAGGAACAGGAAGGTGGCAGGTGCTGAAATCTCCAGTACGTTTCAATGAGCCTCGAACCTAGCACTCTGAGAGCATCTAAAACATCCTTTTCCAAGGGATCGAAGGTCTTCGATCGCTAGCGAACTCAGCTGGCATACTGAGGTATGTGAGCTGAGTAAACATACCAAACAGGTATGTAAAATAGATACCTGAATGTTAGTCGACTGGTGTGGGTAGCATCATGGGGACAAAACTGACCTAATTTGCCTGAAATGCTCTGCATAACAAGCGGTTGTCTTTATAGTAGTATGTTATTGATGTCAGCTAGGACTGTATACATTGTACATGTACTTTTAGAAATTAAGATTTATTATTATTATTATTATTATTATTATTATTATCATTACATGGTATTCATTATTCAAACATTTATATTTTAAGGGTTATACATAATACGTCCACATAAATGTAAACACATTAATTACATAATCAACAAAAATAAAAAAATAAGTCTTGCAATATCTTTCTTATTGCTTAATTAATTGGTGGAAAGGCTAAAAAAAAAAGTTATTTTTTGTTGAATGACGAGAAGAGTTATAATGTGTAGTGTGAGAGAAACTAAGAAGCAAGTTAGAAGAGAAACCTCACTATCAGGTGAGTAAAATTTAGGAAGTTCTCACACACACAGGCATGAGGAACTTCCTGCATTAGGTTCGGTGGGAAAGTGAATTGGTAGGAAAACCAGTAAACGAAATAATGGACTACGTGACACCAAAATGCAAGATGGGAGAGGAGAGATTTGTTCAAGGGTATCAGAAATAATGGGAAGACCAGAACGAGCTTTTGGTTCACCCAAAAGTGTAGGGAGGCAAAAACTAAGTGCGTTAGAGAATGGAAAAGTACAGAAGAGAAAGGACCAAGGAAAATAAAGAGATTAGTCAAAGAGCAAGAAACGAGTCTGCACAGAGGAGGAGGGAGGCCCAGCGAGAATACAAAAACGACATAGCATCAAAAGTCAAATCTGACAAGAAGCTGTTGTATAGCCACATCAGGAGGAAAACAACAGTCAAGGACCAGGTAATCAGGTTGAGGAAGGAAGGTGAAGAGCTCACAAGAAACGACCAAGAAGTATTACAGTGGAGCCAGGGAGGACTCCAGGAAGTCAGAACAGGTAGTACAATAACAAGGGATACATCAACAAGTACTGGATGAAATACATACAACCGAGAAAGACGTGAAGAAGCTGCTATGTGAACTTGATACTTCAAAGGCGGTGGGACCAGACATCTCTCTGTGGGTCTTTAGAGAGGGAGCAGAGATACTGTGTGCCTCTAACAACAATCTTCAACACATCCATTGAAACTGGCCAGCTACCTGAGGTATAGATGACGGCAAATGTAGTCCCAATTTTTAAGAAAGGAGACAAACACGAGGCATTAAACTACAGACCAATGTCACTGATGTGTATAGTATGCAAAGTCATGGAGAAGATTATCAGGAGGAGAGTGGTGGAGCACCTAGAATGTGAACAAGCTTATAAATGATAACCAGCATGGTTCCAGGGAAAGGAAACCCTGTGTCACAAATCTACTGGAGATTTATGACAAAGTAACAGAAGTAAGACAGTAGAGAGAAGGGTGGGTAGACGGCACTTTCTTGGCCTGCAAGATGGCGGGGTTCCACAGGGGTCAGTCCTAGGGCAAGTGCTCTTATTGGTATATGTGAATGACATGACAGAAGGGATAGACTAAGAAGTGTTCTTGTTTGCAGATGATGTGAAGTTAATGAAGACAATTAAATCGGATGAGGATCAGGCAGGACTACAAAGGGGCCCAGACAGGTTGCAAGCCTGGTCCAGCAATGGGCTACTGAAATTTAACCCCACCAAATGCAGTCATGAAGATCGGGGAGGGGCAAAGAAGACTGCAGAGTATAGTCTAGGAGGCCAAAGACTGCAGAACTAACTCAAGGAAAAGGATCTTGGGGTGAGTATAATACCGAGTACATCTCCTGAGCCACACATCAACCAGATAACTGCTGCAGCACATGGGCGCCTGGCAAACCTAGGAATAGGGTTCCGATGCCTCAGTAAAGAATCATTCAAGACTCTGTTCACTGTGTACGTCAGGCCCATATTGGAGTACGCAGCACCAGTATAAAACCCACACCTGGTCAAGCGCGTCAAAAAATCAGAGAAAAGCTAAAGATTTGCAACGAGACTAGCCCCGGAACTAAGTGTAATGTCCTACGAAATAAGTTTAAAGGAAATCGGCCTGAAGACACTGGAGGACAGGAGGGTAAGGGAAGATATGATAACGACATATAAAGTACTGTGAGGAATTGGCAAGATGGACAAAGATAGGATATTCCAGAGATGGGAGGCAGAAATAAAAGATCAGAATTGGAAACTGAAGACTCAGATGAGTCACAGGGATGTTACGAAGTATTTCTTTAGTCACAGAGTTGTCAGAAGGTGGAATAGTCTGGAAAGTAATGTAGTAGAGGCAGCATCCATACATAATTTTAAGAAGAGGTATGATAAAGTTAATGAAGCGGGAAGAGAGTGACTGAGAGGCTACTAGTGAAGTCAATAATCCTGACTCACGAAATCGTAATGACACGATTGCAAACAAACCATACCACGGGCGGGATTTGAACCCACGGTCAGAGAGTCTCAAAACTCCAGACCGTCTGTAAAAACTTGCATTTGTGGTCACAGTGGTGCCTATGCTAACCTTCCTATGGTGTAGAAATATACCTAGTTGGACGAATCTTATTGTGGCTAGCTGGTCCAGTGGCTAACGCGACGGTCTGGAGTTTTGAGACTCTCTGACCGCGGGTTCAAATCCCGCCCGTGGTATGGTCAATAATTCTGAATTGCTGCCATTGTTTCCAAGAACAGTTGCATCGCAGCAAGAAACATTCACTACTTCAAAGGCCAGTGTTTTCCCAGTGGAAAACGTACACCTTGTTCAAGATCAGTGACTTCGCATTACGAGACATACACTGCCTCCTAGGCCAGTGGTTTCCCAGTGGGAAGCATATACCGTCTCCTACCCCAGTAGCTTCACAGTGGAAAACCCAATTATCTCAACCATATTTGAGAATTCAAAAGGGAATGTAAAATCACGTTTGAACCTTGTGTTTTGTGAAGATCACAAGATCGGTGAGTTAAAAGAAGTAATCATGATACTGACGACCTCCTAAGGATGATTGCTGTGTCAGTGACCTCCAGCAAAAGCAGCTCTCAGCTGTCTCATTAAGGAGCTTGCATTCACTGGGTAAATGTGACCTTTCAATGTCTTTCAGCATAACTTTTGAACTCTCATTCTTTTAATTATAACGCCTGAGGATAGTGTCCGGCCAAAACGAAAATTATACGAATGTTGAATACTGAACTGACAACACAGGAGCTATGTAGACTACGGTGTATGTGTGTCTCACTCTTTTCACACATTGGAAATTATAGGCTGAGTTAACTTCAGTTCATTTTAAGTGGCACGTTTGTTCCACTGTTTTCTAATATGTTATTTTTTCTCTATAATCTACCTTGCCCATAATTACTAAGGGAAGTCTAGGGTGTTTCGTTAATTCTTGGTATGACTTAAGTCTTTGAGGACAATTGTGCTGTAGATCTCTGAGTGAAGCTCAGGTGGTTGTTGGGTCAGTGTCAGGTCAAGGCAAGCACAGGACCACGCAGGCCACTTGTAGAAATCAACGGACCTAACTGACTGGCTTCTTTCTTTGGGGGTACGTGAAAAACACAGTTTACGTACCACCACTACCTGCAACCCTGGATAAGCTGAAAACTGCGATCACTGAAGCAGTTCGGATGATAACACCAGATATGCAGAGCGTCTGGACGGAACTGGACTATCACATCGATGTTTGCCGAGTAACCAGAGAGGCGCACATTGAATGCTTTTAATGCTACCTTATAACACATGAAACTGAATGAAATCCTGCATCTGAAGCTACTAACTGTGAAAGATTATTACAATAAAGTTACATGTTATATCTGTGTGAAATCAGGGAGTATTTTTGTGGCCACCCTCTATAATATCTTTATTTCTACAAGTACATGTACAAGGTATACAGGCCTAGGTGAAATCAGTGGCATACTATATAGAAAGCCGCTTGTTATGCGGAGCATATCGGGTAAATTAGGTCAATTTGGTTCCAGGACGCTACCCACACCAGTCGACTAACACCCAAGTACCCATTTCATACAGATGGTTGAACATGGACAGCAGGTCTCTTATGAAAAAACGTCTTAATGTTATCCAGCTGCACCGGGGATTCGACCTCCAGACCTCAGTGTGTGAGCTGAGTACGCTAACGTTCGAGCTACGGGCAAAGCTTATTGTTTTGAGGAGGATTCTTGCTGATACTTCAGAGATGACGAAGCTGCCTTTATTTTTGCTTGTGATAGAAGTAGCGATTAATGATGATTCAATGCATTTACGTCTACAGAAATTAGGTTCTTTAATCACTAGTCGGGCATCGTTGAATTTCATCAGGTGGTTGGTTGAATTCCGGTGTTGTAGGCAGGCATTGTTCAAGTTGTCGTTCATACACGAATTAATTTGTTCATTGAGACACTTTTCGAGGTTTCTTGCAGTTTCACCTATATATATTCTGTCACAGCCTTCACAGGGGATAGTTCAAGGTGCTTCAATTTTGCTCTAGTTAGATCTTTTATGGAAGTGCTACTTACGAGGGCGACTCTAGTGTTAGTTTGCGCGAATACACAGATATTATCGCCAGCACAGCCGATAAAGCAGATAATTCTACCAACATTAATACAATCTGAGTACACACCATCTCTCTGCAGTCACGTTTATTCCTGTTTGTCCTCAGTTGAATCCGTCTTCCCTCCAAGTGTATGAACGTAATATTGATTAGTTAGTCAGGGGAAGTAGAGCCAACTGGCACTTCCCCTGACTAACTAATCTTACGTTCATACATGTGGAGGAAAGACTGATTAAACTGACGACAGATTCAGACTGAGACTCGTGCGACGTCTGAGAGAATAAAATAAACAGCATCAGGGAATGAGAAGGAGACTGGGTATATTTACCCTCGGAAACCTCGTCATCTGCGAATTTTGTCTAGAAAATGTATAAAGAATTTTTTACTGGAAAAGACCAAGAATTAAAACTAAGAATCATTAGTGATTTTTTCATTAGATTTTGCCAGAGGGGCGAATTTATGGGGCTGCGTCACTTGTTCTGAGTTCGGTATATGTAGGTATCACTACCTATACAAATAACCAATAGTTTAATTGCAACAAATCCAACAGAATCACAAAACTCAAACAATTTTAGTTAGCTGGTTTGACAGCTGTTTTGTACGCTCTCCCCATACCATGGGCAGTTCTCAAGAAATTAGAGCGGCTCTACAACTGTCTGCCACTTAACCCGCCTCAAGGTGGGTTAAGTGGCTACCTGGAGGCTACCTGGAGGCTACCTGGAAGGCATTCCGAGGATCAACGCCCCCGCGGCCCGGTCCACGACCAGGCTTCCCGGTGGATCAGGGCCTGATCAACGAGGCTCTTACTACTGGCCGCACGCAATCCAACGTATGAACCAGAGCCCATCCTATCAGACATAAATTAGCTGAAAGACCTAAATTAACCATAAGACCTAAATTAACTATAAATCCTAAATTAGCACATGGAACAGAAACCCCCCGAGCCATGGTAGTTATTATTACTTTATTACACAAATAATTATCCTTAAACTAAATGCATGAAGTACATATTAACCAGCAACACAAAAATCCCGTAGCTACATCAATATCGCACTCAGCTCACTCAATGAGGTCCGGGGCTCGATCCCCGGTACGGGTGGAAACTTTAGAACGTGTTTCGTTAAGATTCCTGCTGTCCCTGTTTACCTATCAATGAAATAGTACCTGGGTGTTAGTCGACTGGTGTGGGTCGCATCCTGGGGACAAAACTGACATAATTTGCCAGGAAAGTTCTGCATAACAAGGAACTTTCTATATAGTAACATGTGATTGATGTCAGCTATGACCTGTATACCTTGTACATGTACTTGTAGAAATATTAATAATAATTATTATTACTATGTTTATTATTAAATTGGAAGGACAACGATCAAACAAGACAACCAACCAATTATGGTACAGTAAAGACTGTGTACGAATGGTATATAATACCGACAAGATGAGATTAAGACACATGTGCAACATCTGGGTATCTTTATTGTAGACGTTTCGCCATCCAGTGGCTTTATCAATACAAATTCTAGGACATAACTTGAAGACAGTAGAACTATGTACAGAAGATGAGGTAATCAGTCCCTCAACCTAGGAGTAGGTGCGAAGAGCACCATAGTCGTGGAGATTCTGAAGCAGAAGAAAGGATCCTGGAGCTTATATAGTAACGTCAGGTGTAGCAGATGAGGGCATATTCACTGGTTGGCGGGATTCCCCAGTGGAAGTAGGTCCTTCCCAAAGAGATGGGTTAGTTGTAGTAGTAGTTGTCGTAGCCGTGAAGGTTATGTACATGTCCAGTGAATATGCCCTCATCTGCTACACCTGACGTTACTATATAAGCGCCAGGATCCTTTCTTCTGCTTCAGATTCTCCACGACTATGGTGCTGTTCGCACCTACTCCTAGGTTGAGGGACTGATTACCTCATCTTCTGTACATAGTTCTACTGTCTTCAAGTTATGTCCTAGAATTTGTATTGATAAAGCCACTGGATGGCGAAACGTCTACAATAAAGATACCCAGATGTTGCACATGTGTCTTAATCTCACAGTAAAGACTCTTTCCGGACACATACTTATACCTTCTCTCATCTAGTGTAGACTTTTTGGGTTATCCCAGGTTCTCTACACATATGCTGCTATGTATGATAATTCTATGTAACTGTATTTGTGTATACCTGAATAAACTTACTTACTTACTTACTTACTCTAACAACATTCTGTTTGGCTTTACATTTCTCACGAACAGTGCGTTCAGTTATATATTTTTTTCAGTCAGAAACACGATGTGTTTCTTCATTATCGTGTCTGAACGAATATCTCCATCACTTGGGGAAAGTACGTGACATCAAATTCTTTTCCAACTGGTAAAAACTTGACACGGGAGAATAACGGTACTCAGGTGTTGTATATTTCACTAATTGATCAACTTGTCGGTTTTGTATATAATTTATGACATTGAGAAATAGGCGATTAAGGTAATCAGAAGCTCAGCGACACATCATTTAACTTACAAATGAAGGTTCCGTTGCTTATTTCTCCGGCTGAGAGAGATGTATAGGCAAGCCTCCTGGCTGAGAGAGATGTATAGGCAAGCTTCCTGGCTGAGAGAGATGTATAGGCAAGCCTCCTGGCTGAGAGAGATGTATAGGCAAGCCTCCTGGCTAAGAGAGATGTATAGGCAAGCCTCCTGGCTGAGAGAGATGTATAGGCAAGCTTCATGGCTGAGAGAGACGTATAGGCAAGCTTCATGGCTGAGAGAGACGTATAGGCAAGCCTCCTGGCTGAGAGAGATGTATAGGCAAGCCTCCTGGCTAAGAGAGATGTATAGGCAAGCCTCCTGGCTGAGAGAGGCGTATAGGCAAGCCTCCTGGCTGAGAGAAATGTATAGGCAAGCCTCGTGGCTGAGAGAGGCGTATAGGCAAGCCTCCTGGCTGAGAGAGGCGTATAGGCAAGCCTCCTGGCTGAGAGAAATGTATAGGCAAGCCTCGTGGCTGAGAGAGGCGTATAGGCAAGCCTCCTGGCTGAGAGAGGCGTATAGGCAAGCCTCCTGGCTAAGAGAGATGTATAGGCAAGCCTCGTGGCTGAGAGAGGCGTATAGGCAAGCCTCCTGGATGAGAGAAATGCATAGGCAAGCCTCATGGCTGAGAGGCGTATAGGCAAGCCTCCTGGCTGAGAGAAATGTATAGGCAAGCCTCCTGGCTGAGAGAGGCGTATAGGCAAGCCTCCTGGCTGAGAGAAATGTATAGGCAAGCCTCCTGGCTGAGAGAGGCGTATAGGTAAGCCTCCTGGCTGAGAGAGGCGTATAGGCAAGCCTCCTGGCTGAGAGAAATGTATAGGCAAGCCTCCTGGCTGAGAGAGGCGTATAGGCAAACCTCCTGGCTGAGAGAGGCGTATAGGCAAGCCTCCTGGCTGAGAGAGATGTATTGGTAAGCCTCCTGGCTGAGAGAAATGTATAGGGAAGCCTCCTGGCTGAGAGAAGCGTATAGGCAAACCTCCTGGCTGAGAGAGGCGTATAGGCAAGCCTCCTGACTGGAGAGGGCGTATAGCAAGCCTCCTGACTGAGAGAGATGTATAGGCAAGCCTCCTGGCTGAGAAAAATGTATAGGCAAGCCTCCTGGCTGAGAGAGGCGTATAGGCAAGCCTCCTGGCTGAGAGAGGCGTATAGGCAAGCCTCCTGGCTGTGAGAGGCGTACAGGCACGCCTCCTGGCTGAGAGAAATGTATAGGCAAGCCTCCTGGCTGAGAGAGGCGTATAGGCAAGCCTCGTGGCTAAGAGAGACATATAGGCAAGCCTCCTGGCTGAGAGAGATGTATAGGCAAGCCTCCTGGCTGAGAGAGGCGTATAGGCAAGCCTCCTGGATGAGAGCAATGTATAGGCAAGCCTCCTGGCTGAGAGAGGCGTACAGGCAAGCCTCCTGGCTGAGAGAAATGTATGGGTAAGTCTCCTGGCTGAGAGAAATGTATAGGCAAGCCTCCTGGCTTAGAGAAATGTATAGGCAAGCCTCCTGGCTGAGAGAGGCGTATAGGCAAGCCTCCTGGCTGAGAGAGGCGTATAGGTAAGCCTCCTGGCTGAGAGAGGCGTATAGGCAAACCTCCTGGCTGAGAGAGGCGTATAGGCAAGCCTCCTGGCTGAGAGAGATGTATGGGTAAGCCTCCTGGCTGAGAGAAATGTATAGGCAAGCCTCCTGGCTAAGAGAGGCGTATAGGCAAGCCTCCTGGCTGAGAGAAATGTATAGGCAAGCCTCCTGGCTGAGAGAGGCGTATAGGCAAGCCTCCTGGCTGAGAGAGGCGTACAGATAAGCCTCCTGGCTGAGAGAACGTAATAGGCAAACCTCCTGGCTGAGAGAGACGTATAGGCAAGCTTCATGGCTGAGAGAGACGTATAGGCAAGCCTCCTGGCTGAGAGAGATGTATAGGCAAGCCTCCTGGCTAAGAGAGATGTATAGGCAAGCCTCCTGGCTGAGAGAGGCGTATAGGCAAGCCTCCTGGCTGAGAGAGGCGTATAGGCAAGCCTCCTGGCTGAGAGAAATGTATAGGCAAGCCTCGTGGCTGAGAGAGGCGTATAGGCAAGCCTCCTGGCTGAGAGAGGCGTATAGGCAAGCCTCCTGGCTAAGAGAGATGTATAGGCAAGCCTCCTGGCTGAGAGAGGCGTATAGGCAAGCCTCCTGGATGAGAGAAATGCATAGGCAAGCCTCCTGGCTGAGAGGCGTATAGGCAAGCCTCCTGGCTGAGAGAAATGTATAGGCAAGCCTCCTGGCTGAGAGAGGCGTATAGGCAAGCCTCCTGGCTGAGAGAAATGTATAGGCAAGCCTCCTGGCTGAGAGAGGCGTATAGGTAAGCCTCCTGGCTGAGAGAGGCGTATAGGCAAGCCTCCTGGCTGAGAGAAATGTATAGGCAAGCCTCCTGGCTGAGAGAGGCGTATAGGCAAACCTCCTGGCTGAGAGAGGCGTATAGGCAAGCCTCCTGGCTGAGAGAGATGTATGGGTAAGCCTCCTGGCTGAGAGAAATGTATAGGGAAGCCTCCTGGCTTAGAGAAGCGTATAGGCAAACCTCCTGGCTGAGAGAGGCGTATAGGCAAGCCTCCTGACTGAGAGAGGCGTATAGGCAAGCCTCCTGACTGAGAGAGATGTATAGGCAAGCCTCCTGGCTGAGAAAAATGTATAGGCAAGCGTCCTGGCTGAGAGAGGCGTATAGGCAAGCCTCCTGGCTGAGAGAGGCGTATAGGCAAGCCTCCTGGCTGTGAGAGGCGTACAGGCAAGCCTCCTGGCTGAGAGAAATGTATAGGCAAGCCTCCTGGCTGAGAGAGGCGTATAGGCAAGCCTCGTGGCTAAGAGAGATGTATAGGCAAGCCTCCTGGCTGAGAGAGATGTATAGGCAAGCCTCCTGGCTGAGAGAGGCGTATAGGCAAGCCTCCTGGATGAGAGCAATGTATAGCAAGCCTCCTGGCTGAGAGAGGCGTACAGCAAGCCTCCTGGCTGAGAGAAATGTATGGGTAATCTCCTGGCTGAGAGAAATGTATAGGCAAGCCTCCTGGCTTAGAGAAATGTATAGCAAGCCTCCTGCTGAGAGAGGCGTATAGGCAAGCCTCCTGGCTAGAGAGGCGTATAGGTAAGCCTCCTGGCTGAGAGAGGCGTATAGGCAAACCTCCTGGCTGAGAGAGGCGTATAGGCAAGCCTCCTGGCTGAGAGAGATGTATGGGTAAGCCTCCTGGCTGAGAGAAATGTATAGGCAAGCCTCCTGGCTAAGAGAGGCGTATAGGCAAGCCTCCTGGCTGAGAGAAATGTATAGGCAAGCCTCCTGGCTGAGAGAGGCGTATAGGCAAGCCTCCTGGCTGAGAGAGGCGTACAGATAAGCCTCCTGGCTGAGAGAAGCGTATAGGCAAACCTCCTGCCTGAGAGAGGCGTATAGGCAAGCCTCCTGCTGAGAGAGATGTTAGGCAACGCCTCGTGCTGAGAGAAATTGTATAGGCAAGCCTCCTGGCTGAGAGAGGCGTATAGGCAAGCCTCCTGGCTGAGAGAGGCGTATAGGCAAGCCTCCTGGCTGAGAGAGGCGTATAGGCAAGCCTCCTGGCTGAGAGAAATGTATAGGAAAGCCTCCTGGCTGAGAGAAATGTATAGGGAAGCCTCCTGGCTGAGAGAAATGTATAGGGAAGCCTCCTGGCTGAGAGAGACGTATAGGCAAGCCTCCTGGCTGAGAGAAATGTATAGGGAAGCCTCCTGGCTGAGAGAGACGTATAGGCAAGCCTCCTGGCTGAGAGAGGCGTATAGGCAATCCTCCTGGCTGAGAGAAATGTAAAGGAAAGCCTCCTGGCTGAGAGAAATGTATAGGGAAGCCTCCTGGCTGAGAGAGATGTATAGGGAAGCCTCCTGGCTGAGAGAGACGTATAGGCAAGCCTCCTGGCTGAGAGAAATGTATAGGGAAGCCTCCTCGCTGAGAGAGACGTATAGAGAAGCCTCCTGGCTGAGAGAGACGTATAGGCAAGCCTCCTGGCTGAGAGAAATGTATAGGGAAGCCTCCTCGCTGAGAGAGACGTATAGGGAAGCCTCCTGGCTGAGAGAGACGTATAGGCAAGCCTCCTCACACCTGTTGCCATCCAGCAATATATAGGTAAGCTGGTGTTAGACGCATCCTGGTGAGGAAGATAAACAGTGAAAATATACCTTAATTAGCGCTATGCATTGAAATGAGCTGAAGTACGGCAACAACTTTTAGTCAGTACGTTGAACAGAGTAGAAGCTTAATAAATGAGCTCAGTTTACCGAGAATGGTGAGTTTCCTGGTCGCCCACACATTACCTTCTACAAACAGATGGTGAAGGAAATCAATGCTCTACTTGTAACGCTCAGTTGTATTATATATGCAAGAATTGACTATTCCCTCACTTTAAGATGAGAAAGAACGCCGTTGCAACCTTCAGGCTTCCTCCTCACGGGTCAAGATGCTAGAGTGCTCTCGGAGTCAAACATGTGAAAAACGAAGCATCCGTGTTGTTGTCTAACTCAATGGATACTGTCCCACGATGAATGATAATCGGTATTTATCAGTACATACATCATCTAAGTAACTGTTCGGTAAGACTCAGCATGACCAGAAATTCAGAAGCACTGGGAAATTTTATATATATATATATATATATATATATATATATATATATATATATATATATATATAAATATATATATATATATATATATATAATATTATATAATATATAATATATATATATATATATATATATATATATATATATATATATATATATATATATATATATATATATATATATATATAATAAGATCAGAGTAAACAGGTGATTTCAGAATATGCAAAACAACCACTGTGAAAGAATAGAGAAATTCTAAGCGATTTCGTGACTACTCACATTATCAAGGAACAATGAAAGTAATGCATCAAAGGAAGGCATATAAAAGGGTCTAGCCCACACCTATCACATCCCACAACAAAGCAACACCTGACACGTGACTCATAAGAAAGGAAACACTGCAGGAGGCCCTCTGGCCCAACTAGACAGGTCCTTCGCACAACCCACCAACAAACTATTCTACCCAAGAATTGTTTGAGTAATTCATCTTTGCCTTTCAGCAATTTCAATAAAACAATAAAACTTCTACTGAAAGGCAAAGATGAATTAGTCAAACAATTTACTTCCACTAATCCATCTTTACCTTACATGTATGGACTAATAAAAACACACAAACCAGGGAATCCAGTCAGACCAATTATTAGCTCCATAGGGTCAGTTTCATATAAATTATCCAAATGGCTTGTTGACATTTTGAGCCCTATTGTTGGCAAAATTTCTAACTTTAATGTTAAAAACAGCATAGATTTAGTTGATAAATTAAGCTCCTTGACTGATTTATATGATTTTAACATGGTTAGTTTTGATGTTACTTCCTTGTTTACGAAAGTTCCTGTTGATGATTTATTAAGTTTCTTATCTGAAGAACTCGTTAATTATGATTTACCATTGCCAGTTCCTACTATCATTAAACTTATTAAACTTTGCATTGTTGATGCAAAATTTGTATTTAATGATAAGTTTTACACTCAGAAGTTTGGTATGGCAATGGGAAATCCTCTTTCACCTGTTCTTAGTAACCTATACATGGAATTTTTTTTTTTTTGAAACAAGGTTGCTTAACACAATCCTCCCTAATAGAGCTAAATGGTTCAGATATGTTGATGATATTTTGTGTCTTATGCCCAAAAATGTAGATATACACCATTTTCTTGGAAAATTAAATAGCTTAGCCCATTCTATAAACTTTACTGTTGAGTTTGAAGAAAATAACTCATTGCCTTTTTCAGATGTTTTAATTATTAAGGGTAATAATGAATTCAAATATAAAATTTACAGAAAACCTACAAATAACTGTTCCTATGTCCACTATTATTCCTCGCATCAAGATAGAGTCAAACTGTCTGTTTTCTCATCAATATTTTTGAGAGGTTTATGTATTTGTAGTCCAGAGTTCATAGATGAAGAAATATCCAAAATTTATGAAATAGGTAACGATTTGAAATACCAAAGAAACGTAATTTATAAATCTTTTAAAGTTGCTAGAAATACTTTTTACAATCCAAAAAGGGACAACCAACCTTATTCAACTAAAAATTTGTTGGTTCTCCCTTACCATGAAAACTTGGTTGATATGCCTTCTCTTCTTAAGACTTTTAATATTAAAGTTGTATTTAAAAATCTTGATACAGTAAAAAAACTTTTGATAAAGATTTCCCCCCAAAATGCTGATGGATGTGTCTATAAGATTCCTTGTAAAATTTGCGATAAAGTTTATTACGGTCAAACTGGTAAAAATCTCGAACTAAGATTAAAACAACATAAATATAGCATTAGAACTGGACAAGATTCCAATGCTCTATTTATTCAGGTAAGAGATTTTAACCATCCAATTGATTTTCAAAAAGTTGAGAAAGTAGTATCAAGCAAGTCCATGGTCGACAGGAATATAATTGAATCTTGTTTCATAAAAAGCAGTTTTGACAATAATATGAATATTTCCTTTGGTTTATATAAATTAGATCCATTTATAATTAACAGAATTTGGGAAGAATTTAATAATACATTTAACAAATAAAAAAATTAAAATTCTTAATTCTTGGGTAGAATAGTTTGTTGGTGGGTTGTGCGAAGGACCTGTCTAGTTGGGACAGCGGGCCTGCTGCAGTGTTCCCTTTCTTATGGGTCGCACATCAGGTGTTGCTTTGTTGTGGGATGTAATAGTGAGGTGTGGGATAGACCCTTTATTTGCCTTCCTTTGATGCATTAATTTCATTGTTCCTTGATGATGTGAGTAGTCACGAAAGCGCTTGGAATTTCTCTATTTTTTCACAGTGATTGTTTTGCAATATATATATATATATATATATATATATATATATTATATATATATATATATATATATATATATATATATATATATATATATATATATATATGTCGTGCCGAATAGGCAGAACTTGCGGTCTTCAACTCTATATATCTTTGGTTAGGCCTCATTTAGTTTATACTGCACAGTTTTGGTCACCGTATTAGAGAATGGATATAAATGCACTGGAGAACGTACAAAGGAGGATGACAAAGACGATCCCATGTATCAGAAATCTTCCTTATGAGGATAGACTGAGGGCCCTGAATCGGCACTCTCTAGAAACGCGTAGAATTAGGGGTGATATGACTGAGGTGTATAAATGGAAAGCGTGCTAAAAATATCTAGGATAGACAATGGTTTTAGGTTGGAAAAGTTCAGATTCAGGAAGGATATAGGAAAGCACTGGTTTGGTAATAAAGTTGTGGATGAGTGGAACAAACTCCCGAGTACCGTCATAGAAGCTAAGACCTCGTGTAGTTTTGAAAATAGGTTAGATAAATACATGAGTGGGTGTGAATAGGTGAGAGTTGGACCTGACTAGCTTGTGCTACTAGGTAAGATTCCGTGCTCCTCCCGTAAGTGAATGTGACTGACCTGGCTAGGTTAAAGCACTGGCTTAATTAAGCCGGTGGGAGAATTGGACCTAACTGCGGCCAACTGGGATTAGATCCTGCGACACTTTCTCCCGCCTCAAGAGACAACAAATTTCACATCGCCTTAACCACTCCACCAGCGGTCCCACAAGAATCATGCACCCAGCAGAACTAAGTGTTGTGCAGGATCCGAGGATTCGTGGTAGTGGTAACCTCAAGGATTATCCTTGAGGTTACCACTACTACGAGAGTCCTCGGATTATGCACAACACCTAGCTCTGCTGGGTGCATGATTCTTGTGGGACCGCTGGTGGAGTGGTTAAGGCGATGTGAACATTGTTCTGTCTCTTGAGGCGGGAGAAAGTGTCGCAGGATCTAATCCCGGTTGGCCGCAGTTTGGTAAATGATTTAATGCAACTTGTTTCGTGGTTTAATTAATATATATATATATATATATATATATATATATATATATATATATATATATATATATATATATATATAATATATATATATATATGTCGTGCCGAATATGTAAAACTGGTCAATTAGCAAGAACTCATTTAAAATTAAGCCCTTTCTGAAATTTTCTTTTATACGTTTAAAAATATATTTTTTTCATTAATGTAAATGTAAAAATTTTTAATTTTGTGCCAAAAGAATCTTAGAAAACTTACCTAACCTTAATATAACAAAAGCAATTTATTTTAGCCTAACCCAACTAAATACATTTTAAAAATGTTTACAATAATTTAGTACTAAACAAACACAATCAAATATGTTTTTTTTCGTTAGGTTCAGAAAGATTTTGGCGAAATTATTGCATACACAAATTTTCACTTGTCCTATATGGCAAGATGAGCGTTGCTATTTAAGCCAAGATCGCAAATTCTGCCTATTCGGCACGACATTATATATATATATATATATATATATATATATATATATATATATATATATATATATATATATATATATATATATATATATATATATATATATATATATGTATATATATATATATATATATATATATATATATATATATATATATATATATATATATATATGCGAAAAACAACCACCGTGAAAGAATAGAGAAATTCCAAGCGCTTTCGCGACTACTTACATTATCAAGGAACAATGAAAGTATAGCATCAAAGGAAGGAGTACATAAAGGGGTAGCCCACACCTCACTATCAGATCCCACAACAAAGAAACACCTGACGCGAGACAGCAGGCCCGCCGACCGAACTAGACAGGTCCTTCATACAACCCACCAACAAACTATTCTACCCAAGAAATAAGAAATTTAAAAAATTATTATTTGTCCTATGTATTATTAAATTCTTCCCAAATTCTATTAATTATAAATGGATCTAATTTATATAAACCAAAGGAAATATTCATATTATTGTCAAAACTGCTTTTTATGAAACAAGATTCAATTATATTTCTGTCAACCATGGACTTGCTTGATACAACTTTCTCAACTTTTTGAAAATCAATTGGATGGTTAAAATCTCTTACCTGAATAAATAGAGCATTGGAATCTTGTCCAGTTCTAATGCTATATTTATGTTGTTTTAATCTTAGTTCGAGATTTTTATCAGTTTGACCGTAATAAACTTTATCGCAAATTTTACAAGGAATCTTATAGACACATCCATCAGCATTTTGGGCGGAATTCTTTATCAAAAGTTTTTTTACTGTATCAAGATTTTTGAATACAACTTTAATATTAAAAGTCTTAAGAAGAGAAGGCATATCAACCAAGTTTTCATGGTAAGGGAGAACCAACATATTTTTAGTTGAATAAGGTTGGTTGTCCCTTTTTGGATTGTAAAAAGTATTTCTAGCAACTTTAAAAGATGTCCACTATTATTCTTTGCATCACGATAGTCAAACTGTCTGTTTTCTCATCAATGTTTTTGAGAGCTTTACGAATTTGTAGTCCAGAGTTCATAGATGAGGAAATATCCAAAATTTATGAAATAGGTAATGATTTAAAATAACCAAGAAATGTAATTGATAAATCTTTTAAAGTTGCTAGAAATACTTTTTAGAATCCAAAAAGGGACAACCAGCCTTATTCAACTAAAAATTTGTTGGTTCTCCCTTACCATGAAAACTTGGTTGATATGCCTTCTCTTCTTAAGACTTTTAATATTAAAGTTGTATTCAAAAATCTTGATACAGTAAAAAAACTTTTGATAAAGAATTCCCCCCAAAATGCTGATGGATGTGTCTATAAGATTCCTTGTAAAATTTGCGATAAAGTTTATTACGGTCAAACTGATAAAAATCTCGAACTAAGATTAAAACAACATAAATATAGCATTAGAACTGGACAAGATTCCAATGCTCTATTTATTCATGCAAGAGATTTTAACAATCCAATTGATTTTCAAAAAGTTGAGAAAGTAGTATCAAGCAAGTCCATGGTCAACAGGAATATAATTGAATCTTGTTTCATAAAAAGCAGTTTTGACAATAATATGAATATTTCCTTTGGTTTATATAAATTAGATCCATTTATAATTAATAGAATTTGGGAAGAATTTAATAATACATTGGACAAATAATAATTTTTTAAATTTTCTTGGGTAGAATAGTTTGTTGGTGAGTTGTGCAAAGGACCTGTCCAGTTGGGCCGGCGCATGTCAGGAGTTTAACTGTTGTGGGATCTGATAGTGAGGTGTTGGCCAGACCCCTTATATACCTTCCTTGGATGCTTTACTTTCATAGTTCCTTGATAATGTGAGTAGTCACGAATGCGCTTGAAATTTCTCTATTCTTTCAGAGTGGCTGTGGTGTAGGAGGTAGGTTACTGAAAGCAGTGAAGAGTTTTTACGAGGATAGTGAGGCTCAAGTTAGAGTATGTAGGAAAGAGGGAAATTTTTTCCCAGTAAAAGTAGGCCTTAGACTAGGATGTGTGATGTCACCGTGGTTGTTTAATATATTTATAGATGGGGTTGTAAGAGAAGTAAATGCGAGGGTCTTGGCAAGAGGCGTGGAGTTAAAAGATAAAGAATCACACACAAAGTGGGAGTTGTCACAGCTGCTCTTTGCTGATGACACTGTGCTCTTGGGAGATTCTGAAGAGAAGTTGCAGAGATTGGTGGATGAATTTGGTAGGGTGTGCAAAAGAAGAAAATTAAAGGTGAATACAGGAAAGAGTAAGGTTATGAGGATAACAAAAAGATTAGGTGATGAAAGATTGAATATCAGATTGGAGGGAGAGAGTATGGAGGAGGTGAACGTATTCAGATATTTGGGAGTGGACGTGTCAGCGGATGGGTCTATGAAAGATGAGGTGAATCATAGAATTGATGAGGGAAAAAGAGTGAGTGGTGCACTTAGGAGTCTGTGGAGACAAAGAACTTTGTCCTTGGAGGCAAAGAGGGGAATGTATGAGAGTATAGTTTTACCAACGCTCTTATATGGGTGTGAAGCGTGGGTGATGAATGTTGCAGCGAGGAGAAGGCTGGAGGCAGTGGAGATGTCATGTCTGAGGGCAATGTGTGGTGTGAATATAATGCAGAGAATTCGTAGTTTGGAAGTTAGGAGGAGGTGCGGGATTACCAAAACTGTTGTCCAGAGGGCTGAGGAAGGGTTGTTGAGGTGGTTCGGACATGTAGAGAGAATGGAGCGAAACAGAATGACTTCAAGAGTGTATCAGTCTGTAGTGGAAGGAAGGCGGGGTAGGGGTCGGCCTAGGAAGGGTTGTAGGGAGGGGGTAAAGGAGGTTTTGTGTGCGAGGGGCTTGGACTTCCAGCAGGCATGCGTGAGCGTGTTTGATAGGAGTGAATGGAGACAAATGGTTTTTAATACTTGACGTGCTGTTGGAGTGTGAGCAAAGTAACATTTATGAAGGGATTCAGGGAAACCGGCAGGCCGGACTTGAGTCCTGGAGATGGGAAGTACAGTGCCTGCACTCTGAAGGAGGGGTGTTAATGTTGCAGTTTAAAAACTGTAGTGTAAAGCACCCTTCTGGCAAGACAGTGATGGAGTGAATGATGGTGAAAGTTTTTCTTTTTCGGGCCACCCTGCCTTGGTGGGAATCGGCCGGTGTGATAATAAAATAAAAAAAATAAAAATATATATATATACATATATATAGGTTTCAAGGAAGAATATTTGGATTTCTTCCTAATGTAAACAATGAAGGTGAACTTCTTAGGTACTGCTTTTTAGTTCAACACGTTCCTAGTGCCGCTGATTAATTCTGAGAAATAAATTACTCTCATTTCCTATGTCTGGAGAGAGTGCAGCTGCACCATGTTCGCTAATCTTTCGTGTATGTTGTGAAGTGACTTAGAGAGGGCGAGTGATTAAATAGGGGAACGTCGTTGAGTGGGGCAAGAGAGGTATAATTAAGGAATAAAGGGAAGTATACTCTGCAATCCCCTCAATTAATTGAATTGTTGCTTCACTGCAACAGTGCCCACTCCTGCCATCTAACTCATTCTTTGTTCTCTCCTCTTTCTTCCTAAGTCTTCATTTATTTCTTATTATTCTCTCATGTTTAGTTATGTATGTGTATATGATAATACGTGCAAAATTCAGAAAGTCTTTTCTGAAAGACTGCTACTGAAAAAAATTGCTCTTTAAGCACTGTTCCTGAAAGAGAAAAAAGAGGCATGAAGTTTGGTGTTCCTGGAACCCACTGATCACTCAACCAACTGCTACTTCTGACTGTTGGATCCTTCCTGACGCCGAACTGGGAAAAATGCACCTGCTGTTTCTTATCCCGACCTTCCGTCTTCTATTGCACCAGTACCACACAGTGCTGATCTTCCTGTACCTACAACTGAAGAAAGAAGTCAACCGACAGAAGAAGAAAGCAACAAATCAGAAAATGAAGAGCACAGTGAACAAGAATATGATCTCACAGATGCAGCTTTTGGGAGGAATCCTTACTACCCAAACCAGACCTTAATGGCCTTATCAGAGATCTTGGTTTGACACAGTCAAATGCTGAGCTTTGGATTTCAAGGCTCAAGGAGTGGGACTTGGTGGATGAAAGTGTGCAAGTGACAAGCCAAAGAAAACGTCACCAACATTTCTCAAGCTTCTTCACTAGTGAAGACAGGTTGTGCTACTGTAATGATGCATCAGGCTTGTTTGATGCAACTAGAATTGTGTGCAATCCAGATGATAGCTCCTCCAGAAACCTAAAAGCTGTACGCCTGCACAATGGGAACAAGTATCCATCTCTTCCCTTGGCTCATTCAGTGCATCTTGAGGACTAAAACAGTGTCAAACTTCTACTGGAAGATTTGAACTGTGATAAGTATATCTGGGAGGTCATTAAAGACTTCAAAATGGTGGTATTTCTGATGGGACTCCAAGAAGGTTTTTACCAAGTTTTCCTGTTATCTCTGTCACTGGGATAGTACAGACAGCAGCACATTACCAGAGGAAGCACTGGCCTCAAAAGACTGAGTTCTCAGTATGAAGAAATAATATCAAACATAAACCATTGGTGGATCCTCAGAAGGTTCTGTTCCCTCCAATACACATCAAACTAGGGCTAATGAAACAGTTTGTTACAGCTCTTGACAAAGAGTCTGCAACCTTCAAGTATCTTCAAGACTTCTTTCCCAAGCTATCAGAGGCAAAGGTGAAGGCTGGCATCTTCACTGTGCCATAAGTCACGAAAACCATGGAGTGCTCAGAATTTCCAAAGAGGCTCAGAGAGAAGGAAAAAGCCTGGGAGAGTTTTGTTGCTGTAGCATAGGTGTTTCTGGGCAACAACACGGCTAACAATAATGTGGATTTCGCTCACCATGAGGCGGGCCAAAACAACATGGATTCATCCTTGGCTAGTCACAGTGTTGTTATTGATCAATACCACTCGTTCATGGTTACAATAATATAAAATAATGCTTGCTGAGGCTACGACTCCAAACTGGAGTAGAATGAAATTAGCTCAGAGGCGCCCACACCACTGCATGTCCTTTGATCAAGGTAACATTCCTAGCTCTTCTGGGTGCTTCATTCTTGTAAGATTTTGAGGTCCTGTGGGTTAGAGCATCATGTGGTTTTTGCTCACCATGAAGCGGACCCAAACAACATGGGTTCGAATCCTTGGTTAGTCGAGGTGTTGTTATTGATCAATACCACTCGTTCGTGTCATTTCGGGAGCCCCCCCCCAATTTGCTCTTCCTATACCCCCCAAATTGCTCTACCTGTACCCCCCGAAAATTTGCTTTACCTGTACCCCCACCACACAATTTGCTCTTCCTATCTATTCTGGGCTCAATGTGCAGTACTAACAAATTTATTGCCAAACTTTCCGCCTACACAGTAGACTCCTTTAGTCTACTACTGCTTCTGCTGGTCCCTCTGTATTCAACTGAAGAAGTCTACTGTAATAAACGAAATATTTCACAATAGATATACCTCAACGAATTAACATTAGCGATCTCGCTCGTTCTACTGAATTTACGGAAGATAATGCAGTGAACCCAGTATCTGAGAATTCAATTTTCTGTTGTTTGAACCCCTCAAGGAAGGTTCCTTGATGTTGGTGAGGGGCTCTTGATTTAGGGAAATGGATCTGTGCTCCAGTTCCCCGAATTAAGCCTGAATGCCTTCCACATCCCCCCCCCAGGCGCTGTATAATCCTCCGGGTTTAGCGCTTCCCCCTTGATTATAATAATAATCTGTTGTTTGAATTATCCGTGGTTTATCGTGGCCCGAAAAATAACACGAACGTAGCTATGCTGGCAGTTGTTTAAACACTAAGTCGTCAAGTGATTCCCATCAGTGAACAAGTGGTAATTCTCAACTTAGTTTGCCTAATTTATCAATTTAACTTCATCATTGGTATGTATGTCAACGGAAAACGACTGGAAATATATATACATGGTTCTCTACTATCCGCGGTTTCGGGTATCCAGGGTAGGTATCGGAAATTATCCCCCTCAGATACGAGGGGACTTGTGTACTTGTATCATCTTTCCTTACAGGATGTGGGATAGAATATACTGTGTGAGAGGGATAGTAGGACCGACTGCAGTCACGGTCTAGGATACAAGATAAACAAATCATTGTACGGGTGACTTTTGTGCCCATGGTAACTTATAAAACTCACTCACCATGGGTTCAAATCCCACTCGTATCGTGGTTTCTTTGAATCGTTTTATTACGAATTCGTGAGTAATGTTACAAGTTCGTGATAAACAAGCCATAACGTAGCTAAAATTTAAACTGACTTCGTGCTGGTCAAAACAGTGTCATGCAGACTTGCATAGATGGATTGATTTCCAAGAGAAATCTGGCAGTGTCTGAAATAAAAAAGACCGGTGTAAAAATGCCTGACTTGTAGATTTTTATTTATTTACAAGTTATTCCCGGAAAACAAGTTCATGTAAGTACTGGCAAACTACGGGACATCCACGGCTTTTCGGAATGATTGAGGCTTTCAACCCTCCGTAACGATAGAAAGGATAGATGAGCAACTCTTTCTTAACATCTGTATCCGCGCTGTACGCAAACTGATGCTCCTTGACAACAGGAAACTTGACAACAGGAAACTTGACAACAGGAAACTTGACAACAGGAAACTTGACAACAGGAAACTACGCCGATAACACCTAACTTAATCATCTTAAGTAAAAGGACACAAGTGCAACTAACGAGACATTTTATTGTGGCAACGTTTCTCTCTCCAGGAGAGCGAAACGTTGCCACAATAAAATGTCAATTAGTTGTAATTTGTTTCTCTTTACCTAACATATTGGAGATAATTTTAACATTATCATAACTTGAGCATCAACTTACCTTAGTGATGCTGTCATCTCTCCCTCGACGATCTGTGAACCTTCACCTACCTGTAATATAAACAATACGTATTAATACACTGCTCCCTGCTCCATATATACCAGGTCAATGTATTCCAGATCCATGTATATCAGATCAATGTATACCAGGTCCATGTATTTCAGTGCATGTTTAATAGGCCCATATATTCCAGGTCTATGTATTCCATGTCCATGTATTCCAGGTCCATGTATACCAGGTCCATGTATTCCAGGTCCATGTATTCCAGGTCCATGTATTCCAGGTCCATGTATACTAGGTTCACATATGTCAAGTCCATGTACTCCGGGTTCATGTATACCAATTCCTTGTACACCAGGTCCATCTATTTCAGGTCCATGTATACCTCCACTCACACACACACACACACACACACGTTATACCTCCTCCCACACAAACACACACACACTTTATACTTCCTGACACACACACACACACACACAAACACACACACGCTATACCTCCTCACACACACACACACACACACGCTATACCTCCTAACACACACACACTCACGCAACCCCCCGTAGGCCCCCGCTAGGGCTGCCGATCCCCCATCCTCAATCTTCTCCCAGGATCACAGTATTAGAAAAGAAGTTGATGGTTTGGTACACGAACTCGGATGGAATAACGAATAAATACGAGGAGTGGCATGAAAGAATCAACGAGAAGTCCCCAGACATCATAGCAGTCACAGAAACGAAACTCATTGAGACAATAACAGATGCAATCTTCCCACTGGGATATCAGATCCCGAGGAAAGATAGAAGGAGCAGAGGGGGAGGAGGGGTTGCAATGCTCATTAAAAACCGATGGAAATTTGAGGAAATGGAAGGCATGGATGAGATTGGAGGAAGGGACTACATAGTAGGCGCACTTCAGTCTGGGGAACATAAGGTAGTCATTGCAGTGTTGTATAATCCACCACAGAACTGCAGGAGGTCAAGAGAGGAACATGAGGAGAGCAACAGAGCAATGGTGGGCACACTGGCTGAGGAGGCAAGAAGAGCTCACTCAAGCAGAGCAAAGTTACTGGTTATGGGCGATTTCAACCACAGGGAGATCGACTGGGAAAACCTGGAGCCACAAGGGGGTCCCGAAAGATGGAGAACCAAGATGATGGATGTGGTACTGGAAAACTTTATGTATTAACATATTAAGGACACTATCAGAGAGAGAGGGGAGGATGAACCAGCAAGACTGGACCTTGTGTTCACCCTGAGCAGTTCAGACATTGAGGGCATAACATAAGAGAGGCCCCATGGAACTAGTGATCACATGGTTCTGTGTTTTGAATACATAGTAGAATTACAAGTAGAGTAGGCAACAGGAGTTGGATGGGAAAAGCCAAACTATAAAAAAGGGGACTACACAGGTATGAGGAACTTCCTGCAGGAGGTTCAGTGGGACAGAGGATTGGCAGGAAAGTCAGTAAATGAAATGATGGAATATGTAACAACAAAAGCAAGGAGGCAGAGGGAAGGTTTGTTCCCAAGGGCAACAGAAATAATGGGAAGACCAAGGCGAGTCCTTGGTTTACCCAAAGGTGTAGGGAGACAAAAACTAAGTTCAACAGAGACTGGAAAAGATACAGGAGGCAAAGGACCCAGGAAAATAGAGAGACTAGTCTAAGAGCCAGAAACGAGTATGCACAGATAAGGAGGGAGGCCCAGCGACAGTATGAAAACAACATAGCATCGAAAGCCAAGTCTGACCCAAAACTGCTGTATAGCCACATTACGAGGAAGACAACAAAGACCAGGTGATCAGGCTGAGGAAAGAAGGTAGGGAACTCACCAGAAGCGATCAAGAGATATGTGAGGAACTCAACTGGAGCTTTAAGGAATATTCACAGTTGAGACAGGAAGGTCTCTGGGTGGACAGAACAGAAGGGGATGCCAACAAGGAATATACCAACAAGTGTTAGATGACATACACACAACTGAGGAGGAGGAGGTGAAGAAATTGCTAAGTGACCTTGATACCTCAAAGGCAATGGGACCAGACATCTCCCCATGGGTCCTTAGAGAGGGAACAGAAATGCTGTGTGCCACTAACCACAACACATCCCTTGAAACTGGGTAACTACCTGAGGTATGGAAGACGGCAGATGTAGTACCCATATTTAAAAACGGAGACAGAAAAGAGGCACTAAACTATAGACCAGTGTCACTGACGTGCATAGCATGCAAAGTAATGGAGATTATCAGGAGGAGAGTGGTGGAGCACCTGGAATGGAACAAGAGTATAAACGCCAACAAGCATGGATTTGTGGAAGGCAAATCCTGTAGGTAGTAGGTTGGTAGACAGCAACCACCCAGGGAAGTACTACCGTCCAGCCAGATGACTGTGAAACTGAAACCTGTAACTGTTTTGCATGATGGTAGGATTGCTGGTTTCTTTTTCTGTCTCATAAACACGCTAGATAACAGGGATATCTTGCTACTCCTACTTACACTTTGGTCACACTTCACAGACACGCACATGCATATATATATACATACATCTAGGTTTTTCTCCTTTTTCTAAATAGCTCTTGTTCTTCTTTATTTCTTCTATTGTCCATGGGGAAGTGGAAAAGAATCTTTCCTCCGTAAGACATGCGTGTCGTGTGAGGCGACTAAAATGCCGGGAGCAATGGGCTATTAACCCCTTCTCCTGTAGACATTTACTAAAAAAAAGAGAAGAAAAACTTTGTAAAACTGGGATGCTTGAATGTGCGTGGATGTAGTGCGGATGACAAGAAACAGATGATTGCTGATGTTATGAATGAAAAAAAGTTGGATGTCCTGGCCCTAAGCGAAACAAAGCTGAAGGGGGTAGGGGAGTTTCGGTGGGGGGAAATAAATGGGATTAAATCTGGAGTATCTGAGAGAGTTAGAGCAAAGGAAGGGGTA
Source organism: Cherax quadricarinatus (assembly GCF_026875155.1). Lineage (NCBI taxonomy): Eukaryota > Metazoa > Arthropoda > Malacostraca > Decapoda > Parastacidae > Cherax > Cherax quadricarinatus. Next base: position 50,529,445 of record NC_069420.1, on the reverse strand, counting down.
GCAGTAATGTTGAATGATCAGTTATGGAAGGAGAAAAGAGAATATGAATGTGTAAATTCAAGAATTATGTGGATTAAAGTAAAGGTTGGATGCGAGAAGTGGGTCATAATAATCGTGAATGCACCTGGAGAAGAGAGGAATGCAGAGGAGAGAGAGAGATTTTGGGAGATGTTAAGTGAATGTATAGGAGCCTTTGAACCAAGTGAGAGAATAATTGTGGTAGGGGACCTGAATGCTAAAGTAGGAGAAACTTTTAGAGAGGGTGTGGTTGGTAAGTTTGGGGTGCCAGGTGTAAATGATAATGGAAGCCCTTTGATTGAACTTTGTATAGAAAGGGGTTTAGTTATAGGTAATACATATTTTAAGAAAAAGAGGATAAATAAGTATACAAGATATGATGTAGGGCGAAATGACAGTAGTTTGTTGGATTATATATTGGTAGATAAAAGACTGTTGAGTAGACTTCAGGATGTACACGTTTATAGAGGGGCCACAGATATATCAGATCACTTTCTAGTTGTACCTACACTGAGAGTAAAAGGTAGATGGGATACAAGGAGAACAGAAGCATCAGGGAAGAGAGAGGTGAAGGTTTATAAACTAAAAGAGGAGGCAGTTAGGGTAAGATATAAACAGCTATTGGAGGATAGATGGGCTAATGAGAGCATAGGGAATGGGGTCGAAGAGGTATGGGGTAGGTTTAAAAATGTAGTGTTAGAGTGTTCAGCAGAAGTTTGTGGTTACAGGAAAGTGGGTGCAGGAGGGAAGAGGAGCGATTGGTGGAATGATGATGTAAAGAGAGTAGTAAGGGAGAAAAAGTTAGCATATGAAAAGTTTTTACAAAGTAGAAGTGATGCAAGGAGGGAAGAGTATATGGAGAAAAAGAGAGAGGTTAAGAGAGTGGTGAAGCAATGTAAAAAGAGAGCAAATGAGAGAGTGGGTGAGATGTTATCAACAAATTTTGTTGAAAATAAGAAAAAGTTTTGGAGTGAGATTAACAAGTTAAGAAAGCCTAGAGAACAAATGGATTTGTCAGTTAAAAATAGGAGAGGAGAGTTATTAAATGGAGAGTTAGAGGTATTGGGAAGATGGAGGGAATATTTTGAGGAATTGTTAAAAGTTGATGAAGATAGGGAAGCTGAGATTTCGTGTATAGGGCAAGGAGGAATAACATCTTGTAGGAGTGAGGAAGAGCCAGTTGTGAGTGTGGGGGAAGTTCGTGAGGCAGTAGGTAAAATGAAAGGGGGTAAGGCAGCCGAGATTGATGGGATAAAGATAGAAATGTTAAAATCAGGTGGGGATATAGTTTTGGAGTGGTTGGCGCAATTATTTAATAAATGTATGGGACTGGCAGAGAGCATGCATAGTTCCTTTGTATAAAGGCAAAAGGGGATAAAAGAGAGTGCAAAAATTATAGGGGGATAAGTCTGTTGAGTATACCTGGTAAAGTGTATGGTAGAGTTATTATTGAAAGAATTAAGAGTAAGACGGAGAATAGGATAGCAGATGAACAAGGAGGCTTTAGGAAAGGTAGGGGGTGTGTGCACCAGGTGTTTACAGTGAAACATGTAAGTGAACAGTATTTAGATAAGGCTAAAGAGGTCTTTGTGGCATTTATGGATTTGGAAAAGGCGTATGACAGGGTGGATAGGGGGGCAATGTGGCAGATGTTGCAGGTGTATGGTGTAGGAGGTAGGTTACTGAAAGCAGTGAAGAGTTTTTACGAGGATAGTGAGGCTCAAGCTAGAGTATGTAGGAAAGAGGGAAATTATTTCCCAGTAAAAGTAGGCCTTAGACAAGGATGTGTGATGTCACCGTGGTTGTTTAATATATTTATAGATGGGGTTGTAAGAGAAGTAAATGCGAGGGTCTTGGCAAGAGGCGTGGAGTTAAAAGATAAAAAATCACACATAATGTGGGAGTTGTCACAGTTGCTCTTTGCTGATGACACTGTGCTCTTGGGAGATTCTGAAGAGAAGTTGCAGAGATTGGTGGATGAATTTGGTAGGGTGTGCAAAAGAAGAAAATTAAAAGTGAATACAGGAAAGAGTAAGGTTATGAGGATAACAAAAAGATTAGGTGATGAAAGATTGGATATCAGATTGGAGGGAGAGAGTATGGAGGAGGTGAATGTATTCAGATATTTGGGAGTGGACGTGTCAGCGGATGGGTCTATGAAAGATGAGGTGAATCATAGAATTGATGAGGGGAAAAGGGTGAGTGGTGCACTTAGGACTCTGTGGAGACAAAAAACTTTGCCCTTGGAGGCAAAGAGGGGAATGTATGAGAGTATAGTTTTACCAACGCTCTTATGTGGGTGTGAAGCGTGGGTGATGAATGTTGCAGCGAGGAGAAGGCTGGAGGCAGTGGAGATGTCATGTCTGAGGGCAATGTGTGGTGTGAATATAATGCAGAGAATTCGTAGTTTGGAAGTTAGGAGGAGGTGCGGGATTACCAAAACTGTTGTCCAGAGGGCTGAGGAAGTGTTGTTGAGGTGGTTCGGACATGTAGAGAGAATGGAGCGAAACAGAATGACTTCAAGAGTGTATCAGTCTGTAGTGGAAGGAAGGCGGGGTAGGGGTTGGCCTAGGAAAGGTTGGAGGGAGGGGGTAAAGGAGGTTTTGTGTGCGAGGGGCTTGGACTTCCAGCAGGCATGCGTGAGCGTGTTTGATAGGAGTGAATGGAGACAAATGGTTTTTTAATACTTGACGTGCTGTTGGAGTGTGAGCAAAGTAACATTTATGAAGGGGTTCAGGGAAACCGGCAGGCCGGACTTGAGTCCTGGAGATGGGAAGTACAGTGCCTGCACTCTGAAGGAGGGGTGTTAATGTTGCAGTTTAAAAACTGTAGTGTAAAGCACCCTTCTGGCAAGACAGTGATGGAGTGAATGATGGTGAAAGTTTTTCTTTTTCGGGCCACCCTGCCTTGGTGGGAATCGGCCATTGTGATAAAAAAAAATCCTGTCACAGACCTGGAGTTTTATGATAAAGTAACAGAAGTAAGTCATGAGAGAGAGGGGAGGATTGATTGCATCTTCTTGGACTGCAAGAAGGCCTTCGACACAGTTCCTCACAGGAGATTGGTGCAGAAGCTAGAGGACCAGGCGCATATAACAGGAAGGGCGCTAGAATGGATCAGAGAATATCTGACAGAGGCAACAACATGTCATGGTACTTGATGAGGTATCACAGTGGGCACCTGTGACGAGCGGGGACCCACAGGGGTCGGTCCTAGGACCAGTGCTGTTTCTGGTATATGTGAATGACATGATGGAAGGGTTAGACTCAGAAGTGTCCCTGTTTGCAGATGATGTGAAGTTAATGAGGAGAATTAAATCAGATGAGGATCAGGTAGGACTTCAAAGAGACCTGGACACGCTGGATACCTGGTCCAGCAACTGGCTTCTCGAATTTAACCCCGCCAAATGCAAAGTCAAGAAGATCGGAGAAGGGAAAAGAAGACCGCAGACAGATTATCGGCTAGGTGGCCAAAGACTACAAACCTCGCTCAAGGAGAAAGTTCTTGGCGTGAGTATAACACCGAGCATGTCTCCGGAAGCACACATCAACCAGGTAACTGCTGCAGCATATGGGCGCCTGGCAAATCTGAGAATAGCATTCAGATACCTTAGTAAGGAATCGTTCAAAACACTGTACACCGTGTACGTCAGGCCAATATTGGAGCATGCAGCACCTGTTTGGAACCCACGCTTGATCAAGCACGTCAAGAAATTAGAGAAAATGCTAAGGTTTGCGGCAAGGTTAGTTCCAGAGCTAAGGGGAATGTCCTATGAAGAAAGGTTAAGGGAAATCTGTCTGACGACACTGGAGGACAGGAAGGTTAGGGAAGACATGATAACAACATACAAAATACTGAGTGGAATAGACAAGGTGGACAGAGACAGGATGTTCCAGAGATAGGACACAGAAACAAGGGGACACAATTAGAAGCTGAAGACTCAGACGAGTCAAAGAGATGTTAGGAAGTATATATTTAGTCATAGAGTTGTCAGGAAGTGGAATAGCCTAGGAAGTGAGGTAGTGGAGGCAGGAACTATACATAGCTTTAAGATGAGGTAGGATAAAGCTCATGGAGCAGGGAGAGAGAGGACCTAGTAGCACTCAGTGAAGAGGCGGGGGCCAGGAGCTGTGTCTCGACCCCTGAAACCACAATTAGGTGAGTACACCCCCACACACACACACACACACACACACACACACACACACATATAAAATACATAAAATACATATAAAATACTGCGTGGAATAGACAAGGTGGACAAAGACAGGATGTTCCAGGGAGGGGACACAGAAACAAGAGGCCACAATTGGAAGTTGAAGACACAAATGAGTCAGAGAGATAGTAGGAAGTATTTCTTCAGTCATAGAGTTGTAAGGCAGTGGAATAGCCTAGAAAATGACGTAGTGGAGGCAGGAACCATACACAGTTTTAAGACGAGGTTTGATAAAGCTCATGGAGCGGGGAGAGAGAGGGTCTAGTAGCAACCGGTGAAGAGGCGGGGCCAGGAGCTAGGACTCGACCCCTGCAACCACAAATAGGTGAGTACAAATAGGTGAGTACATGCACACACACACACACAATATCGTAAAATCTTAGACCTTCATTATACAACAATGGAAAAAATTATTATTATGGAGTGGAGGTGAGATTATCATCAATTGTTGACCTGAAACTGACCTTTGTTGATGGCAGATGGTGTCTGTAGCCAGCTGGTGCTGGTGTAGCCAACTGATGCTTGGGAAGTCAGCTAGTGCTGGGGTAGCCAGCTGGTGCTGGGGTAGCCAGCTGGTCCTGGGGTAGCCAGCTGGTCCTGGGGTAGCCAGCTGGTGCTGGGGTAGCCAGCTGGTCCTGGGGTAGCCAGCTGGTGCTGGGGTAGCCAGCTGGTGCTGGGGTAGCCAGCTGGTGCTTGGGAAGTCAGCTGGCGCTTGGGAAGTCAGCTAGTGCTGGGGTAGCCAGCTGGTGCTGGGGTAGTCAGCTGGTGCTGGGGTAGCCAGCTGGTGCTGGGGTAGTCAGCTGGTGCTGGGGTAGCCAGCTGGTGCTGGGGTAGCCAGCTGGTGCTGGGGTAGCCAGCTGGTGCTGGGGTAGCCAGCTGGTGCTGGGGTAGCCAGCTGGTGCTGGGGTAGCCAGCTGGTGCTGGGGTAGCCAGCTGGTGCTGGGGTAGCCAGCTGGTGCTGGGGTAGCCAGCTGGTGCTGGAGCCAAGGCTCCTGTTCTGTCATCATCGGTTTTGAGACAATGTTAATTTGTTTTCTGATAACCGCGATAACACTCCGGCGATAACACTCCGGCGATAACACTCCGGCGATAACACTCCGGCGATAACACTCCGGCGATAACACTTCGGCGATAACACTCCGGCGATAACACTCCGGCGATAACACTCCGGCGATAACACTCCCGTGATAACACTCCGGCGATAACACTCCCGTGATAACACTCCGGCGATAACACTCCCGTGATAACACTCCGGCGATAACACTCCCGCGATAACACTCCGGCGATAACACTCCCGCGATAACACTCCGGCGATAACACTCCCGTGATAACACTCCCGCGATAACACTCCCGCGATAACACTCCCGCGATAACACTCCCCCAATAACACTCCCGCGATAACACTCCCGCGATAACACTCCCGCGATAACACTCCCGCGATAACACTCCCGTGATAACACTCCCGCGATAACACTCCCGCGATAACACTCCCGCGATAACACTCCCGCGATAACACTCCCGCGATAACACTCTCCCGCGATAACACTCCCCCGATAACACTCCCGCGATAACACTCCCGTGATAACACTCCCGCGATAACACTCCCGCGATAACACTCCCGCAATAACACTCCCGCGATAACTCTCCCGCGATAACACTCCCGCGATAACACTCCCCCAATAACACTCCCGCGATAACACTCTCGCAATAACACTCCCGCGATAACACTCCCGCGATAACACTCCCCCAATAACACTCCCGCGATAACACTCTCGCAATAAACACTCCCGCGATAACACTCCCCGCGATAATCTCCCCGCGAAAAACACTCCCGCGATAACACTCCCCCAATAACACTCCCGCGATAACACTCCCGCGATAACACTCCCGTGATAACACTCCCGCGATAACACTCCCGCAATAACACTCCCGCGATAACTCTCCCGCGATAACTCTCCCGCGATAACACTCCCGCGATAACACTCCCCCAATAACACTCCCGCGATAACACTCCCGCGATAACACTCCCCCAATAACACTCCCGCGATAACACTCCCGCGATAACACTCCCGCGAAAAACACTCCCGCGATAACACTCCCGCGATAACACTCCCCCAATAACACTCCCGCGATAACACTCCCGCGATAACACTCCCCCAATAACACTCCCGCGATAACACTCCCGCGATAACACTCCCGCGATAACACTCCCGCGATAACACTCCCCCAATAACACTCCCGCGATAACACTCCCGCGATAACACTCCCCCAATAACACTCCCGCGATAACACTCCCCGCGATAACACTCCCGCGATAACACTCCCCCAATAACACTCCCGCGATAACACTCCCCGATAACACTCCCCAATAACACTCCCGCTAACACTCCCGCGATAACACTCCCGCGATAACACTCCCGCGATAACACTCCCCCAATAACACTCCCGCGATAACACTCCCGCAATAACACTCCCCCAATAACACTCCCGCGATAACACTCCCGCGATAACACTCCCGCGATAACACTCCCGCGATAACACTAGGAACTTATAATCACTTATAACAATTCACTAGCTTACTACCACCAGTTATAATCATTACGATATAAGCATCGATAATAACGCATTTAGTACTGATTTTGAGAGCGCTAAATCCTTAGGGATTATGCACACTCTGAGTATTTATAAACATGTTATATACACGAGTATATACACAGATGTATATATGTGTATATAAACTGAGAGGTGTACACCTGTCATGTATATACTGTCATACCTAAAATATAAATTAAAGCGTATATGTACACTGAGTTCCACACTGATGTGTATATACACAAACATCTCTGGGTATATATATACTGATGGATATACACATTAGAGTGTATTTTACCTGAAGGTAGGAGAGTGTAGTGTAGCGACCCTCCTGTTGTAGCGACCCTCCTGTTGTAGTGACCCTCCTGTTGTAGCGACCCTCCTGTTGTAGCGACCCTCCTGTTTAGCGACCCTCCTGTTGTAGCGACCCTCCTGTTGTAGCGACCCTCCTGTTGTAGTGACCCTCCTGTTGTAGCGACCCTCCTGTTGTAGCGACCCTCCTGTTGTAGTGACCCTCCTGTTGTAGCGACCCTCCTGTTGTAGCGACCCTCCTGTTGTAGCGACCCTCCTGTTGTAGCCACCCTCCTGTTGTAGCGACCCTCCTGTTGTAGCGACCCTCCTGTTGTAGCGACCCTCCTGTTGTAGCCACCCTTCTGTTTGTAGCGACCCTCCTGTTTTTAGCGACCCTCCTGTTGTAGCGACCCTCCTGTTGTAGCGACCCTCCTGTTGTAGCGACCCCTTGTTGTAGCGACCCTCCTGTTTTTAGCGACCCTCCTGTTGTAGCGACCCTCCTGTTGTAGCGACCCTCCTGTTGTAGCCACCCTCCTGTTGTAGCGACCCTCCTGTTGTAGCGACCCTCCTGTTGTAGCGACCCTCCTGTTTTTAGCCACCCTTCTGTTGTAGCGACCCTCCTGTTGTAGCGACCCTCCTGTTGTAGCGACCCTCCAGTTGTAGCGACCCTCCTGTTGTAGCGACCCTCCTGTTGTAGCGACCCTCCTGTTGTAGCGACCCTCCTGTTGTAGCGACCCTCCTGTTGTAGCGACCCTCCTGTTGTAGCCACCCTCCTGTTGTAGCGACCCTCCTGTTGTAGCGACCCTCCTGTTGTAGCGACCCTCCTGTTGTAGCCACCCTTCTGTTGTAGCGACCCTCCTGTTGTAGCGACCCTCCTGTTGTAGCGACCCTCCTGTTGTAGCGACCCTCCTGTTGTAGCGACCCTCCTGTTGTAGCGACCCTCCTGTTGTAGCGACCCTCCTGTGTGGTAGCGACCCTCCTGTTGTAGCCACCCTCCTGTTGTAGCGACCCTCCTGTTGTAGCGACCCTCCTGTTGTAGCGACCCTCCTGTTGTAGCCACCCTTCTGTTGTAGCGACCCTCCTGTTGTAGCGACCCTCCTGTTGTAGCGACCCTCCTGTTGTAGCGACCCTCCTGTTGTAGCGACCCTCCTGTTGTAGCGACCCTCCTGTTGTAGCGACCCTCCTGTTGTAGCGACCCTCCTGTTTTAGCGACCCTTCTGTTGTAGCGACCCTCCTGTTGTAGCGACCCTCCTGTTGTAGCGACCCTCCTGTTGTAGCGACCCTCCCGTTGTAGCGACCCTTCTGTTGTAGCGACCCTCCTGTTGTAGCGACCCTCCTGTTGTAGCGACCCTCCTGTTGTAGCGACCCTCCTGTTGTAGCGACCCTCCTGCTGTAGCGACCCTCCTGTTGTAGCGACCCTCCTGTTGTAGCCACCCTCCTGTTGTAGCGACCCTCCTGTTGTAGCCACCCTCCTGTTGTAGCGACCCTCCTGTTGTAGCCACACTCCTGTTGTAGCGACCCTCCTGTTGTAGCGACCCTCCTGTTGTAGCGACCCTCCTGTTGTAGCCACCCTCCTGTTGTAGCGACCCTCCTGTTGTAGCGACCCCCCCTGTTGTAGCGACCCTCCTTGTAGCGACCCTCCTGTTTTAGCGACCCTTCTGTTGTAGGACCCTCCTGTTGTAGCGACCCTCCTGTTGTAGCGACCCTCCTGTTGTAGCGACCCTCCCGTTGTAGCGACCCTTCTGTTGTAGCGACCCTCCTGTTGTAGCGACCCTCCTGTTGTAGCGACCCTCCTGTTGTAGCGACCCTCCTGTTGTAGCGACCCTCCTGCTGTAGCGACCCTCCTGTTGTAGCGACCCTCCTGTTGTAGCCACCCTCCTGTTGTAGCGACCCTCCTGTTGTAGCCACCCTCCTGTTGTAGCGACCCTCCTGTTGTAGCCACACTCCTGTTGTAGCGACCCTCCTGCTGTAGCGACCCTCCTGTTGTAGCGACCCTCCTGTTGTAGCCACCCTCCTGTTGTAGCGACCCTCCTGTTGTAGCCACCCTCCTGTTGTAGCGACCCTCCTGTTGTAGCGACCCTCCTGTTGTAGCGACCCTCCTGTTGTAGCGACCCTCCTGTTGTAGCCACCCTCCTGTTGTAGCGACCCTCCTGTTGTAGCGACCCTCCTGTTGTAGCGACCCTCCTGTTGTAGCCACCCTCCTGTTGTAGCGACCCTCCTGTTGTACCGACCCTCCTCTTGTAGCGACCCTCCTCTTGTAGCGACCCTCCTGTTGTAGCGACCCTCCTGTTGTAGCGACCCTCCTGTTGTAGCTGCTTCAACCTGAGTGAGGGAAAATAAGCTTCGTCAAGCTCAGCTTCGAGGCTTCGAGGCTTCTCATGAAGCCTTTGACTGAGTGTTTCCTTCACGGTGTTTTTAACCTCGTCATGAACACGGGATTCATACACCCAGAAGTGTATGTTTCTCAGTGTATACACCCAGAAGTGTATGTTTCTCAGTGTATACACCCAGAAGTGTATGTTTCTCAGTGTATACACCCAGAAGTGTATGTTTCTCAGTGTATACACCCAGAAATGAATGTTTCTCAGTGTATACATCCAGAAGTGTATGTTTCTCAGTGTATACACCCAGAAGTGTATGTTTCTCAGTGTATACACCCAGATGTGTATGTTTCTCAGTGTGTACACCCTGAAGTGTATGTTTCTCCCGTGTATACACCCAGAAGTGTAAAGTTTACAGTGTATACACCCAGAAGTGTATGTTTCTCAGTGTATACACCCAGAAGTGTATGTTTCTCAGTGTATACACCCAGAAGTGTATGTTTCTCAGTGTATACACCCAGAAGTGTATGTTTCTCAGTGTATACACCCAGAAGTGTATGTTTCTCAGTGTATACACCCAGATGTGTATGTTTCTCAGTGTGTACACCCTGAAGTGTATGTTTCTCAGTGTATACACCCAGAAGTGTATGTTTATCAGTGTATACACCCAGAAGTGTATGTTTCTCAGTGTATACACCCAGAAGTGTATGTTTCTCAGTGTGTACACCCTGAAGTGTATGTTTCTCAGTGTATACACCCAGAAGTGTATGTTTCTCAGTGTATACACCCAGAAGTGCATGTTTCTCAGTGTATACACCCAGAAGTGTATGTTTCTCAGTGTATACACCCAGAATTTAATTCCCATTCTAGGTATTAAAGTATTAATGACTGGTGGTATACAGGCTGGTTAATAAGGTTTGAAGCCTATCAGCTACACAAGGGTTATGTAGTTACCTATCCACCGACAGACAAGAATTTTTTAATACCCAAAGAATTCCAACAAATTCTTAACATATATACCCTGAGAGATATGCAGGTGTCTGGGTATATACCCGGTAGGTATACAAGTGACTTGCAGCCCTGATGACCCTCGTGTAGTAGATAGACTTGAAACCCCCCATTAAAAATATTAATAATAATAATCTTTATTTCTATAAGTACATACCATAGCTGACATCAGTGACATACTATTATATAGCTGACATCAGTGACATACTACTATATAGCTGACATCAGTGACATACTACTATATAGCTGACATCAGTGACATACTACTATATAGCTGACATCAGTGACATACTACTATATAGCTGACATCAGTGACATACTAATATATAGCTGACACAGTGAACATACTACTATATAGCTGACATCAGTGACATACTACTATATAGCTGACATCAGTGACATACTACTATATAGCTGACATCAGTTACATACTACTATATAGCTGACATCAGTGACATAGTACTGTATAGCTGACATCAGTGACATACTACTATATAGCTGACATCAGTGACATACTACTATATAGCTGACATCAGTGACATAGTACTATATAGCTGACATCAGTGACATACTACTATATAGCTGACATCAGTGACATACTACTATATAGCTGACATCAGTGACATACTACTATATAGCTGACATCAGTTACATACTACTATATAGCTGACATCAGTTACATACTACTATATAGCTGACATCAGTCACATACTACTATATAGCTGACATCAGTGACATAGTACTATATAGCTGACATCAGTGACATACTAATATATAGCTGACATCAGTGACATACTACTATATAGTTGACATCAGTGACACTCTACTATATAGCTGACATCTGTGACATAGTACTATATAGCTGACATCAGTGATACTACTATATAGCTGACATCAGTGACATACTACTATATTGCTGACATCAGTGACATACTACTATATAGCTGACATCAGTGACATAGTACTGTATAGCTGACATCAGTGACATAGTACTGTGTAGCTGACATCAGTGACATACTACTATATAGCTGACATCAGTGACATAGTACTATATAGCTGACATCAGTGACATACTACTATATAGCTGACATCAGTGACATAGTACTATATAGCTGACATCAGTGACATACTACTATATAGCTGACATCAGTGAGATACTACTATATAGCTGACATCAGTGACATACTACTATATAGCTGACATCAGTGACATACTACTATATAGCTGACATCAGTGACATACTACTATATAGCTGACATCAGTGACATACTACTATATAGCTGACATCAGTGACATACTACTATATAACTGACATCAGTGACATACTACTATATAGCTGACATCAGTCACATACTACTATATAGCTGACATCAGTGACATCCTACTATATAGCTGACATTTAAAATTAAGTCCTTTTTAAAATACGTTTAGATATTTTTTTCATTATGTTAATGTTAAAATGAATAATTTTGTTCCAAAAGAACCTTAGTAAACTTTCCTAACCTTAATATAACGAGCGCAATTTAATTTATCCGAATTTAGATAATTTAGATAAATTTACAATAATTTAATAATAACAAACACAATGAAATATATTTTTCTCGTTAGGTTCCGATTTTTTTTTTTTTTTTTTTTTGCGAAATTATTGCAAACATAAATTATCGCTTGTCCTATTAGGCAAAACGTGTGTTGCTATTTAGGCCAAAATTGCAAGTTTTACCTATTTGGCACTTGGGATTTTGGTTTAAATAGCAACACACTTCTTGCCTAATAGGACAAGCGATAATTTGTGTATTCAATAATTTAAAAAAAAAAAAAAATGAAAAATCTTTCTGAGCCTAACGAAATAAATATATTTTATTGTGTTTGTTTATTAATAAATTATTGGAAACTTATCTAAGATATATTTAGTTGTATTAGGCCAAATTAAATAATGCTTGTTATAATAAGGTCAGGTAAGTTTCTCTTTTGGTTCAAAATTATTAATTTTTACATTAACATAACTGAAAAAATAATATCTCTAAACGTACAAGAGAACATTTTAGACAGGATTTAATTTTATATGAGTTCTTGCTAATTGACCAGTTTTACTTATTCAGCACGACATATATATGTCGGGAGAGAGAGACAGAGAGAGAGAGAGAGAGAGGTGAAAGTTGACTCCAAACTGACCATGAAGAACCACGTTGTAAATCTTGCAAACAAGGCAGCCAGGAAGCTTACAGCACTTCGCGGTATCTCGCATCAGCTTGACAGTAGGGGTTGCAAGATACTGTATGATGAGGCACAAGTACGCTCACACCTTGAGTATACTGCACTTTCTTGGTTTGTCTGCCCCCCCCCCCTCTCATCTGCGGCTGCTTGACAGACTAGAGATCAGAGCAAGACGTCTCATCTCTCGCCTGGACCCATCCTGGATAGATCTGTCATTTCATCAGAGCGTTCAACACAGGAGGGATGTGGGTGTCCTTACTATTATGCACATGGCCAATATTGTCAAAGTACCACACTTGGATCCACTTCGAGGACTGCGAGAAGCAAGTTTCTATACCACAAGACGGGCAGAAAGCAGCAACTTCAATCTGGCTGTACAATTCTCCAGAACATCACTTAATCTGAGATCACTTATCCCCAGGATAACCCGAGTCTGGAACACATTCGTATAACTTTATGATGTCAACGAGAAACAGCCAGTTGATCAAATGAAAATGTTGGCCCACAGATGGCTCCAACTTCATCTTGTTCCCTACTTGTATGTTTCACAAAAATAAAAATTCTTCCAAATGAGCTGATGTAGGTAACAGCTCTTAGCTTGTCAACAAAGTTAGGGATCCTTAACTTGTAAACAGCTTGTCGATAAAGCTAGGGATCCTTAACCTAAACATGTCAAACCCTGTGTGAAAAAACGGGAGGGGAGAGAGAGAGAGAGAGAGAGAGAGAGAGAGAGAGAGAGAGAGAGAGACAGACAGACAGACAGAGAGACAGACAGAGACAGACAGACAGAGAGATGCCAGGTGCAATTACTGCCACAAGAAAGGACATCAGGAGGACCAGTGTCGGAAGAAAAAGGAACTTGACAGACAGGACCATCTGTTTAGAGACCTGTTTTAGAAAGAAACCATCATCAGGATCTCTGAACTGGTGAACACACTCACACATCACCCACTCAGCTACTCTTGTCTCACCCCAGTAGGTGGTTTTGTCCCTTAAACAAGACCACAGACCTACATCCCAGCAGATGCCTCGGTGCCCTACCTCTGTTAAGGGCAGGCACCTTACATGCCTTAAACGCCCACCACCTCAAGCTGACCACATCATGAGGAGCCAGTCTACCAGCCTCCTGTCGGCCAACATTAGAGGTTTCATTACTAATGTTGGAGAGCTCACATAGTTTTGTGAACACTACGTCCCGACATGATAGCCGTTGTTGAAACATTTTTGGACGACAGGACTCCAGAAAATTTTGCAAGAATTGCTGGCTACACCTCATGGATGAGAAGAGACAGGCAAGGGCAAGAAGGGGGTGTTGCTGTGTGCTTCTCTGAAAGTGTTCATGCCCAGCACATTGATGTTGCCATCCCTATACATCTTGAAATGATGTTCTTCAAGCTATGCATAAACACTAGTACCTCTGTACAAGTATATGCAATGCGCAGACGTCAGTGGCAACATGCAGACCCCATCAACTTCCTAATGGAAAATGTGGACTTCCTACTGCTCCAGCACAACCGTCAACATATTATAATTGTTGGTGACTGTGAAGGCTTACTCAGCCCTGTAACAACTTCAGACAGTATTACTCAGGCTGGCTCCTCCTCAGGAAAATTAATGAATAGAAAAAGAAATAATTCACAAAGATAAACACTATTATTTATTAAATCAAACATAAAATAAAACATGAAAGGTATATCCTATTTGAAAGAAAAATGAAAAATGAAGTGAATAAAATAACATTTGAACTCAACGCTAATATCTACAGGGGTGTCTGGTGTTGGTGACACTGTTGTTGAAATCGTAGCCGTTGCTGATGATGGGGTGGTGGGGGGGTCGCAGGTGTTGGTGACCATCCACTGGCTAGTTCTTCACAGTGTACCAGTGAGTAGTATCCCGATGACAGGAAAGCAGGTTCTTTACCGCTGCAATGATGTGGGGTTACGTCCTACAATTTCATACAGGTGCACAGGTAGTTCAATACAAAATGGGGAAGTCTCTGGACGTTAGTCCTTCTCCTTTTCTGCTCGTTGATTGACAGGTGACCCTCACTGTCATCCAAGCTGAAAAGATAGACAGGTTACCCACTGCTTAATCACTCTCCATGGCAGTGTACATTACTCAAAAGACGTGGTGATTATTACAACAGTCAACATAGAGCAAGGCTGAAAGGACTATGTTTATTATTGGTCAAAAGTGAAGCTTTTAACCAATAAATCCACTAGAATACAAGGCAGGCATGTACTTACAGTAGTGTTGGGAGCTGTGAGTTGAGTGATTTACTGTTTGACCAGAGCCCCACACGTCACCTTTCGAGGGGGGGGGGGAAGAGGGAGGGGAAGGGATAGCAGGAGCTAGACTGACCCTACGTTAACAAGCAGCCAGCAATCAAACTATCACTTTAGGGGTGGGGGAGAAAAGGCGGGAAAAACGGGAGCGTGACTCACCCTACCTTAACTAGTAGCCGGTAATGAAACTATCGTTACTATATCTCTACTCCTATCTATTGAACTTTTCCCTCACAGTGACCTCAACCAACATCTTATACAGAGGGACTTTGATGACCTTCCTGCGGTGTTTGACATGAGAAACTTTGTTGATTTCCCTACTCACATCTCTGGCTCCTCCCTTGACCCAGTAGTGAGAGATCTGGCAGAAGGTATAGTCACTTGTCAAACCCTCGGCTATGTTGGATCGTCTGACCACAAGGTTGTTTTTACGACACTTAAGATCCCAAAAGAACTAGGTGAGGAGTCCACACGCACAACCTGGCTATGGGAAAGAGGTAATTGGCCAGCCCTTTGCTCTGAACTCGCCACCATCGATTGGAATGCTCTTGTCCAAGGGAATGTGGACAACTAAGTAAAAACCTTCACTGGACACATCCTTAACTACAAGAAGAACACATCCCTCACCGGCTGTATGTGACAAAGCCTACAGATCAGCCTTGGTTTGGCTTTCGTTGCAGAAAGGCTGCTAGTGCTAAGTACAAGGCATGGCGAAGGTTTAAGATACATCTTACCACCTATAAAAGGAACTTGCACAGGTAAGCCTGTAGGCATATGAGTGAAGTTCAAAAGTGGACCATCGCTGAATAGGAGGTGGACACAAAACGAAAGCTAGCATCAGGTAGAGTGCGCTCCAAAACTTGGTGGTCCCTGGTTAAGGACGGACAAGCTTATCTGTCCGATGAACTCATTCAACCTCAAGAGAAAGATGACCTCTTTGCCAAACACTTTGCTACCAAAATGCAAGTTCCTGATCCATCAAGGGACCGTCCTTGGCTAGCTGCAAGAACTGAGTCATAACTGTCAGTTATGACAGTTATGACTCAGTTATGACAATAAGGCAGGAGGAGGTGCATTTCCTTCTTGAATCGCGTGACCAATAAAGGGCAGTTGTCCCAGACAAGTTGAGCCCAAGATTGCTGAGATGTGCAGACCAGCTAGCAGCACCTCTAACTCGCATCTTTCAGTAGTGCCTAGTACAGTGTAAATGACCTTCTCTGTGGAAAGAGGCAAATGTTCACAAAAACATGAGCAAAACAGAAATCAGCAACTACAGACCAGTGTCACTCCTGTCAATCACTGGCAAGATCCTTTTGACAATAATCTCAAGACAAATGACAGAGATTTTTGACTGCCACTCACCACTTTGTGAAAGGTGGGTGAAAGGAAAGGTTACTCTGCTGCTGTTCTGTTGTTAAACCTCTCCACTAAATGACACCAGTCACTGGATGAATCCAAAGTCAGCTGTGTGGTAGCACTGGACATTGATGGTGCTTTCCACCGAGTGTGGCACCAGGGCCTCTTGCCAAAACTGCAAGCACTGTGAATTGCAGGCTCTACACTGTCTCAGTGATTACCTTCATGGTAGATCTCTAAAGGTAGTTCTCAATGGAACAGAATCAACAAGACATCCTACTGGGGCACGTGATCCACAAGGAACCGTGCTGGGACCATTGTTATAGAATGTCTACGTCAATGACCTTCTTCATCTCATCCCAGAATCACATGCATATGCAGACAACTGTACTCTGACATTTACTTATCCAAGAGAAGAAATGCCAGCTGTTCTAAACTACATCAATCACCAGCTAAGAGCTAAATCAGCTTGGGGAAACCGATTTCAAGTAATATTTGCAGATGAGAAAACACAAATGATGATGGTCTCCAGTCACCATGATCATAATGCCGGTGCAGTAGTAAGTATGAATGAGAGAGTACTGGAACCTGGGGAAGAAGTTGATATTCTAGGGGTGAAATTTGACTCCAAACTGATCATGAAGAACCTCGTAAATGTTGCAAACAAGGCAGCCAGAAAGTTAGAGCACTTCAACGTATCTCGCATCTGTTTGAAAGTAGGCGTTGCAAGATTCTGTACGAGGCACAAGTACGCTCACACCTTGAGTATGCTCCACATTCTTGGTTTGCCTGCTTCCCCCCCCTCTCATCTACGACTGCTTGACCGAGTAGAGAACAGAGCAAGACGTCTCATCTCTCGCTTGGACTCATCATGGATAGATCTCTGATTTTAGCAGAGCCTTCAACACAGGAGGGATGTGGGTGGCCTTACTTTTATGTACAAGGCTCCACTTCGAGGACAACGTGAAGCAAGCTTCTATACCACAAGACGGGCAGAAAACAGCAACTTCACTCTGGCTGTACCCTTCTCCAGAACATCATTTCATCTGAGATCATTAATTCCCAGGATGACTCGAGTATGGAACACATTCGTACAGCTTTATGATGTCAACGGGATAAAATCAATTGATCAAATGAAAATGCTGGCTCACAGATGGCTCCAACTTCATCCTGTTCCCTTCTTGTATGTCTCATAACAATAAAATGCTTTCAAATGAGCTGATGCAAGTAACAGCTCTTAGCTTGTCGATAAAGTTAGGAATCCTTAAACTAAAATTGTCAAACCTTACGTAAAAAAAAGAGAGGGAGAGAGAGAGAGAGAGAGAGAGAAGAGAGAGAGAGAAGAGGAGAGAGAGAGAGAGAGAGAGAGAGAGAAAGGGGGATTCACTGATACGTCTAATCTTCGTTATACAACTCATAAAATATGCTGGCGTCCAGCAGCTCGTCTGGTGGCTCACACAGGTCACACACTGATGTGTGGGGTTCGATTCCCGGTACAGGGAGGAAACATTAGGAAGTGTTTCCATAAGATGCCTGGTGTCCATGTTCTCCTAGCGGTAAAATAGGTACCTGGGTGTTAGTGGACTGGTGTGGGTCGCATCCTGGGAGGAAAACTGACCTAATTTGCGGGAAATGTTCACCATAACAAGCGGCTTTCTATACAGTAGTGTGTCACTGATGTCAACTATATAGTAGTGTGTCACTGATGTCAACTATATAGTAGTGTGTCACTGATGTCAACTATATAGTAGTGTGTCACTGATGTCAACTATATAGTAGTGTGTCACTGATGTCAACTATATAGTAGTATGTCACTGATGTCAACTATTTTAGTAGGTGCACTGATGTCAATATTAGTAGTATGTCACTGATGTCAACTATATGTAGTATTCACGATTCAACTATATAGTATATATCATTGATGCAACTTTAGAAGTTTGTTATTGATGTCAACCAAATAGTAGTATGTCATTGATGTCAACTATATAGTAGTATGCCATTGATGTCAAATATATAGTAGTATGTCATTGATGTCAACTATATAGTAGAATGTCATTGATGTCAACTATATAGTAGTATGTCATTGATGTCAACTATATAGTAGTATGTCGATGTCAACTATTTAGTAGTAAGTCATTGATGTCAACTATATAGTAGTATGTCATTGATGTCAACTATATAGTAGTATGTCATTGATGTCAACTATATAGTAGTGTGTCATTGTCAACTATATAGTAGTATGTCATTGATGTCAACTATACAGTAGTATGTTGATGTCAACTATATAGTAGTATGTCATTGATGTCAGCTATATAGTATTATATCATTGATGTCAATTATATAACAGTATGTCACTGATGTCAGTTATATAATAGTATGTCACTGATATCAGCTATATAATAGTATGTCACTGATGTCAATTATATAATAGTATGTCACTGATGTCAATTATATAATAGTATGTCACTGATGTCAGCTATATGGTAGTATGCCACTTATGTCAGCTATATAATAGTATGTCACTGATGTCAATTATATAATAGTATGTCACTGATGTCAATTATATAATAGTATGTCACTGATGTCAGCTATATAATAGTATGTCGTTGCTGTCAATTATATAGTAGTATGTCACTGATGTCAGCTATATAGTAGTATGTCACTGATGTCAATTATATAATAGTATGTCACTGATGTCAATTATATAATAGTATGTCACTGATGTCAGGTATGGTCTGTACTTGTAGAAATAAAGCTAATTATTAAAAAATAATATTTTTATTGGGGGTTTCAAGTTTGTCTACTACACGAGGGTCATTAAGACTGCTTTGTTAGTGGGGTTACCGCGCAACCCTTGTGTAGCCGATAGCCTTCAAACCTTATTAACCAGCCTGTATACCACCAGTCATTAATACTTTAATACCTAGAATGGGAATTAAATTCTGGGTGTATACACTGAGAAACATACACTTCTGGGTGTATACACTGAGAAACATGCAGTTTCTGGGTGTATACACTGAAAACAATACACTTCTGGGTGTTACATACACTGAGAAAACATTTCACTTCTGGGTGTATACACTGGGGAAACATACACATCTGGGTGTATACACTGAGAAACATACACTTCTGGGTGTATACACTGAGAAACATACACTTCTGGGTGTATACACTGAGAAACATACACTTCTGGGTGTATATACACTGAGAAACATACACTTCTGGGTGTATACACTGAGAAACATACACATCTGGGTGATACACTGAGAACATACACTTTTGGGTATATAAAACTGAGAAACATACACTTCTGGGGGTATACACTGAGAAACATACACATCTGGGTGTATACACTGAGAAACATTTCCCCTTCGGGTGTATAAAACTGAGAAACATACACTTCTGGGTGTATGAATCCCGTGTTCATGACGAGGTTAAAAACACCGTGAAGGAACCACTCAGTCAAATGCTTCATGAGAAGCTTCGAAGCTGAGCTTGACGAAGCTTATTTTCCCTCACTCAGGTTGAAGCAGCTACAACAGGAGGGTCGCTACAACAGGAGGGTCGCTACAACAGGAGGGTCGCTACAACAGGAGGGTCGCTACAACAGGAGGGTCGCTACACTACACTCTCCTACCTTTAGGTAAAATACACTCTAATGTGTATATCCTTCAGTATATATATACCCAGAGATGTTTGTGTATATACACATCAGTGTGGAACTCAGTGTACATATACGCTTTAATTTATGATAGGTATGACAGTATATACATTGAGAAGTGTACACCTCTTAGTGTATATACAGATATACATGTGCATATGCTGGTGTATATCAGTGTATATAATATGTTTATAAATGCTCAGACTGTGTATAATACCTTAGGATTTAGCGCTCTCAAAAACAGTACGGAATGCTCTATTATCATAGATGTTTATATCGTAATGATTATAACTGATGGTAATAAAGTAGTGAATTGTTATCATTCGTCTCTCGACCTGCGGGGAGAGAGGACGCTTCTGCAGTTTCTCTTGCACGCCACCTGGTGAGGAAAACATAGCATTAGCACCAAGATGGCGGACCGAATGAACCGGCGCATAAATACTGTCTGCATTGAGCTGGTTAGAGGATCTTTAAGCAGCGCCACGATGAACGTTCTCCTGCCAAGCATTATCAGGGACTGTTATGGCATCCCCAATGAAGAGCTGTATGGTGTGGCACTGAATGGTATGTCAAGGGTCTTCGTGAAGTTTATGAGAGCTGACTTCTACTCTACCATCGTCGACGAATTTCAAGAAAGGAGGATGATTATCAATTCGGCAGTGGAAGTATGCTTGCATGATGTGTCTAAGTATTTTACTTGGGTGAAGGTAAGGAATGTACCTTTTGAGGCAACAGCATACAGCCTGCAAGATGTGTTCAGTGGTTATGGGACTGTACACTCGGCGAGCATGGGAATGTGGAGGGACGGCCCTTACGAGGGGATGCCGGAAGGATCCTTCACACTGAAAATGACCCTGAGGAGGCTGATACCATCATATGTCACATTGCATAACCATAGAACACAGGTTTTTGTGTACTATGCGGGGCAGAGGAAGACGTGCCTTTTGTGACTCTCATGAGCACATGGTGGCACAATGCCCCAGGAGACAGGGCCCTAGGCGTCAGGAGACAGCTTCTGTGGATACGCCATTAGAAGCCGCGAACGTTATGACGGGTGAAGTGGAAAACCTGAGTACAGGCCTATGGAGTGAGGAGGTCGACAGAGCAGAGGTGGTTTTGGAGACGTGTGTTACACTACCAGTGGAAACGGGGGGGAAGGGAATATCGCTGTCAGACAGACCGTTAGGTACTACAGATTCAGCTCAGGAAGGGATTTTGGAGGCTGTGCTGAAGGATTTTTTGGAAGAGTCGGAGCATGGTGTGGAAAGTGATGTGAGGTCAGGTGATGTCAAGGTGATGGATGAACAGAAGCGGGGTAAGGAAGACTTGAGTGAGGTTCGAAAGGAGAGCAATGTGGTGGTGGAGGTCCATCAAGAAGATGTGGTGGCAGAAGATATGTGTGTAGAGGGTAGCTCCCGCAAGAGATCAGCGGGGGCATCAGACATGGACGAAGTCATCACACCAGCGCAGAGGCCTGGGAAGAAGATGTGGGCAGCTGTGGTAGCAACGGCAAGTCCGGGAGGAGGGGGGGGCAATGGGAAGCTCGGCGGGAAGGGACAGGGAGGGGTTGGAGGGCAGGAACGAGGGATTGATAGAGAAGAACCGAGACCTATGAAAGGAGGACCAAGTAAGCCTCAGCGGCACAGGGGTAAGCCGCCATTCTTGTAAAATTCAGGTGTGTAACTTTCAATGTAAACGGTCTTAAAACCGAGGTCAAGAGGGTATGGTTAGAGTGGGTTTTGAGGAGATTTAGTATTGATGTCTGTTTTTTGCAGGAACATAACCATAGGTTAGGATGTGAGTTGTTGTTGAAAGGTTATAGGTTGTTTACATGTGATGCTTTGAAGTTGAAAGGAGGTGTGGCTGTGGCGGTCAAGGAGACCAGTCCTTTGCATATCTTGGGTTGGGAGGAGGGGGGGTGGGAGGGTTGTCAGGGTGGATGGGTTTTGGGGGCCAGGAGGGTTAGTTTTGTAGGTGTGTACATGCCAGCAACTAGTAACGCTAGAATGAAGGTGGATTTTGTACGCGATGTTCTGGTATATCACTTGAGAGGTTTACCTGCTTTTACGGTGATTGGTGGGGATTGGAATTGTGTCATTAGGAAGGGTGATGTGGTTCCGAGGGGGGCGGGTTGTGTTTTGGGGGTTCTGCGGGATGTTTTGCGAGATGTTGGAGTGGTAGATGTGGTGGGAAGTAGGGGATATGGAGTGGAGCACACTTTTATCCGTTGGGGATATGAGGCACGGTTAGATAGGATTTATGTTAGGCAGGGCATAGGTGTGGCGAGGGTGAGGACTATCGATGTGGGTTTTTCTGATCATCGTGCTGTTATAGCGGATTTGAGGGTAGATGGTATAGTGAGAGTTTATGCAGGATACTGGAAATTAAATGTGAAGCTACTTAGGGACGAGGGTGACCCTACAGGTTTTGAAGATTGGTGGAAAGCTTTTTGGGAGTCTAGGAATATTCAATTCAATTCAATTCAAAGTTTATTCTCTATAAGGATTACAATGCTGAGTTTACAGAAATTTGGTTATTGTGTTGTTTACATGTAGTAAAATTGTGATTACAGAGTGTACCACTAGAACGCTTAGCATGGCTAGGCATTTCGGGCAGACTTAGTTTTATTCTTAATTGTAAAATATTACAAATTATGAGGTAAGTTGGTATTATGGCTAAGTGACTAAATACTAGTTTGTGAGTTTAGCAATGTGAATGCTTTTGTTTTGGCACAGTACATAGTTTTAGTACTGGAGTATCACAGGATTCATTATTTTAAGATTGAGATTAATATTTCTGTTTATGGTCAAATGAGTGAGTGAATGTAAGTGTGAACCACCAGGTGGTATTCGTGTAGTTAGTTGACGGGGTGTATCAGGGAGATAAGATGTTTTCTAATGGTAGTTTTGAAGGTGATGAATGTGTCTGCAGTTCTAGAGTTCTCAGGTAGGGTATTCCAGATTTTAGGGCCTTTGACATACATTGAATTTTTGTAAAGGTTTAGTCGGACACGGGGAATGTCGTAGAGATGTTTGTGTCTGGTGTTATGCCTGTGGGTTCTGTCACAACTATCAAGAAAGCATTTTAGGTCAAGGTTGATATTAGAGTTTAAGGCCCTGTAGATGTAGATTGCACAGTAGTAAGTGTGGATGTACTGAACTGGGAGTCAGTTTAGGTCTATGAAGAGTGGGGGGGTGTTGCCAGGGATGGGATTTAGTGATTATTCTTACTGCAGCTTTTTGTTGGGTTATTATTGGCTTTAGGTGTGTTGCTGCAGTTGATCCCCAAGCACAAATAGCATAGGTGAGGTATGGATAAATAAGTGAGTGGTATAGTGTGAAAAGGGCATTTTGTGGCACGTAGTATCGTATCTTGGAGAGGATCCCAACCGTTTTGGATACTTTTTTAGTTATATGCTGGATATGGGTGCTGAAATTCAGGTTGTTGTCAAGGTATAAGCCTAGGAATTTTCTCCCATTATTTCTGGTAATTAGAGTGTTGTCAGTATTAATGTTAATTTGCTGGATTGGTGGGAAATGAGGGCTGAAGTTGAAATCGAAAATTTTTTTAAAGTACGGGGTAAGGAGATGGCGAGGTGGAGCTATGGTCTACAAAATTATCTTGAGGGTCAGTTAAATGACTGTTATGCAGAGGAACGGGTGGGGCGGAGTGAGGACATGTAACGTTTGTGAAATAGGTTGGCGGAAATTCAAAATGAAAAATTTGAGGCAATTCGAGTTAGGGCGGGGTTGGAGGATGTTTTAAGGGGGGATAGGCCATCGGGTTTTGTATTAAGGAGGTTTAAGGAACGGCAGGTGAAAACCACCTTGGCGTATATTGAGGCAGGTACAGGGGGAAGGGTGGCTTTGAGGAGGGTCAAGGCCTATTCACCACGGAAAATATTAGTTTGTATGCAGATTTTTGGTTTAGGGAGAAGTGGAGGAGGGTTGGCGGGGGACGTTTTGGGGATGAAGGGTTTAATAGGGTATTAAGTGAGCAGGACAGTGACAGACTCGAGGGTAGTATTAGTGTAGAGGAGGTGGAGGAGGCAGTTTTTGGGATGTGCCAGGGTAAAACCCCAGGCATAGACGGCATACCAAACGATTTTTATAGGTGTCATTGGGGGAGTGTACAGCATTGTCTGGTGGGGGTTTTGAATTGTATGTTATGTAGTGGGAGGAGGGGGAAATCGCAAAGAATGGGTGTCACGGTTTTAGTGCCCAAAAAGAAGGAATCCCCGATTTTTGAATGATTCCCGTGCGATTACGTTAATGTGCTCGGTTTAAACAAGTTTTTTGCTAAGGTTTTGGGCAACAGAATGAGGAAAGTGTTGGGTTTAGTGTTACATAGGGGCAGTTGGGAAATTTCCCGGGGAAGAAGGATGAGGGAGGGACATATTTTGATTAGGGATTTTCTGGAGAGATGTACGGGAGGGGGAATACTAGGTTTAGATTGGGTGAATGCATATGATTGCGTGGACAGAGATTTCTTAGGGTTTGCTTAGAGGGGTTTGGGGGTTTGGGGAGGGGGTAGTGAGGTGGGTGAACACCCTGTATGTTGAGGCAGAGGTGTGGGTACAGGTCAATGGGAGGTTGGGTGAAAGTGTACGATGGAGAGAGGTTTGAGGCAGGGCTGTTCGATGTCACAGCTGCTCTTTGCGTGTGTGCAGAATCCTTTTTATGAGTCTGTTTGAGAGGGTGATGGACAAACAGGAGATGGAAGGGGGGTGAAAAGGGGGGGCATCTCTGGGTTTTGTGGATGATACCACTGTTTTGCTACGGGGTAAGGAGGAGTTAAGGAGGGTGAGTAGAGTGATTAAATGTTTGGTATGAATACCGGAATGAGAGTTAATACGGTGAAATCAAGGTTACTAGAGGTCGGTAATTGGATAGGGGGGGCTTGGGGATGGGGTTAGGATGGACAGTGGTTGGACAGAATCAAGGTATGTGGGATATGGTATATGGCGGAAGTGCAGGCATGCAGTAGGGTAAATTCGGAGCTGTCCACGGGTAAGGTTTTAATTAGACTAGGGGGTTTTAAGTGTGAGGGACTTAGCTTTACATCAGAGGGTAGTGGTGGTAAATTCACTTGTCTATAGCAAGGTATGGGGGGTGGCAGAGGTTTTTCCCTTAGAGGTACGAGATTGTGGAAATGCAGAGGAGGGTGCTGAAGTTTGGGGGGGATTTGGGAGGGCATGGTTAAGTAAGGAGGTAGTTATGACGGATGTTCGAAAAAGGGGGTTTGGGTTTTTGTTGCCTTTAGGACTGAGAGTAAGGGCTGGTATATATCAAGCGGAGGTATATGAGGGAAAAGGGGGTGTGAGGGGCGCTAAGTAGGAAGAGTTATGGAGGAGGCACGTAAATGGTGGGAGTGGGGAAAGGAATTTAGGGTTTGTGAAGATATGTTGAGATTTTTATTGACAGTGCAAAAGGTGGATAAAATCAAAGTGAAAAGGTTGGTGAGGGTAGTGAAAGATCAGGGAATTATGCAAGGGGTAGCCGTGTATCTAAAAGTTTTTGATTGGGGGGTTATTTTGGAAAGATTTAGTAAGCTTAGGATACCGGCTAGAGTAAGAGAATTAGTGTATCGTTTTATCATGGGGATTCTGGGTAACAAGGAGGGTTTTCGTTGTAGGGGTTTGTGGAAGAGGCTTTTTGTCAGTTTTGTGGCGATGTTGAAAAAGGCGTTTCATGTGGTTCTTCTTTTGTACCCCCTTGGAGGGGGGGAGATCATGGATGGGTGGGGGTTTTCAGACTGTTGGGGGGGGGTCGTTTGCCGCTTTTAAGGGGTTTACTACTAGATGTAAGGGGAGTGCCTAGGGATGTTGGAAGGGCTATAATGTATATCATAGTAGATTATCTGGATATCTCGTGGGGAATGAGGGGATTAAGGGGTGATATAAGGATAAAAGCGTTGGCAGCTAGATTCTATAGGACGAAGTGTAGGAATAGGCTGGTTTATTGGGGAAATTTCCCGGGAAAAAAGTTTCCCGGTAGGTTATAGGAACCTCACTGTGGGTTCCCTTTGTCGGGGTCACTGAGGATGGACAAAGGAGTGGTTTCCTTATGGGAGGATGTAAAGGGGGGGGGTTGTTTTTGTTTTTCTCTGGAGCTTTATGTAGTGTGTAAGAGGAAGGTAGTGAGAATTAGGTATGGATGGTACGCCATGTTTCACGAGAATGTTTGTCATAGTGAGATATAAGTGTGGTTTCCAGGGTTACATTTCTAAGCCTGATGGTTATGTTCACTGGGTTTAAAATATTTCCTTGATGCCAGGATCCGAAACCCTTAGGATCTCGTTTATAAGTAATTGATTGGCAAGTTGGTTTCAACAAAAAAATTTCTGAGATACGTGTCAGTTCTTTTGGGACTGGCAAATTACAGCAGCCTTATCCTTATTACTTCTCTTGTCTTATGTCTAACCTTTATTGTCTGATGAAGGTTCTATGTGGAAAAATTTAAGTGTATGTATAGGTTTTGGGTCTATACCATGTTTTTATGGGGTTATACCAACAAAGTCTTGTGGACAAGATTTTCGGTTTATGTACATATGTGGAAGGTTTAATTATGTATAGGGTTTGGGTTTAATTAGTTAGTTAAAGATTAGCCGGTATTCTCCCGGCCCGGGCCTTGTCCAAGTGGTGGCCCGGCCTTGGCTCCCTCTTTAGGGAGTGTCTGAGACCTAAGTCTCCCATGGGAGGAGGCACAAGTACCTCCTCATCTTTGGGACCAACTGTCCCCAGGCCTAGCCACAAGCTAGGCCTCTCTGGTCTGCCATCCCCGCCCCAAGGGGGTAAATGGGAATGACAGTCTTATGAGCTAAAGGCTCGGGCTCAGGCACCTACCCTACCCTAGAAGGGTTAGGCATGGTGTCGATGTTGGGTTTAAACCCTTTAATGTACCAAGGTTTGTTATAAAAACTTGTTTTAGGTTATTTTATTATTGTAAGTTACATGTATGTTGTTCTGTTTTCTGTAGCAGAATTATTGTATTAGAGGGTTAACATATTAATAATAGTAAAATACTGTTTCTCTATTGTGCATAAGGAATCATACGTTCCTTCGAATTCCTATTGGTTAAGATATAATGTAACATAACTTAACCAATACTCTGTACCCTGTCATAGCGGGTATGTACCCTGTCATAGCGGGTATGTACCCTGTCATAGCGGGTATGTTAGAGTTTTGTCTTGTTTTGTAGTGGTTATGGTAGCTTTGGTTAAGGTCTTTTTACTTTACTGACATAATACGTGTAGTACATATATTGTATGTTAAAAGTGGTTGTGGTTTAGTCGTGTAATGAAAATTCTTCAAATAGTAATCTTGTGATGTTGTACATTTGT
Organism: Cherax quadricarinatus; assembly: GCF_026875155.1. Taxonomy (NCBI): domain Eukaryota; kingdom Metazoa; phylum Arthropoda; class Malacostraca; order Decapoda; family Parastacidae; genus Cherax; species Cherax quadricarinatus. The sequence continues at coordinate 50,502,142 of NC_069420.1, read as the reverse complement.
ATGTTGTTTTTGTTGTGAAAGGACATGTCAGGTATTCATTTTGTATTGTTAAACTATGTAAAATTTTCCCTTTGGTGTGTTGTGGTTGGGTACAATGGCTTGGCGGCAATTATTAATGACTGTTATACATTAGTGAGGTTTGTCTCAGCGTGTATTGTTTGTTATACCAAGATGTTATAATACTTGTTCCAGCCAGGAATAACCTGGTACTAGTAGCACAAAACAATGTTTTGTATTTCTGTACTTGATTATGCATCCTTTGTACTTTTGTAGGGTTTCTAATAAATATATATATATATATATATATATATATAAAAAATTGTTGTAAGTGATTATAAGTTCAGTGTTATGACGGGAGTGTTATGACGGGAGTGTTATGACGGGAGTGTTATGACGGGAGTGTTATGACGGGAGTGTTATGACGGGAGTGTTATGACGGGAGTGTTATGACGGGAGTGTTATGACGGGAGTGTTATGACGGGAGTGTTATGACGGGAGTGTTATGACGGGAGTGTTATGACGGGAGTGTTATGACGGGAGTGTTATGACGGGAGTGTTATGACGGGAGTGTTATGACGGGAGTGTTATCGCGGGAGTGTTATCGCGGGAGTGTTATCGCGGGAATGTTATCGCGGGAGTGTTATCGCGGGAGTGTTATCACGGGAGTGTTATGACGAGAGTGTTATGACGGGAGTGTTATGACGCGAGTGTTATGACGGGAGTGTTATGACGGGAGTGTTATGACGGGAGTGTTATCGCGGGAGTGTTATCGCGGGAGTGTTATCGCGGGAATGTTATCGCGGGAGTGTTATCGCGGGAGTGTTATCACGGGAGTGTTATGACGAGAGTGTTATGACGGGAGTGTTATGACGCGAATGTTATCGCGGGAGTGTTATCGCGGGAGTGTTATCGCGGGAGTGTTATCTAAAAAATTAACGTTTCCTCAAAACTGTTGAGAACAGGTGGTTTGGCTCCAGCACCAGCTGGCTACCCCAGCACCAGCTGGCTACCCCAGGACCAGCTGGCTACCCCAGGACCAGCTGGCTACCCCAGCACCAGCTGACTACCCCAGCACCAGCTGACTACCCCAGCACCAGCTGGCTACCACAGCAGCAGCTGGCTACCACAGCAGCAGCTGGCTACCCCAGCACCAGCTGGCTACCACAGCAGCAGCTGGCTACCCCAGCACCAGCTGGCTACCCCTGCACCAGCTGGCTACCCCTGCACCAGCTGGCTACCACAGCACCAGCTGGCTACCACAGCAGCAGCTGGCTACCCCAGCACCAGCTGGCTACCCCTGCACCAGCTGGCTACCCCTGCACCAGCTGGCTACCACAGCACCAGCTGGCTACCACAGCAGCAGCTGGCTACCCCAGCACCAGCTGGCTACCCCTGCACCAGCTGGCTACCACAGCACCAGCTGGCTACCACAGCAGCAGCTGGCTACCCCAGCACCAGCTGGCTACCACAGCACCAGCTGACTACCCCAGCAGCAGCTGGCTACCCCAGCACCAGCTGGCTACCCCAGCACCAGCTGGCTACCACAGCACCAGCTGGCTACCACAGCAGCAGCTGGCTACCACAGCACCAGCTGGCTACAGACACCATCTGCCTTCAACAAAGGTCAGTTTCAGGTCAACAGTTGATAATCTCACCACAGCTCCATAATTGTTCCATAGTTGTTTAATGATTTATTTTGAGGATACTTACACAAGGTGTACTCACCTAGTTGTACTCACCTAGTTGTACTCACCTAGTTGTACTCTCCTAGTTGTACTCACCTAGTTGTACTCACCTAGTTGTACTCACCTAGTTGTACTCTCCTAGTTGTACTCACCTAGTTGTACTCACCTAGTTGTACTCACCTAGTTGTACTCTCCTAGTTGTACTCACCTAGTTGTACTCACCTAGTTGTACTCACCTAGTTGTACTCACCTAGTTGTACTCTCCTAGTTGTACTCTCCTAGTTGTACTCACCTAGTTGTACTCACCTAGTTGTACTCACCTAGTTGTACTCACCTAGTTGTGGTTGCAGGGGTCGTGTCACAGCTCCTGGACCCGACTCTTCACCGGCCAGTACTCGGTCACTCTTCCCGCTCCCTGAGCTTTATCATACCTCGCCTTCAAGCTATGTATGGATCCTGCCTACACTACATCACTACCCAGACTATTCCACTTCCTGACAACGCTGTGACTGAAGTAATACCTCCTAACATCCCTGTGGTTCATGTGAGACTTCACCTTCAAACTGTGACCCTTTGTTGCTTTGTCGCATCTCTGGAACATCCTGTCTCTGTCCACCTTTTCGATTCCTCTCAGTATTATATATGTCGTTATCATATCCTCCCTGTCTCTCCTGTCTTCCAGTGTCAAGTCGATTTCCCTCAACCTCTCCTCGTCGGACATACTCCTTAGCTCTGGGATTAGTCTTGTTGTAAACCTTTGCACTTTCTCTAGTTTCCTTACATGCTGGGCTAGGTGAGGGTTCCAAGCTGGTGCTGCATACTCCAATATGGGCCTAACGTACACAGTGTACCGGGTGTGAATGACTCCTTATTGAGATGTCGGAATGCTGTTCAAAAGTCTGGCAGGTGCTCGTTTGCTGCAGCAGTTATTTGGTTGATGTGTGCCTCAGGAGATGGGCCTTGTGTTATACTCACCCCAAGATCCTTTCCCTTGTGTGAGGTTTGTTTTCTCTGGTCCCCTAGATTTTACTCTATCTCTGGTCTTCTTTGCCCTCCTCTACTCTTCATTGGAAAGATGGCATCTGTTATCATTCTTGTGAGCTTGGTTTCTGTGAGGGCTATGATATCCGGTGATTCCTCTTTGACTTTTTCGTGCCACTCCTCCCACTTATTCGTTCCTCCATCAGCGTTGGTGTACCATAACTTCATTTTCCTCTCCAACACTGTGTTTTCGGGCTGTGAGGGTGGGGGACCTGGCAGTATGCTGCAGGATTCTGCAGTGTAGTGTAGGGTGGAGGCTGTGAGTGTGGATTGTGGTCTGTGTTGGGATAGTGTGTTTGGTTGTGGGGTTCTGGGGATGGTTGTGTTTGCTCTTGTTGCTCTGCCCTGCTCTGGACGTTCTCTGCTGATTCTGTCCTTGTTTCTCTTCCTAGCTCCTTTCGCTTTTGTGTCCTCTCCCTCAGCTGCTGCTGTTCTGTTTTTGTTCTGTCTCGGTCTAGGCACCCTCTTGTATGCTGACAATTCCGTCAACCATGATTTTTCTTGCAGGATCTTGTTTCGCACTGTTTCTGTCCTGAAAATCAGCTTGATCGGCCTCTTTTTCTCATTCAAGTACCTCCCTATTCTCTGAAAATTTACATTCTTAGACACGTCCGCTTAACCTATTTCTTTGATGTTTTCAATCTCCTGTATTTCTTCCTGCCATCTTTCATTGTGTATCCTTCCCTCGCTCTCCTGAAGCCCATGAATAAAAACTAACTTCTCCCTCTCCTCCTCTCATTGCCTTTCCCTCTGTGTGTCTGGTTCCTGTTTGTACATGGCCATTTTCTCCCTCATTTTTTCTGAAGATCTTGGTGGCATGGTCGTGTCTCTGCATATAACCTATCCCCTTCTCCACCTACACCCCATCCCCCACCACCATCCCCACTCTCAGCTGCTCTCCCCCTACTCTCGGCCCTCCTTGGTGGGTGGGGGGGAGGGGTATAATGTGAACTACTCACCTACTTGTGCTCGTCTAGTTGTGGTTAAAGGGGTCTAGTCATAGCTGCTGGCCCTGCCTCTTCACTGGTCGCTACTCGGTCACTTTCCCTAAACTATGAGCTTTATCATACGTCTGCTTAAAGCTATGTATGGATCCTGCCTCAACTACATCGCTTCAAAAACTGTTCCACTTCCTGACTACTCTGTGACTGAAGAAATACTTCCTAACATCCCTGTGTTCATCTGTGTCTTCAGCTTCCAACTGTGTCCCCTTGTTGCTGTGTCCCATCTCTGGAACATCCTGTCTTCGTCCACCTTGTCAATTCCTCTCAGTATTTTAAATGTCGTTATCATGTCCTTCCTATCTCTCCTGTCCTCCAGTGTCGTCAGGTCGATTTCCCTTAACCTCTCCTCGTAGGACATACCTCTTAGCTCTGGGACTAGTCTTGTTGCAAACCTTAGCACTTTCTCTTCTTTACGTGTTTGGCTAGGTGTGGGTTCCAAACTGGTGCCGCATACTCCAATATGGGCCTAACGTTCACAGTGTACAGGGTCCTGAACGATTCCTGATTAAGATGTCGGAATGTTGTTCTTAGGTGTGTGTGTGAGGAATTACGAGTGTGTGAGGAGGTATAAAGTGTGTGTGTGTGTGTGTGTGTGTGTGTGTGTGTGTGTGTGTGTGTGTGAGAGAGAGAGAAAGAGAGGTATAGCGTGTGTGTAACGTGTGTATGTGTGTGCTCACATATTTGTACTCATTTGTTTGTGGTTGCAGGGGTCGAGACTCAGCTCCTGTCCCCGCCTCGTCACTGATTGCTACTAGGTCCTCTCTTGCTGCAAGAGCTTCATCATACCTCGTCTTAATGCTATGTACGATTCCTGCCTCCACTACCTCACTTGTCAGACTATTTCACTTCCTGACAACTCTGTTACTGAAGAAATACTTCCTAGCATCCTTTTGACTCGTCTGAGTCTTCAGCTTCTAACTGTGACCCCTTGTTTCTGTGTCCCATCTCTGGAACATCCTGTCTCTGTCCACCTTATCTATTCCTGGGTGTGTGTGTGTGTGTGTGTGTGTGTGTGTGTGTGAGTGAGGAGGTATAACGTATGTAGGTATAACGTGTGTAGTAATAACGTGTGTAGGTATAACGTGTGAAAGTATAACGTGTGTGTGTTTGGAGGATGTATAACGTGTGTGAGGAGATATAGCATGTGAGGAAGTATAACTGTGATACTACCTGAAGATGTAGGCTGAATGGCATACATGTACCTGGAATACATGGATCTGGAATTCATGGACCTGAAATAAAAGGACCTGGAGTACATGGACCTGGAATACTTGGATCTGGCATACATGGACCTGGAATACATGGACTTGGTATAAATGGACCTGGTAAACATTGATCTGGAATTCATGGACCTGAAATAAAAAGACCTGGAGTACTTGGACCTGGAATACATAGACCTGGAATACATGGACGTGGTATACATGGACGTGGTATACATGGACGTGGTATACATGGACCTGGTATACATGGACCTGGTATACATGGACCTGGTATACATGGACCTGGTATACATGGACCTGGTATACATGGACCTGGTATACATTGACCTGATATACATGGATCTGGAATACATTGACCTGGTATACATTGACCTGATATACATGGATCTGGAATACATTGACCTGGTATATATGGAGCAGGGAGCTGTGTATTAATACGTATTGTTTATATTACAGGTAGGTGAAGGTTCACAGATCGTCGAGGGAGAGATGACAGCATCACTAAGGTAAGTTGATGCTCAAGTTATGATAATGTTAAAATTACCGCCAATATGTTAGGTAAAGAGAAACAAATTACTACTAATGTGACATTGTATTATGGCAACGTTTCGCTCTCCTGGAGAGAGAAACGTTGCAACAGTAAAATGTCTCATTAGTTGCACTTGTGTCCTTTTACTTAAGATGATTAAGTTAGGTGTTATCGGCGTAGTTTCCTGTTGTCAAGTTTCCTGTTGTCAAGTTTCCTGTTGTCAAGTTTCCTGTTGTCAAGTTTCCTGTTGTCAAGTTTCCTGTTGTCAAGTTTCCTGTTGTCAAGTTTCCTGTTGTCAAGTTTCCTGTTGTCAAGTTTCCTGTTGTCAAGTTTCCTGTTGTCAAGGAGCATCAGTTTGCGTACAGCGCGGATACAGATGTTAAGAAAGAGTTGCTCATCTATCCTTTCTATCGTTACGGAGGGTTGAAAGCCTCAATCCCGTAGTTTGCCAGTACTTACATGAACTTGTTTTCCGGGAATAACTTGTAAATAAATAAAAATCTACAAGTCAGGCATTTTTACACCGGTCTTTTTTTATTTAAGACACTGCCAGATTTCTCTTGGAAATCAATCCATATATGCAAGTCTGCATGACACTGTTTTGACCAGCACGAAGTCAGTTTAAATTTTATTTACGTTATGGCTTGTTTATCACGAACTTGTAACATTACTCACGAATTCGTAATAAAAGGATTATAAAGAAGCCACGGTACGAGTGGGATTTGAACCCATGGTGAGTGAGTTTTATAACTTACCATGGTTACAAAAGTCACCCGTACAATGGTTTGTTTATCTTGTAGACCGTGACTGCAGTCGGTCCTACTATCCCTCTCACACAGTATATTCTATCCCATCCCATGAACTTCTCACATCCTGTAAGGAAAGGTGATACAAGTACACAAGTCTCCTCGTATCTGAGGGGGATAAATTCGCTTACACAGTAGAGTTCTTCAGTTGAATACAGAGGTAACAACGGAAGCAGTAGTCGACTAAAGGAGCCTACTGTGTAGGCGGAAAGTTTCTCAATAAATTTACAGAACTCCTGCGCATGTTGCCCAAAATAGACAGGAACAGTAAAGGGGGGGGGGACAGGAAGAGTAAACTGGGGGGAGGACTTCTGAAATAACAGGAACTATTATCTCTCTGTCTATATATACATAGAGAAGATGAAAATTTCGATCAGTGAAGCAGTTCGGATGATAACACCAGATATGATGCAGAGCTTGTGGACGGAACTCGACTATCACATCGATGTTTGCCGAGCAACCAGAGAGGCGCACATTGACTGCCTTAATGCTACTCTATACCACATGAAACAGTGAAATTCTGCATCTCAAGCCACAAACTGTGAAAGAATAATAAAATAGTCACAATACCGTGACTGGAACGATACACATACAACCTGCACATAGAGAGGAAAGGTTATTAAAATAAAGTTACATGTTAGACCTGTTTGAAATCAGGAAGTGTTTTTGTGGACATATATATATATTATATATATATATATATATATATATATATATATATATATTATATATATATATATATATATGCAAAACAACCACTCTGAAAGAATAGAGAAATTCCAAGCGCTTTCGTGACTACTCACATTATCAAGGAACTATGAAAGTGAAGCATCCAAGGAAGCTATAAAAGGGATGCTTCACTTTCATAGTTCCTTGATAATGTGAGTAGTCACGAAAGCGCTTGGAATTTCTCTATTCTTTCAGAGTGGTTGTTTTGCATATTTTGAAATCACCTGTTCACTGTGATCTTATTGCATATATATATATATATATAATATATATATATATATATATATATATATATATATATATATATATATATATATATATATAATATATAATATATATATATATATATAATAAATATATATATATATATATATATATATATATATATATATATATATATATATATATATATATATATATATATATATATATATATATATAATTTATTTATTTATTTTGGAAGTATCAGTTCTGGCTGCAACTGTGGAGTCTCAGACTCGGAGAACAGGTTTTTCCTCGCAGCTAAACATTATCGCTGTCTCTTAACCCCGTAAAGCTGTTCCAGCTAAACCTAGTCTAACTCAACAGACAAAAAAAAAAATCAAACGTGTAGAAATTATTCCATTCATCAGTTCCTTCTTGTTCCGTGGATATTTAAGTCTTTTATTTTCTCATCTGTCGTAGTTATGATTAAAGGTTAAGAGTCTAACTGCTTCGTGGAGTTCCATCATATCTGAGAGTTTAAAATTTGCAATATTAAGTCTCGTTTCCGAATTGTACCATATTTTTTGGAGAAGTTTGATTAGGATCGGTTAGGATAGGTCGGGTTTGATTATGTAAGGCTTAGTATGGTTAGGTTATATTAGTTTTAGTTAGGTTAGGTTTTGTTAGCATAGAGCTGAGTTAGGTTATTAAACTCAGCACTGACCATTCAGTGTAACCCGATATAATTAACCTAACCCAGCTCATCCTGACAAAACACATCTCTGGTGGCCTGGTGGTTAACGCTCTGGCTTCACACGGTGAGGGCCTGGGTTCGATTCCCAGCCTGAGTAGAAACATTGGACATGTTTCTTTCCACCTGTTGTCTATGTTCCCCATCAGTAAAATGGGTACCTGGGTGTTAGTCGACTGGTGTGGGTCGCATCCTGGGACACTGACCTAAGGAGGCCTGGTCACAGACCGGGCCGCGGGGGCGTTGACCCCCGGAACTCTCTCCAGATAATCTCTCCAGATAATCTCAACCCAATCTCACCCAGCTCATCCTGACAAAACATATCTCAACCCAATCTCACCCACCTTAGCCTAACTTAACCCGATATTCACCACTGCAACTTTACTTAGCCAAATGTAACGTCAAATAACATTATAATCCCATCAAAGCCTTTGGGAACAATCTACATAAAATATTGCCAAATCCACTGAACAATGTCCACTTTATACCATCAATAATACGCCAGCCAACTTACTTTCTCTCTCTCGTGATCCATCAACAATATGACAGATTTCCAAACCCATCATTAAATTTCATAATTCTGTTAAACATTTACTTGAAATTACAACTTATTAAAGTGTGCGTGCGTGCGTGCTAGCTATATGATGACTGGGACACTTATGCAACACATGGGAATCTTTATTTAGGAAACGTTTCGCCACACAGTGGCTTCATCAGTCCAATACGAAGCAGAAGAGTATAAAGAGAGGAGGAGTTTGATGTAATCCGTCCCTCAGCCTTGTAGAATATTCTACAAGAGTGATGGACTGAACACATAGACTCCAGGCTGAGGGACTGATTACCTCAAACTCCTCTCCTTACACACTTCTGCTTTGTATTGGACTGATGAAGCCACTGTGTGGCGAAACGTTTCCTAAATAAAGATTCCCATATGTTGCATAAGTGTCTCAATCTTCAACTTCTCGGTTTTCAAAACCATCACATAGCTATATGATGACCGTTGTTGTAGCCAGAGATGTACAGTTTTGGGAACTTCATGGCCTTACAAGAGAGAGCTTATACTATTCAGGAAGAATCTGAAAGTCATGCTGGGTGGAGAAAGAGGCGGGTTAAGCCAGAGATGTGGTGCAGAAAGTGGCACGTTAAGGAGCCAGGGATGAGGAGGAGAAACTGGCAGGTTAAAGAGCCAGGGATGAGGTGGAGAAAGAGGCAAGTTAAGCCAGGGAAGTGGTGGAGAAAGTGGCAGGTTAAAGAGCCAGGTATGAGGTGGAGAAAGTGGCAGGTAAAAGAGCCAGGGATGAGGTGGAGAAAGTGGCAGATTAAGAAGCCAGGGATGAGTTGGATAAAGTGGCAGGTTAAGGAGCAAGGAATGAGGTGGAGAAAGTGGGAGGTTAAATAGCCAGGGATGTGGTGGAGAAAGTGGCAGGTGAAGGAGCCATCGATGAGGTGGAGAAAGTGGCAGGTTAAGAAGCGAGGGATGAGGTGCAGAAAGTGGCATGTTAAATAGCCAGGGATGTGGTGGAGAAAGTGGCAGGTTAAGGAGCCAGGGATGAGGTGGAGAAAGTGGCAGCGTAAGCCAGGGATAAGGTGGAGAAAGTGGCACGTGAAAGAGCCATGGATGAGGTGGAAAGAGTGGAGGTGTAAGAGGCGAGGAAAATGATAGGTTTGGGTGAAGTGACTAGAAACCTTGCTCTGTTGCAGTGTCTGGGGGGAAGTGACTAGAATTCTTGCATGTTGCAGTGCCTGGGGAGAGTGACTAGAATCATTGCACTGTTGCAGCGACTGGAGGAAGTGACTAGAATCCTTGTTCTGTTGCAGTGCCTAGGGGAAGTGACTAGAATCCTAGCACTGTTGCAGTGCCTGGGGGAAGTGACTAGAATCCTTGCTCCGCTGTAGTGCTTGACGGAAGAGACTAGAATCATAGAATTGTTGCAGTGTCTGCAGGAAGTGAATAGAATTCTTTCTCTGGGGGATGTGTCTAGAATCATTCCACGGTTGCAGTGCCTGGAGGAAGTGACTAGATATCTCGATCTGTTGCACTGTCTTGGGAAAATGACTAGAATCCTTGCTAAGTCGCAGTGCCTGGGGTTAGTGACTAGAATAATTGCTCCGTTGCAGTGCCTGGGGAAGTGACTAGAATTCTTTCTCTATTGCAGCGTCTGGGTGAAGAGACTAGAATTCACTTTCTGTTGCAGTGCCTAGGGGAATTGTCTAAAATCCTTGCTCTGTTGTAGTGCAAGGGGAAAGTGACTAGAATCCTTGATCTATTGCAGTGTCTAGATGAAGTGACTAGAATTCTTTCTGTTGTAGTGTAAGGGCTAAAAATTTTATTTTTTGCAGTTCCTGGAGTAAGTGACTAGAATCCTTGTTCTGCTCTAATTCCTGGGGGAAGTGACTTGAATCCTTGCTCTGTTGCAGCGCCTGGGGGAAGTGACTAGAATCATTGCTCTGTTTCCATGCCTGGGAGAAGTGACTAGAATCCTTACTCTGTTGCCGTGCATGGGGGAAGTGACTAGAAATAGTGCTCTGTTGCAGAACCTAGAGGAAATGACTAGAATCACTGCTCTGTTGCAGAGCCTGGGGAAAGTGACTAGAATCCTTGCTCTGTTCCAGTGCCTAAGGGAAGTGAATGGAATTCTTGCTCAGTTGTAGTTCCAGGGGGAAGTGAATAGAATCCTTGCTCTGTTGCCGTGCCTAGGGGAAGTAACTAGAATTCTTGTTCCGATGCAGTTCCTGGGAAAGTGACTAGAATTCTTGCTTTGCTGCAGTGCCTGCGGGAAGTGACTAGAAACCTTGCTCTGTTGCAGTGCCTATGGGAAGTGAATAGAATCCGTGATCTGCATTCATGCTTGGGGAAGTGAATAGCATCATTTTTCTTTTGCAGTGCGTGGGAGAAGTGACTAGAATCCTTGTTCTGCTCTAATGCCTGAGAGAAGTGACTAGAATCCTTGCTCTGTTCCGTTGCCTTGGGGATGTGATTAGAATCCATGCTGTGCTGCAATGCCTAGGGGAAGTGATTAGAATCTATGCTTTGTTGGTGTGCTTGGGGAAGTGACTAGAACGCTTGCACTGTTGCAGTGTGTTGGGGAAGTGACGAGAATCCTTGCTCTGTTGCAGTTCCTAGGGTAAGTGTCTGGAACTCTTGCTCTGTAGCAATGCTTGGGGGGGAATAACTAGAATCTTTGCTATGTTGCATTCCCTGGGGAAAGTGCCTAGAATACATGCTCCGTTGCACGGCCTGGGGTAAGTAACTAGAATCCCTGCTCTGTTGCAGTACCTGGAGGAAATTACTATAATACCCTCTATGTTGCAGTGCCTGTGGGAAGTGATTAGAATCCTTGCTTTGTTGCAGTGACTGGGGGAAGCGACTAGAATACTTGCTGTGTTGCCGTGCCTGGCGGAAGTGACTAGAAACCTTGCTCTGTTGCAGTGCCTGTTGGAAGTGACTGTAATCCTTGCTCTGTTGCAGTGCCTTGAAGTGACTAGAATCATTGCTTTGTGCAGGTGACTGGGTGGAAGTGACTAGAATACTTGCTTTGTTGCGTGCCTGGTGGAAATGGAAGAAACAATTGCACTGTTCAGTTTTGGAAGTGATGTAATTCTTGCTCTGTTGAGTGCCGTTGAAGTGACTAGAACATTTCATGTTGCAATGTGTTGGAAAGTGGTCAGAATTCCTTGCTTTGTTGCAGTGCCTGTGGGAAGTGAGAAATAGTTTGTTGCCCCTGTTTGCAACTTTGGGGGAAGTGACTAGAATCCTTGCATTGTTGCAGTGCCTGGGGAAATGATAGAATCAATTGCATTTTGAAGTGTCTGTGGAAGTGACTAGAATCCTTGCTTTGTTGCTGTGCCTGGGGAAAGTGACTAGAATCCTTACTCCGTTGCAGTGCCTGGGGAAGTGTGTAGAATCCTTGCTCTGTTACAGTGCCTGGGGTAAGTTTCTAGAATCATTCCACTTTTGCAGTGTCTGGGGGAAGTGATTAGAATTCTTGTTCTGTTGCAGTTCCTGGGGGAAGTGACTAGAATTTTTAAGCTGTTTCAATGTCTGGGGGATGTGAGTGGAATCCTTGCTCTGTTACAGTCCCTGGTGTAAGTGACTAGAATCCTTGTTGTGTTGTAATGCCGAGGGAAATGACTAGAATCCCTTCTCTGTTGCAGTGCCTGGAGTAAGTGAATAGAATCCTTGCTCTGCAGCTGTGTCTGAGGGAAGTGACTATAATTCTTGCTGTGCTGCAGTGCCTACAGAAAGTGACTAGAATCCTTGCTGTATTGCAGACTCTGGAAGAAGTAACTAGAATATTTGCTCTGAAGCAGTGTGTAGGGGAAGTGAGCACAATTCTTTATCTGTTGCAGTGCCTGGGAAAAGAGACTAGAATCCTTGCTCTGTTGCAGTCTCTGGGGAAAGTGATGAGAGTAGTTTCTCTGTTGCAGTGCCTAAGGGAAATGACTAGAATCCTTGCTGTGTTGCTGTATGTGGGAAAGTGACTAGAAACCTTGCACTGTCGCACTGTCTGGGTGAAATGACTAGAATTATTTCTGTTACACTACCAGTGAGAAGTGACTCGAATGCTTGCTGTGTTGCAGTGCCTTGTGGAAGTGAGTAGAATTCTTGCTCACTTGCATTGCATGTGTGTAGTGAGAGGAATTCTTGTTGCAGTACCAGGGGGAAGTGACTAGAATTCTTGCTCTATTGCAGTTCCTGGGGGAAATATCTAGAATCCTTTAGCTGTTGCAGTGTCTGGGATAATTCATTAGAATCCCTGCTTTGTTGCAGTGCCTGGTGCAAGTGACTAGAACCGTTGCACTGTTGCAGTGTCTGGGGAAAATGATTTGAATTCTTGCTCGGTTGCAGTGCCTGGGGGAAGTGACTAGAATCCTTGCTCTGTTGCAGTGCCTGGGGGAGGTGACTAGAATCCTTGCTCTTTTGCAGTGCCTTGAGAAGTGACTAGAATCCTTGATTTGTTGCAGTGACTACGAAAAGAGTAGAATCCTTGCTCTGTTGCAGTGCCTTGGGGAAGTGACTAGAATTTTGCTCTGTTGCAGTGCTTGGGGAAAGTGACTAGAATCCTTGCTTTGTTGCAGTGCTTGAGGGACGTTCCTAGAATCATTGCACTTTTGCAGTGTCTGGGGGAAGTGATGAGACTTCTTGCTCTGTTGCAAAGTCTTTTGGAAGTGACAAGAATCCTTGCCTTTTGCAGTGCCTAGGGAAGGTGACTAGAATTCTTGTTCTGTTGCAGTTCCTGGGGGAAGTGACTAGAATTTTTAAGCTGTTTCAATGTCTGGGGGATGTGAGTGGAATCCTTGCTCTGTTGCAGTACCTGGGGGAATTCATTAGAATCCTTGCTCTGTTGCAGTGCCTTGAGGACGTGACTAGAATCCTTGCTTTGTTGCAGTGCCTGGGGGAAGTGTCTAGAATCCTTGCTCTGTTGCACTGCCTGTGGGATGTGACTAGAATCCGTTCTCTCTTGCAGTGCCAGGATGAAGTGTTTAGAATCCTTGGCCTGTTGCGCTGTCTGAGGGAAGTGACTAGTATTATTGCTTTAATGCAGTGCCTGGGGAAAGTGTCTAGAATATTTGTTCTGTTCCAGTTCCTGGGAAAGTGAACAGAATTCTTGCTCTGTTGCAGTATCTGGAGCAGTGACTAGAATTCTTGATCTGTTGCACAGCCTGGGGTAAGTGACTAAAATCCTTGGACTTTTGCAGTGCTTGGGAAAGTGACTAGAATCCTTCCTCTGTTGCAATGCCTTGAGGAAGTGACTAGAATCTTTGGTCTATTTAAGTGGGGTAGGTGACTACAGTCCTTGCTATGATGCAGTTGCTGAGGAAAGTGACCAGAATCCTTGCTCTGTTTCAGTGCCTAGGCGAAGTGACTTGAGTCGTTTCTCTATTGCAGTGACTTGGGAAGTGACTATAGTCATTGCTCTGTTTCAGTGCCTGGGGGAAGTGACTAGAATCGTTGCTCTGTTGCAGTACCTTGTGGAAGTGTCTAGAATTCTTTCTCTGTTGCAGTGCCAGTGGGAAATGACTAGAATCCTTTCTCTGTTGTAGTGCCTAGGGGAAGTTAACATAATCCTTGCTCTGTTGAAGTGCCTTCAAGTGACTAGAATCCTTGCTCTGTTGCAGTGCCTGCGGGAAGTGGCTATTATGCTTGCTCTGTTGGAGTGTTTGGAAAATTGACTAGAATCCGTGCTCTGTTGCAGTGTCCGGGAAAGTGAATAGAATTCTTGTGCTGTTGCAGTGCCAGGGCAAGTGACTAGAATCCTTGCTATGTTGCACCTTCTGGGGGAAATGACTAGAATCCTAGCTATACTGCAGTGCCTTGAGGAAGTGACTAGGATTCTTCCTCTGTTGCAGTGCCTGACGGAAGTGACAAGAATCCTTGCTATGTTGCAGTGCCTGGGGAAAGTGGCTAGAATTCTTGCACTGTTGAAGTTCCTGTTAGAAGCGACCTAGAATCCGAGGTCTGTTGCAGTGCCTGTGGAAGTGACTAGAATTATTGCTGTGTTGCTGTGCCTTCGAAAATTAATTACAATCCTTGCTATGTAGCAGTGCTTGGGGAAAATGAGTAGAATCCTGGCTCTGTTACAGTGCTTAGGGGAAGTGACTAGATTCGTTTCTCTATTGCACTGCCTGGGAGAAGTGACTATTATCATTGCTATGTTGCAGTGCCAGGGAGAAGTGACTAGAATTCTTGGTCTGCTGCAGTACCTTGGGGAAGTGTATAGAATTCTTGCTCTATTGGAGTGTCTAGGTGAAATGACTAGAATTTTTTCTGTGTTGCAGTTCCTAGGGGGAAGTGTTGCAGTGCCAGTGGAAAGTGACTAGAATCCTATCTCTGATGCAGCGTCTGGGTGAAGTGAGTGGAATAATTTCTCTGTTGTAGTGCCTGGGAGAAACATTGAGAATCCTTCTCTGTTGCAGTGCCTGGGGAAAGTGACTAGAATCCTTGCTCTATTGGAGTGTCTAGGTGAAATGACTAGAATTTTTTCTGTGTTGCAGTTCCTAGGGGGAGTGTCTAGAATTCTTCTCTGTTGCAGTTCCTGGGGGAAGTAACCTAGAATCCTAGCCTTTTGCAGTGTCTTGGGACGAGACTAGAATTATTTCTCTTGCAGTGCCTGGGAAGTGACTAGAATACTTGTTCTGTTGCAGATGATGGGGGAAGTGATCTAGAATCCTAGCCCTTTGGCAGTGTATGGGGAAGTGACTAGAATTATTGCTCTGTTGCAGTGACTTGGGGAAGTGAGTAGAATCCTTGCTCTGTTGCAGTTCCTGGGGAAAGGGATCTAGAATCCTAGCTCTGTTACCGTGTCTGGGGAAGTGTCTAGAACTATTGGTCTGTTGCAGTGCCTCGCGGAAGTGAGTAGAATCCTTCTCCTGTTGTATTGTCTTTGTGAAGTGAATGGAATACTTTCCCTGTTGCAGTGCCTGGGGGAAGTGTCGAGAATCTTTTGTTGCAGTGCCTGGGGGAAGTGACTAGATTCGTTGCTCTGTTACAGTGTCTGGATGAAGTTACTGGAATTCTTTCTCTGTTGCAGTGCCTTGGGGAAGTGACTAGAATCATTGCTCTGTTGCAGTTCCTGGGGGAAGTGATCTAGAATCCTAGCTCTGTTGCAGTGTATGGGGACATGACTAGATTTATTGCTCTGTTACAGTGCCTGGGGGAAGTGATTGGAATCCTTGTTGTGTTGCAGTGTCTGGGTGAAGTGACTATAATTCTTTCTATGTTGCAGTTCCTGGGGGAAGAGTCTAGATTCCTTGCTCTGTTCCAGTGCCTTCGGGAAGTGATTAGAATCATTGCTCTGTTGAAGTGCCTAGGGGAAGTGATTAGAATCCTTTTTCTGTTGCAGTGCCAGTGGGAAGTATCTTGAATCATTCCTGTGTTGCAGCACGTGGGAGAAATGACAAGAATCCTTGCTCTGTTACAGTGCCTTCAAATGACTAGAATCCTTGCTCTGTTGCAGTGCCTGTTGGAAGTGACTAGTATGCTTGCTCTGTTGGAGTGTCTAGGTGAAGTGACTAGAATTGTTTGTGTCGCAGTGAATGGGGGACGAGTCTAGAATCCATGCTTTGCTCCAGTGCCTTGGGGAAGTGACTAGAATCCTTGCTCTGTTCCAGTTCCTGGGGAAAGTGAATAGAATTCTTGCACTGTTGCAATAACTCGGGGAAGTGACTATATTCCTTGCTCTCTTGCATTGAAAATTGACTAGAATCCACCTTCTGTTGCAGAGCCTATTGGAAGTGTTTAGAATTCTTGCTCTCTTCCAGTGTCAGTGGGAAGTGACTAGAATCCTTGCTCTTTTGCAGTGTCCGGGTGAAGAAACTAGAATTATTTCTCAGTTGCAGTGACTGGGGAAAGTGACTTGAATACTTGCTTTGTTGCAGTGCCAGGGGGAAGAGACTAGAATCCTTGCTCTGTTGCAGTGCATTTGGGAAGTGACTAGAATTCTTGCGCTGTTGCAGGGCCTAGGGAAGTGATTATAATCATTGCTCTGCTGCAGTGCCAGAGGGAAGTGACTAGAATTATTGAGCTGCTGCAATGTCTGCGGAACGTGACTAGAATCATAGATCTCCTGCAGTGCCAGGGGAAAGTGCCTAGAATCCTTGCTATGTTGCAGTGCCTTTAGGAAGTGACTAGTCTCCTTGCTCTGTTGCAGTCTCAGTGGGAAGTGACAAGAATCTTGCTGTGTTGCAGCACCTGCAGGAAATGACTAGAATCCTTGCTCTGATAAAGTGCCTGTGGAAACTGGCTAGTATCCCTCCTCTGTTGCAGTGCCATGGGGAA
This sequence comes from Cherax quadricarinatus, assembly GCF_026875155.1. NCBI lineage: Eukaryota > Metazoa > Arthropoda > Malacostraca > Decapoda > Parastacidae > Cherax > Cherax quadricarinatus. The sequence goes on along the minus strand of NC_069420.1, from coordinate 50,485,394 downwards.
GTATCTAGGATTCTTGCTCTGTGGCAGAAAAGTAAGAAGTGACTAGAATCCTTGCTCTCTTACAGTTCCTGTGGGAAGTGACTAGAATCCTTGTTCTGTTGCAGTGGCTGTGGAAAGTGACAAGAATCCATGGTCTGTTGCAGTGCCTGGGTGAAGTGACTAAAATTCTTGCTTTGTTGCTGTGCCTTGTGAAAGTGAAAAGAACGCTTGCACTGATGCAGTGTCTAGGGGAGGTTATTAAAATTCTTGCACTGCTGCAGTGCCTGTGGGAAGTGACTAGAACCAATGCACTCTTGTTGTGTCTGGGGAAAGTGATTTGAATTCGCGCACTGTTGCAGTGCCTGGGGGAAGTGACTAATATTCCTTGCTCTGTTGTAGTGCCTGGGGGAAGTGACTAGAATCATTGCTCTGCTGCAGAGCTTGGGGAAAGTGACTAGAATCCTTGCTTTGTGGCAGTGCCTGTGCAAAGTGACTAGAATCCTTGGTCTGTCGCAGTGCATGGGGCAAGAGACTATAATTGCACTTTTGCAGTCCCAGGGGGAAGTGACGAGAATCCTTGCTGTGCCGTAGTGCGTGGAGGAAGTGACTAGAATCTTTTCTCTTTTGCAGTGCCTGGAGGAAGTGATTATGATCCTTGCTCTGTTGCAGTTTCTAGGAAAGTGACTAGAATCATTGCTCTGTTGCAGTGTCCGAGAAAATGACTAGAATCCTTGCTCTGTTGTAGTGCCTGGGGAAGTGACTAGAATACTTCATCGGTTGAAGTTCCTGGGATAAGTGACTAGAATCCTTGGTTTGTTGCACTGCCTGAGGGAAGTGATTAGAATCCTTGCTCTGTTGCTGTTCATGGGGAAAGTGACAACAATCTATGCTATGTTGCAGTGCATAGGGAAGTGACTTGAATTGTTGCTCTTTTGCAGTGCCTGGGGGATATAACTAGAATCCTTGCTCTGTTACAGCTTCAGGGGGAAATGACTAGAATTCTTGCACTGTTGAAGTTCCTGTTATAAGTGACCTAGAATCCGAGGTCTGTTGCAGTGCCTGGGGAAGTGACTAGAATTATTGCTCTTTTGCTGTGCCTTCGGAAATTGATTACAATCCTTGCTATGTAGCAGTGCCTGGGGGAAATGAGAAGAATCCTGGCTCTGTTGCGTGCATAGGGGAAGCGACTAGATTCGTTTCTCTATTGCACTGCCTGGGGGAAGTGACTATAATCATTGTTGCAGTGCCAAGGGGAAGGGACTAGAATTGTTGCTGTTGCAGTTCCTTGGGGAAGTGTATAAAATTCTTGCTCTGTTGCAGTGCCAGAGGAAAGTGACTAGAATCCTAGCTCTGATGGAGCATCTGGGTGAAGTGAGAGGAATTCTTTCTCTATTGCAGTTCCTAGGGGAAGTGTCTAGAATCCTAGCTCTGTTGCAGTGTCTGGGGAAGTGACTAGAATTATTGCTCTGTTGCAGTGCCTGGGGAAGGGGAAATCCCTTAGAATCAANTTGCTCTGCTGCAGTGTGTGGGGAAATGACTAGAATTATTGCTCTGTTGCAGTGTCTCGGGAAAGTGGCTAGAATCCTTTCTCTGTTGCAGTTCCTGGGGTAAGTGATCAAGAATCCTAGCTCTGTTGCAGTGTCTGGGAAAGTGACTAGAATTATTGCTCTGTTGCAGTGTCTTGAAGTGACTAGAATTAGTCCTGTGTTGCAGTCCTGAGGAAAGTGACTAAAATCCTTGTTCTGTTGCAGTGCCTGCTGGAAGTGATTGGTATCCTTGCTGTGTTGCAGTATCTGGGTGAAGTGACATATAATTCTTTCTGTGTTGCAGTTCCTTGGGGAGGAGCCTAGATTCTTTGCTCTGTTCCAGTGCCTTCGGGAAGTGATTAGAATCCTTCCTTTGTTGAAGTGCCTAGGGGAAGTGACTAAAATCCTTGCTCTGTTGCAGTGCCAGTTTGAAGTGACTAGAATCATTGCTGTGTTGCAGCACCCGGGAGAAATGAGAAGAGTGCTTGCTCTGTTGCACTGCCTTGGGAAGTGTCTAGAATCCTTCCTATGTTGCAGTGTCTGGGGAAAGTGACTACAATCCTTGCTATGTTTTAGTGCCTGGGGGATGCGACTAGAATCCTTGCTCTGTTGAAATGCCTAGGGGAAGTGACGAGAATGCTTACTCTGTTGTAGTGCCTTGAAGAAGTGTCTAGAATTCTTTCTCTGTAGCAGTGCACGAGAGAAGGAACTATAATACTTGCTCTGTTGCAGTGCCAGTGGGAAATGACTAACATCATTGCTGTGTTGCAGCACTAGATTACTTACTGTGATGAAGTGCCTGGGACAAGTGACTAGAATCTCCACTCTCTGGAGAGGCGTAGAATGAGGGGAGATATCATTGAGGTGTATAAGTGGATGACGGGCATAAACAAGGGAGACATTAATAAAGTTCTGAGGGTGTCGAACCAGGTAAGAACGGAATAATGGATTTATGTTGGTAAATTTAGATTTGAAAGGACATAGGTAGATGGTTTAACAGGTTGTAGATGCGTGGAACATTCTCCCAGTGGGGTGTAGAGGCTAAGACTTGGGTAGCTTTAAGAAGAGATGGACATATATATGGTGGGAGGGGCTCTGGGTTTGCATTGGTGTCATGGGGTAGGGAGTTAATTTCATTGGGTTAGCTTTAGTAGATGTCGTTTTGATAAGGACCTGCCTCGTATGGGCCAGTAGGCCTTCTGCAGTGTTCCTACATTCTTATGTTCTTATGTAATCATTGTTCTGTTGCAATGCCATGGGAAGAGACTAGAATCCTTTAACTGTTGCAGCTCCTGGGGGAAGTGACCTAGAATCCTTGCTGTATGCCGTGTCTGGGGAGTGACTAGACTTATTACCCTGTTCCAGTGCCTGGGGGAAGTGAATAGGATCCTTGCTCTGTTGCAGTGACTTAGGGAAGTGACTAGAATTCTTTCTCTCTTGCAGTGCTTGGGGGAAGTGTTCAGAATCCTTGCTCTGTTCCAGTGCCTGGGGGAAGTGAATAGGATCCTTGCTCTGCTCCACTGCCTGGGGGAGATCTAGAACACTAGCGCTGGTTCAGTGCCTGGGGGAAGTGTCGAGAATCCTTGCTCTGTTGCAGTGACAGGATGAAGTGCCTAGAATCCTTGCTCTGTTTCAGTGCTTTGGTAAAGTGACTAGAATCCTTGCTCTGTTGCAGTGTCTTGAGAAGTGACTAGAATTCTTGCTCTTTTGCTGTGCCTGGGATAAGTGTCTAGAATCCTTCCTCTGTTACAGTTACGGGGGGAAGTGGCTAGAATACTTGCTCAGTTGCAGTTCCTGCCGAATTTGATCTAGTATCCTAGCTCTATTGTAATGTGGGGAAGTGACTATAATTATTGCTCTTTTGCAGTGTCATTGGGAAGAGACTAGAATCCATGCTCTGCTGAAGTGAATGGTGGAAGTGGCTGTGATCCTTGCTCTGTTGCAGTGTCCGGGTGAAGTGACTGGAATTCTTTCTCTGTTGCAGTGACTGGGGGAAGTGACTTGAATCCGTGCTCTGTTGCAGTTCCTTGTGGAAATAATCCTGAGCAGTAGCTCTGTTGCAGTACCTAGGGGAAGTGGCTAGTATCCTTGCTCCTGTTGCAGTGTCTAGGTGAAGCAACTAGAATTCTATCTCTGAAGTACATGGGAGAAGTGTCTAGAATCCTTGCTCTGTTCCAGTACCTGGGGGAAGTGACTAGAATCCTTGCTCTGTTGCATTTCATGGGATAAGTGAATAGAATCCTTGCTCTGTTGCAGTTGCTGGAGGAAGTGATTTAGAATTCTAGCTCTGTTGCAATCCCTGGTGGAAATGAAGAAAATAGTTGAATCTGTTGCAGTGTCTGAGGAAATGACTAGAATCCTTCCTCGTGTAAATGATGTCCGAGCTCTGTTGCAGTGCCTTCAGGAAGTGACTAGAATTTTTCATCTCTTGCAGTGGTTTGGGAAAGTGACTTGGATCCTTGCTCTGTTGCTGTGTCTGTGTGAAGGGACTAGAATTCTTTGTTGCAGTGCCTGAGGGAAGTGTTTAGTATCCTTGCTCTGTTCCAGTGCCTCGCGGAAGTGACTAGAATCCTTGCTCTGCTGCAGTGCCTATTATAAGTGACTAAAATTATTGCTCTGTTGCAGTGCCTTAGGGAACAGACTAGAATCTTTGCTTTGCGGCAGTTCCTTTGGGAAGTGACCTAGAGAGCTCTCTTGCAATATTTGGATAAGTGACTTGAAATATTGCTCTGCTGCAGTGCCTGGGGAAATTGACTAGAATCCTTGCTCTGTTACAGTGGCTGGGGGAAGTGACTAGTATCATTGATGTGTTGCAGAGTCTGGGTGAAGTGGCTAGAATTTTTTCTCTGTTGCAGTGCCTGTTATAAGTAACTAAAATCATTGCTCTGTTGCAATGCCTGGGGGACGTGACTAGAATCCTTACTCTGTGGCAGTTCCTTTGTGAAGTAATCTAGAAATCTAGCTCTGTTGCAATATCTTGGGTAGTGACTAGAAATATTCATCTGTTGCAGTGCTTCGGGAAAGTGACTAGAATCCTTGCTCTGTTGCATGGGGAAGTGACTAGTATACTTGATGTGTCGGAGAGTCTGGGGGAAGTGGCCAGAAATCTTTCTCTGTTGTAGTGCCTGGGGGAAGTGTCTAGAATGCTTGCTCTGTTCCAGTGCTAAGGGAAGTGACTAGAATTCTTGCTCTGTTGCAATTTCTGGGGAAGAGGCTAGTGTTCTTGCTGTATTGCAGTCATGGGGGAAGTGACTAGAATCCTTGCTTTGTTCCAGTGCCTGGGGAAAGTGACTAGAATCCTTGCTCTGTTGTAGTGTCTGGGGAAGTGACTAGCAGTCTTGCTCTTCTGCAGTGCCTTGGGAAAGTGACTGGAATACTTATTCTGTTGAACTGCCTGGAAAAAGTGACTAGAATCTTTGATCTGTTGCAGTGATTGGGGGAAGTGACTAGAATCCTTGCTCTGTTTCAATTTCTGGGGAAGAGGCTAGTGTTCTTGCTGTATTGCAGTCATGGGGGAAGTGACTAGAATCCTTGCCTTTTTGCAGTGCCTGGGGGAAGTGTCTAGAATCCTTGCTCTGTTCCAGTGCCTGGGTGAAGTGACTAGAATCCTTTCTCTGTTGCAGTTCCTGGGTGTAATAATTAGAATAAAATCCTTTTGGGCATTGGGGAGAAAGTGTCTAGAATCCTTGCTTTGCTGCAATGATTAGAGGAAGTGAATAGAATCCTTGCTCTGTTGCTGTTCCTGGCGGATTTGATCTATTATCTACCTCTATTGCAATGTCTGGGGATGTGACTAGAATTATTGCTCTGTTGCAGTGCCATTGGGAAGTGACTAGAATCGTTGCTCTGTTGCAGTGAATGGTGGAAGTGACTAAAATCCTTGCTGTGTTGCAGTGCCTGGGAGAAGTGACTAGAATCCTTGCTCTGTTACAGTTCTTAGAAGTGATCTAAAATCCTAGCTCTGTTCCAGTGCCTGGGGGAAGCAGCTAGAATCCTTGCTCTGTTTCAGTGTCTGGGGAAGTGACTAGAATTCTTCCTCTGTTGCAGTGCCGCCTGGTTGAAGTGTCTAGAATCCTTGCTCTGTTCTAGTGCCCTGGTGAAGTGACTAGAATCCTAGCTCTGTTGAAGTGCTTGGGATAAGTAAGTATAATTCTTTCTCTGTTGCAGTGCCTGGGGAAGTGTCTAGAATCCTTGCTCTGTTCCAGTGCCCTGGTGAAGTGACTAGAATCCTTGCTCTGTTACAGTGTCTAGGAAAGTGACTAGAATCCTTGCTCTGTTGAAGTGCCTTGGATAAGTGAGTATAATTCTTTGTTCCAGTGCCAGTAGGAAATGACTAGAATCCTTGCTGAGTTGCAGTGCCTTGGATAAGTGACAAGAATCCTGCTCTGTTGCAGTGACTGGGGGAAGTGACTAGAATCCTTACTCTGTTGTATAACCTGGGGAAAGTGTCTAGAATCCTAGCTCTGTTGCAGTACCTGGGAAAGTGTCTAGAATCCTAGCTCTGTTCCAGTTCCTGTAGGACGTGACTGGTATCCTTGCTCTGTTGCAGTGTGTGTGGAAGTGACTAGAATTCTTGATCTGTTGCAGAGCCTGGATAAAGTGAAGAAAATCCTTGCTCTGTTCCAGTGCCTGGTGGAAGTGACTACTATCCTTTCTCTGTTGCAGCGTCTGGGTGACGTGACTAGAATTCTTTCTCTGTTGCAGTGCCTGATATAAGTGACTAAAATCTTCGTTGCAGTTCCTGGGGGATGTGACTAGTATCCTTGCTCTGTAGCAGTTCCTGGGGGAAGTGATCTAGAGAGCTAGCTCTGTTGCAATATCTGGGGAAGTGAATAGAAATATTGCTCTGTTGCAGTGCCTTGGGAGAGTGACTAGAATTTTTGTTCAGTTGCGTAGGGCAGTGACTAGTATCCTTGATGTGTTGCAAAATCTTAGGTGAAGTGACTAGAATTCTTCTCTGTTGCCGTGTCTCGGGAAATGACTAGTATTCTTGTTCTGTTGCAGAGACTGGGGGAAGTGGCTGGAATGCTTGTTCTGTTGAAATGCCTGGAATAAGTGACTAAACCATACCACGGACGGGATTTGAACCCGCGGTCAGAGAGTCTTAAAACTCCAGATCGTCGCCCGTGGTATGGTTTGTTTGCAATCGTGTCATTACGATTTCGTGAGTCATGAGTGACTACAATCCTTGATCTGTTGCAGTGACTAGGGAAGTGTTTAGAATCTTTGCTCTGTTGCAGTTCCTGGGTGTAGTGATCTAGAATCCTAGGTCTGCTGAGGTGCTTTGTGGAAGTGTGTAGAATCCTTGCTCAGTTGCAGTTCTTCGCGGATTTGATCTAGTATCCTAGCTCTATTGCAGTGTCTGGGGAAGTGTCTAGAATTATTGCTCTGTTGCAGTGCCAGTGGGAAGCGACTAGAATCCTCGCTATGTTGCAGTGAATGGTGGAAGTGGCTAGAATCCGTGCTCTGTTGCAGTGCCTGGGAAAGTGACTATACTAGTTGCTTGTTGCAGTGCATTGAAGAATTGACTAGAATCCTTGCTCTGTTGCAGTGCCTGGAGAAGTGACTAGAATTCTCTGTTGCAGTGCTAGGGGGAAGTGATCTAGAAATCTTCTTGTTGCAATGCCTTGGGGAAACCCTGGCCCAGAAAGCTTGCTCTTTTGAGTGCTGTGGTAAGGGGACTAGAAACCTTGCTGTGTAGCATGCCTCGGATAAGTGACTGGTATTCTTTCTGTGTTGCAGTGAATGGGGGAAGTGACTTGAATCCTTGCTCTGTTGCAGTTCTAGGGAAGTTATCAGAATCATTGCTCTGTTGCATGTGCATGGGAAAGTGACTAGAATCCTTGCTCTGTTACAGTCCCTGGGGGAGTGGCTATAATTCTTGTTCTGCTGCAATGCCTGGATGAAGCGACTAGAATCTTGCACTGTTGCAGTTGCTGGGGGAAGTGACTAGAATCCTTGCTATTCTTGAGTTGCCTCGGAAAGTGTCGAGAATCATGCTCTGTTGCAATGCTTAGAGGAAATGACTAAATACTTGATCTTTTGCAGTGCCTGTCGGAAATGAATCCTTGCTCTGTTACAGTGCTCCATAGAAGTGACTAGAACCTTGCTCTGTTGAGTGCCTGTGGGAAGTAACTTGATTTTTTGTCTGTTTCCTGTGCTCTGGGGGAAGTGTCTATAATCCTTACTGTTTGAATGCGGGAGAAGTGACTAGATCCTTGCTCTGTTGCAGTGCAGGGAAAGTGACTAGAATCCTTCTGTGACAGTGCCTGGGAGTGATGATAGAATCATGCTCTGTTGCAATCTTGGGGAAATGATGAGAATCCTGCTCTTATTGAAGTGCTGGAGAAGTGACTAGAATCCTTGCTCTGTTGCAGTGCCGGGGGAAGTGACTAGAATCCTTCTCTGTTGATGCTGGTGGAAGTGCTAGAATCCTTGCTCTGCTTGCAGTGCTTGAGAAGTGACTAGAATCCTTGCTCTGTTGCAGTTCCTGGGGAATGACTTAGTATCCTTCTTTGCAGTGCCTGGGGAAGTGACTAGAATCTTGCTCTGTTGCAAACCTTGGGGAATGACTAGAATCCTTGCCTCTGTTGCAGTGCTGGGAAAGTGACTAACATTGCTTGTTGCAGTGCCTGGAAGAAGTGACTAGAATCCTTGCTCTGTTGCAGTGCTGGGAGAAGTGACTGAATTCTCTTGTTGCAGTGCCTAGGGAAGTGACTAGAACCTTAGCTTTGTTGCAAGTGCCTTGGGAAGTGCTCAGTACTGCTCGTTTTCAGTGCCTGGGTAAGGACTAGAACCTTGCTCTGTTGCATGCTCGGAAGTACTAGAATTTTCTCTGTTTGCAGTGATGGGGGAAAGTGACTGAGATCCTTGCTCTGTTGCAGTTCTAGGGAAGTTACTAGAATCATTGCTCTGTTGCAGTGCCTGGGGAAGTACTAAATCCTTGCTCTGTTCAGTGCCTGGGGGAAGTGCTAATCCTTGCTCTGCTGCAATGCTTGTGGGAAGTGACTAGAATCTTGCACTGTTGCAGTGCCTGGGAGGAAGTGAGAATCCTTCTTTTTGTTGCCTCAGTGTTCGGAATAGTACTGTGAATTAGTGACTCAATCTTGTCTTTTGCAGTGCTGGAGAAAGTGACTCCTTACCTGTTTCAGTGCCTGGAAGTGATGAACACTTTGCTCTGTTGCAGGCTGTGGGATGTAACTAGGAATTTTGCTCTGTTCCGTGCCTGGAGGAAGTGACTAATCTCCTGTTATGAAATGCCTGTCGACCAGAGTGACTAGAATCCTTGCCTGTGCAGTGCCGGGGAAGTGCAGAATCCTTCCTAGTAGCAATGCTGAAGTGGACTAGAATCTTGCTCTGTTGCAGTCTTAGGGAAGTGACTAGAATCCTTCTCTGTTGCAGTGCCTAGGGAAGTGATCTAGAAATCTACTTTGTTGCAATGCCTGGGGATACAGCCCGAAGCGAAAGCTGCTCTGTTTGAAGTGCCTGTGGTATGTGACTAGAATCCTTGCTCTGTTGCAGTTCCTGGGTGTAGTGATCTAGAATCCTAACTCTGTTGAGGTGCTGGGGGAAGTGTCTAGAATCCTTGCTCTGTTGCAATGATTTGAGGAAGTGAATAGAATCCTTTCTCTGTTGCAGTTCTGGCGGATTTGATCTAGTATCTACCTCTATTGCAATGTCTGGGGAAGTGACTAGAATCGTTGCTCTGTTGCAGTGAATTGTGGAAGTGGCTAGAATCCATGCTCTGTTGCAGTGCCTGGGAAAGTGACTATACTAGTTGCTCTGTTGCAGTGCATTGAAGAATTGACTAGAATCTTGCTCGTTTGCAGTGCCTGGGAGAAGTGACTAGAATTCTCTGTTGCAGTGCCTAGGGGAAGTGATCTAGAAATCTACTTTGTTGCAATGCCTTGGGGAACTGCCCAGAAAGCTTGCTCTTTTGAAGTGCCTGTGGTAAGTGACTAGAAACCTTGCTGTGTAGCAATGCCTCGGATAAGTTACTGGTATTCTTTCTGTGTTGCAGTGAATGGGGGAAGTGACTTGAATCCTTGCTCTGTTGCAGTTCCTAGTGGAAGTTATCCAGAATCATTGCTCTGTTGCAGTGCCTGGGAAAGTGACTAGAATCCTTGCTCTGTTACAGTCCCTGGGGGAAGTGGCTATAATTCTTGTTCTGCTGCAATGCCTGGATGAAGCGACTAGAATCCTTGCACTGTTGCAGTGCCTGGGGGAAGTGACTAGAATCCTTGCTTTCTTGAGTTGCCTCGGAAAGTGTCGAGAATCATAGCTCTGTTGCAATGCTTAGGAGAAATGACTAAATACTTGATCTTTTGCAGTGCCTGTCAGAAATGACTCCTTGCTCTGTTACAGTGCTCCATAGAAGTGACTAGAACACTTGCTCTGTTGCAGTGCCTGTGGGAAGTAACTAGAATTTTTGCTCTGTTCCAGTGCCTGGGGAAAGTGTCTATAATACTTACTGTGTTGAAATGCCTGGAAGAAGTGACTAGAATCCTTGCACTGTTGCAGTGCCCAGGGAAAGTGACAAGAATCCTTTCTCTGTTACAATGCCTGAAGTATATGGATAGAATCAATGCTCTGTTGCAATTCATGAAGGAAATGATGAGAATCCTTCCTTAGTTGCAGTGCCAAGGAGAAGTGACTATAGTCCTTGCTCTCTTGCAGTGCCCGGGGAAGTGACCAGAATCCTTTCTCTGTTAAAATGCTTTGGATAAATAACTAGAATCCTTCCTGTCTTGCAGTGCCTTAAGTATGTGACTAGAATCCTTGTTCTGTTGCAATCCAAGGGAAGGACTATGTCATTTCTTGCAGGGCAGGGAAGTTACAGAACCTTGCTCTGTTCAATCCCAGGGGAAATGACTAAATCCTTGCTCTGTGCAGTGTCTGGCAGGAAGTGATCATTTACTCTGTTTCAGACCTGGGGAAGAATGACTAGAGTCCTTGCTCTGTTGCAGAGTCTGGCAGAAGTGACTCATTACTCTGTTTCAGTGCCTGGAAGAAGTGACTAGAGCCCTTGCTCTGTTGCAGAGTCTGGCAGAAGTGACTCATTACTCTGTTTCAGTGCCTGGAAGAAGTGACTAGAGCCCTTGCTCTGTTGCAGAGTCTGGCAGAAGTGACTCATTACTCTGTTTCAGTGCCTGGAAGAAGTGACTAGAGCCCTTGCTCTGTTGCACTGCCTCAGGGAAGAAACTAGAATATTTACTCTGTAGCTGTGTTTCTGGGAAATAAAGAGAATCCTTGCTCTGTTGCATTATCTGGGGGAAGTTACTAGAACAAATGCTCTGTTGCAGAGCTTAGGGGAGGTTACTCCTTACTCTGTTTCAGTGCCTGTGGGAAGTGACTCGAATCCTTGGCAAACTGTTTACAAAGTGCCTGGCAGAAGTGATTCCTCTCTCTTTTGTGCCAGGGGAAGTAACTAGAATTATTGCTCTGTTGCAGTGCCTGGAGAAAGTGACTCCTTACTCTGTTTCAGTGCCTGGAAGTATTGACCTGTTGTTTTCCCGTGATGTATTTTGGGATTTTTTCTACTCTCCGGGCACGGCCAGGGCCCTCCCTGTTAACTGCCTGATCGACCAAGCTACTGCTGTTGGCGGTGCGCCGGCCCACATAGCAGCATGGCTCAAGGCGAAGTGACTAGAATACTTGCTCTGTTGCAGTCTCTAGGGGAAGTGACTAGAATCCTTGCTCTGTTGCAGTGCCTTTCTCTCCTGCAGTGTCTGGAGAAAGTGATTAGGATTCTTGCTCTGTTGCAGTGCCTGGAGAAAGTGATTTAGGATTCTTGCTCTGTTGCAGTGCTTGGCGAAAGTGACTAGAATCCTTGCTTTTGTTGCAATACATGCGGTAAGTGACTAGAATCTTTGTTCTGTTGCAATGCTTTGGGGAAATGACTAGAATCCTTGATGTGTTGCAGCGCCTGGCAGAAGAAACTCCTTGCTCTGTTACAGTGCCTCGGAGAAGTGACTAGAATACTTGCTCTGTTGCAGTCTCTAGGGGAAGTGACTAGAATCGTTGCTCTGTTGCAGTGTCTGGGTGAATTGACTAGAATTCATGCTCTGTTATAGAGCCTAGGGGAACTGACTCCATGCTCTGTTTCAGTGCCTGGGGGAAGTAAGTAGAATCCTTGCTATAATATAATACCTGTGGGAAGTGACTAGAATCCTTGCTTTCTTGCAGTGCATGGGGGAAGTGACTAGAATCCTTGTTCTTTTGTAGTGCCTGGTTTAAAGGATTTGAATCCTTGCTCTATTGCAGTGCCTTGGGGAAGTGACTAGAACCCTTGCTTGGTTGCAGTGCCTGGGTGAAGTGACTAGAATCCTTTCTCGGAAGAAGTGACTGGGGGAATTGGCTAGAATGCTTGTTCTCAAGCAGTGCCTAGTTGAAGTGAATAAAGTTCTTTCACTGTTGCAGTGTCTGGGGGAAGTGACTACAATCCTTGCTCTGTTGCAGTGCCTGCAAGAAGTGACTGGAATTCTTGCTCTGTTGCTGTGTCAGTGGTATGTGTCAAGAACCCTTGATTTGTTGCAGTGTCTTGGTGAAGTGGCTAGAATTCCTGCTCTCTTGAAGTGATTGGCGAAAGTGACTAAAATCCTTGCTCTGTTGCAGAGCCTACGGGAAGTGTTTAGAAACTTTGCACTGTAGCACTGCCTGGGGGAAGAGACTAGACTCCTTGCTCTGTTGTACTGCCTTTGGGAAGTGACTAGAATCCTAGATCTGTTGCAGTACCTGGGGAAGTGACTAGAAACCTTACTCTATTGCAGTGCCTGGGGAAAGTGACTCCTTGCTCTGTTTCAGTGCCTGGGGAAGTGACTAGAATCCTTGCCTTGTTTTAGTGCCTGGTGGAAGTGGCTCCTTGCTCTGTTTCAGTGTCAGGGGGATCTGCCTAGAACTCTTCCTCTGTTACAGTGCCTAGGGTAAATGACTAGAATCCTTGCTGTGTTCCAGTGCCTGTGGAAGTGACTATAATACTTGCCCTCTTGTAGTGATGGGGAAGTGACTCCTTGCTCTGTTTCAGTGCCTTGGGTAAGTGACTTGAATCCTTGCTCTATTGTAGCTTCTGGGGGGAGTGACTAGAACTCCTCTCTTGCAGTGCCTCGCGATAGTGACTAGAATCCTTCCTCTGTTGAAGTGTCTGGAGTAAATAAATCGAGTACCTCTTCTCCTGTAGTGCCCTGGGGAAGTGTCTAGAATCCTTGCTCAGTTGCAATGCCTGAGGAAAATAACTAGCATCCTTACACTGTTGCAGTGCCTTGGAGAAGTGATTAGAATCCTTGCTCTGTTGCAGTGCCTGGGGAATCGACCAGAATCATTACTCCGATGCAGTGCGTTGTGGAAGTGACTAGAATCCTTGCTCTGTTGCAGTGTCTGGGGAAAGTGACTAGAATCCTTACCCTGTCACAGGGCATGAGAGAAGTTACTAGAATTCTTGCTCTGTTGCAGTGCCTTTTGAAAGTTACAGGAAACCTTGCTCTGTTGCAGTGCCTTCGAGAAGTGACTAGAATCCTTACACTGTTGCAGTGCCTCGGGGAAGTGACTAGAATATTTCCTCTATTGCAGTTCCTGAGGGAAGTGACTAGAATACTTGCTTTCTTGCAGTGCCTGGGGGAAGTGATTAGAATCCTTCCTCTGTTGCAGTGTCTGGGGGACAGTGACTACTTGCTCTACTTCAGTGCCTTGTGGAAGTGACTAGAATACTTATGTTGCAGTGCCTGCGGGAAGTGATTAATATCATTGATCTGTTGCAGTGCCTGAGGGAAGTGAATGGAATCATTCCTCTGTTGCAGTGCCTCGGGGCAGTGACCAACATCCTCGCCCTGTTAGTGTCTGGGGAAAGTGACTAAAATCCTCGCTGTATTGTAGTGCCTTGGACAACTGACTAGAATCCCTGCTCAGTTGCAGTGCCTATTGGAAGTGACAGGAATCCTTGCACTATTGCAGTGCATGTTAGAAGTGTCTAGAATCCTTGAACTGTTGCTGTGCCTCAGGAAGTTACAAAATACTTTCTCTGTTGCAGTGCTTTAGTAAAGTGAAAAGAATCCTGGCTCTGTTGCAGTGTCTGGGGGAAGTGACTAGAATCCTTGCTTTGTTACAGTGCCTATGGGAAGTGATTATAATCCTTGCTCCTTTGCAGTGCCTATGGGAAGTGACTAGACTCCTTGCTCAGTTGCAGTGCCAGGGGAAGTAACTAGAATCCTTGCTCTGTTGCAGTGCCTATGGGAAGTAACTAACATCGTTGCCCTGTTACGGTGTCTGGGGGGAAGTGACTAGAATTCTTGCTCTCTTGCAGTGCTTTAGGAAGTGACTAGAATCCTTGCTGTATTGCAGTGCCTGGTGGAAGTGACTAGAATCCTTGCTCTGTTGCAGTGCTTGGGGAATGTGACTACAATTCTTGCTCGCTAGCAGTGCATGGGGGCAATAACTAGAATCATTGCCCTATATCAGTGCCTGGGGGAAACGACTCAAATCCTTGCTTTGTTGCAGTGCCTGGTTGAAATGATTTGAATCCTTGCTCAATTACAGTGCCTAGGGTAAGTGACTATACCCATTGCTCTGTTGCAGTGCCTGGGAAGCGACTAGAAATCCTTACTGGGTTGCAGTGGCTGGGGGAAGAGAATAGAATGCTTGCACTGCTTAAGTGTCTGGGGAAAATAACTAGAACTCTTGACATGTTGCAGTATCTTGTGGAAGTGACTAGAATTCTTGCTATGTTGAAGTGCCTGCGGAAAGTGATTAGAATTCTTGCTATGTTGAAGTGCCTGCGGAAAGTGATTAGAATTCTTTCAACTTTGCGGTGATTGAGGTGTCTCGATTCCTTCATCTGTTGAAATGCCTGTGGAAATGACGAGAATCCTTGCTCTTTTGCACAATTTACGGAATTCACTAGAATCCTTGCTATGTTGCAGTGCCTAGGGGAAGTGACAAGAATCCTTTCCATTTGCGGAGTTTGGTTGTGGTGTCTGGAATCCTTGCTCTGTTGCAGTGCCTAGGGGGAAGTGACTACAATCGTTGCACTATTTCAATTCCAGGGGTAAGTGATTAGAATCCTTGTTCTCTTGGAGTGCCTGAGGTAAGTGACTAGAATCCTTTCTCTGTTGCAGTACCAAAAGGAAATGCCTAGAATCTTTATGTTGCAGTGCTTCGGGAAATGACTAGATTGCATGTTCTGTTAGTGTCCTGGGGAAGGGAATACAATTCTTCCTCTGTTGCTGTGAGTGGGGAAAGTGACTAGAATCGTTGCTCTGTTGCACTGAGTGGAGGAAGTGACTCCTTGCTCTGTTTCAGTGCCTGAGGGAAGTGTTTAGGATTCTTGATCTGTTGCAGTGCCTAGGGAAAGTGACTAGAATCCTTAGTCTGTTGCAGTGCACGGCAGAAGCGACTAGAATCCATGTTCTGTTGCAGTGCCAAGGGGAAGGGATTAGAATCCTTCATCTGTTGCAGTGCCTGGGGAAAGTGAATAGAATCCATCCTCTCTTGCAGTGTATGGAGGAAGTGAATAAACCCCATGCTCTGTTGCAGTGCCTCATGAAATTGAGTAGAATCCTTGCTCTGTTGCAGTTCCTGGTGGAAGTGACTAAATATCTTGCTCTGTTGCAGTGTCTAGGGGAAGTGACTATAATGCTTGCTCTCTTGCAGTCTTGGGGAAGTGACCCCTTGCTCTGTTGCCTGTGGAAGTATCCAGAATTCTTGTTATTTTGCAGAGCCTGGATGAAGTGACTAGAATCGTTGCTCTATTGCAGTGGCTGGGGGAAGTGACTAGAATCCTTGCTTTGTTGCAGTACCTGGGGAAGTGACTCCATGCTCTGTTACAGTGCCTGGGGAAGTGACTCCATGCTCTGTTACAGTGCCTGGGGAAGTGACTCCATGCTCTGTTACAGTGCCTGGGGAAGTGACTCCATGCTCTGTTACAGTGCCTGGGGAAGTGACTCCATGCTCTGTTACAGTGCCTGGGGAAGTGTCTAGAATTATTGCTGTTCCATTGTCCAGAGGAAGTGAATGGAATTAATTTTCTGTTACTGTGCCTGGAAGAAGCGACTGCTTGCTTTGAAGCAGTGTCTGGGAAGCATCTACAATTCTTCCTCTGTTTGCAGTGACTGGGGAAGTTACTAGAATCCATGCTCTGTTGCAGTTACTTTGCGAAGCGACGGGAATCATCGCTCTGTTGCAGTGCCATGGGCAAGTGGGGAGAATCCCTGCTCTTTTGCAGTGTCTTGGGGGAATGAATAGAATTCTTGCTCTGTTGCAGTATCTTGTGGAAGTGACTAGAATCCTTTCTACTTTACGGCGTTTGTTTGAGGTGTCGCGATTCCTTCCTCTGTTGAAATGCCTGTGGAAATGACGAGAATGCTTGCTCTTTTGCGCAATTTACGGAATTCACTAGAATTCTTGCTATGTTGCAGTGCCTAGGGGAAGTTATTAGAATCCTTCCTCTCTTGCAATGCCTAGGGAAAGTGAATAGATCCTTTCTCCTTTGCGGTTCTTTGTTGAGGTGTCTCGAACCCTTGCTCTGTTGCAGTGCCTGGAGGGAAGTGACTACAATCATCGCTCTGTTACAATTCCAAGGGAAAGTGATTAGAATCCTTGCTCTGTTGCAGTGTCTGAGGTAAGTGACTAGAATCCTTGCGCTGTTGCAGAGCCTAAGGGAAGTGTCTAGAGGAAGTGACTAGAATTCTTGTTCTGTTGCAGTGCCTAGGGGAAGTAACTAGAATCCTTGCTCTGTTGCAGTGCCTGGGGGAAGTGACAAGAATCCTTATTCTGTAGTAGTGCCTGCGGGAAGTGACTAGAATCCTTGCTAAGTTGCAATGCCTATAGTAAGTGACTAGAATACTTGCTCTGTTGTAGACCCTGTCGGAAGTGACTCCTTGCTCTGTTTCAGAGCCTCGAGGAAGTGACCAGAATCCTTTCCCTGTTACAGTGTCTGGGAAAAGTGACTAGAATTCTTGCTCTGTTGCAGTACCAAAGGGAAGTGCCTAGAATCTTTATTATGTTATAGGGCTTCAGGAAATGACTAGAATCCATGTGTTGTTACAGTGTCTGGGGGAAGGAAATAGAATTCTTCCTCTGTTGCTGTGCCTAGGGAAAGTGACTTGAATCCTTATTCTGTTGCAGTGCAAGGCAGAAGGGACTAGAATCCATGTTCAGTTGTGTTACGCGCCCCTACTTCACTCCATTATATACAAAAATAAAAGGCCTGGTTAAAATAAGTTCTGTAATAATATATCGCAAACCACTTTATTACTAGCTAGATAAAGCAGGTTCGACTATATATTATTATCGGGTACAGTATGAATCATCAAAGTATTCTCATTGTATTATATTGTATTATATTATATTATTATTAGGTTAGGTATTACGAATGTGTAACCACTACTGTAGTGACCAATTGGTGGTTCTAGAATTGACGCCACGCGTCGCCTTCTGGGGGGCCGAGCTGAAGTCATACTATGGAGTAGTTGAGTGAGTCAGTCAGCTCCTAGCTCTGACTCGGTACGGGTCTTCAACCCAAAGCTCCTAGCTTAAACTAAAATTTTATACCAAGTCTATTGTCTTGCCTTTGCCTTTAGTTTCCTGAAGTCTGGTAATTCATGTCCCTTATGAAAGATAACTATTTCGTTACCCTAGACCTTTCTAAAAGATTTTAAATGGTGAGATTAGTAAATTATTAATTGAAATTATTGTATAAAAACTCTGTTAATGAGAATTTGAACGTAAGATTGATTTCTTGCTGTTTTGTATTTCATTTATAATTGCTTGTGGTTATTTTAATTCACTAACCAAATACCAATGAAGCTAAACGATTGGTAATAAAATAAAACTAAAAAAAATGGAGTTATTTGTGCCCCTATTGTTACGGTGAAGATTAAGTCGTAACAAATGGGGCCTGTCCGGGAGCTATTTAAACCCTGAAGTACATATTTGTTTTGGCATTAAAATTAAGCTCCCTTGAGAGAATTAAGAAAATGGATCCAGAAATTAAGTCATTATTAGATGAATTAACAGGGGCTACTCTTGACACTTTAAATTAAAAGACGTTTTTGGCAAACAGCTAGACAGTTAGATATACCTTATAATAGATACCATAGTGCTGAGACTCTTAGGTCCCTAATTAAGGATAGATTATTTCCAAAAATCCCAAGCAATGCCAGAATTAATTTGAAGATAGTTTTTTTTTCTCAGTTCGTGGGAAGTAGAAATCCCAGGGAAACGGGAACTCCCTTAAATAATGAAGTTGAACCAGGGTTTACAAGGCCTTATACTCAGTCCAGTCCAAAGCCCCCCCCTGTTCATTTCCCGGAGTATGTACGGTGGTTGGAACGAACCCTCATCAAATGACGGGATAATTTTAGGACTGGTCCCTCGTCCCAAAATACTTCCGGAAAAGACGCCCCGAATTCCCCTTGGGTGTCATTACCTTTGGGAATTTCACGTCCGAACAATAAGAAGAATAGAACGCATATTATTTATTACAAAACTCTCAAATCGAAGCTAGAAGACGTCAAAACGAGGAAGAATTTAGGGGGTAAAAGGGTTTTTCTTTTTGAAACAAAGCAGAAGGGAGTTCCGGAAGAAAGAGACGTGAAGAGCACGGTAACCGGGTTTGACTTGCATAAAGCAGCTCTGATGGTACCTAAGTTTAACGAAACAGACTTAGATGAATTTTTTTAATTTTTTGAGAATCAAGCACGTTCATGGGCGGGCCCCCAAAGATAAATGGGCCACATTGCTGCACAACGTCTCTATATGGAAAGGCGCAGTCTTGTGTCTCCTCCTTACCATATGAGTTTTATGTCCAGTACGATGTAGTAAAGAGAACTATTTTAGAAGCATATGACATGCTCCCTATTAGTTACCAAATAGCTTTTCGTTCCATGAAACGGCAAACAGGACAAACTTATTTAGATTTTGCCCGAGGAAAGCAGGGGCGTTTGAACGTTGGTGTCGAGCTTCTCGGGTCACGACTTTAAAAGATCTATCACAATTAATGTTACTAGAAATTTGTATGCAAATTTTCCAGAGGAAGTTCGCCAGTATCTTGTTGGCCATCCCAAACGACGTTTTTAGAGACTGCTGCGCTGGCAGACAACTTTGACATTTCCCAGGGGTTTGGTACAATCTGAAAGCAGCCAGGTTATCAAACCAGCAACGAGACCCGAACCTGCGAAGCCTTTCGGTAAGGGACCTACCCAACCCGTTCACTCCCGTGTAACAAGTAAACCAGAAGTAAAACACCAAATTCAATCGAGCTCATCCTATAGACCAGATAGACCATGGGAAAAAATTAAATGTTCGTACTTTTTCGAAGCTGGGACATTTAAATTTCACAATGCTTTAACGTGATAGGGACCAGGGAAGGAGCCCAAACCTATAGATTGCCCACACAAATAATATCCTCAAACGACCCCATCCAAGGAAGTCCGAGCCAAGAGTAGACGCTCTGTCCCAAGGAAAACTAACAATCCTCCTAGTTGACTAAGCAGAATAGGGTATCATCGTCAAACTTGTCAAGGGCTATGAGTCCTTACTTTTCCAAAAGCAAAGTACAATTACAGATTAGCCAGTTGTTGCAAGTAAATTCCTTTGGGATACGGGTCCTACTTAACATTATTAAGAGAAGGACTGTTATCATCCCCGCCAGATCATATACGGTTTTTGACGCTCTGTTGGAAGCTTATGGTGGCTCCACTACGCGAGTACCCCCTGTACAAGTTATATGTTGAAACTCCTTTTTTTTAAACAGGCTGGACGTCAATCGGAGTGTCTCCAACTAACTTCCCCATAAAAGACGTAGACCTATTGATTGGGAACGACTTTTAGGGGAAGAAGGAATATGGAAAAAGGCCCATAGTTATGGAAAATCCAACCGAGGAAAATTACGTCATCGAAGCCCGACGAACGGAACCTACCCCAATTTCCTCTGAGCGTAGTAACCCGGGCAATGACCAAACAGTCGCGTTCTCCGTTGGTATCGGAGGAAGTCAGGGAAACGACGTCGACGTAGGATTTAGGAGACATATTCAACGAAAGCGCGAGTGTCGACCCAAACCCAATCCACCCAGAACCAATACCAGTTCCTAAGTCGGTGGTTTCCGAAATAGTTTTATTCTCGAAGGAGGATCTATAAGAGAACTCCAAATAGACCCCTCCTTAAGTGACATCAGGAAGCTTGCTGTGTTGGGAGAAGAAGCCCTTAAAAAGGTGACAGCTCTTACTATTGGGAGAAGGACTTACTGAAAAAGAAACTAGGATCTCTTAAAAGTGATCATCTAGTGGTCTTGCCTACCCCGTTTAGAAATTTAGTATGTAAGTTTGCTCATGACAGTCCTCAAGGTGGACATCTGGGACAAAAGAAGACTTTTAGAAAAATTGCTAAGCACTTCACATGGGCCAAAATGAAGGAAGAAGGGAACGGTATGTAAGAAGCTGTTCCGTGTGTCAACGAGTAGGCAAACCTGCACATAATCCACCACTTGCGCCGTTGAACCCTATACAAGTAAGAGGGGAACCCTTTTCACGTCTGGGGATAGACTGTGTCGGCCCGCTAACCCAAGACTCGGCAGGGCAACCAGTTCCTGTTCACTATCATGGACACCGTCACCAGGTAACCCGGAAGCAGTTCCTCTCAGGAGGATTAAGCTCGCCTAATAGTGAGGGGCACTGATTAAGTTCTTTCCTCACTTCGGATTTCCAAGAGAAGTTCAATCGGATCAAGGGTCGAATTTTACTTTTAAAATTTTTCCGTGAAGCCTTTGGCTCAGTTAGGGGTCAAGACGGTTTACGCGACGGGCCCATCGACCCCAATCACAAGGCGTGGTGGAAAGGTTTCCATCAAACTTTGAAGATTATGATGAGGTCCTATTGTTTACAGTATTCCAAAGATTGGGATGAAGGGATTCCACTACTCTTGTTTGCCCTAAGAGAAAGCGAACAAGACAACTTGAAGTTTTCGCCATTTGGGGTTAATATATGGGCACAAATAAAAGGACCAGTACAGGTTCTCAAAGAACTTGGACCGGGGAAGAAACGCCGACTTTTAGGAGCTCTCCTACCTTAATGAAAGAACGCCTGAGCCTAGCTAGAGAATTGGCCGCCGAAAACTTACGACAAGCACAGAGTAAGATGAAGGAGGAATACGAAACGTCGAACTAAACTTCGTTTATTTGAACCAAAAGATCAAGTTCTGGTTCAACGATTTCATCAGGGACATGCTCTACAGCCCAATTTGAAGGTCCTTTAGAAATCGTGAAGCGCCTAAGTGACGTGAACTACTTGGTAAGGACGCCGAAGAAGAGGAACTCACAACGGACTGTATCACCCTCAACCAACTTAAACCCTATTCTGGAATCGTTTTCCCCCAGTTTCTACTATAACTCCCTTTAACCAAGAACGGGTTCCAGTAAGTTCGGATGAAATGATAGGAATACCAGTTCTTCTGAACAATTCGACAGCCTTAAATAATTTAAATCTCTACTGATAAATCTGGAAGTGGACAAAGGACACGAAAAAAAAATCCCTGATTAAGCAAATCTCCACCTATTCAACGACGTCCCAAAAACCCTGTACGTTGGGTTTGCACGATGTTACTCTCAGAGAACCTACTCCAATCAAGCAATCTCCCTACAGAGGAGTCCCAAAAACAAGGTGAGCTAGAGGCAGAGGTGAACTTCTTACTCTCACACGGGTTGAAAAAACCAAGTAACAGTCCTTGGGCATCCCCGTGCATTCTAGTCATCAAACCAGACGGGACCTCCCGTATGTGCACGGATTTTAGAAAAGTCAATGCTGTAACAGTACCTGATGGGTTTCCAATACCCAGAATTGACGACTTAATAGACAAGATTTCCAGAGCTAAGTATATCAGTAAATTGGACTTGTTAAGAGGGTATTACCAAGTCCCGTTGTCACGATGAACTCAAGAGATATCGGCTTTTACGATACCTGGTGGCCTATACAAGTATTGCGTTATGCCCTTCGGCTTCTGTAACGCGGCTTCTACGTTCCAGCGTATTATGAACATACTTACGGGCGGATTGGACGGAGTAGAAGCTTACTTAGACGACTTAGTCGTATACAGCGACAGTTGGCCCCAACACCTTAGACAGCTTAAAGCCTTGTATGACGCCTTAAGTAAACATAATTTTACAGTGAATTTGTACAAGTGTGAAATTTGGCCAGACGAAAATAAATACTTAGGATTTTTGGATTGGGCAAGGTGAAGTCGCTCCTTTTAACCCCCAAAGTAAAGCCCTCTTAGAATTTCCTACCCCTAAGGATAGGAAAAGCGTATCAAGATTTTAGGAGTTGCCGGTTACTACCGTCGGTTCTGTCCGAAAATTTTTCACAGGTAGCTTTTCCCCTAACTGAATTAACAAGTCCAAAAACAAAGTTTTCATGGACCCAGGACTGTGAAAATTTCTTTTAATAGTTTAAAAAGATTACATCCTCTTCCCCAGTAAATTTCTAATCCTGATTTTAATAAAACCCTTCCACTTTCAAATAGATGCCATGTGTATGCTTTGGGGGCCGCATTGTTACAGAAGGCTCCAAATTCTGACCTTATTACAACCTGTTTTTTTATTTTTCTTCTAAGTTAAAGAAACACCAAATTCATTATTCAACTATAGAAAAAGAAGCCTTAGCTCTCGTTGTATGCCTAGAGAATTTTGATGTATATTTAGGATCTTCTACCCATCAGATATCGGTGTACTCCGATCATAATCCTTTGACCTTCATAAATACTATGAAATCGAAGAATGCCAGAATACTTCGTTGGGCTTTGAGAATTCAACCCTTCTCTATCTCTATTTCCCATATAAAAGGGGAACATAATCTCATTGCTGATGCCCTCTCTAGGGCCCTTTAAATTTTATTAATATACCTTTATTTTTAACAGTATGAGTCGGTACTTTTATGACCATCTATGTTGTGGAGAAAGCTGGAGATGTAGGACTGCTGTCTATGTTACAACCTCTGCTACTGTGACAGATGCTACCCACCACAGAGAGTACAAGTCAATGGCGACCGTCAGTCGCGAGGGGGGAGGTGTTACGCGCCCCTACTTCACTCCATTATATACAAAAATAAAAGGCCTTGTTAAAGTAAGTTCTGTAATAATATATCGCGAACCACTTTATTACTAGCTAGATAAAGCAGGTTCGACTATATATTATTATCGGGTACAGTATGAATCATCAAAAGTACTCTCCCTTGTATTATATTGTATTATATAATAATTTTTAGGTTAGGTATTACGAATGTGTAACCACTACTGTAGTGACCAATTGGGGGTTCTAGAATTGGGCGCCACGCGTCGCCTTCTGGCCGAGCTGAAGTCATACTATGAAGTAGTTGAGTGAGTCAGTCAGCTCCTAGCTCTGACTCGGTACGGGTCTTCTGGCAGAGCTGAAGTCATACTATGAAGTAGTTGAGTGAGTCAGTCAGCTCCTAGCTCTGACTCGGTACGGGTCTTCTGGCAGAGCTGAAGTCATCTATGAGTAGTTGAGTGAGTCAGTCAGCTCCTAGCTCTGACTCGGTCGGGTCTTCTGGCAGAGCTGAAGTCATACTATGGAGTAGTTGAGTGAGTCAGTCAGCTCCTAGCTCTGACTCGGTACGGGTCTTTCTGGCAGAGCTGAAGTCATACTATGGAGTAGTTGAGTGAGTCAGTCAGCTCCTAGCTCTGACTCGGTACGGGTCTTCTGGCAGAGCTGAAGTCATACTATGGAGTAGTTGAGTGAGTCAGTCAGCTCCTAGCTCTGACTCGGTACGGGTCTTCTGGCAGAGCTGAAGTCTGACTATGAAGTAGTTGAGTGAGTCAGTCAGCTCCTAGCTCTGACTCGGTACGGGTCTTCTGGCAGAGCTGAAGTCTGACTATGAAGTAGTTGAGTGAGTCAGTCAGCTCCTAGCTCTGACTCGGTACGGGTCTTCAACACAAAGCTCCTAGCTTAAACTAAAACTTTAAACCAAGTCTATTGTCTTGCCTTTGCCATTAGTTTCCTGAAGTCTGGTAATTCATGTCCCTTATGAAAGATATCTATTTCGTTACCCTAGACCTTTCTAAAAGAGTTAAATGGTGAGATTAGTAGATTATTAATTGAAATTATTGTATCATACTCTGTTAATGAGAATTTGAACGTAAGATTGGTTTCTTGCTGTATAGTATTTCTTTTATAATTGCTTGTGGTTATTTTAATTCACTAACCAAATACCAATGAAGCTAAATGATTGGTAATAAAATAAAACTAACAAAAAATGGAGTTATTTGTGCCCCTATTGTTACGGTGAAGATTAAGTCGTAACAAGTTGCAATGCCAAAGGGAAGTGATTAGAATCTTTCTTCTGTTGCAGTGCCTGGGGAAAGTGACTAGAATACATCTTCTCTTGCAGTGCGTGGAGGAAGTGAATAGATCCCTTGCTCTGTTGCAATGCCTCAGAGAATTGAGTAGAATCCTTGCTCTGTTGTAGTGTCTTGGCAGATGTGACGAAGTTTTTGCTCTGTTGCAGTGCCTAGGGGAAGTGACTATAATGCTTGCTCTGTTGCAGTCTCGGGGAAGTGACTCCTTGCTCTGTTGCATTGCCTGGGGAAAGTGTCCAGAATTCTTGTTCTTTTGCAGAGCCTGGATAAAGTGGCTAGAATCGTTGCTCTGTTGCAGTGGCTGGGGGAAGTGACTAGAATCCTTGCTTTGTTGCAGTACATGGGGGACGTGACTCAATGCTCTGTTGCAGTGCCTGGGGAAGTGACTCCATGCTCTGTTACAGTGCCTGGGGAAGTGTCTAGAATTCTTGCTGTTGTATTGTCTGGTTGAGCATAAGAACATAAGAAAGAAGGTACACTGCAACAGGCCTACCGACCCATGCGGAGCAGGTTCATGTTTCCCCCCGGATTAACCCGATGACCCCCCCCCCCGGGATTAGCCCAATGACCCACCCAGTCTGGTCACCTCCACTCAAGGAAGGAGCACGGCGCCAGAACCAGCAGCACAAGCTAGTCAGGTCCAACACACACCCTCCCACAACCACTCATGTAAACAAACCATACAACAGGCGGGATTTGAACCCGCGGTCAGAGAGTCTCAAAACTCCAGACCGTCGCATTAGCCACTGGACCAGCTAGCCACAATAAGATTCATCCAACTAGGTATATTTCTACACCATAGGAAGGTTAGCATAGGCACCATTGTGACCACAAATGCAAGTTTTTACAGACGAATCTCCAGCTAGCGTGGCCGTGACGAGCTCTAGCTCAAGTCCCCTCAAAGCCGTTAACATGACTCACGAAATCGTAATGACACGATTGCAAACAAACCATACCACGGTTTGTTTGCAATCGTGTCATTACGATTTCGTGAGTCATGTCAACCACTCATGTTTTTATCTAACCTATTTTTAAAACTACACAACGTTTTAGCCTGAATAAAACTGTACTCGGGAGTTTGTTCCACTCATCCACAACTCTATTACCAAACTAGTGCTTTCCTATATCCTTCTTGAATCTGAAGTTTTCCATCTTGAAACCATTGTTGCAAGTCCTGTCTTGGCTGGAAATTTTCAGCACGCTATTTACATCCCCTTTTATTCCTGTTTTCCAATTATACACCTCGATCATATCCCCCCTAATTCTACGCCTTTCGAGAGAGTGCAGATTCAGGGCCCTCAGTCAATCCTCATAGGGAAGATTTCTGATACATGGGATCATCTTTGTCATCCTCCTCTGTACGTTTTCCAGAGCATTTATATCCATTCTGTAATACGGTGACCAGAACTGAGCAGCATATTCTAAATGAGGCATAACCAAGGATATATAGAGTTGAAGAACAACCTGAGGACTTCTATTATTTATACTTCTAGATGTGAAGCCAAGAATTCTGTTAGCTTTATTGCGAACACTAATGCACTGTTGTCTTGGGTTTAGATAACTGCTAACCAGAACTCCTAAATCCTTTTCGCAATCAGTAGTATTAAGATCTACATTACTTAGTTTATATGTGGCATGGTTATTTACCTGTCCAACATTTAGAACTTTGCATTTGTCAATATTAAACTGCACCTGCCATTTCTCCGACCATTGCATCAGTCTATTCAAAACATCTTGGAGTGCTCTAGTGTCCTCATTAGAATGAATTGGACGGCCTATTTTGGTGTCATCAGCAAATTTGCTTATGTCGCTATTTATTCCCTCATCTATGTCGTTTATGTAAATTGTGAACAACAAGGGGCCCAACACTGACCCCTGAGTAACACCGCTTGTGACGTGCCCCCTTTCTGATTTCTCCCCATTTATGCAAACTCTCTGCTGCCTATTTGTCAGCCATGCCTCTACCCAGGAAAAAAAATTCTCCACCTATTCCGTGTGCCTTAAGTTTCCTCAATAGCCTCTGGTGTGGAACTCTATCGAAAGCCTTACTGAAGTCCATATACACAATCTCATATTCATTACCATGATCTACCTCCTCAAACACCTTAGTGAAAAAAGTTAGTAAATTCGCAAGACAGGAACGCCCATTTTGTAAACCGTGTTGAGATTCATTAATCAATCTGTACCTATCAAGATGATTACGAATTGCTTGGGCAATTTTTGATTCCATAAATTTTCCCACTATGGAGGTAAGGCTTATTGGTCTATAGTTCGACTGAATGAAATTCATGCTCTGTTGCTATGCCTGGAAGAAGTGACAAGAATCATTGCTCAATTGAATTGCCTGGTATTACAACCCAGGAGTCCAAATGGCCTGTTATCCTGGGTGTAAAGAGAGCAAAATAAACACAGCAGAAAACTTTTGACTTATATTATCCTTCACCAATTTAGAACAGCAATATGTACACTATATACACTATGTACAGCGATAGGTATTAGTGCACTCCACGGTAAGCAAGGCAGAATAGAAGCCACAAGAGAGCAGACCGTGCTTCTACCAGCTCTAGAATGGGAATGACAAGGGCAGACAGGAGAGTGGTACCCACATAACCTCTGCGATTGCCAAAACCATCTTCTTATTGGCTGGAACCTGGTTACTAGTTGATCGATGGGGCCCCATTGTCAACCCTCAGTCACCTGGTTCGCTGGTTGGGGGGAGAGCCTGTAAATGAGGGTGTGTACATGTGAAGACTTACTCAGCCCTGTAACAACTTCAGTCAGTATTACCAAGGCTGGCTCCTCCTCAGGAAAATTAATGAATAGAAAAAGAAATAATAACAGACAATGATAAACACTTTATTATTTAGAAACTGAAAATGTAAAACAATAAAACATGAATGGGTATCCTAATTGAAAGAAAAATGAAAAATGAAATGAAAAAATTACATTTGAACTCAACGCTAATATAGGTATATCGTGGTAATGGGGTGTCAGGTGTTGGTGACACTGAGTGTTGTTGAAGTCGTAGCCGTTGTTGTGAGAGGGGGGAGGGGGGGGTAGCAGGTGTTGGTGACCACCACCGGCTCGTTCTTCACAGAGTGAACAGCTACACTCCTCTCAACAACAGCTACACTCCTCTCAACAACAGCTACACTCCTCTCAACAACAGCTACACTCCTCTCAACAGCAAAAGCTACACTCCCTGCATAAACTACACTCCTCTCTACATCAGCTACACTCCCTGCATTAACTACACTCCTGTCAACAACAACAGCTACACTCCCTGCATAAACTACACTCCTCTCAACATCAGCTACACTCCCTGCATTAACTACACTCCTGTCAACAACAACAGCTACACTCCCTGCATAAACTACACTCCTCTCAACAACAGCTACACTCCCTCCATTAACTACACTCCTGCAACAACAACAGCTACACTCCCTGCATAAACAAACACTCCTCTCAACATCAGCTACACTCCCTGCATTAACTACACTCCTGTAAAACAACAACAGCTACACTCCCTGCATAAACTACACTCCTCTCAACAACACTACACTCCCTCCATTAACTACACCCTGTCAACAACAACAGCTACACTCCCTGCATAAACTACACTCCTCTCAACAACAGCTACACTCCCTGCATTAACTACACTCTTCTCAACAACAGCTACACTCCCTGCATTAACTACACTCTTCTCAGCAACAGCTACACTCCCTGTATTAACTACACTCCTCTCAGCTACAACAGCTACACTCTTCTCAACAACAGCTCCCATTTCCCTGCATTAACTACACTCTTCTCAACAACAGCTACACTCCCCTGCATTAACTACACTCTTCTCAACAGCTACACTCCCTGCATTAACTACACTCCTCTCAACAACAGCTACACTCCCTGTATTAACTACACTCCTCTCAGCTACAACAGCTACACTCTTCTCAACAGCTACACTCCCTGCATTAACTACACTCCTCTCAGCTACAACAGCTACACTTTTCTCAACAACAGCTACACTCCCTGCATTAACTACACTCTTCTCAACAACAGCTACACTCCCTGCATTAACTACACTCCACTCAACATCAGCTACTATTAAAATGGTATAAAATAGGGACAGGTTGTTAGGTAAGACACATGTGCAACAGTTAGGTATCCTTATTTCGAAACGTTTCGCCTACACAGTAGGCGTCTTGAGTCGAATACAGAAAAGTTGATGGAAGAGACGTGAAGACGATGTAATCAGTCCATCACCCTTGAAGTTTTGAGGTGGTCAGTCCCTCAGTCTGGAGAAGAGTATTGTTCCATAGTCTGAAATAATTTGGAGTTGAAGTGACAGGATGGAACTTGATATACCGCCATGAGGTGAGATGTAGTCCACAGACACTGCAACACAATGGTATCTTGGTACAGAACAGTAAACAACTTGGACATCATCTACTAGTAAGAATGGTTGGATTTGAGAGGGACGTGACCTCTCAACGACTATATTCTTACCTCTACCTGTGGCCTACATCTCACCTCCTGGTGGTATATCAGGTTCCATCCTGCCACTTCAGCTCCATATTGTTTCAGACTATGGAACAACTCTTCTCCAGACTGAGGGACTGACCACCTCAAAACTTCAAGGGTGATGGACTGATTACGTCGTCTTCACGTCTCTTCTACCAACTTTTCTGTATTCGACTGAAGAAGCCTACTGTGTAGGCGAAACGTTTCGAAATAGATACCTAACTGTTGCATGTGTGTCTTAACTAACAACAACGGCTACACTCCCTGCATTAACATCTACACTCAAGAATAACAGCTACACTCCCTGCATTAACAGCTACACTCACGAACAACAGCTACACTCCCTACATTAACAGCTACACTTTTCTCAACAACAACAGCTACAATCCCTGCATTAACAGCTACACTCCTCATAACAACAACAGCTACACTCCCTGCATTTACAGCTACACTCCTCTCAACATCAAGAGCTACACTCCTCTCAACAACAACAGCTACACTCCCTGCATTATCAGCTACACTCCTCTCAACAACAACAGCTACACTCCATGCATTAACAGCTACACTCCTCTCAACAACTGCTACTCTTCTCTCAATAACAACAGCTACACTTCTCTCAACAACGGCTACACTCCCTGCATTAACAGCTACACTTTTCTCAACAACGGCTACACTCCCTGCATTTACAGCTACACTCCTCTCAACATCAAGAGCTACACTCCTCTCAACAACAACAGCTACACTCCCTGCATTATCAGCTACACTCCTTTCGACAACAACAGCTGCACTCCCTGCATTAACAGCTACACTCCTCTCGACAACAACAGCTACACTCCCTGCATTAACAGCTACACTCCTCTCAACAACAGCTACACTCCCTGCATTAACAGCTACACTCCTCTCGACAACAACAGCTACACTCCCTGCATTAACAGCTACACTCCTCTCCACAGCTACACTCTCAAAAACAACAGCTACACTCTTCTCAACATCAACAGGTACACTGCTATCAACAACAACAGCTACACTTCTCTCATCAACAACAGCCTCACTCCTCTCAACAACAGCTACACTCCCTGCATTAACAGCTACACTCCTCTCAACAGATGCATTCCTATCAACAACAACAGCTACACTCCTCTCAAGAACAACAACTACACTCCTCTCGACAACAACAGCTACACTCCCTGCATTTACAGCTACACTCCTATCGACAAAAACAGCTACATTCCCGGCATTAACAGCTACACTCCTCTCAACAACAACAGCTACACTCCTCTCAATAACAACAGCTACACTAATCTCAATAACAGCTACACTCCTCTCAACAACAGCAGCTACACTCCTCTCAACAACAGCAGCTACACTCCTCTCAACAACAGCAGCTACACTGCTCTCAACAACAGCTACACTCCTCTCAATAACAGCTACACTCCTCTCAACAACAGCAGCTACACTCCTCTCAACAACAGCAGCTACACTGCTCTCAATAACAACAGCTACACTCCTCTCAATAACAACAGCTACACTAATCTCAATAACAGCTACACTCCTCTCAACAACAGCAGCTACACTCCTCTCAACAACAGCAGCTACACTGCTCTCAACAACAGCAGCTACACTGCTCTCAATAACAACAGCTACACTCCTCTCAACAACAGCAGCTACACTTCTCTCAACTTCAACGGCTATGCTCTCTGCATTAATTAACAGCTACACTCCTCTCAACAACAGCAGCTACACTCCTCTCAACAACAGCAGCTACACTCCTCTCAATAACAATAGCTACACTCCTCTCAATAACAACAGCTACACTCCTCTCAACAACAGCAGCTACACTCCTCTCAACAGCAGCTACACTCCTCTCAACAACAGCAGCTACACTCCTCTCAACAACAGCAGCTACACTCCTCTCAACAACAGCAGCTACAATTCTCTCAACAACAACAGCTACACTTCTCTTAACAGCTACACACCTCTCAACAACAACAGCTACACTCCTCTCAACAACAACAGCTACACTCCTCTCAACAATAACAGCTACTCTTCTCTCAACAACATCTACACTCTCAATAACAACAGCTACACTCATGTCAATAACAGCCACACTCCTCTCAACAACAACAACAACAGCTACACTCCCTGCATTAACAACTACACTTCTCTCAACAGCTACACTCCTTTACGCGACAACAGCTACACTCCTTTCGACAACAACAGCTACACTCCCTGCATTAACAGCTATACTCTAGAACAACAGCTACACTCCCTGTATTAACATCTTCACTCCGCTCAACAGCTACACTCCTCTTAAAAACAACAGCTTCACTCCTCTCAACATCAACAGCTTCACTCCTCTCAACATCAACAGCTACACTCCTCTCAACAACAACTACACTCCTTTCAACAACAACAGCTACACTCCCTGCATTAATAGCTACACTCCTCTTGACAACAGCACCTCCATTCATTGCATTAACTACACTCCTCCCAACAACAGAAGCACCAACAACAGCGGCCGCCTCACCTCTCTGGCTGACGTTTCAACATTCTAACTCCTGAGTTTTCTGTGTCCCCTAATGATCTCATTTTCCCTGTTAATTATAAACCACTCTTTAGACAAATGTTATTCGTGTCCCGCCACTTCTAAGTCTTTGCTGCTCTAATTTAACTTTATAATCGTTTATCTTGTACTGATTTAGAGGTTCGTGTTTCTTGGTTTAAAACCTGTCTACTGCTTAAAGTCTTATGAACACTGTTACCACTACTCGGGATATACAGTATATATACTGATATATATACCCCATTCTGTGAACATCATCTCTTTGTGCAGTTGTTAGTGTTGTATCTGTTGGTGTAGTTGTTAGTGTTGTATCTGTTGGTGTAGTTGTTAGTGTTGTATCTGTTGGTGTAGTTGTTAGTGTTGTATCTGTTGGTGTAGTTGTTAGTGTTGTATCTGTTGGTGTAGTTGTTAGTGTTGTATCTGTTGGTGTAGTTGTTAGTGTTGTATCTGTTGATGTTAGTGTTGTATCTGTTGATGCAGTTGTTAGTGTTGTATCTATTGATGCAGTTGTTAGTGTTGTATCTATTGATGCAGTTGTTCGTGTTGTATCAATTGATGTTGTTGTTAATGTTGTATCCGTTGATGCAGTTATAGTATTTATTGATACTGTTGTTAGTGTTGTATCTGTTGATGCAGTTGTTAGTGTTGCATCTGTTGATGCAGTTGTTAGTGTTATATCTGTTTATGCAGTTAGTGTTTATTAGGATATTCCATAGTATTTGTAAAGTATTTTTGTTACGAGTCTATGGGATCTTCAGTATAAAATATACACATGGGAAATCGTAATTAGAAATTATAAATAATATAATTCAGTCTCTTGAGCAGATCTTAACCAGATCGAAAATCTTCATAAAATATCTCTCTTAATATAGCTTATATTCCGTCATATTCTTAAGTTATTTTAATGGTACCTTTTACTTATTAATTAGAAAAAAACACTTAACAAACTTGTAATCATATATAGTTACAATGGCCTTCATTCTGGCTGAATGAGTCTTTAAACCTTGATTTGTTAAAGATATATAGTCTCTATTTCCTGAGACTATCAAGTTTTCAACACTTATAAATTGATCAGAGTGACTGAAATCTCTTCAATACAGGAGAGCTTCTGGAGACTAAGGAACAGTGCTACGCTCCAGGTAGTTTCTTAATTACACTCACCTCTGACGTAAGCTCGTGTCATGCTAGCAGTAACACTCACCTCTGACGTAAGCTCGCGTCATGCTAGCAGTAACACTCACCTCTGACGTAAGCTCGCGTTATGCTAGCAGTAACACTCAACTCTGACGTAAGCTCGCGTTATGCTAGCAGTAACACTCACCTCTGACGTAAGCTCGCGTTATGCTAGCAGTAACACTCACCTCTGACGTAAGCTCGCGTTATGCTAGCAGTAACACTCACCTCTGACGTAAGCTCGTGTCATGCTAGCAGTAACACTCACCCCTGACGTAAGCTCGCGTCATGCTAGCAGTAACACTCACCTCTGACGTAAGCTCGTGTCATGCTAGCAGAAACACTCACCTCTGACGTAAGCTCGCGTCATGCTAGCAGTAACACTCACCTCTGACGTAAGCTCGCGTTATGCTAGCAGTAACACTCACCTCTGACGTAAGCTCGCGTCATGCTAGCAGTAACACTCACCTCTGACGTAAGCTCGCGTTATGCTAGCAGTAACACTCACCTCTGACGTAAGCTCGTGTCATGCTAGCAGTAACACTCACCTCTGACGTAAGCTCGCGTCATGCTAGCAGTAACACTCACCTCTGACGTAAGCTCGCGTTATGCTAGCAGTAACACTCACCTCTGACGTAAGCTCGCGTTATGCTAGCAGTAACACTCACCTCTGACGTAAGCTCGTGTCATGCTAGCAGTAACACTCACCTCTGACGTAAGCTCGCGTCATGCTAGCAGTAACACTCACCTCTGACGTAAGCTCGCGTCATGCTAGCAGCAACACTCACCTCTGACGTAAGCTCGCGTCATGCTAGCAGTAACACTCACCCCTGACGTAAGCTCGCGTCATGCTAGCAGCAACACTCACCTCTGACGTAAGCTCGCGTCATGCTAGCAGCAACACTCACCTCTGACGTAAGCTCGCGTCATGCTAGCAGTAACACTCACCCCTGACGTAAGCTCGCGTCATGCTAGCAGCAACACTCACCTCTGACGTAAGCTCGCGTCATGCTAGCAGTAACACTCACCTCTGACGTAAGCTCGCGTCATGCTAGCAGTAACACTCACCTCTGACGTAAGCTCGCGTCATGCTAGCAGCAACACTCACCTCTGACGTAAGCTCGC
This sequence comes from Cherax quadricarinatus, assembly GCF_026875155.1. Taxonomy (NCBI): domain Eukaryota; kingdom Metazoa; phylum Arthropoda; class Malacostraca; order Decapoda; family Parastacidae; genus Cherax; species Cherax quadricarinatus. The sequence continues at coordinate 50,452,156 of NC_069420.1, read as the reverse complement.
GTCGTGCTAGCAGTAACTCTAACCTCTGACGTAAGCTCGCGTCATGCTAGCAGTAACACTCACCTCTGACGTAAGCTCGCGTCATGCTAGCAGCAACAGTCACCTCTGACGTAAGCTCGCGTCATGCTAGCAGTAACACTCACCTCTGACGTAAGCTCGCGTCATGCTAGCAGCAACACTCACCTCTGACGTAAGCTCGCGTCATGCTAGCAGTAACACTCACCTCTGACGTAAGCTCGCGTCATGCTAGCAGCAACACTCACCTCTGACGTAAGCTCGCGTCATGCTAGCAGCAACACTCACCTCTGACGTAAGCTCGCGTCGTGCTAGCAGTAACTCTAACCTCTGACGTAAGCTCGCGTCATGCTAGCAGTAACACTCACCTCTGACATAAGCTCGCGTCATGCTAGCAGTAACACTCACCTCTGACGTAAGCTCGAGTCATGCTAGCAGTAACACTCACCTCTGACATAAGCTCGTGTCATGCTAGCAGTAACACTCACCTCTGAAGTAAGCTCGTGTCATGCTAGCAGTAACACTCACCTCTGAAGTAAGCTCGTGTCATGCTAGCAGTAACACTCACCTCTGACGTAAGCTCGTGTCATGCTAGCAGTAACACTCACCACTGACGTAAGCTCGTGTCAGACGAGCAGTAACACTCACCTTTGACGTAAGCTCGTGTCATGCTAGCAGTAACACTCACCTCTGACGTAAGCTCGCGGCATGCTAGCAGTAACACTCACCTCTGACGTAAGCTCGTGTCATGCTAGCTGTAACACTCACCTCTGACGTAAGCTCGTGTCTGTCAGACGAGCAGTAACACTCACCTCTGACGTAAGCTCGTGTCATGCTAGCAGTAGCACTCACCTCTGACGTAAGCTCGTGTCATGCTAGCTGTAACACTCACCTCTGACGTAAGCTCGTGTCAGACGAGCAGTAACACTCACCTCTGACGTAAGCTCGCGATATGCTAGCAGTAACACTCACCACTGACGTAAGCTCGTGTCATGCTAGCAGTGACACTCACCTCTGACGTAAGCTCGTGTCAGACGAGCAGTAACACTCACCTCTGACGTAAGCTCGTGTCATGCTAGCAGTAACACTAACCTCTGACGTAAGCTCGTGTCATGCTAGCTGTAACACTCACCTCTGACGTAAGCTCGTGTCAGACGAGCAGTAACACTCACCTCTGACGTAAGCTCGCGTCATGCTAGCAGTAACACTCACCACTGACGTAAGCTCGTGTCATGCTAGCAGTAACACTCACCTCTGACGTAAGCTCGTGTCATGCTAGCAGTAACACTCACCTATGACGTAAGCTCGTGTCATGCTAGCAGTAACACTCACCTCTGACGTAAGCTCGAGTCATGCTAGCAGTAACACTCACCTCAGACGTAAGCTCGCGTCATGCTAGCAGTAACACTCACCTCTGACGTAAGCTCGTGTCATGCTAACAGTAACACTCACCTCTGACGTAAGCTCGCGTCATGCTAGCAGTAACACTCACCTCTGACTTAAGCTCGTGTCATGCTAGCAGTCACACTCACCTCTGACGTAAGCTCGTGTCATGCTAGCAGTAACACTCACCTCTGGCGTAAGCTCGCGTCATGCTAGCAGTAACACTCACCTCTGACGTAAGCTCGTGTCATGCTAGCAGTAACACTCACCTCTGACGTAAGCTCCTGTCATGCTAGCTGTAACACTCACCTCTGACGTAAGCTCGTGTCAGACGAGCAGTAACACTCACCTCTGACGTAAACTCGCGTCATGCTAGCAGTAACACTCACCACTGACGTAAGCTCGTGTCATGCTAGCAGTAACACTCACCGCTGACGTAAGCTCGTGTCATGCTAGCAGTAACACTCACCTCTGACGTAAGCTCGCGTCATGCTAGCAGTAACACTCACCTCTGACGTAAGCTCGCGTCATGCTAGCAGTAACTCTCACCTCTGACGTAAGTTCGCGTCATACTAGCAGTAACACTCACCTCTGACGTAAGCTCGCGTCATGCTAGCAGTAACACTCACCTCTGACATAAGCTCGTGTCATGCTAGCAGTAACACTCACCTCTGACGTAAGCTCGTGTCATGCTAGCAGTACCACTCACCTCTGACGTAAGCTCGTGTCATGCTAGCAGTAACACTCACCTCTGACGTAAGCTCGTGTCATGCTAGCAGTAACACTCACCTCTGACGTAAGCTCGCGTCATGCTAGCAGTAACACTCACCTCTGACGTAAGCTCGTGTCATGCTAACAGTAACACTCACCTCTGACGTAAGCTCGCGTCATGCCAGCAGTAACACTCACCTCTGACTTAAGCTCGTGTCACGCTAGCAGTCACACTCACCTCTGACGTAAGCTCGTGTCATGCTAGCGGTAACACTCACCTCTGGCGTAAGCTCGCGTCATGCTAGCAGTAACACTCACCTCAGACGTAAGCTCGAGTCATGCTAGCAGTAACACTCACCTCTGACTTAAGCTCGTGTCATGCTAGCAGTCACACTCACCTCTGACGTAAGCTCGTGTCACGCTAGCAGTAACACTCACCTCTGACGTAAGCTCGTGTCATACTAGCAGTAACACTCACCTCTGACGTAAGCTCGTGTCATACTAGCAGTAACACTCACCTCTGACGTAAGCTCGAGTCATGCTAGCAGTAACACTCACCTCTGACGTAAGCTCGTGACATGCTAGCAGTAACACTCACCACTGACGTAAGCTCGCGCCATCGTAGCAGTAACACTCGCCTCTGACGTAAGCTCGCGCCATGCTAGCAGTAACACTCACCTTTGACGTAAGCTCCTGTCATGCTAGCAGTAACACTCACCTCTGACGTAAGCTCGCGGCATGCTAGCAGTAACACTCACCTCTGACGTAAGCTCGTGTCATGCTAGCTGTAACACTCACCTCTGACGTAAGCTCGTGTCTGTCAGACGAGCAGTAACACTCACCTCTGACGTAAGCTCGTGTCATGCTAGCAGTAGCACTCACCTCTGACGTAAGCTCGTGTCATGCTAGCTGTAACACTCACCTCTGACGTAAGCTCGTGTCAGACGAGCAGTAACACTCACCTCTGACGGAAGCTCGCGTTATGCTAGCAGTAACACTCACCACTGACGTAAGCTCGTGTCATGCTAGCAGTAACACTCACCTCTGACGTAAGCTCGTGTCAGACGAGCAGTAACACTCACCTCTGACGTAAGCTCGTGTCATGCTAACAGTAACACTCACCTCTGACGTAAGCTCGTGTCATGCTAGCTGTAACACTCACCTCTGACGTAAGCTCGTGTCAGACGAGCAGTAACACTCACCTCTGACGTAAGCTCGCGTCATGCTAGCAGTAACACTCACCACTGACGTAAGCTCGTGTCATGCTAGCAGTAACACTCACCGCTGACGTAAGCTCGTGTCATGCTAGCAGTAACACTCACCTCTGACGTAAGCTCGCGTCATGCTAGCAGTAACACTCACCTCTGACGTAAGCTCGCGTCATGCTAGCAGTAACTCTCACCTCTGACGTAAGTTCGCGTCATACTAGCAGTAACACTCACCTCTGACGTAAGCTCGCGTCATGCTAGCAGTAACACTCACCTCTGACATAAGCTCGTGTCATGCTAGCAGTAACACTCACCTCTGACGTAAGCTCGTGTCATGCTAGCAGTAACACTCACCTCTGACGTAAGCTCGTGTCATGCTAGCAGTAATACTCACCTCTGACGTAAGCTCGTGTCATGCTAGCAGTAACACTCACCTCTGACGTAAGCTCGCGTCATGCTAGCAGTAACACTCACCTCTGACGTGAGCTCGTGTCATGCTAACAGTAACACTCACCTCTGACGTAAGCTCGCGTCATGCTAGCAGTAACACTCACCTCTGACTTAAGCTCGTGTCATGCTAGCAGTCACACTCACCTCTGACGTAAGCTCGTGTCATGCTAGCGGTAACACTCACCTCTGGCGTAAGCTCGCGTCATGCTAGCAGTAACACTCACCTCAGACGTAAGCTCGAGTCATGCTAGCAGTAACACTCACCTCTGACGTAAGCTCGTGTCATGCTAGCAGTAACACTCACCTCTGACGTAAGCTCGTGTCACGCAAGCAGTAACACTCACCTCTGACGTAAGCTCGTGTCATACTAGCAGTAACACTCACCTTTGACGTAAGCTCGTGTCATACTAGCAGTAACACTCACCTCTGACGTAAGCTCGAGTCATGCTAGCAGTAACACTCACCTCTGACGTAAGCTCGTGTCATGCTAGCAGTAACACTCACCACTGACGTAAGCTCGCGCCATCGTAGCAGTAACACTCGCCTCTGACGTAAGCTCGCGCCATGCTAGCAGTAACACTCACCTTTGACGTAAGCTCGTGTCATGCTAGCAGTAACACTCACCTCTGACGTAAGCTCGCGGCATGCTAGCAGTAACACTCACCTCTGACGTAAGCTCGTGTCATGCTACCTGTAACACTCACCTCTGACGTAAGCTCGTGTCTGTCAGACGAGCAGTAACACTCACTTCTGACGTAAGCTCGTGTCATGCTAGCAGTAGCACTCACCTCTGACGTAAGCTCGTGTCATGCTAGCTGTAACACTCACCTCTGACGTAAGCTCGTGTCAGACGAGCAGTAACACTCACCTCTGACGTAAGCTCGCGTTATGCTAGCAGTAACACTCACCACTGACGTAAGCTCGTGTCATGCTAGCAGTAACACTCACCTCTGACGTAAGCTCGTGTCAGACGAGCAGTAACACTCACCTCTGACGTAAGCTCGTGTCATGCTAGCAGTAACACTCACCTCTGACGTAAGCTCGTGTCATGCTAGCTGTAACACTCACCTCTGACGTAAGGTCGTGTCAGACGAGCAGTAACACTCACCTCTGACGTAAGCTCGCGTCATGCTAGCAGTAACACTCACCACTGACGTAAGCTCGTGTCATGCTAGCAGTAACACTCACCTCTGACGTAAGCTCGTGTCATGCTAGCAGTAACACTCACCTCTGACGTAAGCTCGTGTCATGCTAGCAGTAACACTCACCTCTGACGTAAGCTCGTGTCATGCTAGCAGTAACACTCACCTCTGACGTAAGCTCGCGTCATGCTAGCAGTAACACTCACCTCTGACGTAAGCTCGTGTCATGCTAACAGTAACACTCACCGCTGACGTAAGCTCGCGTCATGCTAGCAGTAACACTCACCTCTGACTTAAGCTCGTGTCATGCTAGCAGTCACACTCACCTCTGACGTAAGCTCGTGTCATGCTAGCAGTAACACTCACCTCTGGCGTAAGCTCGCGTCATGCTAGCAGTAAGACTCACCTCTGACGTAAGCTCGTGTCATGCTAGCAGTAACACTCACCTCTGACGTAAGCTCGTGTCATGCTAGCTGTAACACTCACCTCTGACGTAAGCTCGTGTCAGACGAGCAGTAACACTCACCTCTGACGTAAGCTCGCGTCATGCTAGCAGTAACACTCACCACTGACGTAAGCTCGTGTCATGCTAGCAGTAACACTCACCGCTGACGTAAGCTCGCGTCATGCTAGCAGTAACACTCACCTCTGACGTAAGCTCGCGTCATGCTAGCAGTAACACTCACCTCTGACGTAAGCTCGCGTCATGCTAGCAGTAACTCTCACCTCTGACGTAAGTTCGCGTCATACTAGCAGTAACACTCACCTCTGACGTAAGCTCGTGTCATGCTAGCAGTAACACTCACCTCTGACGTAAGCTCGCGTCATGCTAGCAGTAACACTCACCTCTGACGTAAGCTCGTGTCATGCTAACAGTAACACTCACCGCTGACGTAAGCTCGCGTCATGCTAGCAGTAACACTCACCTCTGACTTAAGCTCGTGTCATGCTAGCAGTCACACTCACCTCTGACGTAAGCTCGTGTCATGCTAGCAGTAACACTCACCTCTGGCGTAAGCTCGCGTCATGCTAGCAGTAACACTCACCTCTGACATAAGCTCGTGTCATGCTAGCAGTAACACTCACCTCTGACGTAAGCTCGTGTCATGCTAGCAGTAACACTCACCTCTGACGTAAGCTCGTGTCATGCTAGCAGTAACACTCACCTCTGACGTAAGCTCGTGTCATGCTAGCAGTAACACTCACCTCTGACGTAAGCTCGCGTCATGCTAGCAGTAACACTCACCTCTGACGTAAGCTCGTGTCATGCTAACAGTAACACTCACCTCTGACGTAAGCTCGCGTCATGCTAGCAGTAACACTCACCTCTGACTTAAGCTCGTGTCATGCTAGCAGTCACACTCACCTCTGACGTAAGCTCGTGTCATGCTAGCAGTAACACTCACCTCAGACGTAAGCTCGAGTCATGCTAGCAGTAACTCACCTCTGACGTAAGCTCGTGTCATGCTAGCAGTAACACTCACCTCTGACTTAAGCTCGTGTCATGCTAGCAGTCACACTCACCTCTGACGTAAGCTCGTGTCACGCTAGCAGTAACACTCACCTCTGACGTAAGCTCGTGTCATACTAGCAGTAACACTCACCTCTGACGTAAGCTCGTGTCATACTAGCAGTAACACTCACCTCTGACGTAAGCTCGAGTCATGCTAGCAGTAACACTCACCTCTGACGTAAGCTCGTGTCATGCTAGCAGTAACACTCACCACTGACGTAAGCTCGCGCCATCGTAGCAGTAACACTCACCTCTGACGTAAGCTCGCGCCATGCTAGCAGTAACACTCACCTCTGACGAAAGCTCGCGCCATGCTAGCAGTAACACTCACCTCTCACGTAAGCTCGCGCCATGCTAGCAGTAACACTCACCTCTGACGTAAGCTCGTGTCAGACGAGCAGTAACACTCACCTTTGACGTAAGCTCGTGTCATGCTAGCAGTAACACTCACCTCTGACGTAATCTCGCGGCATGCTAGCAGTAACACTCACCTCTGACGTAAGCTCGTGTCATGCTAGCAGTAACACTCACCTCTGACGTAAGCTCGTGTCAGACGAGCAGTAACACTCACCTCTGACGTAAGCTCGTGTCATGCTAGCAGTAACACTCACCTTTGACGTAAGTTCGTGTCAGACGAGCAGTAACACTCACCTCTGACGTAAGCTCGTGTCATGCTAGTAACACTCACCTCTGACGTAAGCTCGCGTCATGCTAGCAGTAACACTCACCACTGACGTAAGCTCGTGTCATGCTAGCAGTAACACTCACCGCTGACGTAAGCTCGTGTCATGCTAGCAGTAACACTCACCTCTGACGTAAGCTCGCGTCATGCTAGCAGTAACACTCACCTCTGACGTAAGCTCGCGTCTTGCTAGCAGTAACACTCACCTCTGACGTAAGTTCGCGTCATACTAGCAGTAACACTCACCTCTGACGTAAGCTCGTGTCATGCTAGCAGTAACACTCACCTCTGACGTAAGCTCGTGTCATGCTAGCAGTAACACTCACCTCTGACGTAAGCTCGTGTCATGCTAGCAGTAACACTCACCTCTGACGTAAGCTCGTGTCATGCTAGCAGTAACACTCACCTCTGACGTAAGCTCGTGTCATGCTAGCGGTAACACTCACCTCTGACGTAAGCTCGTGTCATGCTAGCAGTAACACTCACCTCTGACCTAAGCTCGTGTCATGCTAGCAGTAACACTCACCTCTGACGTAAGTTCGTGTCATGCTAGCAGTAACACTCACCTCTGACGTAAGCTCGTGTCATGCTAGCAGTAACACTCACCTCTGACGTAAGCTCGTGTCATGCAAGCAGTAACACTCACCTCTGACGTAAGCTCGTGTCATGCTAGCAGTAACACTCACCTCTGACGTAAGCTCGTGTCATGCTAGCAGTAACACTCACCTCTGACGTAAGCTCGTGTCATGCTAGCAGTAACACTCACCTCTGACGTAAGCTCGTGTCATGCAAGCAGTAACACTCACCTCTGACGTAAGCTCGTGTCATGCTAGCAGTAACACTCACCTCTGACGTAAGCTCGTGTCATGCTAGCAGTAACACTCACCTCTGACGTAAGCTCGTGTCATGCTAGCAGTAACACTCACCTCTGACGTAAGCTCGTGTCATGCAAGCAGTAACACTCACCTCTGACGTAAGCTCGTGTCATGCTAGCAGTAACACTCACCTCTGACGTAAGCTCGTGTCATGCTAGCAGTAACACTCACCTCTGACGTAAGCTCGTGTCATGCAAGCAGTAACACTCACCTCTGACGTAAGCTCGTGTCATGCTAGCAGTAACACTCACCTCTGACGTAAGCTCGTGTCATGCTAGCAGTAACACTCACCACTGACGTAAGCTCGTGTCATGCAAGCAGTAACACTCACCTCTGACGTAAGCTCGTGTCATGCTAGCAGTAACCAGAGGTGAGGTCATATCAACATTAAATACATAAACATGAGATGAAAAACGAGAAATATAACAATGAATATATAATATTATAAAGATGATTAATGTCGTTTTAGCTAATAATGATAATCGCAATGTAATATTAGAGGAACCAAAATGAGAGACATGAACAGAACACCACATCTCGGCATAACAGTGTTGTATCTAATAATGCAGTTGTTAGCGTTGTATTGACTGATGCCGTTGTTAGTGTTGTATCCGTTGATGCAGTTGCTAGTGTTTTATCTGTTGATGCAGTTGTTAGTGATGTATTTGTTGATGCAGTTGTTTGTGTTGAATTGATTGATGCCGTTGTTAGTGTTGTATCTGTTGAAGCAGTTGTTAGTGTTGTATCTGTTGAAGCAGTTTTTAGTGTTGTATCTGTTGATGCAGTTGTTAGTATTGTATCTGTTAATGCAGTTGTTAGTGTTATATCTGTTGATGCAGTTGTTAGTGTTGTATCTGTTGATGCAGTTGTTAGTGTTGTATCTGTTGAAGCAGTTGTTAGTGTTGTATCTGTTGAAGCAGTTTTTAGTGTTGTATCTGTTGATGCAGTTGTCAGTGTTGTATCTGTTGACGCAGTTGTTAGTGTTATATCTGTTAATTCAGTTATTAGTGTTGTATCTGCTGATGCAGTTATTAGAGTTGTATGTGTTGATGCAGTTGTTAGTGTTGTATCTGTTGATGCAGTTGTTCGTGTTGTACCTGTTGATGCAGTTGTTAGTGTTGTACCTGTTGATGCAGTTGTTAGTGTTGTACCTGTTGATGCAGTTGTTAGTGTTGTACCTGTTGATGCAGTTGTTAGTGTTGTACCTGTTGATGCAGTTGTTAGTGTTGTACGTTTTGATGCAGTTATTAGTGATCTATCTGTTGATGCAGTTATTAGTGCTGTACCTGTTAATGCAGTTATTAGTGTTGTATCTGTTGATGCAGTTATTAGAGTTGTATATGTTGATGCAGTTGTTAGTGTTGCATCTGTTGATTCAGTTGTTAGTGTTGTATCTGTTGATGCAGATGTTAGTGTTGTATCTGTTCATGCAGTTGTTAGTGTTGAATCTGTTGATACAGTTGCTAGTGTTGTATCTGTTGATGCAGTTATTAGAGTTGTACATGTTGATGCAGTTGTTAGTGTTGCATCTGTTGATGCAGTTGTTAGTGTTGTATCTGTTCATGAAGTTGGTAGTGTTGTATCTGTCGATGCAGTGGTTAGTGTTGCATCTCTTGATGCAGTTGTTAGTGTTGTATCTGTTGATGCAGATGTTAGTGTTCTATCTGTTGACACAGTGGTTAGTGTTCTATCTGTTGATGCAGTGGTTAGTGTTGTATCTGTTGATGCAGTTGTTAGTGTTGCATCTGTTGATGCAGTTAGCGTTGTATCTGTTGATGCACTTGTTAGTGTTGCATCTGGTGATGCAGTTATTAGTGTTGTATCTGTTGATGCAGTTGTTAGTTTTGCTTCTGTTGATGCGGTTGTTAGTGTTGTATCTGTTGATGCAGTGCCTAGTGTTGTATCTGTTGATGCAGTGGTTAGTGTTGTATCTGTAGATGCAGTTTTTAGTGTTGTATCTGTTGATGTAGTTTTAAGTGTTGCATCTGTTGATGCAGTTGTTAGTGTTGTATCTGTTGATGCAGTTGTTAGTGTTGTATCTATTGATGCAGTTGTTAGCTTTGTATGTGTTGATACAGTGGTTAGTGTTGGATCTGTTGATGCAGTGGTTAGTGTTGTATCTGTTGATGCAATTGTCAGTGTTGTGTCTCTTGATGCAGTTGTTAGTGTTGCATCTGTTGATGCAGTTGTTAGTGATGCATCTGTTGATGCGGTTGTTAGTGTTGTATCTGTTGATGCAGTGGTTAGTGTTGTATCTGTTGATGCAGTTGTTAGTGTTGCATCTGTTGATGCAGTTGTTAGTGTTGTATATGTTGATGCAGTTGTTAGTGTTGTATATGTTGATGCAGATGTTAGTGATGCATCTGTTGACGCGGTTGTTAGTGTTATATCTGTTGATGCATTGGCTAGTGTTGTATCTGTAGATGCAGTTGTTAGTGTTACATCTGTTGAAGCAGTTGTTAGTGTTGCATCTGTTGATGCAGTTGTTAGTGTTGCATCTGTTGATGCAGTTGTTAGTGTTGCATCTGTTGATGCAGTTGTTAGTGTTGTATATGTTGATGCAGTTGTTAGTGATGCATCTGTTGATGCGGTTGTTAGTGTTGTATCTGTTGATGAAGTGGTTAGTGTTGTATCTGTTGATGCAGTTGTTAGTGTTGTATATGTTGATGCAGTTGTTAGTGATGCATCTGTTGACGCTGTTGTTAGTGTTATATCCGTTGATGTATTGGTTAGTGTTGCATCTGTAGATGCAGTTGTTAGTGTTGCATCTGTTGAAGCAGTTTAAGTGTTGTATCTGTTGATGCAGTTGTTAGTGTTGTATCTGTTGATGCAGTTGTTAGTGATGCATCTGTTGATGCGGTTGTTAGTGTTGTATCTGTTGATGCAGTGGTTAGTGTTGTATCTGTTGATGCAGTTGTTAGTGTTGTATATGTTGATGCAGTTGTTAGTGATGCATCTGTTGACGCTGTTGTTAGTGTTATATCCGTTGATGTATTGGTTAGTGTTGCATCTGTAGATGCAGTTGTTAGTGTTGCATCTGTTGAAGCAGTTGTAAGTGTTGTATCTGTTGATGCAGTTGTTAGTGTTGTATCTGTTGATGCAGTTGCTACTGTTGTATCTGTTGATGCAGTTGTTAGTGTTGTATCTGTTGATGCAGTTGTTAGTGTTGTATCTGTTGATGCAGTTGGTAGTGTTGTATCTGTTTATGCAGTTGTTAGTGTTGTATCTGTTGATGCAGTTGTTAATGTTGCATCTGTTGATGCAGTTAGTGTTGCACCTGTTGAAGCAGTTGTTAGTGATGCATGTGTTGATGAAGTTGCTAGTGTTGTATACGTTGATGCAGTTGTTAGTGTTGCATCTGTTGATGCAGTTGTTAATGTTGTATCTATTGATGCAATTGTTAGTGTTGTATCTATTGATGCAGTTGTTAGTGTTGTATCTATTGATGCAGTTGTTAGTGTTGCATTTGTTGATGCAGTTGTTAGTGTAGTTTTTGTTGATGCAGTTGGTAGTGTTGTGTCTGTTGATCCAGTTGTTAGTGTTGTATCTGTTGATGTGGTTGTTAGTGTTGTATCTGTTGATGCAGTGGTTAGTGTTGTATCTGTTGATGCAGTGGTTAGTGTTGTATCTGTTGATGCAGTTGTTAGTGTTGAGTCTGTTGACGCGGTTGTTAGTGTTGTATCTGTTGATGCAGTTGTTAGTGTTGTATCTGTTGATGCAGTTGTTAGTGTTGTATCTGTTGATGCACTTGTTAGTGTTGTATCTGTTGATGCAGTTTTTTGTGTTGCATCTGTTGATGCAGTTGTTACTGTTGTATCTGTTGATGCAGTTGTTAGTGTTGTATCTGTTGATGCACTTGTTAGTGTTGTATCTGTTGATGCAGTTTTTTGTGTTGCATCTGTTGATGCAGTTGTTAGTGTTGTATCTGTTGATGCAGTTGTTAGTGTTGTATCTGTTGATGCAGTTTTTAGCGTTGTATCTGTTGATGTAGTTGTTAGTGTTGCATCTGTTGATGCAGTTGTTAGTGTTGCATATGTTGATGCAGTTGTTAATGTTTCATCTGTTGATGCAGTTTTTAGTATCGCATCTGTTGATGCAATTGTTAGCGTTGTATCTGTTGATGCAGTTGTTAGTGTTGCATCTGTTGATGCAATTTTTGTGGTTGCAATTGTTGATGCAGTTGTTAATGTTTCTGCTGATGCGGTTTTTAGTGTTGTATCTGTTGATGCAGTTCTTAGTGTTGTATCTGTTGATGCAGTTGTTAGTGTTGTATCTGTTGATGCAGTTGTTAGTGTTGTATCTGTTGATGGAGTTGTTAATGTTGTGTCTGTTGATGCAGTTAGTGTTGTATCTGTTGATGCTGTTGTTAATGTTGTATCTGTTGATGGAGTTGTTAATGTTGTGTCTGTTGATGCAGTTGTTAGTGTTGTATCTGTTGATGCTGTTGTTAATGTTGTATCTGTTGATGGAGTTGTTAATGTTGTGTCTGTTGATGCAGTTGTTAGTGTTGTATCTGTTGATGCTGTTGTTAATGTTGTATCTGTTGATGGAGTTGTTAGTGTTGTATCTGTTGATGCTGTTGTTAATGTTGTATCTGTTGATGGAGTTGTTAATGTTGTGTCTGTTGATGCAGTTGTTAGTGTTGTATCTGTTGATGCTGTTGTTAATGTTGTATCTGTTGATGGAGTTGTTAATGTTGTGTCTGTTGATGCAGTTGTTAGTGTTGTATCTGTTGATGCTGTTGTTAATGTTGTATCTGTTGATGCAGTTGTTAGTGTTGTACCTGTTGATGCAGTTGTTAGTGTTGTACCTGTTGATGCAGTTGTTAGTGTTGTACCTGTTGATGCAGTTGTTAGTGTTGTACCTGTTGATGCAGTTGTTAGTGCTCTGTTAATCAGTTTACAATCTTCTGAAAAAATTCATATATCTAAATTTTATTTTGTTTGACTTTTGCCTCACATTAAAAAAAAATGTACTGCTGTTTGAGACTTGTATGAGACTCGTATGTGACTTATATGAGACTTGTATGTGACTCTTATGAGACTTGTATGTGACTCTTATGAGACTTGTATGTGACTCTTATGTGACTTTTATGTGACTCTTATGAGACTTGTATGTGACTCTTATGAGATTTGTATGTGACTCTTATGAGACTTGTACGTGACTCTTATGAGATTTGTATGTGACTCTTATGAGACTTGAATGTGACTCTTATGAGACTTGTATGAGTCTTGTATGTGACTCTTATGAGACTTGTACGTGACTCTCATGAGACCTGTATGTGACTCTTATGAGACTTGCATGAGACTCTTATGAGACTTGTATGTGACTCTTATGAGACTTGTATGAGACTTGTATGTGACTCTTATGAGACTTGCATGAGACTTGTATGTGACTTGTATGTGACTCTTACGATACTTGTATGACACTTGTATGTGACTCTTATGAGACTTGTATGAGTCTCTTATGAGATTTGTATGAGACTTGTATGTGACTCTTATGAGACTTGCATGAGACTTGTATGTGACTTGTATGTGACTCTTACGATACTTGTATGACACTTGTATGTGACTCTTATGAGACTTGTATGTGACTCTTATGAGACTTGTATGTGACTCTTATGAAACTTGTATGTGACTCTTATGAGACTTGTATGAGACTTGTATATGACTCTTATGAGACTTGTATGTGGCTCTTATATAGACTTGTATGTGACTCTTATGAGACTTGTATGAGACTTGTATGTGACTCTTATGAGACTTGTATGTGGCTCTTATATAGACTTGTATGTGACTCTTATGAGACTTGTATGAGACTTGTATGTGACTCTTATGAGACTTGTATGTGGCTCTTATATAGACTTGTATGTGACTCTTATGAGACTTGTATGTGACTCTTATGAGACTTGTATGTGACTCTTGTGAGACTTGTTTGTGGCTCTTATGAGACTTGTATGTGACTTGTATGTGACTCTTATGAGACTTTTATGTGACCTTCATGAGACTTGTATGTGACTGTTATGAGACTTGTATGTGACTGTTATGAGACTTGTTTGTGACTCTAATGAGACTTGTATGAGACTTGTATGTGACTTATGAGACTTGTATGTGACTCTTATGAGACTTTTATGTGACCTTCATGAGACTTGTATGTGACTCTTATGAGACTTGTTTGTGACTCTAATGAAACTTGTGTGAGACTTGTATGTGACTTATGAGACTTGTATGTGACTCTTATGAGACTTGTATGTGACCCTTGTGAGACTTGTGTGTGACTCTTATGAGACTTGTATGTGACTCTTATGAGACTTGTATCAGACTTGTATTAGACTTGTATCAGACTTGTATGAGACTTGTATCAGACTTGTATCAGACTTGTATGAGACTTGTATCAGACTTGTATGAGACTTGTATGAGACTCGTATGAGACTTGTATAAGACTTGTATAAGACTTGCAGAGGGTCGTCGAGTACATGAAGAAAATTTTCGTTTCTCGCTGGAAGACAGTCAAATTTTTATTTGTATCTTAATAGTTAAGTTGAGTGTCAATTAGTTTTACTAGGTGCTACGTCCTCTGGTTTACCCTGCCCTTCCCCCTCTCGTATATATACCTTCACACTTCCCTTCGCTCTTCAGTGTGACTAGTTTGTTCCTAGTAGCAACGTCAGGGTTGTTAGTGTGCTGTTTCAGTTACAGTATTATGTTCTATTTTTCCTTAAATTCCTTGTAGTACTCGTCCTTATTGTTGATCCCGAATGTGTGACGTTAATTCCAGCAGTGACAGATAATGTGTGACGTTAATTCCAGCAGTGACAGATAATGTTTGACGTTAATTCCAGCAGTGACAGATAATGTGTGACGTTAATTCCAGCAGTGACAGATAATGTGTGACGTTAATTCCAGCAGTGACAGATAATGTGTGACGTTAATTCCAGCAGTGACAGATAATGTTTGACGTTAATTCCAGCAGTGACAGATAATGTGTGACGTTAATTCCAGCAGTGGCAGATAATATGTGACGTTAATTCCAGCAGTGACAGATAATGTGTGACGTTAATTCCAGCAGTGACAGATAATGTGTGACGTTAATTCCAGCAGTGGCAGATAATGTGTGACGTTAATTCCAGCAGTGACAGATAATGTGTGACGTTAATTCCAGCAGTGACAGATAATGTGTGACGTTAATTCCAGCAGTGACAGATAATGTTTGACGTTAATTCCAGCAGTGACAGATAATGTGTGACGTTAATTCCAGCAGTGACAGATAATGTGTGACGTTAATTCCAGCAGTGGCAGATAATGTGTGACGTTAATTCCAGCAGTGACAGATAATGTGTGACGTTAATTCCAGCAGTGACAGATAATGTGTGACGTTAATTCCAGCAGTGACAGATAATGTTTGACGTTAATTCCAGCAGTGACAGATAATGTGTGACGTTAATTCCAGCAGTGACAGATAATGTGTGACGTTAATTCCAGCAGTGACAGATAATGTGTGACGTTAATTCCAGCAGTGGCAGATAATGTGTGACGTTAATTCCAGCAGTGACAGATAATGTGTGACGTTAATTCCAGCAGTGACAGATAATGTGTGACGTTAATTCCAGCAGTGACAGATAATGTTTGACGTTAATTCCAGCAGTGACAGATAATGTGTGACGTTAATTCCAGCAGTGGCAGATAATGTGTGACGTTAATTCCAGCAGTGGCAGATAATGTGTGACGTTAATTCCAGCAGTGACAGATAATGCGTGACGTTAATTCCAGCAGTGGCAGATAATGTGTGACGTTAATTCCAGCAGTGACATAATGTGTGACGTTAATTCCAGCAGTGGCAGATAATGTGTGGCACTAACTTCAGTAGTGACAGATAATGTGTGGCACTAACTCCAGTAGTGACAGATAATGTGTGGCACTAACTCCAGTAGTGACAGATAATGTGTGGCACTAACTCCAGCAGTGACAGATAATGTGTGGCACTAACTCCAGCAGTGACAATGTGTGGCACTAACTCCAGCAGTGACAGATATGCGTGGCACTAACTCCAGCAGTGACAGATAATGTGTGGCACCAACTTCAGCAGTGACAGATAATGTGTGGCACTAAGTAAAACAGTAACAGATAATGTGTGGCACTAATTCCAGCAGTGCCAGATAATGTGTGGCACTAACTCCAGCAGTGACAGATAATGTGTGGCACTAACTCCAGCACTGACAGATAATGTGTGGCACTAACTCCAGCAGTGACAGATAATGTGTGGCACCAACTTCAGCAGTGACAGATAATATGTGGCACTAAGTTCAGCAGTGACAGATAATGTGTGGCACTAATTCCAGCAGTGACAGATAATGTGTGGCACCAACTTCAGCAGTGACAGATAATGTGTGGCACTAACTCCAGCAGTGAGAGATAATGTGTGGCACCAACTTCAGCAGTGACAGATAATGTGTGGCACTAATTCCAGCAGTGACAGATAATGTGTGGCACTAACTGCAACAGTGACAGATAATGTGTGGCACTAACTTCAGCAGTGACAGGTAACGTGTGGCATTAAGTCAAGCAGTGAAAGACCATGTGTGGCACTAAGTCCAACAGTGACAGATAATGTGTGTGGCACTAAGTCAAGCAGCGACAAATAATATGTGGCACTAAGTTCAGCAGTGACAGAACATGTGTGGCACTAAGTCAAGCATTGACAGACCGTGTATGGCACTAAGTCTAGCAGTGACAGACCATGTGTGGCACTAAGTCCAGTAGTGACAGACCGTGTATGGCACTGTCTAGTAGTGACGGACCATGTGTGGCACTAATTCCAGCAATGACAGCCCATGTGTGGCCCAAAGTCCAGCAGTGACAATTAATGTGTGGCACTAAGCCCAGCAGTGATAGACCATGTGTGACCCAAGGTTCAGCAGTGACAAACCATGTATGGCACTAAGTTCAGCATTGACAGAACATGTGTGGCACTAAGTACAGCAGTGGCAGAACATGTGTGGCACTAAGTACAGCAGTGACAGATCATGTGTGGCACTAAGCCCAGAAATGACAGATCATGTGTGGCACTAAGCCCAGCAGTGACAGACCATGTGTGGCACTAAGTCTACTAGTGACAGACCATGTGTGGCACTAAGCCCAGCAATGACAGACCATGTATGGCACTAAGTCCAGCAGTGACAGACCATGTGTGGCAATAAGTCTAGTAGTGACAGTCCATGTGTAGCACTAAGTCTAGCAGTGACAGACCATGTGTGGCACTAAGTCTAGCAGTGACAAACCATGGTGGCACTAAGTCGCAGTGCAGACCATGTGTGGCACTGTCCAGCAGTGACAGACCATGTGTGGCACTAGGCCCAGCAGTGACAGACCATGTGTGACACTAAGCCCAGCAGTGATAGACCATGTGTGGCACTAAGTCTAGCAGTGACAGAACATGTATGTCACTGTCTAGCAGTGACAGACCATGTATGGCACTGACTCCAGCAGTGACAGACCATGTGTGGCACTGACTCCAGCAGTGACAGACCATGTGTGGCACTGACTCAAGCAGTGACAGACCATGTGTGGCACTGACTCCAGCAGTGACAGACCATGTGTGGCACTGACCCCAGCAGTGACAGACCATGTGTGGCACTGACTCCAGCAGTGACAGACCATGTGTGGCACTAAGTCTAGTAGTGACAGACCATGTGTGGCACTAAGCCCGGCAATGACAGACCATGTATTGCACTAAGTCCAGCAGTGACAGACCATGTGTGGCACTAAGTCTAGCAGTGACAGACCATGTGTGGCACTAAGTCTAGCAGTGACAGACCATGTGTGGCACTAAGTCTAGCAGTGACAGACCATGTGTGGCACTAAGTCTAGCAATGACAGACCATGTGTGGCACTAAGTCTAGCAGTGACAGACCATGTGTGGCACTAAGTCTAGCAGTGACAGACCATGTGTGGCACTAAGTCTAGCAGTGACAAACCATGTGTGGCACTAAGTCTAGCAGTGACAGACAATGTGTGGCACTAAGTCTAGCAGTGACAGACCATGTGTGGCATTGTCCAGCAGTGACAGACCATGTGTGGCACTAAGTGCAGCAGTGAGAGACCATGTGTGGCACTAAGCCCAGCAGTGACAGACCATGTGTGGCACTAAGTCTAGCAGTGACAGACCATGTGTGGCACTAAGCCCAGCAGCGACAGTCCATGTGGGCACTAAGTCTAACAGTGACAGACCATGTGTGGCACTGTCTAGCAGTGACAGACCATGTGTGGCACTGTCCAGCAGTGACAGACCATGTGTGGCACTGTCTAGCAGTGACAGACCATGTATGGCACTAAGTCCAGCAGTGACAGATGTCTGGCACTGACTCCAGCAGTGACAGACCATGTGTGGCACTAAGTCCAGCAGTGACAGACCATGTGTGGCACTGACTCCAGTAGTGACAGACCATGTGAGGCACAGACTCCAGCAGTGACAGACCATGTGTGGCACTGACTCCAGCAGTGACAGACCATGTGTGGCACTGACTCCAGCAGTGACAGACCATGTGTCGCACTGACTCCAGCAGTGACAGACCATGTGTGGCACTGACTCCAGCAGTGACAGACCATGTGTGGCACTGACTCCAGCAGTGACAGACCATGTGTGGCACTGACTCCAGCAGTGACAGACCATGTGTGGCACTGACTCCAGCAGTGACAGACCATGTGTGGCACTGACTCCAGCAGTGACAGACCATGTGTGGCACTGACTCCAGCAGTGACAGACCATGTGTGGCACTGACTCCAGCAGTGACAAACCATGTGTGGCACTGACTCCAGCAGTGACAGACCATGTGTGGCACTGACTCCAGCAGTGACAGACCATGTATGGCACTGACTCCAGCAGTGACAGACCATGTGTGGCACTGACTCCAGCAGTGACAGACCATGTGTGGCACTGACTCCAGCAGTGACAGACCATGTATGGCACTGACTCCAGCAGTGACAGACCACGTGTGGCACTGACTCCAGCAGTGACAGACCACGTGTGGCACTGACTCCAGCAGTGACAGACCATGTGTGGCACTAAGTCCAGCAGTGACAGATGTGTGGCACTGACTCCAGCAGTGACAGACCATGTGTGGCACTGACTCCAGCAGTGACAGACCATGTGTGGCACTAAGTCCAGCAGTGACAGATGTGTGGCACTGACTCCAGCAGTGACAGACCATGTGTGGCACTGACTCCAGCAGTGACAGACCATGTGTGGCACTGACTCCAGCAGTGACAGACCATGTGTGGCACTGACTCCAGCAGTGACAGATCATCAGTATTGGCATTACTTATCTTGACTGTCTTGTTTCTTCAGTGCCATTTTGCTTTGTTTGTTAATTTTCCTTATTCTCGTTTACCTTTTTCTTCATTTTCTGCTCATGATTTGTTATTTCTGTCTCCTACGACATTTTATTAATTTATTTATTTTTTTTTCTTTTTACACTGTGTTTTACAAGGTTAGGTTAAGGTTCCTACCTTTATTTACGAGGTAATAGCTATTACCTACATCAAATCATTTTAAAGCCTTTTATTGTTATGAAACACTAATAGGGAACATTATGAAGTTGGCGCCATCTGTGGGCAGCAATTTCATTTGGTCAAGTGACTATCTCGCTGCTGTCATTATGTTGTACGAACATGTTCCAGACTCGAATCATTCTGGGAATAAATGATCTTAGATGAAGAGGTGTTTTGAAAAAGGTTGCATTGAGAGTGTAGTTGCTGTTTGCTGCCCGTCTTGTTGTGTTGACTCTAACTTCTCTCTGTCCTCCGAGTGGAGCCAAGTGTGGTACTCTGTTACAATACTGGCTTTATATATAACAGTAAGGCCAACCACATTTCTATAGTGCTGAAGACTCTCCTGAAATGACAGATCTATCCAGGATTGGTCTTGGCGAGAGATGAGCGGTCTTGCTTTCTTCTCTTTTCAGTCAATAAGTCGCAGATGAGACAGAGGGCAGGTGATCCAAGAAAGCAGAGCATTATCAAGGTGTGAGTGCGCTTTTGCGCCTCGACAGCGAAATCCGAACCAAGGCTGATTTGTGGGTTTCGTCAAATACTGCCGGTGAGAGATGTATTCTTGTTGGAGATTAAGGATGTGTTCAGTGACGGCATTCACTTAGTTGTCAATACCACCTTGGAGAAGATGGCGAGTTCAGAGCAAATAGCTGGCCAGTTTCCTCTTTCCCTCAGGTTGAACGTGTAGATTCTTCACCTCGTTCTGTTGGCATCTTCAATGACCTGGGTGACTGTACTAGTAAAACCAGGATATCCATTCCGTATCATCTACATGGACGAAGACAGCATCATAGCAATAGAACTGACGATCTCATATGGACGGCTAAGAGTGGGAATTGGATATTTTTCCCTCCAGACAGCAGTATATTGAGTCCATCCGGATACTCAGTATAAATGTTCCAACAGGTCTTGCAGGAGATTTTAATGCCCATTACCTCCCTTTCTTTAACTGTGGCGCCATCCAACGTTAGGGGACTAAAGGGGAAAACAGCTATTTAGTATAATGGCAGCAAGAAACCAGTCGTTCTAAGGCCTGTTTTTGTCATGCGAGGGCCTCTCACCCGGGGACACCTTATGTAGTCCTTACCAACAGAAGCTGCGACCTTTACCACTGCAGGGTTTTTCCTGGCGGAAATGTCGGATCGGACCACATTCCTGTCATAATAAAGCTCCAGACTTTGCCATACCTGGTACCCAGTCCCTCGAAACCCATCTTAAAAACCGTAGGCTTTAACCCCTTCAGGTACTACCTAGCCAATGACCATACAGTTTTGCTTGAGAACCAGCCCGCAACTGCAATAGACAACGCAATCAGCTCCTTCCACGAAAGAATGCAATAGACAAGGTAATCAGCTCCTACGAAAGAATGCAATAGACAAGGTAATAAGCTCCCTCCATGAAAGAATCACCGATGCTACCCGTGGATGTTACCAACTAACAACATCGAAGATCTACCTGCAGTACAACCAGCCATGGAAATTAGGACAACATGAAAAATTACCAAGCAGAGCGTAGAAGGCACCATCAAGGGCTGTACTGCAGGAGCTGAGAAGAGAATTAATCACCCTAATTATCCAGCATAAAAGAGAGATATGGAAATATTTTATTCTTCAGGCAAACCAATACAAACACCGTCCTGAACAGTTTTGGAGTAAGATTCGCCAGTTCCCCGGGACCCGACCCACGCCGACACAACACCTAACACACTCCTTCACCGATGAAGACGGTAAGGAAGTCGCTATGAACCTTGATGACGCGCAAGACTAAGCAAGTTTGATGGAAAAAGTGTGATTGAAAATGATCTCCGAATGATAGTAGAAGATTCAATAATAACCACTACCATTGGGTCAACCAATGGAGAGACAAGTTAGCAAACTTCCAACAAATACCATCAGTTGATACATGCACCCTCAAGGATAATATTAATTGCAAAATCAATCAAACATAAGCATAAACGGGAGAACTACAGACGTGTCTCTTCCTTCAAGTCACTGGCAAAGTCTTTAAAAGAATCATCCCCAACAGACTGACCTAATGTAACATGAACTTCAGTCACCTCTTCACTGAAAAGCAGTTTGGCTTCAGGACCTACCGAGGAAACCAACACGCCATCGATATCATCTTCGATGCCGTGGATAGCCTGAGGAAACAAGGTAATCTTGCCTAAATTACACTAAGGATGTACACAAAGCTTTTGATAGCCTGTGATACGATGGACTCATATTTAAACTGCCGACCTTCTGGATTTATATATAACTTCTTATCAGGAAGACGCATCATCCCCACCCTCAACGGCAAGTCGGCAGTTATTCACACCAACAGCTGGAGTATCACAGGGTTCGTGCCTCAACATATATGTAAATAACCTCCCCCCAACCTAAATTCAACGATACCATCATCACCTAATTTGCTGACGATGTTATCTATGTAGTTTCATCCACCACAATATCTGAAAAAAAAAACAGGCATGTAAGGCAATAGAGAAAATGAATGTGGAATTGCGAAGAAGAGCTAACTGGGAGAAGAAATGGAGAATCACGACCAACTCCAACAAGGTCCTCATCAGTACCATCAGATGTTTTGCCGCAGCTATTGTAAACAATGGGGGGGGGGTGGGGGTATCTCCATCACTGGTACACCTGTCGCCATGAAAAACCGGAATAAGATTCTGGGATACGAGATAAGCAAATTACTCCACTCTACATCATATATCACCAAAAAGATGAACTTAACTAAAGCTCACCTCAGTCAGCTATACGGGATTCATCAGCCTCCCCCCCCCCCCACATCAAGAAGAACCTTTTAAAAATGATAAGACCTATGCTTGAGTATCCTTGTGTGCCCATGTCACTAACGACAAGATTCAACATACTACAGCTACAGTAAGGGTCTTGCAATCACAAGCTCCATCAGGCGCCCTCCTGCGAGAAAAGGCAATAGCAAAAAATTATACTTAATACCAATTCACTGTCATGCATGTATACAACTTGCATACAATTGTGTCGCTGACATGTTCTTATGTTCTTATACCACATCCTATGATTATCATGAATATCATAACAAACACACCCTTATTAACATGCGCCAAGGTGGTTAGGCCACTTACCGTTATTACCCCCTCCCCACCACCCACCCTTTTCCATATTCCATCCTTACCTATCCTTCTTCCTCCCCCAACTTACCAAACCTGTAGTAAAAACTACCTAACCTTGAGTGTCGTAAAGACAGCCTTGTTGTCAGATGATCCAACATAGCAAAAGGGATTTGCAAGTGACTACACCTTCCAACAGATCACTCACTTCTGGGTCGTCGAGGAAGGACCCGTGTCAAACACTGCAAGGTCACCAAAATCTCTCTGTATAAGATGTTGGTTGAGGTCGCCAACAGTTATAAAATGTTGACTTTTATGCTAAAGTAGGAGTCCACGTTTTATATCAGGAAGTTGACGGGGTCTGCATGTTACCACTGAGGTTTGTACATTGCACATACTAGTTATTAGTGTTTATATATACCTTGAAGAAGAGCATTTCCACATAATTATGGATGGCAACATCAATGGGCTGGGCATGTACACTTTTAGAAATCTCTTCTCATCAATGAGGTGTAGCCAGCAATTCTAAAAAAATTTTCGGAAGTCATGTCGTCACAAATGTGACATGACAAATGTCAAATCGTCACAATGGTGATCATGTAGGGACGTTGAGTGTTCGCGAAACTGTGTGTAAGCTCTCCAACATTGGTAATGAACCCTAAAATGTTGACCGACAGGATGCTGATTAATTGGCTCCTCATGGTTTTATTCAGCTAAAGATGATGGATGTATAAGGTGCCTGCCCCTGTGACAGGTAGGACATCGGGACAGCCGCTGGGATGTAGCTCTGTGGTCTTGTATAAGGAGGCACAAACCCACCTGTCGAGCCGAGATAGGAGTAGCTGGGTGAGTGACACGTGTGTTCACCAGTTTCGAGAACCTGCTGGTTTGTTTTTGAGAATAAATCTCTTAAAAACTGGTGATCCTGTCTGTCAGGTTCTTTCTTTTACTACAACGGTCTTCTTGATCTCTCCTCTTGTGGCAGTAATTGCACCTGGTATCTCGCAGGCAGTTGTTAGTGGTATGTTCTCTCTGGTGACAGCGAGAACACTGCTTAGGTGCCTGGGAGGGTGGACTCTCTTGTTGCACGTCTTGTGTTTTTCTGCTGATTCAACAGCTGATTTCTCTCTAGGTTCTACCCCTCTTCAAGGGGGGCTCCTTGGCGTGGTGAAGAGGCTCTTGGTCTGAGGAATTAGACCTGTCGGTCTTCTTCCTCAGACCGAGCCTAATTACCCCCCAATCTCCCCTCCCCTATCCCATCCTCCCCTTTTTCCTTTCCTCCTCCTCCTCCCCACCCCTCCCTTTTGCCCTTCCTCTTTTTGTCCTTTGGGATTTCTCCCACAGGCGCGCTAGTTCCTAGGTAGGGGAAAGGATACCGGGGTCCATCCCATTCCGTTGAGGTTCTTAGCGGTGGTGTAGTTTGCCGTGGAATCTGGATCGCCTGGGGATGTCCCGATCCCTCTCCGGTATCCCGGAGTAGCTTTGGGTGTCTTTCGGGCGATGAGTGTATCTCTGGAAGCCACCTTTCGGATTCCGGGGGTGGTGGCCGATGGAGGTATGCTTTGTGGCGGATATCCGGCCGCCCTCTCTTTTGTCCACCGAGGTAGCTCGGCAGATGTGAGGTTGCTATCCCGGATTGTTAGTTTACTAGCATGATGGGTAGGGTATGGCACGGGTTCCATGCTGCATCTGCGCTACTTGCGATGCTGAGGTTCTCTTGGGCGCGGAGGGAGATTTCTGGCCCTTTCATTCTTCCTAGGAACTATCCCTCCCCGGTCCCCCCTTTTTTTATTCTTTTTTTATTTTTATTTTCTTTTCTTCTTTCTTTTTTTTTCTTAAAAACAAAAAGAAAGAAGTAACCTAACCATGGCAGCCCTAGTCCATGAACCTGGTACCCCCAGGCCCCTTCTTGATACCGCACCCCGTTCTGACCCCGCCTCGTCTTTGGACCACTCTTCAGACATTCCTCATGCCTCTGTACCTATTGCCGGTGCTGTTTCATCACCCGCTTCAGGTACTGAGGCCTCGACTGACTCCTTCGATTTATCGGACCTTCACTCTCCTCTGACTATGCTTCCGGCCTCTCCCTCTACGGTGCGGCAATTTTCAAATCGCCGACTCGTTCCACGTCGGACCAACTCTGGTCCCACGCCTAAACGCCAATGACAATTACCTGCTGATGATACTTCTCCACCTTCTCGTTCTTCTCAGAAACGATCGACACGTCCTTCACTACCTTTCCATGCTCAGTTTCAGACTGAACAATGGACTAAATTCTTCACTTTACGACCGACTTCCTCTACTGCCTATCTTTCTGACCATAGTATTGGCAAGGCATTCCAACGCCATGTTGGTAAAGATATTTCTTTTCACGCTCTTAAGAGCGGTACGCGCATCATTACCATACAGAATGCTACCCAGGCTCATGAGCTCTCTCGTCTTTCCCATATCGATATTGTTCCTGTCACTCTTGAAAAACATCATTCCCTCAATTCGTGTAGTGGTACCGTCATTCTGCCCCATACCATAGTTCAACAAAATTTCCAGACATGTGGCACTGACATTCTTGAACAGCTGGAACTCCAAGATCTCCCAATCCTCAAGGTAGACACTTATGTTCTTCCTGCCCGTGGGTGGAGACGATACCCTAGCAATGTGGCTCATTTAACTTTTGACAGCCGAGAACTCCCATCCTCAGTTTATATAGCAGGACATCGGTTACAAGTTCGAAAGGTGATCCCTACACCACAACAGTGTAGAAATTGCTGGCGATTTGGCCATCCAGCGAAATGTTGCAGATCTATCGCCGAATGCCCAGTCTGTGGTGCCGATGACCATTCTAATACGTCTTGCAATCGATCTCCCTCTTGCCTTAACTGTCATGAGGCTCACGCTTCGTACTCTCGCCATTGTCAAGTCTATTTAAACGAGCGGGAAATCCGTTACCTCAAAGAGACAGAAGGTCTCCTTTACGCCATGGCAGTTTCTCATCTCTACCTCCAAGGGAGACTCCCACGTGTTTCTTATTCCCGTGTTTCAAAACGTCCCCCCACTTCTGGTATCCCATCTTCTACACCCACCTCTGTGGTTACCTCTCCCATAATCACTCCTGTATCTAATCCTTTTGCTGTCCTCGGCTCAGACGTCCCTACTTCAACGCCTCAATCTAATCTCGCTTCTTCGAGTTCTCTCTCACAAGCCTCAGTATCGACGAGACCTCGTACGACACCTCCCAATCGTCTCTCTACTTCTCAAAAGTCAAAAAAAGGTCCGTTAACACCTCCTACCCATCTTCCACCTCCTCATTTTACCCTCCCTGTCTCTGTCCCTGGTTCTTCCCCTCTCACTGGCTCAGTTACAAGTGTAGAGGTTCACCCTCCTCCTCGTACTGTACCTTCCTCCCCTGTTCCCTCCCAAGTTTCTTCCTCTTCTGCCACCTCCCAGGTTCCTGCATCTTCTGTCCCCTGCCACGCTTCTCCAGTTCCCTCCACCCTTTCGCCCCCCCTACCTTGGTACAGTCCAATACAGTTCCAGTCTTTACTCATCCTCCCCCTACCATTCCCAATATTGTCTCCCATACGACATCTCTGAATTCCAAAACACTTGAAGCAATCTCTGAATATATTGCAGAGACCAAACCATCAATGGACACTGATCCACCTTCCGCTCTTTCTCTCTCCTCTGCTCCATCTGCGCAACTCCTTTCTTCACAGCGCACCGTTCCTTCGCTGCTTGAACGTTTTCCACTGCCTCCGCATGTGGACTTTTCTAACCCCTCTAGTCCGTAGGAACCCTTACCTGCGGATTTCAAGTATCTTTATCATTGCCATCATGGCCTATTTACAGTGGAATATACGCGGCCTCAGGGGTAATCGGGGTGAGCTTCAGATGTTACTCTCCCAGTTTGCCCCTGTTGGTGTTTGCTTACAGGAACCAAAATTACACTCTGCTGTTATTTCTCACATCTCAGGCTATAATTTATTGTATTCTTCAGATCCTTTTCCTGATGGGACCTTTAATGAAAGTGCCCTTCTTCTATGCACTGATATTCCGTACCATCAGCTATTTGTTCATACTTCGCTGCATTACACAGCAGCCCGTATCCACTTACATAGGTGGTATACGCTCTGTTCTTTATATCTCTCTCCTTCTCGGGCATTATCTATCCCGGATTTTGCCTTCCTTGTTTCGTCATTACCGCCACCGATTCTGTTACTTGGTGATTTTAATGCCCACCATTTCCTCTGGGGGGGTCTCACTGTGATTCCCGTGGAATTCAGTTAGAGGCTTTTCTTGCCACCCACCCCCTCCATGTTTTAAATACAGATACTCACACCCATTTTGATCCTCGGACTCATACTCTCTCTTGCATCGATCTCTCAGTCTGCTCTTCCTCCGCCGCATTAGACTTCACTTGGTCTGTTCTCCCGGACTTACATGACAGTGATCATTTCCCAATCATTCTTATTTCCCCTTCATATTCGCCACCTCTTCGCACCCCATGCTGGCAATTTAATCGGGCAAATTGGAACCTTTACTCACACCTAACTGTTTTTAAGAGGTTCCTTCTTGTCCTTCATCGATGAGCTTTTACACCTCTCTCGTCCTCCGTTTTCACCGCAGCTTCTCATTCTATATCCCAAACTTCGGGCAGGCATTCTCAGAAATGCGTGCCTTGGTGGTCTCCTGCTTGTGATCGTGCAGTACATTTGAAACGCGCTGCATGGGGCAGGTACCGGTACAATAGAACCACAGAGCGACTCCTTGATTTTAAACAGAAGCGTGCGATCGCTCGCCGTGTCATCCGTGATGCTAAACGCACTTGCTGGCGAGATTATGTCTCCACCATCACCTCTGCTTCCTCTATGAGTGCAGTCTGGAAAAAAGTACGAAAACTGAGTGGTAAATATTCTCCTGACCGGCTCCTGTTCTGTGGTTGCCGGTGTTGATATAGCAAACCCACTAGATGTTGCCAATGAAATTGGAATCATCTGGTCCGTATTTCTCAGGGACTCCATCTATGCCCTCATTTCCTTCCTCAAAGTCTGCAGAGAGTTAGCACCCTTAGACTTTTCTTCTCTCAAGAGAAGAACAGTATAATGTGCCTTTTACACTTCAAGAACTGGAGGCAACACTCTCAGCTTGTCGATCATCGGCAGCTGGGCCCGACGACATTCATATTCGTATGCTACAACATTTACATCAGTCAGCCCTTGCAGTCCTATTACGCCTTTACAATCTTATTTGGTCACAAGGAGTTCTTCCACAGCTGTGGAAATCCGCCATTGTTCTCCCTTTCCGCAAACCAGGCACTACGGGACATGAAACCTCCCACTATCGTCCCATTGCTCTACCAGTGCAGTTTGCAAAGTAATGGAATGCTAGTAATAGACGTTTAGTGTGGTATTTAGAGACACACAACAGTCTCTCCACTCGTCAATATGGCTTTCGTAAGGGACGTTCTACCATAGACCCCTTACTACGCTTGGATACGTATGTTCGTAATGCCTTTGCGAATAACCACTCAGTTATTGCCATATTTTTTGACCTTGAGAAGGCATATGACACAACTTGGAGGTATAATATTTTAGCCCAAGCCCACTCCTTAGGCCTTCGAGGCAATCTACCATCCTTCCTTAAGAACTTTTTAACTGACAGGCATTTCCGTGTTCGGGGTTAATAATGTACTCTCCCCGGACTTTATCCAAGCTGAAGGTGTCCCCAGGGATGTGTTCTGAGCACAACACTTTTCTCCTTGCTATTAATGATTTGGCCTCTAGTCTCCATCAAATATTTGTCATCACTCTATGTTGATGACTTTGCTATTGCCTGTGCAGGCGCTGACTGTCACCTCATTACAGTTTCTCTCCAACATGCAGTCGACCGTGTTTCCAATTGGGCACCACAGTGGGTTTAAATTTTCCAGCACTAAAACCCACCAAATCACTTTCACTAGACGCTCTGTCATCTCCGATCATCCTTTGTACCTCTATGGCTCCTGTATCCCTGAACGTGATACAGTCAAGTTTCTGGGCCTCCTCTTTGATCGTAGGTTATCCTGGAAACCTCACATTACCTCTTTGAAGGCAACTTGTCACAGCCGGCTGAACCTTCTTAAAACCCTTGCTCATCTTTCATGGGGAGCTGATCGTCGAAC
The DNA here is from genome assembly GCF_026875155.1 of Cherax quadricarinatus. Taxonomy (NCBI): domain Eukaryota; kingdom Metazoa; phylum Arthropoda; class Malacostraca; order Decapoda; family Parastacidae; genus Cherax; species Cherax quadricarinatus. The sequence goes on along the minus strand of NC_069420.1, from coordinate 50,423,386 downwards.
CCTCCTTCGCCTACATTCCACCCTTATTTTATCGAAACTTGATTATGGTGACCAGATCTATTCAGCGGCATCTCCTGCTACTCTCTCTAGCCTTAACCCCATTCATCACCAAGGATTACGTTTATGCCTTGGTGCTTTTCGCTCTTACCCTGTTGAGAGCCTCTATGCAGAAGCGAACGTTCCATCCTTATCCGATTGCCGTGATGCCCATTGCCTGCGCTACTATGTACGCTCTCATGATCTCCGCAATCCTTCCATTTATAGAATGGTCACTGATATTAGTAGACATTCTTTATTTGTTCGCCGCCCCTGTTTACTCCGTCCCATCTCTCTTTGCCTTCATTCGCTCTTGTCTTCTCTTCAACTACCACCTTTCTATGTACATGTAGCATCTACTTTTCCCTACCCCCTTGGGAAGTTCCAGCTGTTCGAGTCTGTTCTTTCTCCCTCCCTTGCTCGAAAGCCCAACTGTCGCTTCCCGCTCTCTTTTTCTTGACCACTTTCACTCTCATTCTCATGCCATTGCTGTGTACACAGATGGCTCTAAGTCTTCTGACGGGTAGGATTCGCAGCAGTGTTTCGGACAGCGTCGTACAAGGGCATTTACTATCTTCGGCTAGTATTTTTACTGCTGAATTATATGCCATCCTTACAGCACTTATCCGTATTGCATCTATGCCCGTGTCATCATTTGTGGTTGTCTCAGACTCCCTTAGTGCTTTACAGGCTATACAAAAATTTGATACACCTCACCCCTTAGTCCTCCGTATCCAACTTTGGCTACGCCGCATCTTTACCAGCATAAAGATATTGTTTTTTGTTGGGTCCCTGGTCATGTTGACGTACAGGGCAATGAACAGGCAGACACTGCTGCGCGGTCAGCAGTACATGACCTACCAGTTTCTTATAGAGGTATTCCATTTACGGACTATTTTGCTGCAATATCTTCCCACCTTCACACCGTTGGCAACAACGTTGGTCTACTAATGCTCGGCAACAAACTTCAATCTATTAAACCGAGTATAGGTTACTGGCCGTCTTCTTATCACCAGTGTCGAGGTTGGGAGTACTCTCTCCCGTCTTCACATTGGCCATACTCGTCTTACTCATGGATATCTCATGGAGAGGCGTCTTGCTCCTCTCTTGAGAATTGCCAAGCTCCATTATCAGTCAGCCACATTCTGTTGGACTGCCCACTTTATCAACGAGCACCCAGAATTTACCTCTGTCGTCGTCTTCACTCCGCTGCTCTCTCTTTACCTTCCCTTCTCGCTGATGGACCCACCTTTCATCCGGACTCTCTCATTGACTTTTTGACAACAACTGACTTCACAAATTCTGATACCTTCAGCCCTTTCTACTTCAATCTCTTGCTACCCTCTACCCCCGTACTATCCCCTGCCCCGCTGTTTTCTGTAACCTGCTGATCATCCCCCCTCCCTTCTGCCATCCAATTCCCTTGCTTCCTTCCCTACCCTGCAGCGCTGTATAGTCCTTGTGGCTTAGCGCTTCTTTTTGATTATAATAATCTAGGTTCTACCGCTAGTGAGATTGATGATAATGTAACTGGTAAGCGTTTTTCTGGGATTTTGGTTAGTGAGGCGGCTGTAGGTGTGGATCTTTTTCTCTTCCACACCCTCTTCAAGTTGTCAGTTGCACCGGTAGGTGTTGGGACAGTGATGTAAGGTGTACTGTCAGGTGTTGAAGCAGTGATGTCAGGTGTACTGTCAGGTGTTGAAGCAGTGATGTCAGGTGTACTGTCAGGTGTTGAAGCAGTGATGTCAGGTGTACTGTCTAGTGTTGAAGCAGTGATGTCAGGTGTACTGTCTGGTGTTGAAGCAGTGATGTCAGGTGTACTGTCAGGTTTTGAAGCAGTGATGACAAATGTACTGTCAGGTGTTGAAGCAGTGATGAAAATGTACTGTCAGGTGTTGAAGCAGTGATGAAAATGTACTGTCAGATGTTGAAGCAGTGATGAGAAATGTACTGTCAGGTTTTGAAACAGTGATGACAAATGTACTGTCAGGTGTTGAAGCAGTGATGACAAATGTACTGTCAGATGTTGAAGCAGTGATGACAAATGTACTGTCAGGTGTTGAAGCAGTGATGGCAAATGTACTGTCAGATGTTGAAGCAGTGATGACAAATGTACTGTCAGGCGTTGAAGCAGTGATGACAAATGTACTGTCAGATGTTGAAGCAGTGATGACAAATGTACTGTCAAGTGTAACAGCAGTAATGACAGGTATATTGTCATGTGTATGGGAGCTGACAAATCCATGACTTCCTTCGTTACTGGGTATCAGATCAGTTTTCTCTGCAGTTTCCAAAGGAATTGTGTTAGAATTACCAAATATAGTGTTTTGAGCTCTGTCTCTCTGTGGAGCTCTACTGGTAACAGATTTCCCCCAGGTATTTGTTGCTGGGTTTGTTCTCAGTCTGAGCATTTAAGGATTTGTCAATAGTGTAATACATTGTAGCAAATTTTATGATTGAAGGAGTCCGTGAAGTGATTCCCACTGTTGTATTATCTTACCTGCAACTTTACAACACAGCCCATTAGGGCAGTCTTGATTATTTAAGTGGAGTCGCTGGAGTACCTCTGCGCTTCCCTCTTGTGAATCCAGGCTCGTTTCTGGCACACAGATCACAGGATATTGTCTTTCAAGCTCCTGAGATGTTCTACCCGGCTAAAACAAAAGATTGTCTTCACTATCGTCACCTATTACTTCCTCACTTTCCCCTTCCGACTCCCTTACATTTTTACCTTTCACATGTCCCCCTCTTCACAACCCTTTTAATCCTCCTCTTTACCTTTTCACTTTCTAGTAATTGACTTTCAATCAGCCTGAGTAACAACATCAAGGAGCTAGCTGAAGTTGCCTGGAGTTTACCTGGAGAGAGTTCCGGGGGTCAACGCCCCCGCGGACCGGTCTGTGACCAGACCTCATGGTGGATCAGGGCCCGATCAACTAGGCTATTACTGCTGCCTGCACGCAATTAAACGTAAGAGCCACAGCCCGGCTGGTCAGGTACCGACTTAGGGTGCTTGTCCAGTGCCTGCTTGAAGACTTCCAGGGGTCTATTGGTAATTCCCCTTATGTATGCTGGGAGGCAGTTGAACAGTCTCGGGCCCCTGACACTTATTGTATTCTATCTTAACGTGCTAGTGACACCCCTGCTTTTCATTGGGGGGATGTTGCATCGTCTGCCGAGTCTTTTGCTTTCGTTGTGAGTGATTTTCCTGTGCAAGTTCAGTACTAGTCCCTCTAGGATTTTCTAGGTGTATATAATCATGTATCTCTCCCGCCTGCGTTCCAGGGAATACAGGTTCAGGAACTTCAAGCGCTCCCAGTAATTGAGGTGTTTTATCTCCGTTATGCGCGCCGTGAAGGTTCTCTGTACATTTTCTAGGTCAGCAATTTCACCTGCCTTGAAAGGTGCTGTTAGTGTGCAGCAATATTCCAGCCTAGATAGAACAAGTGACCTGAAGAGTGTCATCATGGGCTTGGCCTCCCTAGTTTTGAAGGTTCTCATTATCCATCCTGTCATTTTTCTAGCAGATGCGATTGATACAATGTTATGGTCCTTGAAGGTGAGATCCTCCGACATAATCACTCCCAGGTCTTTGACGTTGGTGTTTCGCTCTATTTTGTGGAAGGAATTTGTTTTGTACTCTGATGAAATTTTAATTTCCTCATGTTTACCATATCTGAGTAATTGAAATTTCTCATCTTTGAACTTCATATTGTTTTCTGCAGCCCACTGAAAGATTTGGTTGATGTCCGCCTGGAGCCTTGCAGTGTCTGCAATGGAAGACACTCTCATGCAGATTCGGGTGTCATCTGCAAAGGAAGACACGGTGCTGTGGCTGACATCCTTGTCTATGTTAGTGTTAAAGTTGTACCAGGTTTTTCTTTAGTCGAGGCGTTGACTTTTATCCAGACTCCTCTTCCTACAATCTCAGTGTTGACTCTCAGCGATGCTCCTAAATAACACATGAGTATATCACTGGTCAACACTCGATTTCTGGCCAATGGTATTACACTGATTTTAGGTTATGTTTGTGGTGCGGATTCTCAATATGTCATCGATTTTGTTTGATTGGTTCTAGTTTGTGATGAATTTGGTATCCCACTGTCGACATAAAAGATGTGGAAAAATATATTGATGGGTAAGGCTAGTTTACAAATCGCACTGATTTTTTTTTTTTTAGATCATGCAAAAGCCAAGTCATGTAATACATATTACTACTTTATTATATTTAACATGAGATTAACATAATAAGATAATTCAGATACAACTGATTAGTGCACATGAAAACGTACGATTTTCTTCTATGTTGGTCATCTGAACAATATTGTTGAGTGTGCAACTGGCCACCATTGTGCAATAAGATACATTCCAAGCTTCTAATGTAGCTGTTTATAAACAGACAATATTCAAGTTCCGGTAGAAGAGTAAGTCCAGAGATGTTATTGCAGTTTAAAAGTTCTTCATCTTGGCTGATGTAAAGGAGGAGTTCAACCTGTCTTGTTTGATAAGTTGTTATTTTAACTTCTGTTTGTAAACAGTTCTTTTCTCTTAGTCTGGATACTAAAAGTTCGGATGCTGGCTTTAACAGACTGAGGTGACGTATCAGATCATTGAATTATTCTTGGTAGAACTGCTGGGGTGTTTAAATGCTTATATCATATTCATTTTCACTGTTATCACCTGTGCCTGTGCTACATCCTAAATCCTATGATTTTTCAATATCTGACAACGTAATGTCAGGCAGTGTTGTAAACACAGGTATGGGAACAACCTTGCTGTGTGGCACAGGTCTCCTTTCTGACCCCAAATAAGGATATTCTTATTTGGCTTTCCTTGTATCGATTGATAACTTTCCCATTCATCATACAGAAATAACCATCGTCGTGGTAGTTTTTCGGTTCTCTCCACACCATAGGCGAACACAAGTTTAAACTTTCCCTTTCCCTATTTTTCCACTGTTGAAAGCATTCTAAACCGGCTTTGCAGCCCATATGGGGAGGCAAAGACTTGTCTTGTTCTCCAAGTGCCACTCCAAAATAAACAAGGTGTATTTGTTTTGCAAAATCTGTGATGGTATTTCTTTATTTTTTACAGAGTATTCGCCACAAATGTAGCAAAATCTATTGTTTAAGCAGAATACGTAAACAACTCATGTTTATCTGGAAAAAAAATAGCCTAATAAAGGTTACGTTGTCATATGATCGTTGTTGATACAATTTTTGTTGTTAAATATGAAATATTTATTAAAACTATCTGTATATAGAAATTGTCACTACATACACATATACATACGTTATAGCTAAACTCCCGTTAATTGAGGACATGTATGCAATATCTCTCAAACTGGAGTCAATTTAAAAAATCTACTGATATATTACAATTCAGTAACCCCATAATACCCTAAATGCTTTCAGATATCTTCGGCAACGATTTTTTGTGTTGACCAGTGTAATGTAAATAACTTTAATGAGGATATGTTCAGCATAGGAGAAGCTTTGTCATATCCATAGTGACCATGATCAATACATCGTAGGTCAGACTCAAGTCTAGTGGTGGCGGGGATGATACTGTTTAGTTTGTTGTGGCCAGATCAGTCACTGTGAGGATGGACGAAGAAACGTTCTTGTATACCTGGTGTGTGTGTGTGTGTGTGTGTGTGTGTGTGTGTGTGTGTGTGTGTGTGTGTGTGTGTGTGTGTGTGTGTGTGTGCGCATCCGTCGAAGTACCGGGGACTAGAAAACCACTAAATTATAAGACGAAGAACCATTATCATTATGCAGTGTCACTTGAACTCTTTATCAGTAAAGAGCTCGGTTGGTAGTGCACTCAGCTCACACACTGAGGTCCTGGAGTCGATCCTCGGTGCATGTAGAAACATTATGACGTGTTCCCTTAAGACCCCTGCCGTCCAATCTTCACCCATTAGTATAATGGGTACTTGGGTGTTAGTCGACTGGTGTGGATCGCGTCCTGGGACAAAATTGACGTAATTTGCCCTAAATGCTTTGCTTAACAAAGAACTTTCTATAAAGTATTTTGTCATTGATGTCAGCTAGGCCTGTATACTTTAACATGTGCTTGTAGAAATAAAGTTTATTATTATTATTATTATTATTATTAAATTATTATACTACTGGGTATCCCCTGACTTTCACTAATATGAAAATGAAAAATCGAAAATCCACTGTATTAGCTTCACTCACAACTTCGCTGTCAAGTATTTTGTACAGACGACCACGAAATAAATTGACGCACTAACACATGCTAGGAAAAGTAACTAAACGCTAAGTGTAAATAAAGGGATCACGGAGACTATTTTAGCTCCCAAATAAAACAAACGATAACTAACATCTTTACTGTGGAGAATGTATGTGAGAATGAAGAGGCATGATTGGTTTAAATACTCGTTTACCAGCTTCAGTGTGTTAGTTTCACCTCGTTTGTGATGGCTGAGTCTGCATGATTTACTCTCTAAGTGTGACTGAGTAATATTAATAACTGTGTGTCGTCTTGTATGACAGTTTTAGACAGAGGAGAGTTGAAGGCAGCAGTAATGTATTTTGAATATAAAAAGATTGATTTATTGATATAGAACTAAGTTTCTCTTCTGTAGTCTTTGTTTATTGAATAAGTCAAATATAGCCAACATAATAGGAAAAAAACTAATCAAGAGAGAATATTTTGAACAGTTCCACTATCTAAATATTGTTATAACATTCTACGGTAATGAACGTACAGTTGAAAGCTTTTACAGTGTTTTCCCGCAATAGTTTCATTTATCAAAGTATAGATCTAACCTATTCTAATATAACTGTCTGACCTAAGACTCCTTTATCCTTCTCTCTTACTCTTGCGCTTTCCTCCATAATTCTCCGTCTTGTATACTCCCTCACCTGCAAGACCAGCCACCGCGACCCCACACAGTACAGCAGCTGCTGGAGGCATTATTCATGACCAGCCCCGAGCAGGTAGAATAACATAACTAAAATCTGTTGCTGGAAGACGTTTTATGTCTCGTACCGACTCAAGATAGAGAATTTCCTAAGAAGTCAAGCAACTGTTGTGCCGGACACGTGATTAACACAGTAGCCACAGTGTTCAACTCCAGGCTGGTAAAGCCACAAGAATTGATAAATTGAGAAACTGGATGATCAGTTGGCTACTGGAAATCGGTGGTAAGAAGTGGAATGTGACAGACTACAGACAGAGGACATGATAAGGAACCTCTGAGAAGAGGTCACCAAGGACGACGGACACAGATGGAATGTAAACTTGCAAATGAATAACAGGAATGACGGCGAGCATTTCTTCAGACTAAGTGAGATATGTAAAGTATAAACTCACACAAAGACTCTATATTTCCTCACCGTCCCTGTTAAACTGATAATGTAAATTAAGTCTTCTACTTATTGTAAACCTGCCAAGAGACTGCGTTAAATAGTCGTGCATATATGTACATATTTACACTGTTTACGCAAAATAAATTTGGTAAAAAACGACCAACGTTACTGCTTAAGTCGGTTTTTCTTGTGCTATTTTTAATTTCTGGGACAAATAAAAATTAAAAATTTCATCGCCGTGGTTTCTGGAATTTTGACGATGGTACTGTGTTGTGTAGATGCTGTGTTGAGTAGGTGCTGTGTTGTGTAGGTGCTGTGTTTTGTAGGTGCTGTGTTGTGTAGGTGCTGTGTTGTGGTGCTGTGTTGAGTAGGTGCTGTGTTGTGTAGGTGCTGTGTTGTGTAGATGTTGTGTTGTGTAGGTGCTGTGTTGTGTATATGCTGTGTTGTGTAGGTGCTGTGTTGTATAGGTGCTGTGTTGTATACGTGCTGTGTTGTGCAAGTGCTGTGTTGTGGTACTGTGTTGTGGAGCTGTGTTGTGTTGCGTAGGTGCTGTGTTGTGTACGTGCTGTGTTATGGTGCCGTGCTGTGTAGGTGCTGTGTTGTGTACGTGCTGTGTTATGGTGCCGTGTTGTGTAGGTGCTGTGTTAAGTGCTGTGTTCTGGTGCTGTGTTGTGTAGGTGCTGAGTTGTGTAGGCGCTGTGTTGCGTAGGTGCTATGTTGTGTACGTGCTGTGTTGTGGTGCCGTGTTGTGTAGGTGCTATGTTGTGTACGTGCTGTGTTCTTGTGCTGTGTTTTGGTGCTGTGTTCTGGTGCTGTTGTGTAGGTGTGGTGTGCTCTATTGTGGTGCTATGTTGCGTAGGTGCTGTGTTCTACAGGTTCTGTATTGTGCTGTGTTGTGGTGCTGTATTCTGTAGGTGCTGTGTTGTGTAGGTGCTATGTTGTGGTGCTGTGTTGTGGTGCTGTGTTGTGTTGCTGTATCTTGTAGGTGCTATGTTGCGGTGCTGTGTTGTGGTGCTGTGTTGTGTAGGTGCTGTGTTGTGTAGGTGCTGTGTTGTGTAGGTGCTGTGTTGTAGTGCTGTGTTGTGTAGGTACTGTGCTGTGTAGGTGCTGTTGTGTACGTACTGTGTAGGCGCTGTGTTGTGGTGCTGTGTTGTGTAGGTGCTGTGTTGTGGTGCTGTGTTGTGTAGGTGCTGTGTTGTGGTGCTGTGTTGTGTAGGTGCAGTGTTATGTAGGTGCTGTGTTGTGTTGGTACTGTGTTGTGCAGGTGCTGTGTTGTGTAGGTGCTGTGTTGTGTAGGTGCTCTGTTGTGTAGGTGCTGTGTTGTGTAGGTGCTGTGTTGTGTTGGTACTGTGTTGTGCAGATGCTGTGTTGTGCAGGTGCTGTGTTGTGTAGGTGCTGTGTTGTGCGGGTGCTGTGTTGTGCAGGTGCTGTGTTGTGTTGGTACTGTGTTGTGCAGGTGCTGTGTTGTGGGGGGGCTGTGTTGTGGTTCTGTGTTGTGGTTCTGTGTTGTGGTGGTGCTGTGTTGTGTAGGTGCTGTGTTGTGTAGGTGCTGCGTTGTGCTGGTGCTGTGTTGTGCAGGTGCTGTGTTGTGATGCTGTGCAGCGGTGGTGCTGTGTTGTGCAGGTGCTGTGTGTTGTGTAGGTGTTGTGTCGTCGTGGTGCTGTGTTGTGGTGATGCTGTGTTACTATGTTGCTGTATTGTGCTATGTTATGGTGGTGCTGTTTTGTGGTAGTGCTGTGTTGTGATGTGTTGTGGTGCTGTGTTTTGGTGCTGTGTTGTGGTGGTGCTATGCAGTAGTGGTGCTGTGTTGTGTAGGTGCTGTGCTGTGGTGGTGATGCGTTGTGGTGGTGCGGGTTGTGTTGGTGGTGTGTGTTGTGTAGGTGGTGTGTGTTGTGCAGGTGGTGTGTGTTGTGTAGGTGGTGTGTGCTGTGTAGGTGGTGTGTGTTGTGTAGGTGCTGTGTGTTGTGTAGGTGGTGTGTGTTGTGTGGTGCTGTGTGTTGTGTAGGTGGTGTGTGTTGTGTAGGTGCTGTGTGTTGTGTAGGTGGTGTGTGTTGTGTAGGTGCTGTGTGTTGTGTAGGTGCTGTGTGTTGTGTTGGTGCTGTGTGTTGTGTAGGTCCTGTGTGTTGTGTTGGTGCTGTGTGTTGTGTAGGTGCTGTGTGTTGTGTAGGTGCTGTGTGTTGTGTAGGTGCTGTGTGTTGTGTAGGTGCTGTGTGTTGTGTTGGTGCTGTGTGTTGTGTAGGTCCTGTGTGTTGTGTTGGTGCTGTGTGTTGTGTAGGTGCTGTGTGTTGTGTAGGTGCTGTGTGTTATGTTGGTGCTGTGTGTTGTGTAGGTGCCGTGTGTTGTGTAGGTGCTGTGTGTTGTGTAGGTGCTGTGTGTTGTGTTGGTGCTGTGTGTTGTGTAGGTGCATTGTGTTGTGTAGGTGCTGTGTGTTGCGTAGGTGCTGTGTGTTATGTTGGTGCTGTGTGTTGTGTAGGTGCCGTGTGTTGTGTAGGTGCCGTGTGTTGTGTAGGTGCTGTGTGTTGTGTTGGTGCTGTGTGTTGTGTAGGTGCTGTGTTGTGTAGGTGCTGTGTGTTGCGTAGGTGCTGTGTTGTTGTGGTGCTGTGGAGCTGTGTTGTGGTGCTGTGTTGTGTAGGTGCTTTGTTGTGGTGCTATGTTGTGGTGTGTTGTGGTGTTGAGTTGTGGAGGTGCTGTATATGGTGGTGCAATGTGTTGTGGTGGTGCTGTGTGTTATGTAGGCGATGTGTTGTGGTGTGTTGTGGTGGTGCTGTGCTGTGTAGGCGCTGTGTTGTGTAAGTGCTGTGTTGTGGTGCTGCTGTGTGTTGTGTAGGTGCTGTGTTGTGTAGGTGTTGTGTTGTGGTGGTGCTGTGTTGTGCAGGTGCTGTTAAGTGCTGTGTTGTGGTGGTGTGTTGTGTAGGTGCTGTGTTGTGTAAGTGCTGTGTTGTGCTGTGTTATGTAGGTGCTGTGTTGTGTTGTGGTGCTGTGTTGTGCAATTGCTGTGTTGTGTAGGTGCTGTGTTGTGTAGGTGCTGTGTTGTGCAGGTGCTGTGTTGTGGTGCTGTGTTATGTAGGTACTACAGATACCTTATAACTTATATTAACCAGACAGAGTGCTAACAATGTTTCATCTGAAGCCAGGCTCAACAGTGAGTTCCAGACACTTGCTTCCAGTTGCTTCCTGCTCCTGCTGTATGTTCTGACCTTTCCAGCGATATTAATGCTTATTCAACAGACTCCTCTGCAACAAGCAAATGTATTCACAAATCTCTCAACCTGCAGTGTTTGTACCAATGTTTCCTATATAGTGACCAAGTGCCCGTAATATCTGTGAGCTTTCAACACCACTGTAAATACAAAAGGCTTTTTATTTTTATAATCACAGAAAAGTGCTTAACCCAGCTGGGTCATACAGCGCTACTGTGAACCAAGAGCCTAAATAAAAACTACTTACTTTGTTAAGACTTAACTGCTGGCCAGTCTTTTATAGAAAAAAAATGGATTGATTTTCTCCAGTGTTGGTTCCAATTTGACTTTTCTCAGGATCAAAATGGGAAAACTGATGTATTGCTGTCCATGAAGTAATTTCTGAAGTGTCTTGTGCTATTGGCTTCAATATTTTAAAGTTGATAATGTAGTATTGCAACTTCCAAATTGCTGCAAACTAAATATGCTTGGATATTTACCTTCAAAACTGATATTTCTTAGTGGAAAGATTGAATTAGATTTGGGATGTGCAAGTCCTAATTTAGCCATTCTTTATGAAAATGCTAGGTTAGTTTCCACGTGAATATCTCTTCTGATTAGCTTCAGATCAACAACGTTAATGTTCAACTGTGTTATGCACCACTGCTGGAAACTTATGCTTCTCGGTGCACAGTTCCTGTCGTAAACATTGTTGCGCTTGAGATGTGGTTATGGATCACGGGAATTACCTTTATCGTATCGCTCGGCCACAGAAATGCATTTAGTTGGATTTTAGCTTCTCCAGCTACAAGCCAATCCAGTATTTTGTTGGTGTGTTGTGTGTGCTGGTGTTCACTAACACTGTTATCGTAGATAACTGGATTGTGCAGTAATGGAGAGCCGGGCCAGCCTCGCTCTGATACATACCTCAGCATCACGCACTTACCAGGTGGCTGGCTGGATACCAGTTTCCGTGGGTGAGTGGTTTTGTTTACGAATGGCTGGGTGAGAGGTTGGGTGGTTGACTTGTTGGGTAGCTGAATGGATGGCAGATTGTGTGGGAGACTTTTTTTTTCTAATATCCTATGTCCTACCTCAGCAGCAACCTTAGTTGGGAGAGCAAGAAGAGAGAGGAGAATCTTCAGATAATACAACACATGTTACTCTCTTCCCGCAAAAAAAAAGAAAACGCTAAAAAAGATATGTAAAATTAATATATATCTTTATTTGCTTCATTGTAAAATATTTTTTTCATGCCACTGGTCGTTTTTCTCTCCACGACAGTTACGGCGAGTCACTGGTGGTCGCCTGTGGTTCTAACACCTATTCAACTGTCCTACACTAATTAACAACTAACATCACTTCCAGTTTTATCCGCCATTTCAACTTCCGCAACCCCGTGTTTTCGACTTTCACTCAGTTTTTATTTTCACGGAAAAACTAATTGAAACTGTGTTAGCGGCTGTGGGTGGTGGAGCCTGAAGGCTCATCAGCACCCCTCCTCCCCCTGCTGCCTTCACCTCGGATGCTGTGGGCGGTGGAGCCCGAAGGCTCTTCATCCCCCTGCCACCTTCACCTCTGTTGCTGTAGGTGGTGGAGCCCGAAGGCTCTTCATCCCCCTGCCACCTTCACCTCGGATGCTGTGGGTGGTGGAGCCCGAAGGCTCTTCATCCCCCCCGCTGACTTAGTTTTATTATTAGGTAGGATGTGACATTTATATATTCAGTGCTCATAGTTCGAGTGTTAAGTAGCTGACAGCATTGTCTAATTGTCGCCCCGCTTGTTTCCCTGCCGGCTTCTGTGTTGCTGGGCAGCAGCAGTCCACAGAGTCACGTGATCAGGGGGGTGATCACACCTTACCAGGAGGATTGTCTGGCCTGTGCTAGATTATTGTCTGCTGGACGTTGCTTCTAACAAGAGGTCCCTCTACTGCTCTCCCTTGTGGGCCCTTGTTGGAAGATCGTCTCTGTCGCTTTCTTGTTGTTGGTTCTGTGTAACTCTGTTCACAGAATATGGTCTAGACTTAGTGATTTTCGATGTTGTACTGAGGTTGTGTGTCGCATAGACACTCTGAAAAACTCAGGTCCTCAGCTGTAGCTTCTGACCTAATTTGTACTGGTATATGTGCACTGTCACAGTCGGGGACCTTTTAATGCTGAACTTAGATTCAGTAGTATGGGAGTTTTGTGACTTTTGTGGAGGATCTGCTGATGGTCCCTACTTAGTGTTGTTATATTATCTCCTTGTTCCTGATTCTGTGTTCGCTGTTGCTTGTATTGCTGTTCGGCTTATCAGTCATTTTATTGCTCAAGCAAGCTGTTCTCATTGCCAGAAGTTAGTTTATGTGAGGACTTTTAGTCAGTCACTGGTTAAGTCTAGTCGAGTCTGGAGACATAGTGAACTACTTACAGCACTTACACACATACATACAAACTTACTTGTATATATTTGTATTATGTTATTAATGTTAACAATGTACCAGACGGTACTTAAAAGCCATAAAGATGTGATATGTACCTTCAGCACAATACTACTGTACACCAGAGAAGTGTAGCAACTTGTATCCTATATTATATTTAATTGATTACTATAAGGTACTTTAATAATATACGCCTAGACAACTTTATTGTCATTAATAAACTTATTAAATTTTAATTTCTTTAGTTAGTAGCCTACCAAACCATACCACGGGCGGGGATAGAACCCGCGATCGGAGTCTCTAAACTCCAGACCGTCGTGTTAGCCACTAGACCAGCTAGCCATAATAAGATTCGTCCAACTAGGTATATTTCTACACCATAGGAAGGTTAACATAGGCACCACTGTGACCAGAAATGCAAGTTTTTACAGACGAATCTCCAGCTAGCGTGGCCGTGACGAACTCTAGCTCAAGTTTCCTCAAAGCCGTCAACATGACTCACGAAATCGTTATGGCACGATTGCAAACAAACCTAGTAAGACGAATCATAATTGTGGCTAGCTGGTTCAGTGGCTAACACGAAGGTCTGGAGTTTTGAGACTCTCTGATCGCGGGTTCTATCCCCGCCCGTGGTATGGTTTGTTTGCAATCATGTCATTACGATTTCGTGAGGCGTGTTAGTAGCTTACCAGTTGTAATCCTGAAACACTATTGAATCTTAGTAAATTCTAATGGATAATTGGACCAGGATACTGACTACTTGTTACAAAAATCCAGTAACAGGCTGGATGCTAGAAGGGCAGTCCTTTCTAATATTCACTGGAGATCTCTATCATTACTAGATATCGCGTTTTTTGTAACATCTTCATCCACCCCGCTGCCTTCACCTCGGATGCTGTGGGTGGTGGAGCCTGAAGGCTTTTCAGCTCCCCCGCTGCCTTCACCTCAGATGCTGTGGTTGGAGCCCGAAGGCTCTTCATCCCCCCTCTGCCTTCACCTCGGACGCTGTGGGTGGTGGAGCCCGAAGGCTCTTCAGCCCCCCCCCCCATCGCTGCCTTCACCTCGGATGCTGTGGGTGGAGCCCGAGGGCTCTTCAGCCCGAAGGCCTCTTCATGCCTGAGGGGGCTGGTGTCTCATACATGACAGGTGCAGTGTCTTATACCTAACTGAGTGGGGTGGTGTTACATACCTGAGTGGTCTGGTGTCTTATACCTGAGTGGGCCGGTGTCTCATACCTGAGTGGGCTGGTGTCTCATATCTGAGTCCCCTTGTGTCTCATAACTGAGTGGGCTGGTGTTTCATACCTGAGTGGTATGGTGTCTCATAAGAACATAACATAAGAAAGAAGGAACACTGCAACAGGCCTACTGACCCATGTGGAGCCCCTCCCCCCCGGATGAGCCCAATGACCCACCCAGTCTGGTCACCTCCACTCAAGGAAGGAGCACGGCACCAGACCCAGCAGTACAAGCTAGTCAGGTCCAACTCGCACCCACCCACACCCACTCATGTGTTTATCTAACCTATTTTTAAAACTACACAACGTTTTAGCCTCAATAACTGTACTCGAGAGTTTGTTCCACTCATCCACAACTCTATTATCAAAACAGTGCTTTCCTATATCCTTACTGAATCTGAATTTTTCCAACTTGAAACCATTGCTGCGAATCCTGGCTTGGCTGGAAATTTTCAGCACGCTATTTACATCCCCTTTATTTATTCCTGTTTTCCATTTATACACCTCGATCATATCCCCCCTAATTCTACGCCTTTCGAGAGAGTGCAGATTCAGGGCCCTCAATCTATCCTCATAGGGAAGATTTCTGATACATGGGATCATCTTTGTCATCCTCCTCTGTACGTTTTCCAGAGCATTTATATCCATTCTGTAATACGGTGACCAGAACTGAGCAGCCTATTCTAAATGAGGCCTAACCAAGGATATATAGAGTTGAAGAACAACCTGAGCACTTCTATTATTTATACTTCTAGATATGAAGCACCTTAGTAAAAAATGTTAGAAAATTCGTAAGACAGGAATGCCCCTTTGTAAAACCGATTGAGATTCATTAATCAATCTGTGCCTGTCAAGATGGCTACGAATTGCTTCGGCAATTATTGATTCCATAAATTTTCCCACTATGGAGGTAAGGCTTAATGGTCTATAGTTCGAAGCCAAGGATCTGTCACCTGCCTTGTAAATAGGTATTACATTTGCCATTTTCCACTTATCAGGCACTGTGCCAGTTTGTAGTGATATGGTAAAAAGATTAGCCAAAGGTATGCTAAGTTCATCTTTACATTCCTTTAACACCTTTGCAAACAGTTCATCAGGGCCTGGGGATTTGTTAGGTTTTAGTTTCTCTATTTGTCTGAGGACCATGTCACTAGTTACCGCAATCGTGCATAGTTTATTATCGTCCTGTTCTACATAATCTATTATTTCAGGAATATCGCTAGTATTTTCCTGGGTGAAAACTGAGAGGAAGTACGTATTTAGAATTTCACACATATCCTTATCACTGTCAGTGATCTGGCCAGAGTTACTCTTAAGTGGGCTAATCTAATTGCCAGACATAATGAGGGCAAATTCCTTAGCCTATACCTCGACAACAACCTAAATTTCAGCACCCATATCCAACACTTGAAAAAAGTATCCTAAACGATGGGGATCCTCTCCAAGA
This sequence comes from Cherax quadricarinatus, assembly GCF_026875155.1. NCBI lineage: Eukaryota > Metazoa > Arthropoda > Malacostraca > Decapoda > Parastacidae > Cherax > Cherax quadricarinatus. The sequence goes on along the minus strand of NC_069420.1, from coordinate 50,407,728 downwards.
TTCGATACTACGTACCGCAAACTGCCCTTCTCACACTATACCATTCACTTATATATCCATACCTCACCTATGCTATCTGTGCTTGGGGTTCAACTGCAGCAACACACCTAAAGCCAATAATAACCCAACAAAAAGCCGCAGTAAGAATAATCACTAAATCCCATCCCTGGCAACACCCCCCCGCACTCTTCATAGATCTAAACTTACTCCCTGTTCAGTACATCCACACTTACTACTGTGCAATCTATATCTACAGGACCTTAAATTCCAATATTAACCTTGACCTAAAACGCTTTCTTGATAGTTGTGACAGGACCCACAGGCATAACACCAGACACAAACATCTCTATGACATTCCCCGTGTCCGACTAAACCTTTACAAAAATTCAATGTATTTCAAAGGACCTAAAATCTGAAACACCCTACCTGAAAACTCTAGAACTGCAGACACATTCATCACTTTCAAAACTACAGTTAGAAAACATCTTATCTCCCTGATACCTACAAAAACCTCTCACAGTGATAAACATCTACAGAATTCCACAATCAAACATTAGCCAATTTAGTCAAAACCTAGGAAGTATGATAACTGATGCACGCATGAACAAAGATCACTTATTACTCTCAGGTGACTTCAATATAAATCTCCTGCAAGACCAGGATCCACACGTTACTGAATTCACAAACACAATGAGTAACTGCATGTTGCTACCAACAGTAACAAAACCTACAAGAGTTACAGAGACTAGGGTTTCCCTACTTGACCACATCTGGACCAACACCATATCCCCTTTAAAATCAGGCATAATTACAGATAATACCACAGACCACTACCCTACTTTCCATAACAACTCTTGGTAAAATACCCCAAGACACTACTAAAGTCACCTTCAGACTTCACAATGAGGCAGCCATTAATAACTTCACAACAGCAGTAACAAACATTGACTGGCACACTGAGCTAGAAATCTATACAGATATTGACGAATGTTTTAATAATTTTCTAAAAAAGACCCAATACCTTTATAACAAGCCTGCCCTAAAAAAACTAAACAGATGACAGCTAAGAGACTGAACAGTCCCTGGCTAACACCCAGCATTCTCAAATCCATAAATACAAAACCGATATGAAAAACAGTACAGAATGGTCAATAACCAGAGACCAAACAAAACGTTACTCGTCAATCCTAACCAGCCTGATAAGAAGGGCAAAAAAATGTATTATGAGAACAGATTATCCAACTTACGAGGTGATATAAAAAAGACCTGGAAGACCCTATCAGAAATTCTGGGAACAAAAAAGATATCACGACATAGCGAAATAAAATTAACAAAATCAGATGAACCCCAACTCCCACCAACAGAAACAGCAAACAGACTCAATGATTTCATCTCCACTATAGGACAAAACCTTGCCAATAATATCCCAAGCTCAGATACCCCACCAAATGACTACCTCACTGGCAACTACCCGAACACACTGTTCCTAGCTCCGACTAACCCATACGAAGTCTCCCTTATTATCAACGCACTGAAAAACAAGGCAGGAGATTTAAATACCTTACCACCCTTTATATACAAAAAAGCGTCACAAGTACTATCACCAATCATTGCAACACTCTTTAACAAATCCATTGAATCCTCCACCTTCCCTACAGTACTCAAAATAGCAAGGGTCACCCCGATCCATAAAGGAGGAGACCAAACAGAGTTGAATAACTATAGGCTAATATCCAATTTACACCCTCTCTCAAAAATCTTCGAAAAATTAATTTCATAAATGAATCTATTTCCTACCTCATCTCCCATAACATTCTCAACCCCTGCCAATTTGGATTCAGGCCTAATAAAAATACTAATGATGCTATTATACACATGCTAGAACATATATACACTGCAATAGAGAAAAAAGAAGTCCCACTGGGGATCTTCATTGACTTACGTAAAGCTTTTGATACAGTTAAACCATGACTTGCTCCACGTAAAATTGTCACACTATGGTATAAGAGGGCACTCCCTCAACTACCTCAAGTCATACCTCAGCAACAGAAGCCAATATGTGTATGCAAATGGGGCAAGCTCTTCCGCACAACCAATTACAGTTGGTGTCCCACAGGAAGTGTCCTTGGCCCTCTTCTCTTTCTCCTATACATAAATGACCTACCAAATGCTTCGCAATTACTCAAACCCACACTATTTGCAGATGACACCACATACGTCTTCTCTCACCCGAGCCCAGTCACGCTAGCCAATACTGTAAATACCGAATTACAGAAAATATCTACCTGGATGAGGACTAACAAACTTACGCTAAACATTGACAAAACCTACTTCATTCAGTTTGGTAACAGAGCTACAGATGTCCCTCTTAACATAACGATAAACGGATCACCTATCACAAAGCTAACAGAGGGAAAATTCTTAAGAATCCACCTCGATAATAGACTCAAATTTCATACACATAAACAGGTCCTATGCAAGCATAGGACCTGTCTTTGTAATACTCATTTGTATTTTATAGTTATCTGTTTACAATAATGTCTTATCACTGATTTCATCATTGCTTAGTTAATCTTAAGTTAATTTTAAGCCAGCCCGTAATGCTATGCATATAAGTGGCTTTGGCATGCTGCTCTTACCTGTATTTATTGTATCTCTGTTTGTATGCTAAATTTCTAAATAAATAAATAAATAAATATATGATAACCACCTGGTGGTTCACAATTACACTCACCCATTTGACTATAAACACAGAAATACTAATCTTAATCTTAAAATAATGAATCCTAACTACTCATAAGTTTGCCTATTATACTCCAATATAGACACTTTGTATTGTGCCGAAACAAAAACATTCACATTGCTAAACTCCCAAATTATAATGTAGTCACTTAGCCTTAATACCATAATCTTCAAGGATTTAATGTTAAGAATTAATCTAAGTTTGCCCGAAATGCCTAGCCATGCTAGGTGTCCTAGTGGCCCCCTCTGTAATTAGTATTTTATAACATGTAAACCACACAATACCCAAAACCTGTAAACCTCACATTGTAACCCTTACAGAGAATAAACTTGATTTGATTTGATAATCTTACTTCTGTATACCTGAAAGAACCCTTCTGGGTTAGTCTTTGAATCCCTTGCGACCTTAGCCTCATAATCCCTTTTTGCTTTTCTTATTTCTTTCTTTATTTCTCTCTCTAATTGAATATATTGATTTCTTAACTGCTCATCCCGTCTTTTGATACACCTATATATGCCTCTCTTTTGACCAATGAGATGTTTTAATCTATTGTTCATTCATTTGGGATCATTTTTGTTAGATCTAATTTCCCTACTTGGAACAAAAGTTGTCTGGGCAGCTAGAACTATGCTCTGAAAAACGTCATATTGGCAACCAAGATCACCTACCTGACCCATAGTCAGGACATCCTAATTTAGCCCACCCAGGTAATTTTTCAGTTCCATGAAGTCGGCCAAGTGAAAATCTGGGACAGAGATTTGATTGCAGTTAAATGGGTAATTCCATGATATATTGAAACTAAGTGATTTGTGGTTAATTTCCCCAAACTCATCATTAACCTCAAGATTATTATTATTAACCAAGTCAAGCAGATTGTTTCCTCTAGTTGGTTCTGTCACAACCTGTTCTAAAAAGCAATACTGAACCGTATCAAGAAAGTCACTAGACTCAAGATTTCCTGTCATATTGTTCCAATCAATTTATCTAAAATTAAAATCTTCCATTCTCAAAATATTTTCATACCTAGATGCCTTATGAATTTCGTCCCATAACAGCTTATTGCCCTCCCTATCAAGGTTTGGGGGCCTATAAATCACACCCAAAATTAATTTGTCACGACCTTCGAGAGACTGTAGCCAAACAGATTCTGTGTTCGATGTTTCTAATCTTATATCATGTCTAAGACAATTTAAATTTTCTCTGACATACATCGCCACACCACCACCCTTCCTGTGACCCTATCAGTGTGGAATAGTTTATAATCCTGTATGTTGCATTCAGAAGGCATTTCTCTATCTTTCAGGTTGAACCAGGTCTCTGTTATACCAATAGTATGTAAATTACCTACACTTGCCAGTAATCTTAGCTCATCTATCTTATTTCTTAGACTCCTACTATTTGTATAGTAAACCTTAAGGGAGTTAGTCACTCGTTGCCCTCTACTATCTCTCTTTGTTTGTTGATCAATTGATTTGCCATTACTAGCAACTTTATTTTGAATATTGTCTTTTAAACATATCCCTGAGGTATCCCGGTAATTGCTGTTTTTAACCCTAATACTGCAGCCTGATTGTTTCCCACAAACACCCATACCTCTATCATCTATCAGCTTAAATTCCTAGACAAGTCATCAATTACCCTCTCAATCGAATTTGCTAATGCAACCACTCCATCCCCAGAGAGATGAACCCCATCCCTTGCATACATATCACGTTTGCCAAAGAATAGGTCCCAGTTATCAATGAATGGGATTGCAAGTTCTTTGCAGCACCTGTCTAGCCAGCAATTTATGCCAATTGCCCTAGACATCCATTCATTGCCCACTCCCTTTCTAGGCAAGATGCTACATATGACTGGGATCCCTCCCCTAGACCTAACTACCTCTATGGCTGACCTGTACTTATCCAGCAGCTCCTGTCTCCTGCCCTTCCAAATGTCATTACCCCCAGCACTGAGACAGATTATGGGATTGTTCCCATTACCTGACATATTATCTAACCTACTATGTCACCAACACCAGTTCCAAGAAGAGACACCCTCTGTCTGACCTTTCTGTCTGTTTCTAAAAGCACAGTCCATATATCTTACTTGAGAATCTCCTACTATTAAAATATTCTTACCTTGATTAGCAGAGGAACCAGTGGTACCTTCAACCTCACTAACCACTGAAGTGCACTCGTCCTGGAGAACAGAGAATGGATTTCCTACCTTCACATCTTCTCTGTTAACCCTTATTATCTTCCTTCTTCCTGAACTGTGAACCACTTGCCACTTAAAGCGGCTGCCACTATCACTGCTAGTGACCATTTCCTCCTTACCAGTTAAATCCTTCTCACACTCTCTCCCAAACTCATCTAGGTGAAGCTCCAGCCTCCTATTTTCTTCCTGAAGTAGAACCTCTCCAAACCATACCCCGGCTGGGATTGAACCCGCGGTCAGAGAGTCTCAAAACTCCAGCCCGTCGCGATGGGCTGGAGTTTTGAGACTCTGACCGCGGGTTCAATCCCAGCTGGAATATGGTTTGTTTGCAATCATGTCATTAAGATTTCGTGAGTCAAGTAGAACCTCCTTCTTCAACACTTTAACCTGAGCTTCTAAACACTACAACAAGCGATGGTACTTGGTAACACCTCACGCTTACTCCCAGAGCTTAGGACAGGTATGACCGCAGGTGACCACTGACCTCAGCGTACTGACCACTGACCTGAGAAGTCTGGTGTCTCATACCTAACTGACTGGTCTGGTGTTTCATACCTAACTGACTAGGCTGGTATCTCATACCTAACTGTCTGTGCTGGTGTCTCATACCTGAGTGGTCTGGTGTCTCATACCTAACTGACGGGTCTGGTGTTTCATACCTAACTGACTAGGCTGGTATCTCATACCTAACTGTCTGGGCTGGTGTCTCATACCTAACTGACTGGGCTGGTCTCTCATACCTGACTAGGCTGGTGTCTCATACCTGAGTGGTCTGGTGTCTCATACCTAACTGAGTGGTCTGGTGTTTCATACCTAACTGACTAGGCTGGTGTCTCATACCTGAGTGGTCTGGTGTCTCATACCTGAGTGATCTGGTGTCTCATACCTAACTGAGTGGTCTGATGTCTCATACCTAACTGATTGATCTGGTGTCTCATGCCTGAATGAGAAATCAAGAATGCCCACCATGCCTGCCTGGAGTAAAAAGTTGTTTATAGGCAGGTAACTGTAATTTTCGACTAGTACTATGATTGACCGTTCCCGCAACGACCTGCCACAACTCAAAATAATCTTGTACCCTAATCATAGACATATATATATATACATGAATAATATAATTCATATGTTGGTTTCAAATGATGAAAATTTCCCTAATTATTCACATTAACTTTGGTTCATTGACCAATCACAGGCAAGCCTGCCAAAGCTGATCAGCGTAGTTCACTTGCGGTAAGCATTGGCAGACTTGCCTACCTGCTGGTTTAGTATGGTGCTCTCTGACTTCTGCTTTGCCATCAGTCACCGTGGTGCATACTTATTATTATTCTATCTGTACATATTGTACATAGTGTGCAGACCTGTATCTAGCCAGTGAAGGTAAATATACATTATAGGCTACTGCAGAGGTATGTTTGCTCCACACTCCCATTATGACCAGGTCTCACAGGTCTTTCAGTATCTGGGTGCATAATATGGGGGCCTGTCTGGGAGCCGGAGCTGGTCTTGGTATCTTACAGATTGCATCGCTATCACTTTTGTATTACCTATCAGTCTTGCTACTGTGTGTATCCTGCAAGTCGTACTGTGCTCTTGCTGCTTGTTGCATACATTGCAACAAGCAGCAATACATTTAAAGATATATTGTTTTCATTCATGTTAAAGTAAAAATGAATAACTTTTACAAAAAGAACCTTAAACTTACCTAATGTTATTAAAACAATCGCAATTAAATTAGGCTAATCCAACTATATATATTTTATATAAGTTTGCAATAATTTAATAATAAACAAACTCAATGAAACATATTTTTTTACGTTAGGTTCAGAATCACGAAATCACGAAACAAGTGATTTTGAATCATTTATCAAACCGTGGCAGGCCAGGGCTTTACTGGATGTGTGATCTTCGTAAGATCACTGGCTCAGTGGTAAGGTGACATGGTACATTGTGTTGTCTCTTGAGGCGGGACAATGTGTCGTGGGGTCGAGCCCTGGCAAATGATTATATATATATATATATATATATATATATATATATATATATATATTATATATATATATATATTTTATTATCACACTGGCCAATTCCCACCAAGGCAGGGTGGCCCGAAAAAGAAAAACTTGCACCATCATTCACTCCATCACTGTCTTGCCAGAAGGGTGCTTTACACTACAGTTTTTAAACTGCAACATTAACACCCTCCTTCAGAGTGCAGGCACTGTACTTCCATCTCCAGGAATCAAGTCCGGCCTGCCAGTTTCCCTGAACCCCTTCATAAATGTTACTTTGCTCACACTCCAACAGCACGTCAAGTATTAAAAACCATTTGTCTCCATTCACTCCTATCAAACACGCTCGCGCATGCCTGCTGGAAGTCCAAGCCCCTCGCACACAAAACCTCCTTTACCCCCTCCCTCCAACCTTTCCTAGGCCGACCCCTACCCCGCCTTCCTTCCACTACAGATTGATACACACTTGAAGTCATTCTGTTTCGCTCCATTCTCTCTACATGTCCGAACCACCTCAATAACCCTTCCTCAGCCCTCTGGACAACAGTTTTGGTAATCCCGCACCTCCTCCTAACTTCCAAACTACGAATTCTCTGCATTATATTCACACCACACATTGCCCTCAGACATGACATCTCCACTGCCTCCAGCCTTCTCCTCGCTGCAACATTCATCACCCACGCTTCACACCCATATAAGAGCGTTGGTAAAACTATACTCTCATACATTCCCCTCTTTGCCTCCAAGGACAAAGTTCTTTGTCTCCACAGACTCCTAAGTGCACCACTCACTCTTTTTCCCTCATCAATTCTATGATTCACCTCATCTTTCATAGACCCATCCGCTGACACGTCCACTCCCAAATATCTGAATATGTTCACCTCCTCCATACTCTCTCCCTCCAATCTGATATCCAATCTTTCATCACCTAATCTTTTTGTTATCCTCATAACCTTACTCTTTCCTGTATTCACCTTTAATTTTCTTCTTTTGCACACCCTACCAAATTCATCCACCAATCTCTGCAACTTCTCTTCAGAATCTCCCAAGAGCACAGTGTCATCAGCAAAGAGCAGCTGTCACAACTCCCACTTTGTGTGTGATTATCTTTTAACTCCACGCCTCTTGCCAAGACCCTCGCATTTACTTCTCTTACAACCCCATCTATAAATATATTAAACAACCACGGTGACATCACACATCCTTGTCTAAGGCCTACTTTTACTGGGAAAAAATTTCCCTCTTTCCTACATACTCTAACTTGAGCCTCACTGTCCTCGTAAAAAACTCTTCACTGCTTTCAGTAACCTACCTCCTACACCATACACTTGCAACATCTGCCACATTGCCCCCTATCCACCCTGTCATACGCCTTTACCAAATCCATAAATGCCACAAAGACCTCTTTAGCCTTATCTAAATACTGTTCACTTATATGTTTCACTGTAAACACCTGGTCCACACCCCCTACCTTTCCTAAAGCCTCCTTGTTCATCTGCTATCCTATATATATATTTATATATATATATATATATATATATATATATATATATATTTTATATATATATATATATATAATATATATTTATATATATATATTTATATATATATATGTCGTGCCGAATATGTAAAACTGGTCAATAAGTAAGAACTCATTTAAAAATAAGTCCTTTCTGAAATTTTCTCTTGTACGTTTTAAAGATATATTTTTTCATTAATGTTAATGTAAAAATTTTTAATTTTGCACCAAAAGAATCTTAGAAAACTTACTTAACCTTATTATAACAAGAACAATTTATTTTAGTCTAACCCAACTAAATATATTTTAAATACGTTTACAATAATTTAGTACTAAACAAACACAATCAAATATATTTTTTTCGTTAGGTTCAAAATGATTTTGGCGAATTTATTGCATACACAAATTTTCACTTGTACTATATGGCAAGATGAGCGTTGCTATTTAAGCCAAGATCGCAAGTTCTGCCTATTCGGCACGACATATATATATATATATATATATATATATATATATATAATATATATATATATATATATATATATATATATATATATATATATATATATATATATATAATATATTTTAATATATATATATATATATTATATATATATTTTATATATATATATTATATACACATTATTCAACTATCGCAAACTAAGCAATACAAGATGCAGGATCGTCTTTACTGGCGTGAGTAAGGGAGGGAGAGGAGGGTACAAGAAGTGCCCACATGCACATCAGTGCCCACAGACACATCAGTGCCCACAGACACATCAGTGCCCACAGACACATCAGTGCCCACAGACACATCAGTGCCCACAGCCAGAAGAATGAATACTATATATTAGAAATCCCACAAGGATTGATACTGTAATAGCCTGAGCGAAATTAATGTGCCAATAATAAAAAATTCGATCATATTCCTCTATGACATCAATAACTTAACACACAAATATATTTTGAGTGATATAGAAGTCTCTAGCAATTATAAGGTGGTCTTCCAAGGGCCAATGTGTCTGTTTAAATTGACCAGAAAAAAACGGTAACATTTAGAGGGGGGACTTCTAAAAGTTATGTAAACGGGGCTCATGTAAAGGGGGAAGCATCTGCAATAACAAGAAATACAGCCACAGATATTCAACCCACATAATTCTGAGGCAAACTCTCTTTCAACCTTTAGAAACTGCAGGAAAAATAGGCGCTAATTCCATGGTGTGGCACTACGTTCAAGAGTAATACATTCATATAAGAGCCCAGTATTACACTGTGTACTATTGCCTCTACTAAAAACGAATCTAATTTGAACAGCCCGTCACTGATATTGTATAACTACCTATCATGCTTAATTGCCGATTGTACAATATTCCTTTCAAGCCGGGTTATTACAAGCTCTAATATGGTTGACAATCGCGTTTGACTCCTGTGCTATACGTATCGAATAAAGGTGCTGCGACTTTCTCACCTCCAATGATTTTCCCATTTGTCCCAAATATGAGAGACTGCAACCGTTGCAACCAACTCTGTAGACACCATCAACACGTTGTTGTGGTGTGTTCATTATCAGGATGATTCTAGTAGCCCGTAATTGTGTGTTGATTGCATCACGAAAGGCCCAGAGTTATCATTCTACTCGCACCATGTTTGTTTTGCTTCGTGTATCGCTTGGCTTGTGATAGTTGCATACTATCTTATACTTTTAAAGATATATTTTTTCATTAATATTAATGTAAAAATTTATAATTTTGCACTAAAAGAATCTTAGAAAACTTACCTAACCTTTTTATATAGAAAAAATTTATTTTAGCCTAACCCCAAAATTTTTATATTTAAAGGAAGCTACCATAATGTACTCAACATCCCACTACCCAGTAAGCTACATAATTGATACTCAACATCCACTACCAGGAAAGTACATAATGTACATACAAAATCCATCTACCCAGCAAGATACATAATGTCATCCAACATCCACTGACCCAGGAAGTACATAATGTACTCTACATCCACTACCCAGGAAGCATCATAAGGTACTCAACTTACTCAAACCTCCCCTACCACAGCGAAGCTACATAATGTACTCAAATCCACTACCAGGAAGCTACATAAGTATCAACATCCACTACCCAGGAAGCAACATAAGTACTCAACATTTCCACATCTCAGGAAGCAACCAATTATGTACTCAACATCAAACTACCCAGGATAGCTACATATATGTAATCAACATCCACTCCATCAGGAAGCAAACATAATGTACTCAACATCACTTACCCAGGAAGGCTTACATAAATGTATCAACATCCACTACCCAGGAAGCTACATATGTTCTCAACGTCCACTTACCCAGAAACCTACATATGTACTCAACATCCACTTCCACAGAAAGCTACAAATGCTTACTCAACAAACTCTCCCTACCAGGAACGCTCACATAAAGTACTGTACATTCCCACTACCGCTAGGAAGTCTTACATAATGTTCTCAACACCTCCACTGCCCAGGGAAGCTACATGAATGTACTCAACGTCCACTACCCTGAAAGCTATGTTATGTACTCAACATCCACTACCCAGGAAGCTAATTAATATACTCAACATCCACAACCCAGGAAGCTACATGATGTTCTCAACATCCTCTACCCAGGAATGCTTCATAATTTACTCAAACTCCATTACCAGTAAGTACATATTTGTCACTCAACTCCTCTACCAGGAAGCGTACATAATGTTAACTCAACATCCACGACCCAGGAAGCTACATAATGTTACTGAACATCCTCTCCAAGGAAGTACTCATAATGTACTCAACATCCATACCCTGAAGTACATAATGTACTCAAACATCCACTACCCAGGAAGCTACATAATGTACTCAACATCCACTACCCAGGAAGCTACATAATGTACTCAACATCCACTACCCATGAAGCTACATAATGTACTCAACATCCAACTACCCAGGAAGCTACATAATGTACTCAACATCCACTACCCAGGATGCTACATAATGTACTCAACATCAACTACCCAGGAAGCTACATAATGTACTCAACATCCACTACCCAGGAAGCTACATAATGTACTCAACATCCACTACCCAGGAAGCTACATAATGTACTCAACATCCACTACCCAGGAAGCTACATAATGTACTCAACATCCACTACCCAGGAAGCTACATAATGTACTCAACATCCACTACCCATGTAGCCTACATAAATGTTTACTCAACATTCCAGACTACCAGGAAGGTTAATAATGCATCAAAAACATCCTATCCCAAGAAGGCTACAATTATGTACTCAAACATCAACTACCAGGAAGCTACATAATGTACTCAACATCCACTACCAGGAAGCTACATAATGTACTCAACATCCACTACCCAGGAAGCTACATAATGTACTCAACATCCACTACCCAGGAAGCTACATAATATACTCAACATCGACTACCCAGGAAGCTACATAATGTACTCAACGTACACTACCCCAGGGAATGCTACATAATGTACTCAACATTCAACTACCCAAAGAAAGCTACATAATGTTACTCAACATCCACTACCCAGTGAAGTACATTAATTGTACTCAATATCCATTACCCAGGAAGCTACATAATGTACTCAACATCCACTACCCAGAAAGCTATGTAATGTACTCAACATCCACTTTACCCAGGAAGTCTACATAATGTAACTCTAACATATCCACTACAAGGAAGCTACATTAATGTACTAACATCTCACTACCCAGGAAGCTACATTATGTACGCACACATTCATTTACCAGGAAGCTTACATAAATTGTACTCAACATCCACTACCCAGAAAGTATGTAATGTACTCAAACTATCCACTACCCAGGAAGCTACATAATGTACTCAACATCACAATACCCAGGAAAGCTATGTAATTGTACTCAACATTCCACTACTCAGGAAAGCTACATAATGTATCAAATCCACTATCAGGAAGCTACATTAATTAATGTGCTCAACATCCTTACACCCCCAGGAAGTACATAATGTACTCAACATCACTACCCAGAAGCTATGTATGTGCTCAACTATTACTATCCAAGAGGTACTATAAGCTACCAGTGTTCATAACACTGGGAAGGTACATAATGTACTCAGTGTTGAGGTGTAGTTTGTAATGTGATATTCTTAACATTTTTGCAACAGAAGCGTAGAGAAGATAGGTGATGAAAGCAAAAGAAAAGGAGGGAGTGAAGAACAAGGAAGAGTCTAAATATAACGTATGAGAAATAGGGGAGAAAAAAAATTGGGAGAGTTCTTGATATCGGGATGACTGGAAGCACATAAGAGATAAAGGGGATAAGAGGCATGAAAAGGAAGATAAATGAAGCACAATGAAGACAGGAAGAGAGTGAAAGGAGAACGATAATGGGACCGTTTTCGATTAGGGGGGGAGAATGCGTTTTGTGTTGGTGAATGAGCAGCAGAGAGGACAGACGAAGTTGAGAGAGTCGGAGGGAGTGAGCCACAGGACTCGCTAGGATGGGGAAGGATTAGTTGGCATAGCATAGGGGACTTTGAGTGAGCGCTTAGTAGTGGGATGAGAAGACAGGGTGTGGGATCGTGCAGCTCTGGTTGTGTTTGTTTATAGGTGTATTCGTATCATAATGTTCTCTCTCTCTCTCTCTCTCTCTCTCTCTCATCTCTCTCTCTAGCTCTCTCTGTATATATACAGTAGACCACCGCACCTTCGCCTACAGGTATTGAGGTTTCAGTCTGTTCACGATTATTTTTTGTATCTGTTTCTACGTTTCGTTCCAGGGTCGTCACTCCTTTCTCGGCGGCTATTATCGTTTCCAATCTTTGGGCCTGACATGACCCCAGCCTTCGAGGCGGCACAAGGAGGCTTGTTATTTGTTATCTACTCAACATCAACTAACCAGGAAGCTCATAATGTACTCAACATCAATACCCAGGGCGCTACTTAATGTACTCAACATCAACTAAACAGGATGCTACATAAATGTACTCAACATCAAATACCCAGGGACGCTACATAATGTACTCAAACATTAACTACCCAGGAAGCTACTTAATGTACTCAACCATCAAAACTACCCAGGAAGGCTAACATAAATGTACTCACATCAAACAACCCAGGAGCCTTAACATAATGTACTCAACATAAACTACCCAGGAATGCTACATTAAAGATACTCAACATCAACTACCCAGGAAGGCTACATAATGTACTCAACTTCAACTACACCGGGTGCTACATAAATGTACTCACATCAATACCCAGGAAACCTACATTATGTACTAACATCCACTACCCAGGAAGCTAACATATGTACTCAACATCACTTACCCAGGAAGCTACTAATGTACTCATCAATCAAAACTACCCAGGATGCTAAATAATGTACTCAACATCAACTACCCAGGACGCTACATAATGTACTCAACATCAACTACCCAGGAAGCTACATAATGTACTCAACATCAACTACCCAGGACGCTACATAATGTACTCAACATCAACTACCCAGGAAGCTACATAATGTACTCAACATCAACTACCCAGGACGCTACATAATGTACTCAATCTTTCAACTACCAGGAAGTACATAATGTACTCACACAATCACTACCCGGACGTCTACATAATGTACCAACATCAACTACCCAGGAAGCTACATAATGTACTCAACATCAAACTACCCAGGCCGCTACATATGTACTCAAACATCCACTACCCAGGGGTTGTACATAATGTACTCAACATTCAAAAACTACCCAGGAAGCTTCATAATGACTCAAAATCATCTACCAGGAATGCTACAAATGTACTCAACTAACTACCCAGGAAGCTACATAATGTACTCAACATCAACTACCCAGGAAGCTACATAATGTACTCAACATCAACTACCCAGGAAGCTACATAATGTACTCAACATCAACTACAGGACGCTACATAATGTACTCAAACTATCAATCTACCCAGGATGCTTCATATGTCTATAAGCCGTCACAAACATCGACTACCCAGGACGCTACATACATGTACTCAACATCAACTACCCAGGAAGAAGCTAATATGTAATCAACATCAATCTACCCAGGAAGCCTACATAATTGTTACTCAAACATCAACTTACCCAGGAAGCTAAATAAATGGACTCAACATCAACTACCCGGAAGCTACATAATGTATCATCATCAATACCCATGGAAGCTACTATGTACTCACATCAAACTACCAGTGATTGCTACATAATGTACTCACATCAACTTTACCCCAGGACGCTAATTAATGTAATCAACATCCACTACCCAGAGACGCTACATACTGTACTCAACATTCAATACCCAGGAAGCTACACATAATGTACGTCAACATCCACTACCCAGCGACGCTTACATAATTGTACTCAAATCCACTACCCAGGATGCTACATAATGTATCAACATCAATACCCAGGAATGCTACATAATGTATCAACATCAACTACCAGGGAAGTCTACATATGTACTCAACTCAAACTACCCAGGATGCTACATAATGTACTCAACTTCAACTACCCAGGAAGACTAATAATTTACTCAACTTCAACTACCCATGGAAGTACATAAATGTACTCAACATCAACTAACCAAGGAAGCTTACATAATGTACTCAACATAACTACCCAGGGACGACTATCATAATGTACTCAACTCAACTCTACCCAGGTGTGCTAATAATGTACAGCTCAACATTCAACTACCCAGGACGACTACATAATGTACTCAACAATCAACTACAGGAATGCTTCATAATGTACTCAACTCAACTACCTCAGGAGCTACATAATTTAATCAAAAACATCAACTACCAGGAAGCTACATAATGTACTCAACAGCAAGTACCCAGGAAGCTACATAATGTACTCAACATCAACTACCCAGGACTGGCTACATATGTAGACTCAACATCAACTACACCAGGATGCTACATCATGTACTTCAAACATCAACTTACCCAGGACCGCTACATAATGTACTCAACATAACTACCAGGACGCTACATAAATGTACCAACATCAACTACCCAGGACGTACATAATGTACTTCAACATGCAACTACCAGGAAGCTACATAATGTACTCAACATCAACACCAGGGACGTACATATGTACTCAACATCAAACCTACCCAGGATAGTACATAATGTACTCAACATCAATCTACCCAGGATGCACATTAATGTACTCAACATCATCTACCCAGGAAGCACATATGTACTCAACATCAACTACCCAGGATGCTACTAATGTACTCAAAACATCAATACCAGGAACCTACAGTATGTAGATCAACATCCATACCCAGGAAGATACATAATGTACTCAACATCAACTACCCAGGAAGCTACATAATGTACTCAACATCAACTACCCAGGACGCTACATAATGTACTCAACATCAACTACCAGGACGCGCTAATAATGTACTCAACACATCAAAACTACCAGGAAGCGACATATGTTACTCTACATCAACTACCCAGGACGCTCTACATAATGTACTTCAACATCACTACCCAGGACGTCATAATGTAATCAACATCAACTACCCAGGACGCTACCATAATGTACTCAACATCGAACTACCAGGGAAGCTACATAGTAATCTCAACATCCACTACCGGACGCTACATAATGTACTCAACATCAACTACCAGGAAGCTACATAAATGTCTCAACAGCAACTACCCCGGAACGCTACATAATGTACTCAACATGATCCACCTACCCATGGGATGCTACATAATGTACTCAACATCAACCTTCCCAGGAAGCTACATAATGTATCAACATCAACTACCCAGGATGCTACATAATGTTACTCAACATTCAACTCCAGGAAAGCTACATAATGTACTCAGAACTCAACTACCCAGGAAAGCTACATAAGGTACTCAACATCAACTACCAGGGAAGCTAATAATGTACTCAAACATCAACTACCCAGGACGCTACATAAGTAATTCACATCAACTACAAGGATGCTAATAATGTACTCATACATTAACTACCAGGACGCTACATAATGTACTCAAATCAACTACCAGGAAGCTACATTAATGTATCAACATCAAATCTACCCAGGATAGCTACAGAAGGTACTCAACATCAAAACTACAAGGAGCTACATAGTGTACTCAACTCAACAACCAGGGAAAGCTACTAATGTACTCAACATCTCAACTAACCAGGCTGCTACATATGTACTCAACACAACTACCCAGGACGCTACATTAATGTATCAACATCAACTACCCCAGACGCTACATATTGTATCAACAATCCAACTCCCCAGGACGCTACATAATGTACTCAACATCAACTACCCAGGAAGCTACATAATGTACTCAACATCAACTACCCAGGACGCTACATAATGTACTCAACATCAACTACTCAGGAAGCTAATAATGTTACTCACATCAAACTACCCAGGATGTTCATTTAATGTACTCAACATCAACTACCCAGGAAGCTACATAATGTACTCAACATCAACTACCCAGGATGCTACATAATGTACTCAACATCAACTACCCAGGAACCTACATAATGTACTCAACATCCCTAACCCAGGACAGCTACATTAATGTATCAACTCAATCTACCCAGGAAGCTACATAATGTATCAACATCAACTACCCAGGATGCTACTTTTTTAATTGTATCAACATCAACTAACCCAGGTAACTACATAATGTACTCAACATCCACTACCACAGGAAGCTTACATAATGTACTCAAACCAACTACCCAGGATGGCTACATAATGTAACTCAGAACATCAACTACCAGGAACCTACATAATGTACTCAACATCAAACTTACCCAGGAAGCTACATATGTACTTTCAACATCAATACCCAGGAGCTAATAAGGTAACTCACATCAACTACCCAGATGCTACATAATGTACTCAAACATCAACTCCCAGGAAGCTACATAATGTACTCAACATACCAAAAAGGGGGCTACCAGGGTGACGCTACATAATTGTACTTCAACATCAAAAGTACCCAGGACGCATCATATTGTACTCAACATCAACTACCCTGGTAAGCTACATTAATGTACTCAAACTCATCCATACCCAGCGAAGCTACATAAGTACTCACACATCAACTACCCAGGATTCTACATAATGTAACTTCAACATCCAACCTACCAGGAACCTACTATGTACTCAACATCCACTACCCAGGAAGCTACATAATGTACTCAACATCAACTACCCAGGAAGCTACATAATGTACTCAACATCAACTACCCAGGACGCTACATAATGTACTCAACATCAACTACCCAGGAAGCTACATAATGTACTCAACATCAACTACCTCAGGGAAGCTATAATAATGTAGCTCAACATCAGCCTCCCAGGACGCTACATAATGTACTCAACATCTAACTACCCAGGACGCTACATAATGTAACTCATCATCAATACCCAGGAAGCTACATATTTACTCAACTTCAACTACCCAGGACGATACCATAATGGACTCAACTAATCAATATCCCAGGGAGCTACATAATGTACTCAACATCCACTACCAGGAAGCTACATAAATGTACTCAATCATCAACTACCCAGAAGCTACTAATGTAGACTCAAACATCAACTACCCTCAGGACGCTACAAATGTACTCTCAAACATCAACTACCCAGAAGCTACATAATAGTACTCAAAATCACACCCAGGAAGCTTACATAATGTACCTCTTTTCAAAATCAACTACCCAGGATGATACTATAATGTACCTCAACATAAACTACCAGGACGCTACATAATGTACTCACATCAACTACCCTTGGAAGCTACATAATGTACTCAAACATCAACATACCCAGGATGCTACATTAATGTACTCAACATCACTACCCAGGATGCTACATATTGTACTCATAAAAACTAACCTACCCAGGATGTTAAATAATGATACTCAACATCAACTACCAAGGATGCTACATTAATGTACTCAACATCCACTACACAGGGGCAGCTACATAATGTACTTAAAACATCAATTACAGGACGCTACAATAATGTAACTCAACAATTTCAACTACCCTGGGACGCTTACTTAATGTTACTCAACATCAAAATTACCAGGAACGCTACAATAATGTATCTCACTACTACCAGGAAACCTACATATGTACTCAACATTCAATACCCAGGAACCTACATATATGGTACTCAACATCAACTACCCAGGGACGCATACGTAATTTACTCAACATCAATTACCCAGGACGCTACATAATGTACTCAACATCAAATCTACAGGACGTACATAAATGTACTCACATCAATTCCCAGCGACGCTACATAATGATACTCAACATTCATAAACCTACCCAGACGCTACATAATGTACTCAACATTCAACTACCCAGGAATGCTACATATGTACTCAACATCAACTACCCCAGGGACGCTACATAATGTACTCAACATCCACTTACACACGAAGCTACATAATGTACTCAACAACAACTACCAGGACGCCGCTAATAATGGTACTCAACATCAACTACCCAGGACGCTACATAATGTACTCATCATCAATACACCAGGACGTAATCAATGTACTCAACTATCAACTACCCAGGACGCTGTAATCATAATGTACTCAAATCAATACACAGGACGACTACATAATGTCTGCAACATCAAACTACCCAGGACGCTACTTAATGTACTCAACACAACTACCGCCAGGACGCTTACATCTATGACTCAACATCACTCTACCCAGGCCGCCTACATAATTGTACTCAACATCCAACTACCCCAGGAAGACTACATAATGTACCAACATCAACTACCCAGGACGCTACTAATGTACTCAAAACACATCAAACTCCCCAGGATGCTACATAATGTACTCAAATTCAACTACCAGGAGCTCTAATGTACTCAACATCAATACCACGAAGCTACATATAATTACTCAATACATCAACTACCCAGGATGTACTAATGTACTCAACATCAACTACCCAGGACGCTACATAATGTACTCAACATCAACTACCCAGGAAGCTACATAATGTACTCAACATCAACTACCCAGGACGCTACATAATGTACTCAACATCAACTACCCAGGACGCTACATAATGTACTCAACATCAACTACCAGGCGTACTTAATGTACTCAACTCAACTACCCGAAACCTACATATTGTACTCAACATCATACCCAGGATGCTACATAATAATCTCAACATTTCAACTACCCAGCAGTACATATGTACTCAACATCAACTACCGAGGAAGCTACATAATGTACTCAACATCAACTACCCAGGAAGCTACATAATGTACTCAACATCAACTACCCAGGACGCTACATAATGTACTCAACATCAACTACCCAGGACGCTACATATATGTACTAACTTCAACTGTACCCAGGACGCTCTACATAATGGTAGCTCTACATCACTACCAGGAAGCTACAGTATGTACTCAACTCAAATACCCAGGAAGCTACATAATGTACTCAACATCCACTACCCAGGAAGCTACATAATGTACTCAACATCAACTACCCAGGAAGCTACATAATGTACTCAACATCCTACACATACCCAGGAAGCTACATAATGTACTCAACATCAACTACCCAGGAAGCTACATAATGTACTCAACATCAACTACCCAGGACGCTACATAATGTACTCAACATCAACTACCCAGGAATGCTACATAATGTTCAACATCAAACTACCAGGAAGGCTCATATTGTATCAACATAACTACCAGGATGCTACATAATGTACTTCAACATCAAACTTCCCAGGAAGCTAATAATGTACTCAAAACGATCAACTACCCAGGAAGCTTACATAATGTACTTCAACATCAACTACCCAGGAGCTGTACATAATGTACATAACATCAACTTACCCAGATGCTACATATGTACTCAACATCAACTACCCAGAGATGTACATTAATTAGTACTCAACATCAACTACCCAGGACGCCTTACATAATGTACTCAACATAACTACATCAGGACGCTACATAATGTAGATCTCAACATCAACACCCGGACGCTACATAATGTACTCAACATCAACTACCCAGGACGTACATAATGTACCTCAACATCAACTATCCCAGGATCGCAACATAATGTATCATCTATCAACTACCCAGCGACGCTACAATAATGTACTCAACATCAACTACAGGACGCTACATTAATGTACTGTCACATCAACTACCCAAGGGACGCTACATAATGTATCACATCAACTACCAGGACGCTAACATAATGTACTCAACATCCTACTACAGGA
Source organism: Cherax quadricarinatus (assembly GCF_026875155.1). Lineage (NCBI taxonomy): Eukaryota > Metazoa > Arthropoda > Malacostraca > Decapoda > Parastacidae > Cherax > Cherax quadricarinatus. The sequence continues at coordinate 50,386,884 of NC_069420.1, read as the reverse complement.
GATACATAATGTACTCAACATCAATAACCAGGATGGCTACATAATGTACTCAACATCAACTACCCAGGATGCTACTAATGTACTCAACAATCAACTGTAACCGGAGACGCAACATTTAAAAATGTTACTCAACAATCAAACTACCCAGGAAGCCTATCATAATGTACTCACATCAACTCCCCAGGATGCTACATAATGTTACTCACATCAACTACCACAGGACGCTACATAATGTACTCAACATCAACCTAACCCCAGAAGCTACATATGTACTCAACATCAACTACCCAGGATGCATGCCTACCATAACTGTAATAACATTCAAACTACCCAGGAATCGCTACAATAATGTACTCAAACTTTCAATACCAGGACGCACATAATGTACTCTAACTCAAATACCCAGGACGCTACATAATGTACTCAACATCAACTACCCAGGATGCTACATAATGTACTCAACATCAACTACCCAGGACGCTACATAATGTACTCAACATCAACTACCCAGGAAGCTACATAATGTACTCAACATCAACTACCCAGGATGCTACATAATGTACTCAACATCAACTACCCAGGACGCTACATAATGTACTCAACATCAACTACCCAGGAAGCTACATAATGTACTCAACATCAACTACCCAGGATGCTACATAATGTACTCAACATCAACTACCCAGGACGCTACATAATGTACTCAACATCAACTACCCAGGACGCTACATAATGTACTCAACATCAATCTACCCGGATGCTACATAATGATACTCACAACATCAACTACCAGGATGCTACATAATTACTCAAATCAAACAACCCAGGACGCTACATAATGTACTCACATCAACTACCCAGGAGTACATAATGTACTCAACATCAACTACCAGGATGTACCATGATGTACTCCACATCAACTACCCTGGAAGCTAATAATGTACTCAAATCACTACTCAGGAACGCTACATAACGTACTTACAACATCAACTACCCAGGAAGCATATCATTTTGTACTCAACATCAAACTACCCAGGATGCTACATAATGTACTCAACATCAACTACCCAGGACGCTACATAATGTACTCAACATCCTCTACCCAGGAAGCTACATAATGGACTCTACATCAACTACCCAGGACGCTATAATGTATCAACATAAACTACTCAAGGACGCTACATATTGTACTCAACATCAACTTCCCCAGGACGTACATTATGTACTCACATCAACTACCAGGAGCTACATAATGTACTCAACATCTCTACCCAGAAGCTTACATAATGTACTAACATAACTACACAGGACGCACCATAATGTACTCAACACATCAGCTACCCAGGACGCTACTCTAATAGTACTCAACATCACACTACCCAGGAAGCTACATAATTGTACTCACATCAAACTACCCAGGATGCTACATAATGTAATCAATCATCAACCTACCCAGGGAGACGCTACATATGTTACTCAACATCAACTACCCAGGCAAGCTACATAATGTCTCAACATCAACTACCCAGGACGCTACACTAATGTACTCAAATAAGCCTACCCCAGGAGCTACATAATGTACTCAAATAAACTACCCAGGAAGCTACATAATGTACTCAACATCAACTACCCAGGACGCTACATAATGTACTCAACATCAACTACCCAGGACGCTACATAATGTACTCAACATCAACTACCCAGGAAGCTACATAATGTACTCAACATCAACTACCCAGGACGCTACATAATGTATCACATCCAACTACCCAGGAACCTACATAATGTACTCAACTCATATCAACTACCCAGGGACGCTACATAATGTACTCAAACATCAACTACCCCAGGAAAGCTTATCATAATGTACTCAACATCAACTACCCAGGACGCTACATAATGTACTCAACATCAACTACCCAGGACGCTACATAATGTACTCAACATCAACTACCCAGGACGCTACATAATGTACTCAACATCAACTACCCAGGAACGCTACATAATGTACTCAACATCAACTACCCAGGATGCTACATAATGTACTCAACATCAACTACCCAGGACGCTACATAATGTACTCAACATCAACTACCCAGGAAGCTACATAATGTACTCAACATCAACTACCCAGGATGCTACATAATGTACTCAACATCAACTACCCAGGACGCTACATAATGTACTCAACATCCTTATCCCAGGAAGATACCATAAATGTACTCAACACAAACTACCTCCAGGACGCTACATAATGTACTCAAAATCAACTACCCAAGGAACGCTACATAATGTACTCAAACATCAACTACCCCAGGACGCTACATAATGTACTCAACTTCATACTTCCACAGGACGCTACTATAATGTACTCAAACATCAAACTACCCAGCCGCTACATAAGGTTACTCAACATCCTCTACCAGGAAGCTACATAATGTACTCAACATCAAACTACCAGGACGCTACATAATGGTACGCAATCAGCTACCTGGACGCTACATAAATGTACTCAAACATCAACTACCCAGGAAGCTACATAATGTAACTCAACATCAACTCCACAGTGATGTACATAATGTATCAACATTCAACTACCCAGGACGCTACATAATGTACTCAACATCAACTACCTCAGAAAAGTACGTCAATGTACTTCACATCAAACTACCCAGGCGCTACATAAAGTTACTCAACATCAGCTACCCAGGCGACGTACATAATGTATCAACATCAATACCCCAGGACGCTACATAGATTACTCAACATCAACCTTACCTGGCTGCTACATAATGTATACTCAACATCAACTACCAGCGCACGCTACATAATGTACTCAACATCAACTACCCAGGACGCTACATAATGTACTCAACATCAACTACCCAGGACGCTACATAATGTACTCAACATCAACTACCCAGGAACCTACATAATGTACTCAACATCAACTACCCAGGACGCTACATAATGTACTCAACATCAACTACCCAGGAAGCTACATAATGTACTCAACATCAACTACCCAGGATGCTACATAATGTACTCAACATCAACTACCCAGGACGCTACATAATGTTCTCAACATCAAGTAGTACCCAGGGACGCTACATAATGTACTCAACATAACTACCCAGGGGACTGCTACATATGTACTGAACATAACTACACAGGAAGCTACATAATGTACTCAACATCAACTACCCAGGGACGCCTACATAATGTTAGAAAACCTTTTCAAAACCATATCAAACTACCCAGGGACGTATAATGTACTCAACATCAACTCTACCCAGGAAAGCTACATAATGTACTCAACTTTCCTAACTATCCCAGGATGCTACATAATGTAACTCAAACATCAACTACCCAGGACGCTACATAATTACTCACATCAACTACCCAGGACGCTAATAATGTACTGTAACATCAACTACCCAGGAGCTATCATAATGTATCAAGACATCATAACTTGACCCAGGACGCTAGTCATACTGTAACTCAACATCAACTACCCAAGGAAGCTACATACTGTATCAACATCAAAGTATCCAGGGGACGCTACCATAATGTTAACTCAACATCAACTACCCAGGAGAGCTACATTAATGTAACTAACATCAACTACCAGGAATGCTACATAATGTACTCAATACATCAATACCAGGACGTACATAATGTACTCAAACATCAACTAACCTAGGATGCTACATAATGTACTCAACATCAACTACCAGGATAGCTACATGACGTACTCAACAATTCAACTACCCAGGACGACTACATAATGTGACTAACATCAAGCTACCCAGGACGCTACATATTGTACTCAAACATCAAATACCCAGGACGCTACATAATGTACTCAACTTCAACGCTTTACCAGGACGCTAAATAATGTATCAACATCCCACTAACAGGAAGCTACATAATGTACTCAACCATCAGCTACCCAGGAAGCTACATAATGTAACTCACATCAACTACCCATGAAGGCTCACAAAACGCTACTCCACATCAACTACCCAGGAAGCGAACATAATGTACTCAACATCAAAACCTACCTCCAGGAAGCTACCATAAATGTACCCTCATCATCAACTTAACCCAGGACGCTCATAATGTAACTAAACATCCCAACTCACTGGAAGCTACTAATTGTACTCAGAACCATCCACTACACAGACCTACATAATGTATATCAACATCCACTACACAGGAAGCTACATAATGTACTCAACATCCACTACCCAGTAAGCTACATAATGTACTCAACATCCACTACCCTGGGACTCTTAATAATGATACTCATCATCCCACTACACAGGAATGCTACATAATGTACTCAACATCCACTACCCAGGACGCTACATAATGTACTCAACATCAACTACCCAGGACGCTACATAATGTACTCAACATCACTACACAGGAAGGCTACTACCTAATGATACTCAACATCACTACCCAGTAGCCTACATAATGTACTCAACATCCACTACACAGGAAGCTACATAATGTACTCAACATCCACTACCCAGGACGCTACATAATGTACTCAACATCAATACCTAGGAGCATACACTAAGTACTCAACATCAGAAACTACCCAGGATGCTACATAATGTACTCACATCAACTACTCAGGACGCTACATAATGTACTCAACATCAACTACCCAGGACGCTACATCAATGTACGCAACATCAACTTACCCAGGACGCTACATAATGTAACTCAACATATCCACTACATCAGGAAGCTACATAATGTACCAAATCAGTACCCAGGAGTACATTATTGTACTCAACATCAACTACCCATAAGTACAAAAGTACTCCACATCACAACATACCCAGGAGCTACATAATGTACTCAACATCAATCTACCCAGGAAGCTACATAATGTACTCAACATCAACTACCCAGGACGCTACATAATGTACTCAACATCCACTACACAGGAAGCTACATAATGTACTCAACATCCACTACACAGGACGCTACATAATGTACTCAACATCCACTACACAGGAAGCTACATAATGTACTCAACATCCACTACCAGGACGCTACATAATGTACTCAACATCCACTACACAGGAAGCTACATAATGTACTCAACATCCACTACCCAGGACGCTACATAATGTACTCAACATCAACTACCCAGGACGTCTTACCTAATGTACTCACATCCACTACAAGGAAGCTACATAATGTACTCAACATCACTTACCAGTAAGCTACATTATCGTACTCAACATCCACTACACAGGAAGCTACATAATGTACTCAACATCCACTACCCAGGACGCTACATAATGTACTCAACATCAACTACCCAGGAAGCTACATAATGTACTCAACATCCACTACCCAGGAAGCTACATAATGTACTCAACATCCACTACCCAGAAAGCTACATAATGTACTCAACATCAACTACCCAGGACGCTACATAATGTACTCAACATCAACTACCCAGGAAGCTACATAATGTAGTCTCAAACATCCACTACCCAGGACGCTACATAATGTACTCAACATCCACTACCCAGGACGCTACATAATGTACTTAACATCAACTACCCATGAAGCTACATTATGTACTCAACATCCACTACCCAAAAAGCTACATAATGTACTCAACATCAACTACCCAGAACGCTACATAATGTACTCAACATCCACTACCCAGGAAGCTACATAATGTACTCAACATCCACTACCCAGGAAGCTATGTAATGTACTCAACATCCACTACCCAGGAAGCTACATAATGTGCTCAATCACTACCAAGAGGAAGCTACCATAATGTACTCAACATCCCACTACCCAGTAAGCTACATAATTGATACTCAACATCCACTACCAGGAAAGTACATAATGTACATACAAAATCCATCTACCCAGCAAGATACATAATGTCATCCAACATCCACTGACCCAGGAAGTACATAATGTACTCTACATCCACTACCCAGGAAGCATCATAAGGTACTCAACTTACTCAAACCTCCCCTACCACAGCGAAGCTACATAATGTACTCAAATCCACTACCAGGAAGCTACATAAGTATCAACATCCACTACCCAGGAAGCAACATAAGTACTCAACATTTCCACATCTCAGGAAGCAACCAATTATGTACTCAACATCAAACTACCCAGGATAGCTACATATATGTAATCAACATCCACTCCATCAGGAAGCAAACATAATGTACTCAACATCACTTACCCAGGAAGGCTTACATAAATGTATCAACATCCACTACCCAGGAAGCTACATATGTTCTCAACGTCCACTTACCCAGAAACCTACATATGTACTCAACATCCACTTCCACAGAAAGCTACAAATGCTTACTCAACAAACTCTCCCTACCAGGAACGCTCACATAAAGTACTGTACATTCCCACTACCGCTAGGAAGTCTTACATAATGTTCTCAACACCTCCACTGCCCAGGGAAGCTACATAATGTACTCAACGTCCACTACCCTGAAAGCTATGTTATGTACTCAACATCCACTACCCAGGAAGCTAATTAATATACTCAACATCCACAACCCAGGAAGCTACATGATGTTCTCAAATCCTCTACCCCAGGAATGCTTCATAATTTACTCAAACTCCATTACCAGTAAGTACATATTTGTCACTCAACTCCTCTACCAGGAAGCGTACATAATGTTAACTCAACATCCACGACCCAGGAAGCTACATAATGTTACTGAACATCCTCTCCAAGGAAGTACTCATAATGTACTCAACATCCATACCCTGAAGTACATAATGTACTCAAACATCCACTACCCAGGAAGCTACATAATGTACTCAACATCCACTACCCAGGAAGCTACATAATGTACTCAACATCCACTACCCATGAAGCTACATAATGTACTCAACATCAACTACCCAGGAAGCTACATAATGTACTCAACATCCACTACCCAGGAAGCTACATAATGTACTCAACATCAACTACCCAGGAAGGGGGGAAGCTACATAATGTACTCAACATCCACTACCCAGGAAGCTACATAATGTACTCAACATCCACTACCCAGGAAGCTACATAATGTACTCAACATCCACTACCCAGGAAGCAACATAATGTACTCAACATCCACTACCCAGGAAGCTACATAATGTACTCAACATCCACTACCCATGTAGCCTACATAAATGTTTACTCAACATTCCAGACTACCAGGAAGGTTAATAATGCATCAAAAACATCCTATCCCAAGAAGGCTACAATTATGTACTCAAACATCAACTACCAGGAAGCTACATAATGTACTCAACATCCACTACCCAGGAAGCTACATAATGTACTCAACATCCACTACCCAGGAAGCTACATAATGTACTCAACATCGACTACCCAGGAAGCTACATAATATACTCAACATCGACTACCCAGGAAGCTACATAATGTACTCAACGTACACTACCCCAGGGAATGCTACATAATGTACTCAACATTCAACTACCCAAAGAAAGCTACATAATGTTACTCAACATCCACTACCCAGTGAAGTACATTAATTGTACTCAACATCCATTACCCAGGAAGCTACATAATGTACTCAACATCCACTACCCAGAAAGCTATGTAATGTACTCAACATCCACTTTACCCAGGAAGTCTACATAATGTAACTCTAACATATCCACTACAAGGAAGCTACATTAATGTACTAACATCTCACTACCCAGGAAGCTACATTATGTACGCACACATTCATTTACCAGGAAGCTTACATAAATTGTACTCAACATCCACTACCCAGAAAGCTATGTAATGTACTCAACATCCACTACCCAGGAAGCTACATAATGTACTCAACATCCACTACCCAGAAAGCTATGTAATTGTACTCAACATTCCACTACTCAGGAAAGCTACATAATGTATCAAATCCACTATCAGGAAGCTACATTAATTAATGTGCTCAACATCCTTACACCCCCAGGAAGTACATAATGTACTCAACATCACTACCCAGAAGCTATGTATGTGCTCAACTATTACTATCCAAGAAGGTACATAAAGCACTCAGTGTTCATAACACTGGAAGGTACATAATGTACTCAGTGTTGAGGTGTAGTTTGTAATGTGATTATTCTTAACATTGCAACCAGAAGGTAAGAGAAGATAGGTGATGAAAGCAAAAGAAAAGGAGGGAGTGAAGAACAAGGAAGAGCTAAATATAACGAAGGAGGAAATAGGGGAAAAAAATTGGGAGTTCTTGATATCGGGATGACTGGAAGCACATAAGAGATAAAGGGGAAGAGGCATGAAAGGAAGATAAATGAAGCATCAATAGAAGAAGAGAGTGAAAGGAGAACGATAATGGACGTTTTCGATTAGGGGGGGAGAATGCGATTTTGTGTTGGTGAATGAGCCAGCAGAGAGACAGACGAAGTTGAGAGAGTCGGAGGGAGTGAGCCACAGGACTCGCTAGGATGGGGAAGGATTGTTGGCAATAGCATATGGGACTTTGAGTGAGGTTAGTAGTGGGATGAGAAGCCAGGGTGTGGGATCTCATCTCTGGTTGTGTTTTTATAGTGTATTCGTATCATAATGTTCTCTCTCTCTCTCTCTCTCTCTCTCTCTCTCTCTCTCTCTCTCTCTCTCTCTCTCTCTCTCTCTCTGTATACAGTAGACCACCACCTTCGCCTACAGGTATTGAGTTTCAGTCTGTTCACGATTCATTTTTTGTATCTGTTTCTACGTTTCGTTCCAGAGGTCGTCACCTTTCTCGGCGGCTATAATCGTTTCCATCTTGTGGCCTGACATGACCAGCCTTCGAGGCGGCACAAGGAGGCTTGTTATCTTGTTATCTGGTAGTCATGCCAATCAGCATGAATGACAGACGAATTATTTGTTGAATAATTTAATCAGCAACCTCACATTCAAGATTCTCCTGACTCCTGATAATTCCCGTGCTCATCCTGACTTGCTGCAGAGTTTGAACCACTGGATCAAGGTGCAGGAAAGTCATTTAAGTTTATCTACAAACGCAGAGTGGTGCGGAAACTGCTTACTGTAATGGATAATAATTCAGAACTTGCCTTAACTCGACTCACGAAATCGTAAAGACACGATTGCAAACATATCATACCACGGGTTGGGTTAGAACCCGCGATCAGAGAGTCATAGAGTCTAGAAAAAGTTATGGCCTAGTGTGGTGTATAACTTCGATGGATTTCTTTCAGCTGAGACACAAGTCGAGGAAATTGTTGAGCCAGCAAGGAGATAGCCAGGTGAGGGTTTTGAAAACCGGCAGTTAGTAGAAGTAAATGAATTACCGGGGAAAGATGAGCAAGAAAGATGTCCAGAGGAAATGCTGGAAGAGCTGAATTCCTAGAGAGAAGAAACTCAAAGAGTTAAGGAAGATACGGACGAAGGGAATGCAGAGAAATAAATAACACATCGACAGTTACGTGAGTAACTGTTGCTGCAAAACTTGCAGACATTTACTGTGAAGAGGATATTTACACTTCTAGAAGCACTGCTCGGAAAAGGATGCTGGACCAAGCACTGGTGTCCAACCGTTAACTGGATAAAGTACTGCTGGGAGAAACATATCAGAGACATAGCAGCTAGTAACAGTAAGTAACAGCTAGTAACAGTAAGTAATAGCTAGTAACAAGTAAGAACACTGTGATGACCTCAGCCCAAAAACACCAGCCATCCACAACAGCAAGCGAACCCCAGCCATCCACTTCAAGTGAACCCCAGACATCCACTAAAGCAAGTGAACCCCAGACATCCACTTCAGCAAGTGAACCCCAGACATCCACTACAGCAAGTGAGTCCCAGCCATCCACTACAGCAAGTGAACCCCAGACATCCACTTCAGCAAGTGAACCCCAGCCATCCACTACAGCAAGTGAACCCCAGCCATCCACTTCAGCAAGTGAACCCCAGACATCCACTACAGCAAGTGAACCCCAGCCATCCACTTCAGCAAGTGAACCCCAGACACCCACTACAGCAAGTGAGTCCCAGCCATCCACTACAGCAAGTGAGTCCCAGCCATCCACTTCAGCAAGTGAACCCCAGCCATCCACTTCAGCAAGTGAACCCCAGCCATCCACTTCAGTAAGTGAACCCAGCCATCCACTTCAGCAAGTGAACCCCAGCCATCCACTTCAGCAAGTGAACCCCAGCCATCCACTACAGCAAGTGAACCCCAGCCATCCACTACAGCAAGTGAGTCCCAGCCATCCACTACAGCAAGTGAACCCCAGCCATCCACTACAGCAAGTGAACCCCAGCCATCCACTTCAGCAAGTGAACCCCAGCCATCCACTTCAGCAAGTGAACCCCAGCCATCCACTACAGCAAGTGAGTCCCAGCCATCCACTTCAGCAAGTGAACCCCAGCCATCCACTTCAGCAAGTGAACCCCAGCCATCCACTTCAGCAAGTGAACCCCAGCTATCCACTTTAGCAAGTGAACTCCAGGCATCCACTTCAGCAAGTGAACCCCAGGCATCCACTTCAGCAACTGAAACCCGGCCATCCACTTCAGCAAGTGAGCCCCAGCCACCCACTTCAGCAAGTGAACCCCAGCCATCCACTTCAGCAAGTGAGCCCCAGCCATCCACTTCAGCAAGTGAACCAAAGCCATCCACTTCAGCTAGTGAACCCCAGCCATCCACTTCAGCCAGTGAATCCCAGCCATCCACTACAGCAAGTGAACCCCAGCCATCCACTTCGCCAAGTGAACCCCAGGCATCCACTTCCGCAAGTGAAACACAGCTATCCACTTCAGCTAGTGAACTCCAGCCATCCACTTCAGCCAGTGAATCCCAGCCATCCACTACAGCAAGTGATCCCCAGCCATCCACTTCGCCAAGTGAACCCCAGGCATCCACTTCCGCAAGTGAAACCCAGCCATCCACTTCAGCTAGTGATGCAAAACCAACCACATCAGCAAGTGAACCCCAACAATCCATTTTGATTAGTGAACCCCAGCCATCTACTTCAGCAAGTGAACCCCAGGAATCCACTTTAACCAGTGAACCCCAACCATACACTTTAACCAGTGAACCCAACCATCCACTTTAACCAATGAACACCAACCATCCACTTCAGCTAGTGAACCCCAACCATCCACTTTAGCCAGTGAATCCCAGCCATCCACTTCAGCAAGTGAACCCCAACCATCCACTTCAGCAAGAGAACCCCAGCCATCCACTTTAGCCAGTGAACTCCAACCATCCACTTCAGCAAGTGAACCCCAACCATCCGCTTTAACCACTGAACCCGAGCCATCCACTTTAACCAGTGAACTCCAACCATCCACTTTAACCAATGAACCCCAACCATCCACTTCAGCAAGGGAACCCCAAGCATCCACTTCTGCTAGTGATGCAAAAACCATCCACTTCAGCAAGTGTTCCCCAACCATCCACTTTAAACAGTGAACCCCAACCATTCAATTTCGCCAGTGAGCACCAACCAGCCACTTCAGCAAGTGAACCTCAACCATCCACTTTAGCGAGTGAGCCACACCCATCCACTTCAGCAAGTGAACCCCAGCCATCCACTTCAGCAAGTGAACCCGAGCCGTCCACTTCAGCAAGTGAACCCCAGCCAACCACTTCAGCAAGTGAACCCCAGCCATCCACTTCAGCAAGTGAACACCAGCCATCCACTTCAGCTAGTTAACTCCAGCCATCCACTTCAGCAAGCGAACCCCAGCCATCCACTTCAGCAAGTGAACCCCAGCCATCCACTTCAGCAAAAGAACCCCAGCCATCCACTTCAGCAAGTGAACCCCAGCCATCCACTTCAGCAATTGAACCCCAGTCATCCACTTCAGCAAGGGAACCCCAGGAATCCACTTCAGCAAGTGAACCCCTGCCATCCACTTCAACAAGTAAACCCCAGCTATCCACTTCAGCAAGTGAACCCCAGCCATCCACTTCAGCAAGTGAACCCCAGCCATCCACAACAGCAAGTGAACCTCAGCCATCCACTTCAGCAAGTGAACCCCAGCCATCCACTTCAACTAGTAAACCCCAGCCATCCTCTTCAGCAAGTGGACCCCAGCCATCCTCTTCAGCAAGTGGACCCCAGCCATCCAGTTCAGCAAGTGAACCCCAGCCATCAACTTCAGCAAGTGAACCCCAGCCATCCACTTCAGCAAGTGAACACCAGCCATCCACTTCAGCAAGTGAACCCCAGCCATCCACTTCAGCAAGTGAACCCCAGCCATCCACTTCAGCAAGTGAACCCCAGCCATCCACTTCAGCAAGTGAACCCCAGCCATCCACTTCAGCAAGTGAACCCCAGCCATCTACTTCAGCAAGTGAACCCCAGCCATCCACTTCAGCAAGTGAACCCCAGCCATCCACTTCAGCAAGTGAACCCCAGCCATCCACTTCAGCAAGTGAACCCCAGCCATCCACTTCAGCAAGTGAACCCCAGCCATCCACTTCAGCAAGTGAACCCCAGCCATCCACTTCAGCAAGTGAACCCCAGCCATCCACTTCAGCAAGTGAACCCCAGCCATCCACTTCAGCAAGTGAACCCCAGCCATCCACTTCAGCAAGTGAACCCCAGTCATCCACTTCAGCAAGTGAACCCCAGTCATCCACTTCAACAAGTGAACCCCAGCCATCCACTTCAACAAGTGAACCCCAACCATCCACTTCAGCTCATGAACAGTAACAATACACTTCATCGGAGTCGAACTGTTGTTTTGCATCTGTTATAGCGCGACCCCGAATATTGCGGACAGGCTAAAGCAAATGCAATATATATATATATATATATAATATATATATATAATATATATATATATATATATATATATATATATATAGTGCCGAATAATTAAAATTGGTCAAATTGCTAGGTACTGTAGTATACTCTGGCAGTAAACTCTGCTAGGTACTGTAGTATACTCTGGCAGTAAACTCTGCTAGGTAGTGCAGTATACTCTGGCAGTAAACTCTGCTAGGTACTGCAGTATACTCTGGCAGTAAACTCTGCTAGGTACTGTAGTATACTCTGGCAGTAAACTCTGCTAGGTAGTGCAGTATACTCTGGCAGTAAACTCTGCTAGGTACTGCAGTATACTCTGGCAGTAAACTCTGCTAGGTAGTGCAGTATACTCTGGCAGTAAACTCTGCTAGGTACTGTAGTATACTCTGGCAGTAAACTCTACTAGGTACTGCAGTATACTCTGGCAGTAAACTCTGCTAGGTAGTGCAGTATACTCTGGCAGTAAACTCTGCTAGGTACTCCAGTATACTCTGGCAGTAAACTATACTAGGTACTGCAGTATACTCTGGCAGTAAACTCTGCTAGGTAGTGCAGTATACTCTGGCAGTAAACTCTGCTAGGTACTTCAGTATACTCTGGCAGTAAACTCTACTAGGTACTGCAGTATACTCTGGCAGTAAACTCTGCTAGGTACTGCAGTATACTCTGGCAGTGAACTCTGCTAGGTAGTGCAGTATACTCTGGCAGTAAACTCTGCTAGGTACTGCAGTATACTCTGGCAGTAAACTCTGCTAGGTAGTGCAGTATACTCTGGCAGTAAACTCTACTAGGTACTGCAGTATACTCTGGCAGTAAACTCTGCTAGGTACTTCAGTATACTCTGGCAGTAAACTCTATGTACTGCAGTATACTCTGGCAGTAAACTCTGCTAGGTACTGCAGTATACTCTGGCAGTAAACTCTGCTAGGTAGTGCAGTATACTCTGGCAGTAAACTATGCTAGGTACTGCAGTATACTCTGGCAGTAAACTCTGCTAGTAGTGCAGTATACTCTGGCAGTAAACTCTGCTAGGTAGTGCAGTATACTCTGGCAGTAAACTCTGCTAGGTACTGCAGTATACTCAGGCAGTAAACTCTGCTAGGTAGTGCAGTATACTCTGGCAGTAAACTCTGCTAGGTACTGCAGTATACTCTGGCAGTAAACTCTACTAGGTACTGCAGTATACTCTGGCAATAAACTCTGCTAGGTAGTGCAGTATACTCTGGCAGTAAACTCTGCTAGGTACTTCAGTATACTCTGGCAGTAAACTCTGCTAGGTACTGCAGTATACTCTGGCAGTAAACTCTGCTAGGTACTGCATTATACTCTGGCAGTAAACTCTGCTAGGTACTGCATTATACTCTGGCAGTAAACTCTGCTAGGTACTGCAGTATACTCTGGCAGTAAACTCTGCTAGGTACTGCAGTATACTCTGGCAGTAAACTCTGCTAGGTACTGCAGTATACTCTGGCAGTAACCTCTGCTAGGTAGTGCAGTATACTCTGGCAGTAAACTCTGCTAGGTAGTGCAGTATACTCTTGCAGTAAACTCTGCTAGGTAGTGCAGTATACTCTGGCAGTAAACTCTGCTAGGTACTGCAGTATACTCTGGCAGTAAACTCTGCTAGTACTGCAGTATACTCTGGCAGTAAACTCTGCTAGGTACTGCAGTATACTCTGGCAGTAAACTCTGCTAGGTAGTGCAGTATACTCTGGCAGTAAACTCTGCTAGGTAGTGCAGTATACTCTGGCAGTAAAACTCTGCTAGGTACTGCAGTATACTCTGGCAGTAAACTCTGCTAGGTAGTGCAGTATACTCTGGCAGTAAACTCTGCTAGGTACTTCAGTATACTCTGGCAGTAAACTCTGCTAGTACTGCAGTATACTCTGGCAGTAAACTCTGCTAGGTAGTGCAGTATACTCTGGCAGTAAACTCTGCTAGTACTGCAGTATACTCTGGCAGTAAACTCTGCTAGGTAGTGCAGTATACTCTGGCAGTAAACTCTGCTAGGTAGTGCAGTATACTCTGGCAGTAAAGTCTGCTAGGTAGTGCAGTATACTCTGGCAGTAAACTCTGCTAGGTAGTGCAGTATACTCTGGCAGTAAACTCTGCTAGGTAGTGCAGTATACTCTGGCAGTAAACTCTGCTAGGTACTGCAGTATACTCTGGCAGTAAACTCTGCTAGGTACTGCAGTATACTCTGGCAGTAAACTCTGCTAGGTACTGCAGTATACTCTGGCAGTAAACTCTGCTAGGTACTGCAGTACACTCTGGCAGTAAACTCTGCTAGGTAGTGCAGTATACTCTGGCAGTAAACTCTGCTAGGTACTGCAGTATACTCTGGCAGTAAACTCTGCTAGGTACTGCAGTACACTCTGGCAGTAAACTCTGCTAGGTAGTGCAGTATACTCTGGCAGTAAACTCTGCTAGGTAGTGCAGTATACTCTGGCAGGAAACTCTGCTATATAGTGCAGTATACTCTGGCAGTAAACTCTGCTAGGTACTGCAGTATACTCTGGCAGTAAACTCTGCTAGGTTCTGCAGTATACTCTGGCAGTAAACTCTGCTAGGTTCTGCAGTATACTCTGGCAGTAAACTCTGCTAGGTACTGCATTATACTCTGGCAATAAACTCTGCTAGGTACTGCAGTATACTCTGGCAGTAAACTCTGCTAGGTACTGCAGTATACTCTGGCAGTAAACTCTGCTAGGTACTGCAGTATAATCTGGCAGTAAACTCTGCTAGGTACTGCAGTATACTCTGGCAGTAAACTCTGCTAGGTACTGCAGTATACTCTGGCAGTAAACTCTGCTAGGTACTGCAGTATACTCTGGCAGTAAACTCTGCTAGGTACTGCAGTATACTCTGGCAGTAAACTCTGCTAGGTACTGCAGTATACTCTGGCAGTAAAACTCTGCTAGGTACTGCAGTATACTCTGGCAGTAAACTCTGCTAGGTAGTGCAGTATACTCTGGCAGTAAACTCTACTAGGTACTGCAGTATACTCTGGCATTAAACTCTGCTAGGTAGTGCAGTATACTCTGGCAGTAAACTCTGCTATGTAGTGCAGTATACTCTGGCAGTAAACTCTGCTAGGTAGTGCAGTATACTCTGGCAGTAAACTCTGCTAGGTAGTGCAGTATACTCTGGCAGTAAACTCTGCTATGTAGTGCAGTATACTCTGGCAGTAAACTCTGCTATGTAGTGCAGTATACTCTGGCAGTAAACTCTGCTAGGTAGTGCAGTATACTCTGGCAGTAAACTCTGCTAGGTAGTGCACTTTATGACTCAGTATACAATATTCTCCGCCCAAGATTGGTTTCCAGCGCTAGAGGGATGTATCGCATAAGATCACTGGCACAAATTAAGGATCTAGCACGTGAGAGAGATCGTGAAGACATGAAAAAACACGCAGCACAACGAGGCACGGCGGGCACGGGCGGTAGCTGCCTTCAGTGTCCCAGGATGCCATCCACACCAGTCCACCAACACCCAGGTACCCATTTTACTGATGGGGAACATAGACAACAGGTGGAAAGAAACACGCCCAATGTTTCTACTCTGGCTGGGAATCGAACCCAGGCCCTCGCT
Organism: Cherax quadricarinatus; assembly: GCF_026875155.1. Taxonomy (NCBI): domain Eukaryota; kingdom Metazoa; phylum Arthropoda; class Malacostraca; order Decapoda; family Parastacidae; genus Cherax; species Cherax quadricarinatus. The sequence goes on along the minus strand of NC_069420.1, from coordinate 50,370,492 downwards.
GTGTGAAGTGAGAGCGTTAACTACCAGGCCATCAGAGACCTTTAATTTAAGTTCGATAATTTCCACTTCCTTGGTCAGCGCTTGCTAAAAAATTTTCTCTTATACGTTAATGGATATATTTTGTCATTTATGTTAATGTAAAAATTAATACTTTTGTACCAAAAGAACCTTAGAAAACTTACCTGACCTTATTATAACAAGCGCAATTTAATTTATCCTAATCAAACTAAATAGAGTTTAGATAGGTTTACAATAATTTAATAAACAAACACAATGAAATATATTTTTTTACGTTAGGTTCAGAATGATTTTTGTGAAATTATTGCATACAAAAAATTTCGCTAGCCTTATTCGGCAAGAAGAGCGTTGGCATTTGAGCTACGATCGCAAGTTGTACCTATTCAGCACGACATTATACACACACACACACACACACACACACACACACACACACACACACACACACACACACACACACATATATATATTTTTTATTTTAATTTTATTATCACACTGGCTGATTCCCACCAAGGCAGGGTAGCCCGAAAAAGAAAAACTTTCACCATCATTCACTCCATCACTGTCTTGCCAGAAGGGTGCTTTACACTACAGTTTTTAAACTGCAACATTAACACCCCTCCTTCAGAGTGCAGGCACTGTACTTCCCATCTCCAGGACTCAAGTCTGGCCTGCCGGTTTCCCTGAATCCCTTCATAAATGTTACTTTGCTCACACTCCAACAGCACGTCAAGTATTAAAAACCATTTGTCTCCATTTACTCCTATCAAACACGCTCATGCATACCTGCTGGAAGTCCAACCCCCTCGCACACAAAACCTCCTTTACCCCCTCTCTCCAACCTTTCCTAGGCCGACCCCTACCCCGCCTTCCTTCCACTACAGACTGATACACTCTTGAAGTCATTCTGTTTCGCTCCATTCTCTCTACATGTCCGAACCACCTCAACAACCCTTCCTCAGCCCTCTGGACAACATTTTTGGTAATCCTGCACGTCCTCCTAACTTCCAAACTACGAATTCTCTGCATTATATTCACACCACACATTGCCCTCAGACATGACATCTCCACTGCCTCCAGCCTTCTCCTCGCTGCAACATTCATCACCCATGCTTCACACCCATATAAGAGCGTTGGTAAAACTATACTCTCATACATTCCCCTCTTTGCCTCCAAGGACAAAGTTCTTTGTCTCCACAGACTCCTAAGTGCACCACTCACTCTTTTTCCCTCATCAATTCTATGATTTCACCTCATCTTTCATAGACCCATCCGCTGACACGTCCACTCCCAAATATCTGAATACATTCACCTCCTCCATACTCTCTCCCTCCAATCTGATATTCAATCTTTCATCACCTAATCTTTTTTGTTATCCTCATAACCTTACTCTTTCCTGTATTCACCTTTAATTTTCTTCTTTTGCACACCCTACCAAATTCATCCACCAAATCTCTGCAACTTCTCTTCAGAATCTCCCAAGAGCACAGTGTCATCAGCAAAGAGCAGCTGTGACAACTCCCACTTTGTGTGTGATTCTTTATCTTTTAACTCCACGCCTCTTGTCAAGACCCTCGCATTTACTTATCTTACAACCCCATCTATAAATATATTAAACAACCACGGTTGACATCACACATCCTTGTCTAAGGCCTACTTTTACTGGGAAATATTTCCTCTTTCCTACATACTCTAACTTGAGCCTCACTATCCTCGTAAAAACTCTTCACTGCTTTCAGTAACCTACCTCCTACACCATACACTTGCAACATCTGCCACATTGCCCCCCTATCCACCCTGTCATACGCCTTTTCCAAATCCATAAATGCCACAAAGACCTCTTTAGCCTTATCTAAATACTGTTCACTTATATGTTTCACTGTAAACACCTGGTCCACACACCCCCTATCTTTCCTAAAGCCTCCTTGTTCATCTGCTATCCTATTCTCCGTCTTACTCTTAATTCTTTCAATAATAACTCTACCATACACTTTACCAGGTATACTCAGCAGACTTATCCCCCTATAATTTTGCACTCTCTTTTATCCCCTTTGCCTTTATACAAAGGAACTATTGCATGCTCTCTGCCAATCCCTAGGTACCTTACCCTCTTCCATACATTTATTAAATAATTGCACCAACCACTCCAAAACTATATCCCCACCTGCTTTTTAACATTTCTATCTTTTATCCCATCAATCCCGGCTGCCTTACCCCCTTTCATTTTACCTACTGCCTCACGAACTTCCCCCACACTCACAACTGGCTCTTCCTCACTCTTACAAGAGGTTATTCCTCCTTGCCCTATACACAAAATCACAGCTTCCCTATCTTCATCAACATTTAACAATTCCTCAAAATATTCCCTCCATCTTCCCAATACCTCTAACTCTCTATTTAATAACTCTCCTCTCCAATTTTTAACTGACAAATCCATTTGTTCTCTAGGCTTTCTTAACTTGTTAATCTCACTCCAAAACTTTTTCTTATTTTCAACAAAATTTTTTGATAACATCTCACCCACTCTCTCATTTGCTCTCTTTTTACATTGCTTCACCACTCTGTTAACCTCTGTCTTTTTTCTCCATATACTCTTCCCTCCTTGCATCACTTCTACTTTGTAAAAACTTCTCATATGCTAACTTTTTCTCCCTTACTACTCTCTTTACATCATCATTCCACCAATCGCTCCTCTTCCCTCCTGCACCCACTTTCCTGTAACCACAAACTTCTGCTGAACACTCTAACACTACATTTTTAAACCTACCCCATACCTCTTCGACCCCATTGCCTATGCTCTCATTAGCCCATCTATCCTCCAATAGCTGTTTATATCTTACCCTAACTGCTCCTCTTTTAGTTTATAAACCTTCACCTCTCTCTTCCCTAATGCTTCTATTCTCCTTATATCCCATCTACCTTTTACTCTCAGTGTAGCTACAACTAGAAAGTGATCTGATATATCTGTGGCCCCTCTATAAACATGTACATCCTGAAGTCTACTCAACAGTCTTTTATCTACCAATACATAATCCAACAAACTACTGTCATTTCGCCCTACATCATATCTTGTATACTTATTTTCCTCTTTTCTTAAAATATGTATTACCTATAACTAAACCCCTTTCTATACAAAGTTCAATCAAAGGGCTCCATTATCATTTACACCCGGCACCCCAACTTACCAACCACACCCTCTCTAAAAGTTTCTCCTACTTTAGCATTCAGGTCCCCTACTACAATTACTCTCTCACTTGGTTCAAAGGCTCCTATACATTCACTTTAACATCTCCCAAAATCTCTCTCTCTCCTCTGCATTCCTCTCTTCTCCAGGTGCATACACGCTTATTATGACCCACCTTCTCGCATCCAACCTTTACTTTAAATCCACAATAATTCTTGAATTTTACACATTCATATTCTCTTTTCTCCTTCCATAACTGATCATTTAACATTACTGTACCCCTTCCTTTGCTCTAACTCTCTCAGATACTCCAGATTTAATCCCATTTATTCCCCCCACTGAAACTCTCCTACCCCCTTCAGCTTTGTTTCGCTTAGGGCCAGGACATCCAACTTCTTTTCATTCATAACATCAGCAATCATCTGTTTCTTGTCATCCGCACTACATCCACGCACATTCAAGCATCCCAGTTTTATAAAGTTTTTCTTCTTCTCTTTTTTAGTAAGTGTCTACAGGAGAAGGGGTTACTAGCCCATTGCTCCCGGCATTTTAGTCGCCTCATACGACACGCATGGCTTACGGAGGAAAGATTCTTTCCACTTCCCCATGGACAATAGAAGAAATAAAGAAGAACAAGAGCTATTTAGAAAAAGGAGAAAAACCTGAGATGTATTTATATATAATATGCATTGTCGTGTCTGTGAAGTGTGACCAAAGTGTAAGTAGGAGTAGCAAGATATCCCTGTTATCTAGCGTGTTTATGAGACAGAAAAAGAAACCAGCAATCCTACCATCATGCAAAACAGTTACAGGTTTCTGTTTCACAGTCATCTGGCAGGACGGTAGTACCTCCCTGGGTGGTTGCTGTCTACCAACCTACTACCTACATATAATATATATATATATATATATTATATATATATATATATATATATATATATATATATATATTATATTATATATATATATATATATATATGTATTATAATATACTGGAAGCAACCAGGCCTGAAATAAGCCGTATAAGTCAGCTCTGGATCTGCAACAACTTTAAATATTATAATAAGTAAGCAACATTGATGTGGTCATCAATATGTATTTATCCAGCAGCGACCTGTTACATAAATGATATTAATAAAATATCTCACTTATTGTTTATTTATTCAGTGTTTTGAAATTCTAATGAATGCCATTGCAATAAATTATGCATGAGTATTGTGTTGGCGTTATTTTTATTGCAATTACACACACACACACACACACACACACACACACACAAATAGGTAAGTACACATATACATCGATTATCAGAAGTGCGGTGGAGCACTTAGAACAGAATGAGCTTCTCAACGACATCCAGCACGGGTTCAGAGACGGGAAATCCTGTTCCACAAACTTTCTGGAGTTCTATGACACGGTGACAGCAGTAAGAAAAGAGAGAGAGGGTGGGTAGATTGCACTTTTTTGGACAGTAAGAAGGCTTTTGATACTGTTCCACGTAAGAGATTGGTGCATAAGCTGGAGGACCAGGCGGGTATAACAGGAAAGGCGCTGCACTACATCAGGGAATACCTGCAGGTAAGACATCAGCGAGTCATGGTACGTGGCGAGGTGTCAGAGTGGGAGCGAGGTTCCACAATGGTTAGTCCTAGGACCTGTGCTGTTTCTGGTACATGTGAACGACTTGACAGAAGAAATAGACTCCGAAGTATCCCTGTTTACAGATGCTGTGAAGTTGATGAGAAGAATTCAATCGGACGAGGACCAGACAGAACTACTAAGGGATCTGGACAGGCTGCAAACCTGGTCCAGAAACTGGCTTCTGGAGTTCAACCTCACCAAGTGCAAAGTCATGCAGATTGGGGAAGGGCAAAGAAGACCGCAGACGAAGTGCAATCTAGGGGGCCAAAGCCTACAAACCTCACTCAAGGAAAAGGATTCTGGGGTGAATATAACACCGAGCACATCTCCTGAGGTGCACATTAGCCAAATAACTGCTGCAGCATATGGGCGCCTAGCAAACCTAAGAATAGCATTCCGACATCTCAATAAGGAGTCGTTCAGGACCCTGTACACCGTGTATGTCGGGCCTATATTGGAGTATGCAGCACCAGTTTGGAACCCACAATTAGCCAAGCATTTAAGGAAATTAGAGAAAGTGCATAAGTTAGAAACAAGACTAGTCCTGGAGCTAAGGGACATGTCCTACGAGAAGAGGTTAAGGGAAATCGACCAGACGACACTGAAGTACAGGAGAAATAGGGGAGATATGTTAACGACATAGAAAATACTGAGAGGAATTGACGAAGGGGACTGAGACAGGAAGTTTCAGAGATAGGTCACAGGAACAAGGGGTCGCAGTTGGAAGTTGAAGACTCAGATGAATCACAGGGACATTGGGAAGTGTTTCTTCACAGAGTTGTCAGGAAGCGGAATAGTCTGGGAAGTGATGTACTGGAAGCAGGATCCATACATAGCTTTAAGAACAGGTATTATAAAAATCGTGGTGCAGGAAGAGTGACCTAGCAGCGGCCAGTGAAGGGGCGGGACCAGGAACTGTGACCCGACCCCGTCAACCACAACTACGTGAGTACAACTGAGTACACACACACACACACACACACACACACACAGTCTAATCGACATGTGCCTAGGACAAAATGGTAACTAACTGTAGTGGGTGTGTATCACAGGAACATTGAGACAGATTTCTTCACCCTCAGAGCACTTAGGAAGTAGAACGACTTTGATGCGAAGGTGCTGGACACAACTACCATACACATGTTCTCTCTAGGCTGGAATATTGCTGTACATTAACGTCTCCGTTCAAAGCAGGTGAAATTGCAGATCTACAGAGTGTACAGAGAACCTTTACTGCACATATAAGTTCCATCAAACACCTCAACTACTGAGAACACTTGGAAGGACTTGACTTGTACTCACTGGAACACAGGCGAGAGAGAGATATATCATAATCTACACTTGGAAAATCCTTGAGGGACTGGTCCCGAATCTCCACACAGAAATCACTCCCTACGAAAATAAAAGACTGGGCAGGCGATGCAAAATACCCCCAATAAAAAGTAGGGGCGCCACTGGTACACTAACAGAAAACACAGTAAGTGTCCTGGGCCCAAGACTGTTCAACAGCCTTCCATCAGCCATAAGGGAAATCAACAATAGAACCCTGGCTGCCTTCAAGAGGGAGCTAGACAGACATTTAAAATCAGTGGCGGATCACCTGGCAGTAACAGCCTGGTTGATCAGGCCCTGATCCACCAGGAGGCCTGGTTGTGGACCGGGTCTCGGGGTTTTGATCCCGGGATACCCTCCAGGTAGACTCCAGGTATGAGGTAAGAGATTAAGAAAATCAGGTATGTGAAGTATAGAGACGGGGTCAGACAGGTGCGAAAAATATTCTCATATTAATGCTTTCAAGCGACCATGAATGAATGTGGAAAGGATGGAAGGAAGGAAAGAAGGTAGGAAGGAATGAATAAACGGGGGAAATAAGGAAGAATTGGACTAGGGAAGCGATGAATGAATAATGAGAGAGAGGGAGAGAGAGGGACAGAGAGAGAGGGAGAGAGAGAGGGAGAGAGAGGGAGAGAGAGGGAGAGAGAGAGAGAGAGAGAGAGAGAGAGAGAGAGAGAGAGAGAGAGAGAGAGAGAGAGAGAGAGAGAGAGAGAGAGAAAGAGGGAGGGAGAGGGAGGGAGAGTAAGGGAGAGAGAGAGAGAGAGAGAGAGAGAGACAGAGAGAGAGAGAGAGAATGAGAACATTTATTCAGTGTGTGCTACTGAGTTAAAGTTTACAGCGACAAGTATATTTCTAACTTCTCCTGTCTCCGTCCCTTTCTGCATCACTTTTCCTTTCATTCTTACTCCTTCCTTCCTTCCCTTCTTCCCTCCTTCCTTCCCTTCCTTACTCCCTCTTTCCTCTCCAGAAGCTCTGTATCTATATTTTTTAATCATATACACAAAATATTCAACGACTTTCTCATTCATTATTCATTTATTTCATGAAAGTGTAAACATCAGAGTGTCAAACTTTACCTCTCCTGCACCTGGCACCCCTTCCCCTGGCACTAACTTCCCCTGGCACTAACTTCCCCTGGCACTAACTTCCCCTGGCACTAACTTCCCCTGGCACTAACTTCCCCTGGCACTACCTTCCCCTGGCACTAACTTCCCCTGGCACTAACTTCCCCTGGCACTAACTTCCCCTGGCACTAACTTCCCCTGGCACTACCTTCCCCTGGCACTAACTTCCCCTGGCACTACCTTCCCCTAACACTAACTTCCCCTGGCACTAACTTCCCCTGGCACAATACCTTCCCCTGGCACTACCTTCCCCTGGCACTACCTTCCCCTGGCACTAACTTCCCCTGGCACTAACTTCCCCTGGCACTAACTTCCCCTGGCACTAACTTCCCCTGGCACTAACTTCCCCTGGCACTAACTTCCCCTGCACTAACTTCCCCTGGCACTAACTTCCCTGGCACTAACTTCCCCTAGCACTAACTTCCCCTGGCACTAACTTCCCCTAGCACTAACTTCCCCTAGCACTAACTTCCCCTGGAACTAAATTCCCCTAGCACTAACTTCCCATGGTACTAACTTCCCCTAGCACTAACTTCCCCTGGCACTAACTTCCCCTAGCACTAACTTCCCATGCCACTAACTTCCCCTAGCACTAACTTCCCCTGGCACTAACTCCCCCTGGCACTAACTTCCCCTGGCACTAGCTTCCCCTGGCACTAACTTTCCCTGGCACTAACTTCCCCTAGAACTAACTCCCCATGGCACTAACTTTCCCTAGCACTAACTCCCCTAGCACTAACTTCCCTTAGCACTAACTTCCCCTAGCACTAACTTCCCCTGGTACTAATTTTCCCTAGCACTAACTTTCCCTAGCACTAACTTCCCCTAGCACTAACTTCCCCTAGCACTAACTTCCTCTAGCACTAACTTCCCCTGGCACTAACTTCCCCTGGCACTAACTTCCCCTGGCACTAACTTCCACTAGCACTAACTTCCCTTAGCACTAACTTCCCATGGCACTAACTTCCCCTAGCACTAACTTCCCCTAGCACTAACTTCCCCTAGCACTAACTTCCACTAGCCCTAACTTCCCTTGGCACTAACTTCCACTAGCACTAACTTCCCCTGGCACTAACTTCCACTAGCACTAACTTCCCTTAGCACTAACTTCCCCTGGCACTAACTTCCCCTGGCACTAACTTCCCTTGGCACTAACTTTCCCTGGCACTAACTTCCCCTGGCACTAGCTTCCCTTGGCACTAACTTCTCCTGGCACTAACTTCCCCTGGCACTAACTTCCCCTAGCACTAACTTCCCCTGGCATTAACTTCCCCTGGCATTAACTTCCCCTGGCACTAACTCCCCCTGGCACTAACTCCTCCTGGCACTAACTCCCCCTGGCACTAGCTTCCCCTGGCACTAACTTCCCCTGGCACTAACTTCCCCTGGCACTAACTTCCCCTAGCACTAACTCCCCCTGGCACTAAATTCCCTAGCACTAACTCCCCTAGCACTAACTTCCCTTAGCACTAACTTCCCCTAGCACTAACTTCCCCTGGCACTAACTTCCCCTGGCACTAACTTCCCCTGGCACTAACTTCCCCTGGCACTAACTTCCCCTGGCACTAATTTCCCCTGGCACTAACTCCCCTTGGCACTAACTCCCCCTGGCACTAACTCCCCTTGGCACTAACTTCCCCTGGCACTACCTTCCCCTGGCACTAACTTCCTTTAGCACTAACTCCCCCTGGCACTAAATTCCCCTAGCACTAACTCCCCTAGCACTAACTTCCCTTAGCACTAACTTCCCCAAGCACTAACTTCTCCTGGTACTAACTTTCCCTAGCACTAACTTCCCCTTGCACTAACCTCCCCTAGCCCTAACTCTCCCCAGTACTAACTTCTGCTATTACTAACATTCCTTAACAGTAACTTCCCGTAGCACCACTTTCCCTTCGCCCTAACTTCCCCATAACACTAACTTTCCCTAGCACTAATTTCCCCTAGCACTAACTTTCCCTTAGCACTAACTTCCAGTAGCAATAACTTCCTGCAGCACTAACTTCCTGCAGCACTAACTTTCCCTTGCACCAACTTCCCCTTGCACTGGCTTCCCATAGCACTAACTTCCCCTAGCACTAATTTCTCCTCACTCTAACTTTCCCTAGCACTAACTTCCCATACACCATAATTGATTTGGGTGCTTTGTCCAATTGAGGTCAATGATAAGGCTCTTCGGAGGCAACGTGTAGTTTTATTTGGGTTCTTGGTACACAGGCAGTGTGTTTATATGCCCAGGCCCCGAGGGCAATGCCCAGGAGAGAGTGACTGAGTAGACCTTGTTGAGGAAGTGAACTAAGCTGCCTGAATTAGAGAGGATAAGCGTGGTGTGTAGACCGCATTGTGATCTGAGCCCAGACCACCAGTAGCACCCTCATGTTACCTGTCACCAGTTGTGATGTTGACAGATGACATTAGTCAGTCCAGCATCAGTTACGAGTGTCTGAGTCCCCCTTGTACAGAAAGCTCTTCATGTGTGCCGCTTGTAGAAGCCCTGCTGAGTCGTACCTACAACGACTCTCCGCTGAGACTCGTTTCACTCCACCTCCTAAACATCAGAGTTCAGTTATATGCAGAAAACCAGTCTGAGTACTCTGACTAACCTCTGTTATGAACTCCACCTGTAGAGAGAATGACATCTTCAAGCCCCAGTAGCTCTGTCGGCAGGCAACTGTCTGACTCGTGGTAGGTGGCCGAGCAAAATGTAGACAGTAAGTCTACATGGCTAGTTTCCACCAGAGGGCGAGCCTCTAGGTGGGCAAACCCTCTCACTCGGCGCCAACTCAGCCTAGATTCACTCTCTCACGGGCATGGTACCCCCTGGGCCTGGGCACTTAAACACACTGCCTGTGTACCAGGAACCCAAATAAAGCAATGGAGCCTTCGAAGCCTTATCATTGATCCTGCCTTGACATACACGCAAATCAATTATATGCTTCCCCTAACACTAAGTTCCCCCTAGCACTAATTTCAACTATTACTAACATCCCCCTAGCACTATCTTATAATTTCTCCTAGCACTAACTTCCCCTAGCACTAACTTCCCCTAGCACTAACTTCTGCTAGCACTAACTTACCACAGTACTAACTTCCCAAAGCATAAAGTTCCCTTAACATTAAATTAAAACACTGAATATTTAACTAATTTATCTTTATGCAAGAGAGATTAAAAAAAGAGAGAGACAGAGAGACAGACAGAGAGGAAGTGGGAACTGGTGAAGAACAGCGCCAGAGAGGAATGTCTTCAGTTGTACAAAGAATGCCATGTAAGACTTAACCAAGGAGCGGAGTACTTGATGACTTGGGTGAGAACAGTGGCGTTCCAGACCGTCCTCTTAACTACAGACATCATATTACTGCTGGAGCGGAGTACTTGATGACTTGGGTGAGAACAGTGGTGTTCCAGACCGTCCTCTTAACTACAGACATCATGTTACTGCTGTAAAAATGTGAAATAGGTGACTGTTGAAGTCGCCGTAAACGTCAGAAATGCTCAGGTGGATATTTATTCCAGCAGCAAAATTTTGTTGTTATCGCCTTTTATCCCTTATATGTTATTTTTTTTTGGGTCAAGGAAAGTCTAACTTAAGCTAGCACAGAAATATACTTGGAACCGTCTGTGAAGCCTGGGTTGAGCACTCAGGCTGAGGGACGGCTGGGAGGTGCACCTCACCCGTTCATTAGATTTTTAAGCACTTCTTATCGTAGGTACGTGAGTTCTGTATAGTTGTCCAAGTATTCGAAATCATGAACTTGTTATTGTGTGAAGCTGTAATGGGAAATGGAACTTGTTATTGTGTGAAGCTGTACCGGGAATGGAACTTGTTATTGTGTGAAGCTGTACCGGGAATGGAACTTGTTATTGTGTGAAGCTGTACCGGGAAATGGAACTTGTTATTGTGTGAAGCTGTACCGGGAAATGGAACTTGTTATTGTGTGAAGCTGTACCGGGAAATGGAACTGTATCTGACAGTTTCATTATGTAATCGAAGGTTGAGTTCTTAGATGAGCATCGTGTTCTTATTCGTAAATGTAGTGAAGAGTTATGGGGTTTTATTTTATATCGTGAAGATGGCGTTATCGTCGATTTCAGTTTATCCTGCGATGTGAGAGGCTTGATCCACAGGCAATGTTGCTGCAGCTTTGGGAGAGGTGGCAAGCAGGGCAGAATCTTGGGTATTTGGGATGACGCAGCTTGTAGGTCTTACTGGAAAGTACGGCTTGTGACTGAAGGATTTGTTGAAACTGTGATGCCACCTGCACTGTGGATGACGCAGCATCAGGAAACTTGAAACTAGGTAAATCGTTTAGGAAAAAGCGTTCACTGATGTGAGTGAGGAAGAGTGAGATGTGAGTGAGAGGCGGTGTGTGTGTGGCTGTAGTTAGAATGAAAGTAAAGCTGATGAATCAAGACAGACACGTTAAAAGCAAGACCTGAGTCCTGGAGATATGAAGTAGAGTGCCTGTACTCTGAAGGAGAAGTGGAATTATTTGCAGTTTTGAGCTATAGCATTGCCAGGCCTCTGGCAACAGTTATGGGGTGATAGTGAACGTATTTCAATTTCTTGGAGTCACCCTGCCTCTGTAGGAGACGGATGATAATAATGATAATATCAGTAACAGCAACAACACTAACATCATCCGTATCAAAAGCACCAACACTAACATCAATGGAAATAAATGGTATAAAATACCGACACAATGGAAATATAAACACAAATGCAGTATAATGTGATCCTTTATTGACAACGTTTCGCCCACACAGTGGGCTTTTTCAAGTCACACACGGATCTACCTGGGGTTGGAAGGTACGAGAGTATTTATAGGCAGGTTCAGAATGTTGAGGTCAGGTGGAGAATGCTGCATCTGATGATCTACCGGGTGGGGTTAGTCTTGGGTAGCTTGGCAGGGGTATTGGACAAGCTACCCAAGACTAACCCCACCCGGTAGATCATCAGATGCAGCATTCTCCACCTGACCTCAACATTCTGAACATGCCTATAAATACTCTCGTACCTTCCAACCCCAGGTAGATCCGTGTGTGACTTGAAAAAGCCCACTGTGTGGGCGAAACGTTGTCAATAAAGGATCACATTATACTGCATTTGTGTTTATACTAACATCAATAACAACAACATCAACACTATGTCTACAAAAACATTGTGAAGGAAAATACTTGGGAGGTTGACTAAGGCATCATTTCATTCTTTTTATAAACATTTTCCAAGAGATGTTAAATATTTTGGAGTTTCAGCTCTCGATAAAACCTTCTTCCATTTATTCTTAACGACAAATGCAGATAAAAAATGTTTTAATGGTTCACATTACTTTTCGGAGTATTTTTGAAGCCAGGAGGTTTTATCTGGAGTTTGAGTAGTAAAAGAACACGTCCGAAGGTGACTTACCAGACCCTGTGACTTAAAAGTTGAGGGAAATGGAATGGAGAGAGAGAGAGAGAGAGAGAGAGAGAGAGAGAGAGAGAGAGAGAGAGAGAGAGACCATCACTTCAACTGAGATCATTTATTCCTAGGACGACTATAGTCAAGTAACCAAACTAAAAATATTTGAGTAGCTGGAAGGTCACAAGAGGGTTTCCGCCTTATTGAAAAATGGTCTGATGATAACGACCGATATGTTGTATTAGAGGAAATGTTTCTCCACGAGGGATTTCTTCATTCAATTAGTACTGAAGAAGCCATTCTTGGCGTAATGTTGCCTTTAATAAATGTCCTCAACCGTACATTAATGTGATTTTCCACATCTGCGTTTTCTATGATGTCTGTGACTTGTGCCTCAGTGTACGAGACTGTGACGGTGCAGAATGACTTGATAATACACTTAAATATTAGTGAAGGAGATATGAAGAAAATCAGAAGAAACGTAAGTCATCATATGGAAGCTTATATCCAAATTTCTTCAATAAAAAATGAAAATTAGGACAAAATTCGTCTTGGACAAGACTCACGAAATCGTAATGACACGATTGCAAACAAACCATACCCCGGCCGGGATTGAACCCGCGGTCAGAGTGTCTCAAAACGACGGTCTGGAGTTTTGAGACTCTGTGACCGCGGGTTCAATCCCGGCCGGGGTATGGTTCGTCTTGGACAAATATATGAGTTGGAGGGGCTGGGTTTGGTTGGTATCGTGAGTATGGAAGTAAATTCTTGGGTTGCTTTGGGTAGTGGTGGTTTTGATAAAGACCTGCCATGTATGGGCCAGTAGGCCTTCTGCAGTGTTCCTCCATTCTTATGTTCTTAAATCCAATTCAAATCTTTCGACGAGGGCAATAAACTAAAATACACAAGCACATTAAGCTTGACGCCGCTCACTTGAATTTACTATAAGATATAAACAAGGTTCAGACGCTGGTCAGATGCTGCATATAGAAATTATTGCAAAAAAAAAAAGAGAACATTCTTTGCCAACTTTTTCATAAAAAAAACAATTTGGAAATTTGTACAGGATAAAATCATGGCAAACTTTTGATAATAATGACCAAATTTTAAGAAAAAATATGGAAATTTCATGTAAACCTCGAAGGGTCTTGAGTGCCACACAATTATACACACATAAAAGAACATTGAGTTAACCTAAGATAAGAAAATAAAGATAAAAACTGACTTATTTCTGATCATATGGCACATTATCCAACTAATTTACAGAAACCAGTTTAACAAACCTGGCTGGTACATAACCTAACCTAGCTGCCATATAACCTAACCTGGCTGGTACATGATAACCTAACCTGGCTGGCACATGATAACCTAACCTGGCTGGCACATGATAACCTAACCTGGCTGGTACATAACTTGGCTGGTACATAACCTAGCCTGGGTGGTACATGATAACCTAACCTGGCTGGCACATAACCTAATCTGGCTGCCACATAACCAAACATGGCTGCCACATAACCTAACTTAGCTGCCACATAACCTAACCTGGATGCCACATAACCTAGCCTGGCTGCCACATAACCTAACCTGGTTGGCAAATAACCTAACCCGGCTGGAACATAACCTAACCTGGCTGCCACATAACCTAACCTGGCTGGCACATAACCTAACATGGCTGCCACATAACCTAACCTGGCTGCCACATAACCTAACCTGGCTGCCACATAACCTAACCTGGCTGCCACATTACCTAACCTGGCTGCCACATAACCTAATCTGGCTGGAGCATAACCTAACCTAACCTGGCTGGTGCATAACCTAACCTGGCTGGCACATAACCTAACCTGGTTGGCACATAACCTAACCTGGCTGGTACATGATAACCTAACCTGGCTGGTACATGATAACCTAACCATGCTGGCACATAACCTAACCTGGCGGGCCTTAACCTAACCTGGCTGGTACATAACCTAACCTGGCTGCCACATAACTTAACCTAGCTGCCACATAACCTAACCTGGCTGGCACATCATAACCTAACCTGGCTGGTACATGATAACCTAACCTGGCTGGTACATAACCTAACCTCACTGGTACATGATTGTCAGCATAGTTGCTGATCCCTGTGTTGTATAGCATATCAGTATCATCCATGTGCTTTAGATAGGAGATCCCTAGGCCTGTGACTGTTTGTGTGACGTCACGGGATGCGCATGTGTACATTCGTACCTCTGCCTCCTGTTCAGTCAGCGTTTGACATAGGCTAGGACAGGCAGAGGCTGGGCTCCATCTCCCATCATCACAGTCTGACAATATATCGTTACCATCCAACAAGTGTGTCTACCTTCAACCCTCGATATCTCCATTTAAGAACCCCTACGATAAATGGTGGCAACGGAGGGCCTGTAATTCTGACGATTACAGCGATTTCTGGAGATAAATTTCGACCGAGCTGGCTGCCATCTTGTGAGTAGGCCTGCCGAGCAGGGTACACTCGACCTACCCCAGCCAGCTACCTCAGCCAGTTCCTCCCGCCCAAGCTCCTACCAGCTTCTACACCATTCACTGGTCAGTCCCTTTGTATTAGTGTTTATCTGCTTATTTGCATCACTCCCGAGGGGTTGACCCGAGTTTGCAAAATAAGCCAGCTTCCAGTCTGTGGTGGGGGAGTCAGAACAACCGAGTCCAGTCTAGCCTAGCCTACTCCATCCAGTTCTTTTGCCTGCCAAGCCAGCTTCCACCCCTGCAGTGCTCATCGTGAGAAGTATCAAGCTATTCTGTGTGAAGGGTTAAGATAAGCCAGCTAGCAACTAACCCAGGTTTCTTACCCCAGTACTCAAGCAAGCCACGTGAGTAGTCTTCATCACTTGTGATTCAAGCTCCAAGCCATTCTGAGTGCTCTTTTTCATCCCTGTGGTGTTGTGGTATTTCGTGGGTGTATTTTAAGCCAGCCGGCTTAGAATTATCTTCGCGGCAGTGTGGGTGTCTTCAGTGAGGCTTACGCCGTTCAACCCATAGGCCCACGACCACGTGTCTCTCACCACCCCCGGTCTTAGCCCTGTTAAGCCCACCCACCCACTCACCACGCGGCCTCAGACGCCTTAGCCCTGTTAACCCACAAACCCAACCACTCCCACTGTGTTTTGGTACTTACCCAACCTCTGCCAGTGTTTGGTAAACTACTAGGGGTTATAGCACCATATTTTAAGGACCACATAGGGGGTCAAGAGCTGGTACATAACCTGGCTGGTACATTATAACCTGGCTGGTACATGACAACCTGGCTGGTACATGATAACCTGGCTGGTACATGATAACCTGGCTGGTACATGATAACCTGACAGGTACATTATAACCTGGCTGGTACATGATAACCTGGCTGGTACATGATAACCTGGCTGGTACATGATAACCTGGCAGGTACATAATAACCTGGCTGGTACATGATAACCTGGCTGGTACATTATAACCTGGCTGGTACATGATAACCTGGCTGGTACATAATCTGGCTGGTACATGATAACATGGCTGGTACATGATAACCTGGCTGGTACATAACCTGGCGGGGTCATGTAACCTGGGGTAAAACGGCTGAAACATGATAACCTGGGGTACATAACCTGGCGGGTACAATAACCTGGCGGGTACATGAAACCGGGCGGTAAAATAACCTGGCTGGTACATGATAACCGGGCTGGTACTATAACCTGGTGTACAAAAACCTGGCTGGACATAACCTGGCGGTACATGATAACCCGGCTGGTACATGTTTAACCGCGGGTACATGATACCTGGCTGGACAAAAACCTGGGGGAAATGAAAACCTGGCGGTACAAAAAACCTGTGGTACATAACCGGGTGACTTTAACCGGCTGGTACAGATAACCGGGCTGGTACATAACGGCTGTCAGAAAACCGGCTGGTACATAACCTGCGGGACATGATAACCTGGCTGGGGGAACATGATAACCTGCTGGTTTTACATAACCGGGGCTGGTACAAAACCCTGGGTACATAAAACCCTGGCGGGTAAGATAACCGGCTGGACATATAACCGGGCTGAAAAAATTTGAATAACCTGGGGGGTACATGATAACCGGGCGGGTACTAACCGGGCTGGTACATGAAAACCCTGGCGGGTAAAAAAACCCTGGCGGTACATGAAAACCGGCGGTAATGAAACCCGGGGGTGGTAATAACCTGGTGAACAGAAATGCTGACATGATAACCGGGGCGGTACATAACCTGGCGGTAAAACCTGCTGGTCATAACCTGGCTGGTACATGATAACCTGGCGGTACATGATAACCTGCGGGTAATAACCGCTGGTACATGAAACCTGGGCCTGGGGTACATAAACTGGCGGTAATAACTGGCTGGTACTTTAACCGGGCGGTAATGAAAACCGGCTGGTACATGAAAACCCTGGCTGTACAAACCTGCGGGTACATGATAACCCGGTTTGGTACATAACCCCTGGCTGGTACTTTAACCTGGCGGGTACATGAAAACCCTGCTTGTAATGAAAACCGGGCTGGACATTAACCTGGTATGGGTAATAACCTGGCTGGTACATGATAACCTGGCGGGTCATAAACCTGGGGCCTTTTGGTACAAAAACCCCCTGCCGGTACATGATAACCGGGCGGTACAAAACCGGGCGGACATAAAACCGGGCGGGTCATAACGGGCGGGTACATAACCTGGCGGAAATGATAACCTGGCGGTACATGAAAAAAACCGGGCTGGTACTTAAAACCTGGGGGTACATTATAACCGCGGGGTATGAAAACCGGCGGTCCCTGATAACCCTGGCGGACTATAACCTGGGGGTACATGATAACCTGGCTGGTACAAAACCGGGCTGGTACATGAAAACCTGGCTGGTACATGAAACCGGGCTGGTACATGAAAACCTGGCTGGTACATAACCTCGGGTAATAACCGGCGGTACATATAAACCGGGCGGGTACATGAAAACCTGGCGGGTACTTTGGGAATAACCTGGCTGGTACATGAAACCTGGCTGGTACATGATAACCTGGTGTAATGATAACCTGGGCTGGTACATGATAACCTGGGGGTAATGATAACTGGCGGGTACATGTAACCTGCTGGTACAGAAAACCCTGGCTGGTACATGAAAACCTGGGGGTACATGAAACCTTTCGGACATGATAACCGGGCGGTACTTAACCTGGCGGGTACATGAAACCTGGTGGTAAAGTAACCTGCTGTACTGAAAACCGGCTGGTACATGAAAACCCTGGCTGGTACATGATAACCTGGCTGGTACTGAAAACCTGGCTGTACAGAAACCGCTGGTACATGAAACCTGGCTGGTAATAAAAACCCTGGCGGTACTGATAACCTGGTGGTACATGAAAACCCGGGCCTGGTACATATAACCTGGTGGTAAAAAATTTAAAAGGCGGACATGAAAACCCGGGCTGGTACATATAACCTGGCTGGTACTTTAACCTGGCGGGGTACTAACCTGGCTGGTACATAACCGGCTGGAAAACATAACCTGGCGGTACATAACCTGGCGGGTACATAAACCGGGCGGGTACATGTAACCTGGCTGTACTGATAACCTGCTGGTACATAACCGGCGGGTACATAACCGGGCGGGTACATGATAACCTGGCTGGTACATGATAACCGGGCGGGTAAAAACCCTGGGGGGTTTACATGATAACCCTGGCTGGTACAAAACCCGGCTGGTACAAAAACCCTGGCGGGTACATAAAACCTGGCGGGTCAAAACCTGGCGGGGTACATGATAACCTGGCTGGTACAGATCCCGGCTGGTACATAACCTGGCGGGGTACATGATAACCCTGGCTGTACATGATAACCTGGCTGGTACATATAACCGGGCTGGTAAAGAAAACCCTGCGGGTACAAAAACCTGGCTGTACATGAAACCTGGGGGTACATAACCTGGCTGGTACTGTAACCTGGCTGGTACATGATAACCTGGCTGGTACAAACCTGGCGGGTACATAAACCTGCGTACATGATAACCTGGGGGTACATGAAAACCTGGGGGTACATGATAACCGGCGGGTACATGAAACCGGGCTGGTACATAACCTGGCTGGTACATGATAACCTGGCTGGTACATGATAACCTGGCTTAATATAACCTGGGGTAATGATAACCTGGGGGTACATGATAACCGGCGGTACATGATAACCTGGCGGGTACATAAAACCTGGTGGTACAGATAACCTGGCTGGTACATGATAACCGGTGGTAATAAATAACCTGGCGGGTCATGAAACCTGGCGGGTACATAACCTGGCGGGTACATGAAAACGGCGGGTAAAGAAAACCCTGGCTGGTACATAACCTGGCTGGTACATGAACCCGGGCGGACATTAACCTGGCTGGTACAAAACCTGGCGGGAAAAGATAACCGGGTGGACATAAAAACCTGGCTGGTACATGAAAACCGGCTGGTACATAACCTGGGGGGTCATGAAAACCTGGCTGGACATGATAACCGGGCTGGTACATGATAACCGGCTGTACAGAAAACCTGGCTGGTACATGTAACCTGGCGGTACAAAAGGGCTGTACTGAAAACCGGGGCTTACATGAAACCGGGCGGGTACATAACCTCGGTACATGAAAAACCGGGCGGGGACTGAAAACCCTTTGGCTGGTACAAAAACCGGGCTGGTAATGAAAACCTGGCGGGTACATAAAAACCTGGCTGGAAACATGAAAACCTGGTGGTACATGAAAACCTGTTTGGTATTAATCTGGCGGGTAAATGATAACCTGCGGCACATGATAACCTGGCGGGTACATGAAAACCCTGGCGGTACATAATCTGGCGGGTACAAAACCGGGCTGGTACATGAAACCCTGGTGGTACAGAAAACCCTGGCTGGTACATAACCTGGGGTCATGAAACCTGGCTGGTACAAAACCGGGCTGGTACATAACCTGGCGGTCAGAAACCTGGCTTGATATGATAACCGGCGGGTACTGAAAACCCTGGTGTACAAAACTGGCTGATACATGAAACCGGGTGGTACATGAAAACCTGGCGGGTAAAAGAAACCGGGCTGGACATGATAACCTTGCGGTACATGATAACCCCCCGGGTACATGAAACCTGGCGGGTACTAACCTGGCTGGTACATGAAACCTGGCTGGTACTTAATGGGGCTGGTAAAAACCCGGCTGTAATGATAACCTGGCTGGTAATAACCTGACGGCACATGAAAACCCTGGCGGGTACAAAACCCGGCTGTACATGAAACCTGGTGGTATATAACCTGGCTGGTACTATAATGGCGGGTACATGATAACCGGGCTGGTAAAGAAAACCCTGGTGGTACTGATAACCTGGCTGGTACAGATAACCTGGCGGGTACATGTAACCGGGGCTGGTACATAACCTGGCTGGTACATAACCGGGGGGTACATGAAACCTGGCGGGTACATGAAAACCGGCTGGTACATAACCTGGCTGGTACAAAAAACCTGGCTGGTACAAAAACCCTGGTGGTAATGAAAACCTGGCTGGTAATGAAACCGGCTGGTACTGAAACCGGGCTGGTACATGAAAACCCTGGCTGATACATAAACCTGGCGGGTACATGATAACCGGCTGGTACATGAAAACGGGGCGGGTACATGAAACCTGGCTGTACATGATAACCGGGCGGGAAAAGAAAACCCGGGCGGACATGAAACCGGGCTGGTCATGAAACCGGCTGGTACATGATAACCTGGCTGGTACATGATAACCGGGCTGGACAGAAAACCCCTCCCCCGGGGTACAATAACCTGGCGGGTACATGATAACCTGGCGACATGATAACCGGGCTGGTACAGAAAACCCCTGCCTGGTACATGTAACCTGGCGGGTACATGATAACCTGCGGGTACTGAAACCGGGCTGAAATATAACCGGTGGTACTGATAACCGGGCGGTAAAACCTGGCGGGTACATAACCTGGGGGTCTACCGGCTGGTACATACCGGGAGAAACATAACCGGGGTTTACAGATAACCTGGCTTTAAAAACCCTGGCGGGTACAACCGGGTGGTACATAACCGGCGGGTACATGAAACCGGCGGTACTGATAACCTCTGGTACTAACCTGGGGGGTACATGATAACCTGGCTGGTACATCCCTGGCTGACAAAACCCTTGGCTTACATATAACCTGGCGGTACATATAACCTGGCGGGTAATGATAACCGGCGGTACATGAAAACCGGGCGGGTACAAAACCTGGCGGGTACTAAAACCTGCGGGACAAATGAAAACCTGGCTGGTACATATAACCGGCTGGACTGATAACCTGCTGGTACATGAAACCTGGCGGGGTACATGAAACCTGGCGGGTACATGATAACCTGGCTGTACAAAACCTGGCTTACAGAAAACCTGGCGGTACATGATAACCGGGCGGGTTACAATAACCTGGTGGTACAAAACCCTGGGGGGTACAGAAAACCCGGGCTGTACATGAAACCGGGTGGTACATGATAACCTGGCTGGTACAGAAAACCTGGGGGTACATGATAACCGGCGGGTACATAAACCTGGCGGGTACATGAAACCCTGGTGGTACATGATAACCTGGCTGTCATGATAACCTGGCGGGTACAAAACCTGGGGGGGTACATGATAACCTGGCTGGTACATGATAACCTGGCTGGTACATGATAACCTGGCTGGTACATGATAACCTGGCTGGTACATGATAACCTGGCTGGTACATAACCTGGCTGGTACATGATAACCTGGCTGGTACATGATAACCTGGCTGGTACATAACCTGGCTGGTACATGATAACCTGGCTGGTACATGATAACCTGGCTGGTACATAACCTGGCTGGTACATGATAACCTGGCTGGTACATGATAACCTGGCTGGTACATAACCTGGCTGGTACATGATAACCTGGCTGGTACATGATAACCTGGCTGGTACATGATAACCTGGCTGGTACATAACCTGGCGGGTACATGATAACCTGGCTGGTACATGATAACCTGGCTGGTACATGATAACCTGGCTGGTACATGATAACCTGGCTGGTACATGATAACCTGGCTGGTACATAACCTGGCTGGTACATGATAACCTGGCTGGTACATGATAACCTGGCTGGTACATAACCTGGCTGGTACATGATAACCTGGCTGGTACATGATAACCTGGCTGGTACATAACCTGGCTGGTACATGATAACCTGGCTGGTACATGATAACATAACGTCAAGAGATTGTTTCCCCTTGAGGAAAACACATCAGGTAAAAATAACACAAGTGCAACTAAAGTGACATCTTATTGAGATGTATCAGCCATGAAGGTGATGACTGACGATGTATAGTGCAGAGTAATGTGACATCTTATTGAGATGTATCCGTTATGAAGGTGATGACAGACGATGTATAGTGCAGAGTAATGTGACATCTTATTGAGATGTATCAGCCATGAAAGTGATGACTGACGATATATGGTGCACAGTAATGTGACATCTTATTAAGATAAATCTGTCATGAAGGTGATGACTGACGATGTATGGTGCAGAGTAATGTGACATCTTATTGAGATGTATCAGCCATGAAGGTGATGACTGACGATGTATGGTGCAGAGTACTGTGACATCTTATTGAGATGTATCAGCCATGAAGGTGATGACTGACGATGTATGGTGCAGAGTAATGTGACATCTTATTGAGATGTATCCGCCATGAAGGTGATGACTGACGATGTATGATGCAGAGTAATGTGACATCTTATTGAGATGTATCCGCCATAAAGGTGATGACAGACGATGTATGGTGCAGAGTAATGTGACATCTTATTGAGATGTATCCGCCATGAAGGTGATGACTGAGGATGTATGGTACAGAGTACTGTGACATCTTATTGAGATGAATCTGCCATGAAGGTGATGACTGACTATGTATGGTGCAGAGTAATGTGACATCTTATTGAGATGTATCCGCCATTAAGGTGATGACAGACGATGTATGGTGCAGAGTAATGTGACATCTTATTGAGATGTATCAGCCATGAAGGTGATGACTGACGATGTATGGTGCAGAGTTATGTGACGTCTTATTGAGATGTATCCGCCATGAAGGTGATGACTGACGATGTATGATGCAGAGTAATGTGACATCTTATTGTGATGTATCAGCCATGAAGGTGATGACTGACGATGTATGGTGCAGAGTAATGTGACATCTTATTGAGATGTATCAGCCACGAAAGTGATGACTGACGATGTATGGTGCAGAGTAATGTGACATCTTTTTGAGATGTATCAGCCATGAAGGTGATGACTGACGATGTATGGTGCAGAGTAATGTGACATCTTATTGAGATGTATCAGCCATGAAGGTGATGACTGACGATGTATGGTGCAGAGTAATGTGACATCTTATTGAGATGTATCCGCCATGAAGGTGATGACTGACGATGTATGGTGCAGAGTAATGTGACATCTTATTGAGATGTATCAGCCATGAAGGTGATGACTGACGATGTATGGTGCAGAGTAATGTGACATCTTATTGAGATGTATCCGCCATGAAGGTGATGACAGACGATGTATGGTGCAGAGTAATGTGACATCTTATTGAGATGTATCAGCCATGAAGGTGATTAACGATGTATGGTGCAGAGTAATGTGACATCTTATTGAGATGTATCAGCGATGAAGGTGATTAACGATGTATGGTGCAGAGTAATGTGACATCTTATTGAGATGTATCAGCCATGAAGGTGATGACTGACGATGTATGGTGCAGAGTAATGTGACATCTTATTGAGATGTATCCGCCATGAAGGTGATGACTGACGATGTATGGTGCAGAGTAATGTGACATCTTATTGAGATGTATCCGCCATGAAGGTGATGACAGACGATGTATGGTGCAGAGTAATGTGACATCTTATTGAGATGTATCAGCCATGAAGGTGATTAACGATGTATGGTGCAGAGTAATGTGACATCTTATTGAGATGTATCAGCCATGAAGGTGATGACTGACGATGTATGGTGCAGAGTAATGTGACATCTTATTGAGATGTATCCGCCATGAAGGTGATGACTGACGATGTATGGTGCAGAGTAATGTGACATCTTATTGAGATGTATCAGCCATGAAGGTGATGACTGACGATGTATGGTGCAGAGTAATGTGACATCTTATTGAGATGTATCAGCCATGAAGGTGATGACAGACGATGTATGGTGCAGAGTAATGTGACGTCTTATTGAGATGTATCAGCCATGAAGGTGATGACAGACGATGTATGGTGCAGAGTAATGTGACATCTTATTGAGATGTATCCGCCATGAAGGTGATGACAGACGATGTATGGTGCAGAGTAATGTGACATCTTATTGAGATGTATCAGCCATGAAGGTGATGACAGATGTATGGTGCAGAGTAATGTGACATCTTATTGAGATGTATCAGCCATGAAGGTGATGACAGACGATGTATGGTGCAGAGTAATGTGACATCTTATTGAGATGTATCCGCCATGAAGGTGATGACAGACGATGTATGGTGCAGAGTAATGTGACATCTTATTGAGATGTATCAGCCATGAAGGTGATGACAGATGTATGGTGCAGAGTAATGTGACATCTTATTGAGATGTATCCGCCATGAAGGTGATAGACGATGTATGGTGCAGAGTAATGTGACATCTTATTGAGATGTATCCGCCATGAAGGTGATGACAGACGATGTATGGTGCAGAGTAATGTGACATCTTATTGAGATGTATCAGCCACGAAAGTGATGACTGACGATGTATGGTGCAGAGTAATGTGACATCTTATTGAGAAGCATCAGCCATGAAGGTGATGACTGACGATGTATGGTGCAGAGTAATGTGACATCTTATTGAGATGTATCAGCCATGAAGGTGATGACAGACGATGTATGGTGCAGAGTAATGTGACATCTTATTGAGATGTATCAGCCATGAAGGTGATGACAGACGATGTATGGTGCAGAGTAATGTGACATCTTATTGAGATGTATCAGCCATGAAGTGATGACAGACGATGTATGGTGCAGAGTAATGTGACATCTTATTGAGATGTATCCGCCATGAAGGTGATGACAGACGATGTATGGTGCAGAGTAATGTGACATCTTATTGAGATGTATCAGCCATGAAGGTGATTGACGATGTATGGTGCAGAGTAATGTGACATCTTATTGAGATGTATCAGCCATGAAGGTGATGACGATGTATGGTGCAGAGTAATGTGACATCTTATTGAGATGTATCCGCCATGAAGGTGATGACAGACGATGTATGGTGCAGAGTAATGTGACATCTTATTGAGATGTATCCGCCATGAAGGTGATGACAGACGATGTATGGTGCAGAGTAATGTGACATCTTATTGAGATGTATCCGCCATGAAGGTGATGACAGACGATGTATGGTGCAGAGCTGTCATCTCCAAGTTTATCTCATAATTTTTGCTAGTGACTGACACAAGTGACACTGCTCAGTGGTTCCTATTTCACGTTCTCTTCTTCTATCTACCTGATGATATACTATCTACCTGATGATATACTATCTACCTGATGATATACTATCTACCTGATATACTATCTACCTGACGTACCATCTACAGTGTACAAGACACTGCTGATATATGCGAGTGTGAAGACTTACTCAGCCCTGTAAGATCTTATGCAAATATTACCAAGGTTGGCTCCTCCTTAGGATAAATAATAGAAAAAATAATAATATACAAATATAAACACTTTATTGTAAGAATTAAAATTGTGAAACAAGTAAACATGAGCATTTTTCCTATTTGAAAGAAAAATGAAAAATGAAATATTAAAAAGAATGAATTCAACGCTAATTTGTACAAGTGTAACTGTAGATCATGTCGATGTTGTTGACACAGCGCACTGTAGAAACTGTAGCCGTTGTTGATGATGTGAGGAGGTGGGGGGTCACTGCTGGTGAGTGACAACTCAACGACTATTCAGTCAAAATATGTCTAAAAATTAAGACACATGTGCAACATCTGGGTAGACGTTTCGCCATCCAGTGGCTTTATCAATACAAATTCTAGGACATAACTTGAAGACAGTAGGACTATATACAGAAGATGAGGTAATCAGTCCTTCAACCTAGGAGTAGGTGCGAAGAACACCATTGTATTGATAAAGCCACTGGATGGCGAGACGTCTACCATAAAGTTACCCAGATGTTGCACATGTGTCTTAATTTTTATCTTGTCGGCATTATATACCATTCTTGCACAAAATATGTCTAGCCTAGAATGATCCGTCAAGATAATAGGAACGCAGGTTTTTCACCACTGCAGAGACGAGGGGTAGTTGCCTGGGTTTAGCCACTGTCAGGTAGGTAGATCGTGGGTGACGTCTCAGAACCCAAGTGAAGTTCCTCTCCTTCAAATTGTCTCTGTAGTCGCCAGATGACCCTAGCTGGCAGCCCAAGCTAGAAAGAGACAAAACGTTAACCACTGCTCGATAAATTACTCTCCATGATAAGTGTAAGGCATTTAAAAGACTGGTGAGGATTTAAACATGAAAATCAAGGCAGGATGAACCTGTGAGACAAGTGATTATCCATTTGGTGGGAGTCCCACACGTCACCTTTCAGTGTGGAGAAAAGGGAGGTCGGGAGAGCGGGAGCTAGACACTGACACTACCTTAACAAGCGGACTGCCAGTCAAACTATCGTCTTCATATATTCGCTACTCCTATCTGCTGAACGTTTTCCTCACAGCGAGTCAGGGGTCATGTTTGCCTTGATTACCGTGGAGTGCACTAATACCTATTGCTGTACATAGTGTATATAGTGTACTTACTACTGTTTATACTTGATGAAGGATAATATAATTCAGAATTTTCCCTGTTGTGTTTATTTTGCCTTTGAGTACCTGGGTTGTAATAAAGATTAATAGAAAAAATGGCCGATCAGAGGAGCTTTTTTCCAGTAGTCACATGGAAATATAGTTATAGGAATGGCCTATGTTGCTAGGTGCATAGGCCTACCAAGGCATCCTCCAATAATAAATGAAAATCTGAGATAAAAACAAACGAAAATATTTCCGAAATTTTTCGGGAAAGCGGAAAAGCGTCCTTTTGTTAGATTCAAAAACGCTAGAAATTCTCGGATTTTTTTCCAGGTTGCTTTTAGCATGTATGTTCGGTTTAAAATTCTTTATCAACATGTAACATTAAATACTTTATTTAGATTTTATTTCTAAATCTCAAACTTTAACTGATACAAAAATACTTTTTATTAAAATGTAGCATCAAGCACCCCTCAAGGAGGTTCCTTGATGTTGGTGAGGGGCTCTTGATCTAAGGAAATGGATCTGTGACCCAGTTCCCTGAATAAGGCCTAAATGCCTTCAACCCCCCCCCCCACACAGAGCTATGATAATAATAATAAAATAATAATAATAATAATACTATTATGTAAGGTTTGAAGCTTATCAGAAGAATCGTTCACTAGTAATTACCTGGGAAGCAATTTGCTTAATAAAATTGGCAAAATGAAATTTACACAGCTCAGAGTGACAATATGTGGTTTACTACAGTCTACCAACAGAACAAGTTTGAAGTCGATCAGAGAAGGCATTCTTCAGTAATTGATCTGAATCTAACGATTACAAACATTTTAACTATTTCCAAGCGTGAGGGACAGATTACCTCATCTTTTGTATATCATTCTTCCCATTATGTCACTGGCTGGTGCAACGTCTACGAAGTTACCCGGATGCTGCACATGTGTCTAATTCTATATTTTGTCGGTATTTATTTACCATTTATGTACAGCAGCATTTATGCCAATACGAGGACACGTGTAGCATGATAAGAGTACCATACATTATACTCGGCTATATCACACACCCATATTGGCATGTTCACACAAGCAGTAAACCAGCAGCTTAAGAGTATAGCAGGAGGGACGTCAATGTTTTATTAAAACTGCCGTGTTTACACAGCCAGTCACGAAGAGGCTCACCCATCTTGTGAAGCAGTGTCTGGGACTCGTGAAACAACATGCCCAGTTACCTCAACTCTGGCTATTCACGGATCTTACCATCTCTCTTGCATGCAAACTTGTTACACTGTTCATATTGTATGTTAATTATTATAATCAAAGAAAGCGCTAGTCCAACAAGGGATCATACAGAGCTGCAGGGCAGAAAATAGTCCTGGGACTATAAACAGCTAGGTGGAGAGGGGATCAGTGGTCAGGGGAGAAAAGGACTGGAAGAGGTTGCTGGCAAAATGTCAAAAAGTTACTAGGTCAAAGGCAGGGCCGTCTGCAAGAAGGGAAGAAAAGGTAGGAGTGGTAGAGAGGTGGCGCCGGTGGAGGTAAATCCTGCGAGGTCGCTGGTAAACCGGGAAATCTACAAGAAAGTGAAGAACCGAAATAGAGACCTGACAAGCTTCACAGGGGGAAATAGGGTGTCGTTCAATGAGATACCCATAAGTAAGGCGAGTATGGCCAATGTGGAGACGGGAGAGCACAGTTTCCCGAGTATGGTAACGGTGGTAAGTAGATGGTCACAAACCCAAAAGCGGTTTAATAGAGAGCAATTTGCTATGGTGTATGCCCGACCACCATTGTTGCCAACGGCCGCGAAGACGGGCAGACATGACTGGAAAATAATCTCTGAATGGAATAACTCTATAGAAAACCAGAAGATCATGCACCGCTGACCGCTCAGCAACATCCGCTTGTTCATTACCCTGCACATGAACCTGTCCAGGGACCCAACAGAAAACGAAGTCTTTGTTTTTGCTAGCAACAGGGCGCAACCATAGTTGAATATGAAAGACTAATGCATGAAGGGAATCAAATTGTTTAATGGCTTGTAAAGCCCTGAGGGAATCTGAAATGATCACAGACGTCGAAGAAGACATGTATGTAACATGGAGAAGTGCTGTGAGGATGGTATACAATTCTGCAGTAAAAATACTTGCCGAATCTAACAAATTACCTCAGACATCATCATGGAACACCGCCGCGAACCCAACACCGTGAGAAGATTTAGAACCGTCTGTATAAAAAGCAACGGCATGCGCATGCAACTGGAAGTCGTCAAGAAAAAGAGCGAGAAGCAGTCGTAGGTAGGAGAGCTTGGGAGCACGGCAGTAGGGGAGAACAGACACGAACCGTCGGAACCTCCCAAGGGGGAAGGGAAAAGGCAGACACTAAATGAGCATACAACTGAGACAACTGCAGAGAAGCCCGGAGTGAAGACAAAGAGAAAATGGGCAGAATTAGCAGGGGCGCCGAACAAATAATGGGCTTCTACTAACGTCTGAGACCAACCTGTATATAGACGGAATGCGAAGGTCATGTAAACGGACAAAGTAACGAAGGCAATTAGCATCACGAAGATCAGCTAAGGAAGGAACATTCGCCTCAGCATAGAGGCTTTCAACAGGGGATGAACGAAAGGCACCAAGGCATAAACGAAGACCCTGATGATAAAGGGGATCTAACTTAGAAAGAGTTGTATGAATAGCTGCAGAATAGACTTGGTGGCCATAATCCAGCTTGGACAAGACTAGGATGGAATGCTAACGGAAGAAAGTCCTGCGATCTGCTCCCCATGAACGATGCGCAAGAATTTTAAGGAGATTCAGCTGACCATGGCAAGCTGCCTTCACTGAAGAAATGTGACGTTTCCAGGTCAACCGGCGGTCGAAGTGAAGGCCAAGAAACTTGAATGTATCACATTTTGAAATACGTGAGCCGTGTAAATACGATGGAATATCTGCGACAAGAGGACTTCTAGTGAAGGTAATGAAACGGGTTTTTGCACTAGAAAATTTAAATCCATGAGAAGAGGCCCAATGAGAAACTCAGTCACTCGCATCCTGAAGGGAGGCCACTACCAGGCGACAGTCAGCGCCCGAGAAAGCTATAACCAAGAGCAAAGAATAGTACTAAGGGCACAACCTCGTGGGGCACCCTCAGCCTGAACAAAGTCTGAGGAAAGCGAGGTGGCAACACGGAATCGAAAACGTCTGTCAGATAAAGCAGAAAGGAAAGTTGGTAGAATACCAGGGAGGCCTAAGAAGTGGGCTTGGGCTAAAATGTTATACCTCTAAGTAGTGTCATATGCCTTCTCAAGATCAAAAAAGACTGCAAGGAAGGAGTGTTTATTTGCAAAGACATTTTGCACATACGAATCTAAGTGGAGCAAGGGGTCCAACGTAGAGCGGCCTTTGTGAAAGCCATATTGGCGAGACTATTGTGAGTCTACAAATACCATATCATACGTCTATTCATCAATTGCTCCATCGCAGTGGGACGATAGCGAGAGGTATCAAACCCTGAGGTGCCTGGTTTGCGAAATGGTAGGACATGGCAGATTTCCATTGTTGAGGGAGAACCCCTCACGTTCAAAAAAGATTGAAAAGACGCAAAAGAACATAAGGGCTGTAGAATGCAGATGTTGTAGCATACTGTTATGAATATCATCAGGCCCAGCTGCCGATGACTGGCAAGCAGAAAGCGTGATCCTTAGCCCTAGAAGAGTGAAAGTATGTTATATGGTTCCATTCCATTAGAAGAGGAATCCAAGGGCAATCGCTCTTTGGTAGACATAGACACGAGAAATGAGGGACAAAGGTGAAGCCCTTGGGAGACACGGACAAAATAGTTCCCGATTTCCATGGTAACTTCAAGAGGTTCCGGGAGCTGGTTCAGGAGTTTTACTTGCCACATAACTTAAGTACCTTCTTCCAAACTGCACACATAGGGGAAGTCGAGGTAATGGTAGACACGTAGTCTTGCCAATAAGTGCGTTGAACATCACGTATGACACGGTGAGCGACTGCCCTTGCCTGCTTAAAATTCAAAAGACGATCTGAGGTCCGATTATATCAATAACAGCCCCAAGCAGCAAGTTTCGAACGTACTGCACAGGCACGCGCAGGAGGCCACCAAGGTATGCATGTCTGAGAATGCCTGCCGGAGGTTAGAGGTTTAGAATGTGATGCAGCAATCAAAACTAAAATTGAAAACTGGTGCACCAGCTCATCAACAGATGACGAAGGAAGGTCCCCACAAAAGGCGGTAAGATGAAGGTTTAAGTCCCAATTCGCTCATCCAAATTGCCAACGGGGGCTACAAGGCTTTCGTGAATATGTAGTAGAAGTAAGAAGAATACGAAAGTGATCACTGTCGTGCAAAACCGGGAGAACTGACCAAGTGTAATCAAGTAAAATTGACGAGGAGCATATAGAAAGATCTATCCAAGAGAGAGACTGAGTGCAAGAGTCGATATGGGTGGGAGTACCCATATTTAAAACATGAAGAGGATAAGAAGTGAGAAGAGTCTCCGACTGATGACCACCAGTCACAGTGGAACCCTCCCCAAAGATGCTGGCGAGCATTAAAATCACTTAACAAGATGGGCAGCAGTAGAGATCAAGAACGCAATATCGGAGATACAGAATGCACAGGAAGGGGAGAGATATAGAGAGCAAACTGTATACCATCTGTGCAAATAAATATATAATGCAGTATCATGCAGCAGAGAACGAACAAAGACATGTTGATACGGTATATTAACACGCAGAAGTAGTATACTTTCATTACATGATTCATCACGAAAGGGATCAGAAGAATGCATTAGCACATAGCAAAAAAGGGGACGAATAACAGCTGAACGAATTTTGAGCTTTGTAACCCAACACATACTGGGGAAAACTGGGAGAGCAACACCTGAAGCTGTCTCCATTGTAAATGTCATTATTCACAAAGACAGGTATGTCAACAATATGAAGCGACAAAATCTATGGGCTATTAGGGTCAGTGAAGTCAATGCATGGAGGCAACGGAAAGCGTGTAAGCAAGGAATCAGAATGCTGTGAAGGAAAACACTGCTGCGAGGGTCGGGAAAAATAAGAAGAGGTAGAAGGTGTCCATCGAGGGTTTCGTCTCCGAAATATAGTCAGAGATAGCGTCAAGTGTCTCAGCAGATAAGGAAGATGCCGATAACAAGACTTCAGAGACAGGTGAGGTAGAACAAGTAGAGATCGGGAAGACTGTGGAGGGAACCAATGACGTCTGAGGGAGGAGGGGAGTATGAACCTGGAGAGATGTGCCGGCGGGGACAGAAGAGTCCTGCGGTGGAGCAGGAAAGGAAGGAGGCTGGAAGGTAACTGGGTAAGAAGTCTGGGGGAAAACAGGAGAAGCAGGGACCACAGGAGGGGGGTGAACCTCTGCCTTCGATTGTGAGTTAGAAAGGGAGCGAGAACTAGGCACCGAGGCCGAAAAGGAAAAGTGTTGGGGAATTGCAAGCACCAGAGGAATGCAAAAAGACTTGGGCTTATGAGACAGGTTCTTTGTGCTGAGGAATATTCCCCTTAAGACAAAGGATTCCTCGTTCATTAAGATAGACCTAACGTCGGTGGGAAAAAGAAGGATGAGGCTCATTGCAATTGAGACAAGTGGGGGGAAGACTGCAAGATGTATCAGCATGATCTGCGGCGCAGCAGACCGGGCACTCCACCACAGATCTGCAGTATTTAAGGGGGCGTCCAAAGAGCCATCAATTTCGACACTGTTGGGGAGTAGGGATCATTTTACAGACCTCTATGCGATGGCTCGTGATATAAACGGAGGATGGGAGTTCATAGCAGTCAAAGGTTAAGCAGGCAATGTTACTGGGAAAGCACCTTCGCTTGCGAGCTGGCAGGACATATGTATCCACTTTGAGAATAGGAAGGTTCTGAAGGGCTAATTGTTCCAAAATATCATCAACACAAGACAGAAAATCACTCTTTACACCGTACCACGGCAAGAATTGAGAGAAGCATGCTTGTGAACTGTGACCCGAATGTTATCAGTGGAAGTAAGATGGGAAAGATCATGAGCTTGTTCTGCATTCTGAACTGTAAAATGCACCTCTTTGAAGAGTGTGAAAGGATATATTTTGGCCAATGTGTCGTAAATGAGATTTGCCAATACTATGGTCAGGGAGATGATCAGTTGGAGACATCAGTTGTAGGGAAAAGAATTTAGTCCACTGCGTACTTGCAAATATGGTGTGTAAAGGAAGTGTGTGTCACGTAGTTCGTTTTTGGGAGGAACGAGCAGACATCAAAGAGCCATCGTCAACAAATGGTCTGGAATGTTTAGGTGTAGTACTGCGGGAGGCCCGACCTGAGATAGGTTGGCGATCCGAAAACCGTCGCACCGTATTTGGGGAAGCCAGATGCATAGTTAAGGTGTGCAAGAGGCAGAGGCACTGGAAGAAACGGGCAGAGCTTCAGCACCTGAAGTGGATCATGACGCGTCACCAGCAGAAGGTACAGAGATATGGAAAGAGTCTGGAGAATGGTTCTTACAGTAATGAGGCCGAGTCAGAACAGGATGTGGTAACAAAAAGAGGCCTCAGAGGAAGAGGGTTATCACAGAATGAAGACTTCATGATGATGGTACTTTATTCTTAAAATATATTTAAAAAAAAAAAGAGGGACAATGGAAGGACAGTCATTAGAAGGCATGAAAGGGCCATAAGTTTACCCTCACATTCGAGAGGACCTCGAGATCACGAGCAGTGCAGATGCAGCATGGAACCCTTGCCATACCCTACCTGTCATGCCTGGGACATGTCAGCACTCTAGGATAGCAACCTCACTTCTACCTAGCCAAAAGGGAGGTCGGAAAGCCGCCACAAAGCATACCTCCTTCGGCTGCCACCTCCCAGAAATGTCAGGCAGTCTCTGAAAATACACCCGTCACCTGCAGGACACCCCTCCCACTTCTCAGAAATCCGGGAAGGGAGCAGGGCACCTCCAGTTAATCTAGGTTCCACAGCAAACTACACCACACCTGAGGAACGGAGCGGGATGAACTCTTGCTTACTTCCTCCTACCCAGAAACTGTAATGCCAGAGGGGAGGACCACAAAGGCTACAAATGGGACGTGGAAAAGGGAGGGCTGGGAGGGAGAAGGAAAGAGAAAAAGTAAAGGATGGGGATGATGGGATAGGGAGGGGAGGGTTGGGGGAGGGGTAATTAAGTTTGGTTTGAGGAAGGAGACCAAAGGGCCTAATTCCTTAGACCAAGAGCTTCTTTGTCGCGTCAAGAAGGCCCCCTTTGAAGAGGATTGTAAGCTAAGCAGTGCTTCATCGAGGGACCGTCTGTCTTATTTCTATTGAGGGTCCTCAAACTTGTCTCCTAGGATGCGACCTACACCAGTCGACTAACACCCAGATGCCTACTTGCTAGGTGAACACGACACTAGGTGTAAGGAAACGCGTCCAATGTTCCCACCCCTGCTGGGAATCGAGACAGAACCTTTAACGTGTGTAAGGAGAGCTTTGCCAGTCAGTACACGGCCATATACTTATTTGCTTCAGGAGAATAATATAAGTATTTATTCTATGTTATATTTTGCTAGAACCTACAGTGATATTTGATTATCGTGATGAAACAGTTACGAAATAGACGAAGGAGCCACAAGACTACATCTGTGTTCGTAACAACAAGTAATGACAGTTCCAGCACCAGTGACACTAGTATCAGCACCAGTAATGACAGTTCCAGCACCAGTGACACTAGTATCAGCACCAGTGATGACAGTTCCAGCACCAGTGACACTAGTATCAGCACCAGTAATGACAGTTCCAGCACCAGTGACACTAGTATCAGCACCAGTGATGACAGTTCCAGTATCAGTGACACTAGTATCAGCACCAGTTATGACAGTTCCAGTATCAGTGACACTAGTATCAGCACCAGTAATGACAGTTCCAGCACCAGTGACACTAGTATCAGCACCAGTAATGACAGTTCCAGCACCAGTGACACTAGTATCAGCACAAGTGATGACAGTTCCAGTATCAGTGACACTAGTATCAGCACCAGTAATGACAGTTCCAGCACCAGTGACACTAGTATCAGCACCAGTAATGACAGTTCCAGCACCAGTGACACTAGTATCAGCACCAGTGATGACAGTTCCAGCACCAGTGACACTAGTATCAGCACCAGTGATGACAGTTCCAGCACCAGTGACACTAGTATCAGCACCAGTGATGACACTTCCAGCACCAGTGACACTAGTATCAGCACCAGTGACACTAGTATCAGCACCAGTGATGACACTTCCAGCACCAGTGACACTAGTATCAGCACCAGTGATGACAGTTCCAGCACCAGTGACACTAGTATCAGCACCAGTGATGACAGTTTCAGTATCAGTGACACTAGTATCAGCACCAGTGATAGTTCCAGTATCAGTGACACTAGTATCAGCACCAGTGATGACAGTTCCAGCACAAGTGACACTAGTATCAGCACCAGTGATGACAGTTCCAGTATCAGTGACACTAGTATCAGCACCAGTGATGACACTTCCAGTATCAGTGACACTAGTATCAGCACCAGTGATGACAATTCCAGCACCAGTGACACTAGTATCAGCACCAGTGATGACAATTCCAGCACCAGTGACACTAGTATCAGCACCAATAATGACAGTTCCAGTGACACTAGTATCAGCACCAGTGATGACACTTCCAGTATCAGTGACACTAGTATCAGCACAAGTGATGACAGTTCCAGTATCAGTGACACTAGTATCAGCACCAGTGATGACAGTTCCAGCACCAGTGACACTAGTATCAGCACCAGTGATGACAGTTCCAGCACCAGTGACACTAGTATCAGCACCAGTGATGACACTTCCAGCACCAGTGACACTAGTATCAGCACAAGTGATGACACTTCCAGCACCAGTGACACTAGTATCAGCACAAGTGATGACACTTCCAGCACCAGTGACACTAGTATCAGCACAAGTGATGACACTTCCAGCACCAGTGACACTTGTATCAGCACAAGTGATGACACTTCCAGCATCAGTGACACTAGTATCAGCACAAGTGATGACACTTCCAGTGACACTAGTATCAGCACCAGTGATGACACTTCCAGCACCAGTGACACTAGTATCAGCACCAGTGATGACACTTCCAGCACCAGTGACACTAGTATCAGCACAGTGATGACACTTCCAGCACCAGTGACACTAGTATCAGCACCAGTGATGACACTTCCAGCACCAGTGACACTAGCATCAGCACAAGTGATGACACTTCCAGCATCAGTGACACTAGTATCAGCACAAGTGATGACACTTCCAGTGACACTAGTATCAGCACCAGTGATGACACTTCCAGCACCAGTGACACTAGTATCAGCACCAGTGATGACACTTCCAGCACCAGTGACACTAGTATCAGCACCAGTGATGACACTTGCAGCACCAGTGACACTAGTATCAGCACCAGTGATGACACTTCCAGCACCAGTGACACTAGTATCAGCACCAGTGATGACACTTCCAGCACCAGTGACACTAGTATCAGCACCAGTGATGACACTTCCAGCACCAGTGACACTAGTATCAGCACCAGTGATGACACTTCCAGCACCAGTGACACTAGTATCAGCACAAGTGATGACACTTCCAGCACCAGTGACACTAGTATCAGCACAAGTGATGACACTTCCAGCACCAGTGACACTAGTATCAGCACAAGTGATGACACTTCCAGCACCAGTGACACTAGTATCAGCACCAGTGATGACACTTCCAGCACCAGTGACACTAGTATCAGCACCAGTGATGACACTTCCAGCACCAGTGACACTAGTATCAGCACAAGTGATGACACTTCCTGCACCAGTGACACTAGTATCAGCACAAGTGATGACACTTCCAGCACCAGTGACACTAGTATCAGCACAAGTGATGACACTTCCAGCACCAGTGACACTAGTATCAGCACAAGTGATGACAGTTCCAGCACCAGTGACACTAGTATCAGCACCAGTGATGACAGTTCCAGCACCAGTGACACTAGTATCAGCACCAGTAATGACAGTTCCAGCACCAGTGACACTAGTATCAGCACCAGTGATGACAGTTCCAGCACCAGTGACACTAGTATCAGCACCAGTTAATGACAGTTCCAGCACCAGTGACACTAGTATCAGCACCAGTGATGACAGTTCCAGTATCAGTGACACTAGTATCAGCACCAGTTATGACAGTTCCAGTATCAGTGACACTAGTATCAGCACCAGTAATGACAGTTCCAGCACCAGTGACACTAGTATCAGCACCAGTAATGACAGTTCCAGCACCAGTGACACTAGTATCAGCACAAGTGATGACAGTTCCAGTATCAGTGACACTAGTATCAGCACCAGTAATGACAGTTCCAGCACCAGTGACACTAGTATCAGCACCAGTAATGACAGTTCCAGCACCAGTGACACTAGTATCAGCACCAGTGATACAGTTCCAGCACCAGTGACACTAGTATCAGCACCAGTGATGACAGTTCCAGCACAGTGACACTAGTATCAGCACCAGTGATGACACTTCCAGCACCAGTGACACTAGTATCAGCACCAGTGACACTGTATCAGCACCATGATGACACTTCCAGCACCAGTGACACTAGTATCAGCACCAGTGATGACAGTTCCAGACCAGTGACACTAGTATCAGCACCAGTGATGACAGTTTCAGTATCAGTGACACTAGTATCAGCACCAGTGATAGTTCCAGTATCAGTGACACTAGTATCAGCACCAGTGATGACAGTTCCAGCACAAGTGACACTAGTATCAGCACCAGTGATGACACTTCCAGTATCAGTGACACTAGTATCAGCACCAGTGATGACAATTCCAGCACCAGTGACACTAGTATCAGCACCAGTGATGACAATTCCAGCACCAGTGACACTAGTATCAGCACCAATAATGACAGTTCCAGTGACACTAGTATCAGCACCAGTGATGACACTTCCAGTATCAGTGACACTAGTATCAGCACAAGTGATGACAGTTCCAGTATCAGTGACACTAGTATCAGCACCAGTGATGACAGTTCCAGCACCAGTGACACTAGTATCAGCACCAGTGATGACAGTTCCAGCACCAGTGACACTAGTATCAGCACCAGTGATGACACTTCCAGCACCAGTGACACTAGTATCAGCACAAGTGATGACACTTCCAGCACCAGTGACACTAGTATCAGCACAAGTGATGACACTTCCAGCACCAGTGACACTAGTATCAGCACAAGTGATGACACTTCCAGCACCAGTGACACTTGTATCAGCACAAGTGATGACACTTCCAGCATCAGTGACACTAGTATCAGCACAAGTGATGACACTTCCAGTGACACTAGTATCAGCACCAGTGATGACACTTCCAGCACCAGTGACACTAGTATCAGCACCAGTGATGACACTTCCAGCACCAGTGACACTAGTATCAGCACCAGTGATGACACTTCCAGCACCAGTGACACTAGTATCAGCACCAGTGATGACACTTCCAGCACCAGTGACACTAGCATCAGCACAAGTGATGACACTTCCAGCATCAGTGACACTAGTATCAGCACAAGTGATGACACTTCCAGTGACACTAGTATCAGCACCAGTGATGACACTTCCAGCACCAGTGACACTAGTATCAGCACCAGTGATGACACTTCCAGCACCAGTGACACTAGTATCAGCACCAGTGATGACACTTGCAGCACCAGTGACACTAGTATCAGCACCAGTGATGACACTTCCAGCACCAGTGACACTAGTATCAGCACCAGTGATGACACTTCCAGCACCAGTGACACTAGTATCAGCACCAGTGATGACACTTCCAGCACCAGTGACACTAGTATCAGCACCAGTGATGACACTTCCAGCACCAGTGACACTAGTATCAGCACAAGTGATGACACTTCCAGCACCAGTGACACTAGTATCAGCACAAGTGATGACACTTCCAGCACCAGTGACACTAGTATCAGCACAAGTGATGACACTTCCAGCACCAGTGACACTAGTATCAGCACCAGTGATGACACTTCCAGCACCAGTGACACTAGTATCAGCACCAGTGATGACACTTCCAGCACCAGTGACACTAGTATCAGCACAAGTGATGACACTTCCTGCACCAGTGACACTAGTAATCAGCACAAGTGATGACACTTCCAGCACCAGTGACACTAGTATCAGCACAAGTGATGACACTTCCAGCACCAGTGACACTAGTATCAGCACAAGTGATGACACTTCCAGCACCAGTGACACTAGTATCAGCACAAGTGATGACACTTCCAGCACCAGTGACACTAGTATCAGCACAAGTGATGACACTTCTAGCATCAGTGACACTAGTATCAGCGCAAGTGATGACACTTCCAGTGACACTAGTATCAGCACCAGTGATGACACTTCCAGCATCAGTGACACTAGTATCAGCACCAGTGATGACTCTTCCAGCACCAGTGACACTAGTATCAGCACCAGTGATGACACTTCCAGCACCAGTGACACTAGTATCAGCACAAGTGATGACACTTCCAGCATCAGTGACACTAGTATCAGCACAAGTGATGACACTTCCAGTGACACTAGTATCAGCACCAGTGATGACACTTCCAGCACCAGTGACACTAGTATCAGCACCAGTGATGACACTTACAGCACCAGTGACACTAGTATCAGCACCAGTGATGACACTTCCAGCACCAGTGACACTAGTATCAGCACCAGTGATCACACTTCCAGCACCAGTGACACTAGTATCAGCACCAGTGATGACACTTCCAGCACCAGTGACACTAGTATCAGCACCAGTGATGACACTTCCAGCACCAGTGACACTAGTATCAGCACCAGTGATGACACTTCCAGCACCAGTGACACTAGTATCAGCACCAGTGATGACACTTCCAGCACCAGTGACACTAGTATCAGCACAAGTGATGACACTTCCAGCACCAGTGACACTAGTATCAGCACAAGTGATGACACTTCCAGCACCAGTGACACTAGTATCAGCACAAGTGATGACACTTCCAGCACCAGTGACACTAGTATCAGCACAAGTGATGACACTTCAAGCATCAGTGACACTAGTATCAGCACCAGTGATGACACTTCCAGCACCAGTGACACTAGTATCAGCACAAGTGATGACACTTCCAGCACCAGTGACACTAGTATCAGCACAAGTGATGACACTTCCAGCACCAGTGACACTAGTATCAGCACAAGTGATGACACTTCCAGCACCAGTGACACTAGTATCAGCACAAGTGATGACACTTCTAGCATCAGTGACACTAGTATCAGCACAAGTGATGACACTTCCAGTGACACTAGTATCAGCACCAGTGATGACACTTCCTGCATCAGTGACACTAGTATCAGCACCAGTGATGACACTTCCAGCACCAGTGACACTAGTATCAGCACCAGTGATGACACTTCCAGCACCAGTGACACTAGTATCAGCACAAGTGATGACACTTCCAGCATCAGTGACACTAGTATCAGCACAAGTGATGACACTTCCAGTGACACTAGTATCAGCACAAGTGATGACACTTCCAGTGACACTAGTATCAGCACCAGTGATGACACTTCCAGCACCAGTGACACTAGTATCAGCACCAGTGATGACACTTCCAGCACCAGTGACACTAGTATCAGCACCAGTGATGACACTTCCAGCACCAGTGACACTAGTATCAGCACCAGTGATGACACTTCCAGCACCAGTGACACTAGTATCAGCACCAGTGATGACACTTCCAGCACCAGTGACACTAGTATCAGCACCAGTGATGACACTTCCAGCACCAGTGACACTAGTATCAGCACCAGTGATGACACTTCCAGCACCAGTGACACTAGTATCAGCACCAGTGATGACACTTCCAGCACCAGTGACACTAGTATCAGCACAAGTGATGACACTTCCAGCACCAGTGACACTAGTATCAGCACAAGTGATGACACTTCCAGCACCAGTGACACTAGTATCAGCACAAGTGATGACACTTCCAGCACCAGTGACACTAGTATCAGCACAAGTGATGACACTTCAAGCATCAGTGACACTAGTATCAGCACAAGTGATGACACTTCCAGTGACACTAGTATCAGCACCAGTGATGATGACACTTCCAGCACCAGTGACACTAGTATCAGCACCAGTGATGACACTTCCAGCACCAGTGACACTAGTATCAGCACCAGTGATGACACTTCCAGCACCAGTGACACTAGTATCAGCACAAGTTATGACACTTCCAGCATCAGTGACACTAGTATCAGCACAAGTGATGACACTTCCAGTGACACTAGTATCAGCACCAGTGATGACACTTCCGGCACCAGTGACACTAGTATCAGCACCAGTGATGACACTTCCAGCACCAGTGACACTAGTATCAGCACCAGTGATGACACTTCCAGCACCAGTGACACTAGTATCAGCACCAGTGATGACACTTCCAGCACCAGTGACACTAGTATCAGCACCAGTGATGACACTTCCAGCACCAGTGACACTAGTATCAGCACCAGTGATGACACTTCCAGCACCAGTGACACTAGTATCAGCACAAGTTACGTCAGTGTCGAACACCAGTATCGATCTGATCGTAATGGGTTTCAAAATGGAGGGAAACAAACTCAGGAATAGTTTATGACTTGTATTTCTTTCACCAGATATAATGTGCCAGATATATACATGTACACTTATGTGCACTATGTACAGATGTTGAATAGTAAGTGAACCACACAGTGACAAACGAGAGGAAAAGCAGAAGCCAGAGAGTGCACCGTATTAACCAACAGCTCAGGCAAATCTGTTTACGCAGTGCTATACCATTCAGCGTACCTTGTTCCAAGGTTCGTAGGTTCGAGTCTCCTTCAGCCAGAGATCAGTGTTTGTGTATATTTCACCTGCTCTTGCGAATTCCTTGCATTGTTAAAATTTCTAGTAAGGCTGATGCATGCAGTGGATGAGATGAAAAGCTGTAAGCCTTCTCCCTGAAAGCTGGCTGCCTTGGATCAACGTCTAGCGCAAGCTGGACTCCAAGATATTGTCCATTGTGGTGTGAATATATATATATATATATATATATATATATATATATATATATATATATATATATATA
Source organism: Cherax quadricarinatus (assembly GCF_026875155.1). NCBI lineage: Eukaryota > Metazoa > Arthropoda > Malacostraca > Decapoda > Parastacidae > Cherax > Cherax quadricarinatus. The sequence goes on along the minus strand of NC_069420.1, from coordinate 50,328,729 downwards.
TATATATATATATATATATATATATATATATATATATGTCGTGCTGAATATGTAAAACTGGTCAATTAGCAAGAACTCATTTAAAATTAAGTCCTTTCTAAAATTTTCTCTTACACGTTTAAAGATATATTTTTTCATTAATGTTAATGTAAAAAATTTTAATTTTGCTCCAGAAGAATCTTAGAAAACTTACCTAACCTTATTATAACAAGAGCAATTTATTTTAGCCTAACCCAACTAAATATATTTTAGATTTGTATACAATAATTTAATATTAAACAAACACAGTGAAATATATTTTTTTCGTTAGGTTCAGAATGATTTTGACGAAATTATTGCATACACAAATTTTCACTTGTCCTATATGGCAAGATGAGAGTTTTTATTTAGGCCAAAATCGCAAGATCTGCCTATTCAGCACTACATATATATATATATATATATATATATATATATATATATATATATATTTATATATATATATTTATATATATATATTATTAGCTTTATTAACACACTGGCCGATTCCCACCAAGGCAGGGTGGCCCGAAAAAGAAAAAACTTTCACCATCATTCACTCCATCACTGTCTTGCCAGAAGGGTGCTTTACACTACAGTTTTAAACTGCAACATTAACACCCCTCCTTCAGAGTGCAGGCACTGTACTTCCCATCTCCAGGACTCAAGTCCGGCCTGCCGGTTTCCCTGAACCCCTTCATAAATGTTACTTTGCTCACACTCCAACAGCACGTCAAGTAATAAAAACCATTTGTCTCCATTCACTCCTATCAAACACGCTCACGCATGCCCGCTGGAAGTCCAAGCCCCTCGCACACAAAACCTCCTTTACCCCCTCCCTCAAACCTTTCCTAGGCCGACCCCTACCCCGCTTCCTTCCACTACAGACTGATACACTCTTAAAGTCATTCTGTTTCGCTCCATTCTCTCTACATGTCCAAACCACCTCAACAACCCTTCCTCAGCCCTCTGGACAACAGTTTTGGTAATCCCGCACCTCCTCCTAACTTCCAAACTACGAATTCTCTGCATTATATTCACACCACACATTGCCCTCAGACATGACATCTCCACTGCCTCCAGCCTTCTCCTCGCTGCAAACATTCATCACCCACGCTTCACACCCATATAAGAGCGTTGGTAAAACTATACTCTCATACATTCCCCTCTTTGCCTCCAAGGACAAAGTTCTTTGTCTCCACAGACTCCTAAGTGCACCACTCACTCTTTTTCCCTCATCAATTCTATGATTCACCTCATCTTTCATAGACCCATCCGCTGACACGTCCACTCCCAAATATCTGAATACGTTCACCTCCTCCATACTCTCTCCCTCCAATCTGATATTCAATCTTTCATCACCTAATCTTTTTGTTATCCTCATAACCTTACTCTTTCCTGTATTCACCTTTAATTTTCTTCTTTTGCACACCCTACCAAATTCATCCACCAATCTCTGCAGCTTCTCTTCAGAATATCCCAAGAGCACAGTGTCATCAGCAAAGAGCAGCTGTGACAACTCCCACTTTGTGTGTGATTCTTTATCTTTTAACTCCACGCCTCTTGCCAAGACCCTCTCATTTACTTCTCTTACAACCCCATCTATAAATATATTAAACAACAACGGTGACATCACACATCCTTGTCTAAGGCCTACTTTTACTTGGAAAAATTTTCCCTCTTTCCTACATACTCTAACTTGAGCCTCACTATCCTCGTAAAAACTCTTCACTGCTTTCAGTAACCTACCTCCTACACCATACACTTGCAACATCTGCCACATTGCCCCCCTATCCACCCTGTCATACGCCTTTTCCAAATCCATAAATGCCACAAAGACCTCTTTAGCCTTATCTAAATACTGTTCACTTATATGTTTCACTGTAAACACCTGGTCCACACACCCCCTACCTTTCCTAAAGCCTCCTTGTTCATCTGCTATCCTATTCTCCGTCTTACTCTTAATTCTTTCAATTATAACTCTACCATACACTTTACCAGGTACACTCAACAGACTTATCCCCCTATAATTTTTGCACTCTCTTTTATCCCCTTTGCCTTTATACAAAGGAACTATGCATGCTCTCTGCCAATCCCTAGGTACCTTACCCTCTTCCATACATTTATTAAATAATTGCACCAACCACTCCAAAACTATATCCCCACCTGCTTTTAACATTTCTATCTTTATCCCATCAATCCCCGCTGCCTTACTTCCTTTCATTTTACCTACTGCCTCACGAACTTCCCCCACACTCACAACTGGCTCTTCCTCACTCCTACAAGATGTTATTCCTCCTTGCCCTATACACGAAATCACAGCTTCCCTATCTTTCATCAACATTTAACAATTCCTCAAAATATTCCCTCCATCTTCCCAATACCTCTAACTCTCCATTTAATAACTCTCCTCTCCTATTTTTAACTGACAAATCCATTTGTTCTCTAGGCTTTCTTAACTTGTTAATCTCACTCCAAAACTTTTTCTATTTTCAACAAAATTTGTTGATAACATCTCACCCACTCTCTCATTTGCTCTCTTTTTACATTGCTTCACCACTCTCTTAACCTCTCTCTTTTTCTCCATATACTCTTCCCTCCTTGCATCACTTCTACTTTGTAAAAACTTCTCATATGCTAACTTTTTCTCCCTTACTATTCTCTTTACATCATCATTCCACCAATCGCTCCTCTTCCCTCCTGCACCCACTTTCCTGTAACCACAAACTTCTGCTGAACACTCTAACACTACATTTTTAAACCTACCCCATCCCCCTTCGACCCCATTGCCTATGCCCCTCATTACCCCATCTATCCTCCAATAGCTTTTTTATACTTACCCTAACTGCCTCCTCTTTTAGTTTATAAACCTTCACCTCTCTCTTCCCTAAAGCTTCTATTCTCCTTGTATCCCATCTACCTTTTACTCTCAGTGTAGCTACAACTAGAAAGTGATCTGATATATCTGTGGCCCTCTATAAAACATGTACATCCTGAAGTCTACTCAACAGTCTTTTATCTACCAATTATAATCCAACAAACTACTGTCATTTCGCCCTACATCATATCGTGTATACTTATTTATCCTCTTTTTTCTTAAAATATGTATTACCTATAACTAAACCCCTTTCTAAAACAAAGTTTCAATCAAAGGGCTCCCATTATCATTTACACCTGGCACCCCAAACTTCCCTACCACACCCTCTCTAAAATTTTCTCCTACTTTAGAAACCCGGTCCCCTACCACAATTACTCTCTCACTTGGTTCAAAGGCTCCTATACATTCACTTAACATCTCCCAAAACCCTCTCTCTCCCCTCCTGCATTCCTCTCTTCTCCAGGTGCATACACCTTATTATGACAATTCTCGCATCCAACCTTTACTTTAATCCACATAATTCTTGAATTTACACATTCATATTCTCTTTTCTCCTTCCATAACTGATCATTTAACATTACTGCTACCCCTTCCTTTGCTCTAACTCTCTCAGATACTCCAGATTTAATCCCATTTATTTCCCCCCACTGAAACTCTCCTACCCCCTTCAGCTTTGTTTCGCTTAGGGCCAGGACATCCAACTTCTTTTCATTATAACATCAGCAATCATCTGTTTCTTGTCATCCGCACTACATCCACGCACCATTAAGCATCCCAGTTTTATAAAGTTTTTTCTTCTTCTTTTTTTTAGTAAATGTATACAGGAGAAGGGGTTACTGGCCCATTGCCCCCGGGCATTTTAGTCGCCTCATACAAACACGCATGGCTTACGGGGGAAAAGATTTTTTTCCACTTCCCTGGACAATAGAAGAAATAAAAAAGAACAAGAGCTATTTAGAAAAAGGAGAAAAACCTAGATGTATGTATATATATATATATGCATGTGCGTGTCTGTGAAGTGTGACCAAAGTGTAAGTAGGAGTAGCAAATATCCCTGTTATCTAGCGTGTTTATTTAGACAGAAAAAGAAACCAGCAATCCTACCATCATGCAAAACAGTTACAGGATTTTGTTTCACAGTCATCTGGCAGGACGGTAGTAAATTCCCTGGGTGGTTGCTGTCTACCAACCTATACCTAATAATTTTATATATATATATATATATATATATATATATATATATTGTGAGTGATCACCTAGTTGTGGTTGCAGGGGCCTCCCAGCATACATAAGGGGGATTACCAATAAACCCTTGGCTGTCTTCAAGCAGGCACTGGACTAGCACCTAAAGTCGGTACCTGACCAGCCGGGCTGTTACTCGTACGTTGGATTGCGTGCAGCCAGCAGTAACAGCCTGGTCGATCAGGCTCTGATCCACCATGAGGCCTGGTCACAGACCGGGCCGCGGGGGCGTTGATCCCCGGAACTCTCTCAAGGTAAACTCTCCAGATAGCTCCTAGCCCCGCCTCTTAATTGGCAGCTACTGGGTCATTCTTCCTGCACCATGAGCTTTATCATACCTCTTCTTAAAACTATGTATGGATCCTGCCTCCACTGTATCACTACCCAGGCTATTCCACTTTTCCTGACTACTCTGTGACTGAAGAAATACTTCATAACTTCCCACTGTGACCCCTTGTTGCTGTGTCCCATCTCTGGAACATTCCGTCTCTGTCCGCCTTTTCAATTCCTCTCAGTATTTTATATGTCGTTATCATATCCCCCCTATCTCTCCTGTCTTAAAGTGGTATCAGGTCAATTTCCCTTAATCTCTCCTAGTAGGACATACCCCGTTAGCTCCGGGACTAGTCTTGATGCAAACCTTTGCACTTTCTCTGGTTTCCTTACATGCTTGGCTAGGTGAGGGTTCCAAACTTGCGCAGCATATTCCAATATGGTTTTAACCTACACAGTGTACAGGGTCCTGAATGACTCCTTATTTAGATGTCGGAATGCTGTTCTTAGGTTTGCTAGGCGCCCATATGCCTCAGAAATTATTTGGTTGATGTGCACCTCAGATGTGCCTGGTGTTATACACACACCAAGATCCTTTTCCTTGAGTGAGGTTTGTAGGCTCTGGCCCCCTAGATTTTACTTTTCTCTAATCTTCATGACTTTGCACATGGTGGGGTTGAATTTCACGAGCCAGTTGCTGGACCAGGCCCGCAGCCTGTCCAGGTACCATTGTTGTTCTGCCTGGTCCTCGTCTGATTAAATTCTTCTCAACTTCACATCATCTGCAAACAGGGACACTTCGGATTATATTCCTTCCGTCATGTAGTTCACAAATACCAGAAACAACACCAGTCCTAGGACTGGTCCCTGTGGCACCACGCTCGTTACAGGCGCCCACGTACCATGACTCGCTGTCTTCCTGACAGGTATTCCCTGATCCATTGTAGTGCCTTCCCGGTTATCCCTGCCTGGTCCTGCAGCTTCCGCTCTAATCTCTTGTGTGGTACTGTGTCAAACGCCTTCTTACAGTCCAAGAAAATGCAATCCACCCACCCCTCTCTCTCTTTTCTTTCTGCTGTCACCGTGTCATAGAACTCCTGTAGGTTTGTGACACAGGATTTCCCGTCCCTGAAACTGTGCTGGCTGTCGTTAAACTCATTCCTTTTTAGGTGCTTCACAACTCTTCTCCTGATAAACTTCTCCATGACCTTGCATACTATACACGTCAGTGACACTGCTCTGTAGTTTAATGCTTCACGTCTGTCTCCTTTTTTTAAAAATTGGGATCACATTTGCTGTCTTCCATACTTCCGGTAGTTGTCCGGTTTCGATAGACGTGCTGAAGATAGTTGTTAGTGGTACACAAAGTGCCTCTGCTCCCTCTCTCAGGAACCATGGAGAGATATCAGGCCCTATTGCCTTTGAGGTATCTCGCTTGCTTAACAGCCTCTTCACTTCTTCCTCGGTTGTATATATTGTTTCCAACACTTGAAGGTGTACCCCACCTCTCTGCCTTTCTGGAGGCGCTTCTGTCTCCTTTGTGAACACTTCCTTGAATCTCATGTTGAGTTCCTCACATACTTCGCAGTCGTTTCTTATGACCTCCCCTCCTTCCTTCCTCAGCCTGATTACCTGGTCCTTGACTGTTATTTTCCTCCTGATATGCCTGTACAACAGCTTTGGGTCAGATTTGGCTGTCGCTGCTATGTCAGCCTCATATTGCCTTTGGGCCTCCCGTCTTACCTGTGCATATTCGTTTCTGGCTCTACGACTGGTATCCTTATTCTTCTGGGTCCCTTGCCTTCTATACTTCTTCCATTACCTAGCACATTTGGTTTTGGCCTCCATGCACCTTTGGATGAACCACTGGCTCATCCTGGCTTTCATTATTCCTGTTACCTTGGGTTAAAACCTCTCCTCAGCTTCCTTGCATATTGTACACACACAGTCCATCATCTCGTCCACTGACTTCCCTGCCAGTTCTCTGTCCCACTGAACCCCGTTCAGGAAGTTCTTCATGCTTGCATAGTCCCCTTTCTTGCAGTTTGGCTTCATTCATCCGGCCCTTCCCACTTCCCTCTCCACTTGTAACTCTACTACATATTCGAAACTTAAAACCACATGATCACTGGCCCCAAGGGGTCTTTCATATATGATGTCCTCAATATCTGCACTATTCAAGCTGAATACTAGGTCCAGTCTCTCTGGTTCATCCTCTCCTCTCTCTTGGTAGTGTCCCTTACGTGTTGGTACATGAAGTTTTTCAGTATCACCTCCATCATCTTAGCCCTTCACATTTCTTGGCCCCCATGTGGCTCCAAGTCTTCCCAATCGATTTCCTTGTGGTTGAAGTCACCCATGATCAGTAGCTTTGCCCTGCTTGCATTGCCAGTGTCAACCATCGCTCTATTACTCTAATCATACTCTTCTTGCCTTGGCCTCTTTCTGTTAAGATAAGATTTCGTTCGGATTTTTAACCCCGGAGGGTTAGCCACCCAGGATAACCCAAAAAAGTCAGTGCGTCATTGAGGACTTTCTAACTTATTTCCATTGGGGTCCTCAATCTTGTCCCCCAGGATGCGACCCACGCCAGTCGGCTAACGCCCAGGTACCTATTTACTGCTAGGTGAACAGGACAACAGGTGTAAGGAAACGCGTCGAAATGTTTCCACCCGGGAATCGAACCCAGGCTCTGTGTACAAAGCGAGAGCTTTAACCACCAGGCCACCGGTGGTGGGTTATACATCACTGCAATCACCATCTTGGGATCTCCAAACTGATGCGTTAGTGCTATGTAATCTCTTGCTTCTCCTCTGATTCCTCTCTCCAGCTCATCAAATTACTATTGGTTTTTGATGAGCAGTGCCACTCCTCCACCCCCTGTGTTCCCTGTGTCTTTCTTCAGGATCTGATATCCCGTTGGAAAGATGGCATCTGTTATCATCCCTGTGAGCTTGGTTTCTGTGAAAGGTATTATGTCCAGTGATGCCTCTTTGACTCTTTCATGGCACTCTTACCACTTATTTGTTATTCCATCAGCGTTGGTGTACCATACCTTCAGTTTCCTTTCCAACACTGTGTTTGGGGGGTCTGTAAGAGTGGGGGACCTGGCAGTGTACTGCAGGCTTCTATAGCATAGTGTGGGGTGGGGGCTATGTGGATTGTGGTCTCTGTTGAGACAGCATGGTTGATTGTGGTGTTCTGGGGGTGGTTCAGTGTGTGCTTGAACTTGTTGCTCTGCCTTGCTCTGGTTGTCCTTTTGCTGATTTTGTCCTCGTCTCTCCTCCTAGCTCCTTTTGCTTTTGTGTCCTCTCTATCAGTTGCTGTCATTCTGTTTTTGTTCTGTCTTGGTTTAGGAACACCCTCTTGTATTCTGCCGAGTCCTTCAACCGTGGTTTCTCTTGGAGGATCCTGTTTTGCATTGATAGTCCTGAAAATCAGCTTGATCGGTTGTTTTCTCCCCTTCTCCTCCCCTTATTCTCAAAATTTACAATCTCAGACAATTCCTTTTTCACCTATTTGATGATGTTCCCAATCTCCTGTCTTTCTGCCTGCCGTCTTTCAGTATGTGTCCTTCCCTCACTCTCCTGCAGCCCATGAATAAACACTGACTTCGACCTCTCCTCCTCACACTGCCTTTCCCTCTGTGTCTCTGGTTCCTGTCTGTACATGGCCATTTTCTACCTTATTTTTTCCTCTAACTCTTGGTGGCATGGTCGGGCCTCTGCATATGACCTGTCCTCCTCACCACCTGTACTCAGCTGCTCTTCCCCTTCATACCTTGGCCCTGCTTGGTGGGCTGATAGGGGCTTAACATAACTTAAGTCTCCTTCCTTCCCATTGAGCCCCTTGTCAGTAGGGGTGTACCAGCTTCAGTTGCCGTGCCTCCTCTGGTCAATACCCCAGTAGCTCCCTTCAGCCTATTTCCGTCATCTTATAGGACCTTTATCCTGGCTACTGCAGCTTCAACTTGGGACTCCCAATTCTTCTCCTCCTCCAACCTTTTTTCCAGTTTCACAGAAAGCTCTTTCTCCATATTCACAGAAAGCTCTCCTAGTTTTCTCTCCTACTCTTGTTCCAGCCATTTGCATTACTCTTCCATCCATTCGTCCTTACCAGAACCATTCCCCTCTGATCCCTGGGGTCTTCAAGTCCCCCTCTGAGCTATCATTTTTTTTCCTAGAGGTAAAAGGGAGTGGAAGGGAGGAAGGAAAAGAGAGATGAGATGGCTGGTAATTTTATCAAGAGGCTAAGAGAACTCATCTAATTCTTCTTCCAAAGAAGATAGCAAGACGGGAACAGTGACTCTCGTTAACAACGCAGTGACATCAAAACTGACAAGTGTAAACTCATTAGACATGTTGATATTTTGCAATTTGTCGATAAGATCAACATTATTTTTTAAGTGGGCTTCAGAAATGTTGCCAAGCAAAAGAGTTAATATTTTTACTAACCATTTTGACAAGGCATATGATACCGGTCCTACAGAACTAATTATAGATCTGGCTGGAAAACCGGGCTTATGGGTTGTAATCAAACGGTACATATATGGTAGTGTTGCAGATAATTGTTTAATTAATTCCTCATTACCTCTCAGTAAGGTTCTAGGTTGTTTATTAAATTTTCTTTGTCCACTTTCTTAACATGAAGTCGAGGATCTTTCTTCATTTCATGATACGACTAATAAATCATTGAGGACAGCTCGGTTCCATCAGTCTGAGCAAAGTTCTATATACTATAAGAAGACAGAGGACGGGAGGAAGAGAGATAGTGAGAGAGAGAGAGAAAAAAAAAAGAACGAATTAGAGAATTCTAGGGTTTTAGGAAGTGGAAGAGGGTAGAACAGAAAGGTGGGAAAGTGAGAGATAAGGAGGAAAGGGAGTGCAAGCAAAAAGTAGACTTCAGAAAGAGGAATTAATACGGAATGGCGAGCGACAGAGAGAGAGAGAGTAAATTAGACTTGGAGAAGAGCGATGACAGAAGGAAAACAGAGTACAGATAAATACTCAACGTGTGTACCTTCATAATCCGTCGTGATCCATCAATAACCTGTGGATATTGGTCAATATTTTCATATCGTCTATTTCTGCCGCTTTCGAGAAGTTATGCCACCATATGTAGATCTATAGCCAGAACACTTGTCTACGTCTGCCAGTACTATTGCCTCCTCTACTTCACAGCTCTTATTTCATTCTATCATTTCCTTCAACTCTGTGTTGTCTACTGATAACACTTCTTCACCTCAGTGAATAATAATGACTCCAGGTAAACTGGTCTCAAAACTCAGGTTACTTTTCATTCTTTAGGGAACATAACATCCCTATGAGGAAGCGATCGTTAACCTGGTTTATTTTGTTGATTGATGAGGCTGGCCAACCGAGACTCAAGCACATCAATAATAAAACCAGGGCTTTGGTGGCCTGGTGGTTAACGCTCTCGCTTCACACGGCGAGGGCCTGGGTTCGATTCCCAGCCAGAGTAGAAACATTGGACGTGTTTCTTTCCACCTGTTGTCTATGTTCCCCATCAGTAAAATGGGTACCTGGGTGTTAGTCGACTGGTGTGGGTCGCATCCTGGGACACTGACCTAAGGAGGCCTGGTCACAGACCGGGCCGCGGGGGCGTTGACCCCCGGAACTCTCTCCAGGTAACTCCAGGGCATCGAGCTGTGTATACTGAACCAGCTGTATGCTCCTAGTAATAACTGCAGTGATTGACTTACATTCTTACCATGGACGCTTTGTAAGCTCCCTTCTGCTTATTTCTTCACATCTTTGAAGTTCATTTTCAGTAACTTGTCGATGTTTTTATCATTAATAACATTATTTTCATTTATACCTCTCTGTTATCGGTATCAATTATTGTCTATCAAGCATTCTGTCAATGTCCACCCAGGTATTGCTAACACTGTGTTAGACCTGAACCCTGAGTTGAGAACTGATTATATGGTGGAAGAAACAACCGTAGAAGAAACTGTACATGAGGGAATAGTTGATAACAGGGAATAATGTGGATAAGAGAAACGATAGATGAAAGAGAACAGTAGATGAAAGAAGCTAAAGGGTAGTTAAAAAAAAAAAAACGAATCATGGTTGAAAGAGAAAAATTAATGTCACGGGATCTAATTTTGGAAATATTTTACAATGATATCAGAAGAGGTAGCGACGGCTGCTGGACACATTACATATGTGAAACTAAACCCAGGTAGATCAAAGTAACGTGGAGATACATTGTAGCAAGTAACGTGGAGATACATTGTAGCAAGTAACGTGGAGATACATTGTAGCAAGTAACGTGGAGATACATTGTAGCAAGTAACGTGGAGATACATTGTAGCAAGTAACGTGGAGATACATTGTAGCAAGTAACGTGGAGATACATTGTAGCAAGTAACGTGGAGATACATTGTAGCAAGTAACGTGGAGATACATTGTAGCAAGTAACGTGGAGATACATTGTAGCAAGTAACGTTGAGATACATTGTAGCAAGTAACGTGGAGATACATTGTAGCAAGTAACGTGGAGATACATTGTAGCAAGTAACGTGGAGATACATTGTAGCAAGTAACGTGGAGATACATTGTAGCAAGTAACGTGGGGGATACATTGTAGCAAGTAACGTGGGGGATTCATTGTAACAAGTAACGTGGAGATACATTGTAGCAAGTAACGTGGGGGATACATCGTAGCAAGTAACGTGGAGATACATTGTAGCAAGTAACGTGGAGATACATTGTAACAAGTAACGTGGAGATACATTGTAGCAAGTAACGTGGGGGATACATTGTAGCAAGTAACGTGGGGGATACATTGTAGCAAGTAACGTGGAGATACATTGTAACAAGTAACGTGGAGATACATTGTAGCAAGTAACGTGGAGATACATTGTAGCAAGTAACGTGGAGATACATTGTAACAAGTAACGTGGAGATACACTGTAGCAAGTAACGTGGAGATACATTGTAGCAAGTAACGTGGAGATACATTGTAGCAAGTAACGTGGAGATACATTGTAGCAAGTAACGTGGAGATACACTGTAGCAAGTAACGTGGATATACACTGTAGCAAGTAACGTGGAGATACATTGTAGCAAGTAACGTGGAGATACATTGTAGCAAGTAACGTGGGGGATACATCGTAGCAAGTAACGTGGGGGATACATTGTAGCAAGTATCGTGGGGGATACATTGTAACAAGTAACGTGGGGGATACATTGTAGCAAGTAACGTGGGGGATACATTGTAGCAAGTAACGTGGGGGATACATTGTAGCAAGTAACGTGGGGGATACATTGTAGCAAGTAACATGGGGATACATTGTAGGAAGGGTGAGATGGGTCTTAGAGACATGTAGAATATGGGTAGTGTTGACGTAATGTGTGTAGTAACCTGGCTGATTGGAAAGAGAATTATACAGTTTGTGAGTGTAGTGAAGTACGATACAGACGTAGGTGTAATACACTACGCCTGTATCATACGACACATCACTGTACTTACCATCATTACTTTCAAAAGACAACCTGTAAAAAAATATTTTTTCATTATCATCATACTTTCTCTGTCTTCTGGTGTCAGAAAACACACTCAGACTAGCTGCATTATTAACTAGCAAACGAGACAATTAGAAGTATGTCGTTCTTTGGGAGACATGAATGGCTACCTTCCCGCACACAAATGACCTCGTTTGTATGCAAAGTCTTCAGCTTGCCAGGAAAGACTTGGGTGTAAAAAAAAAAAGCTAGGCGAAGCCACTCTACTCTCTCCACATTAAGCCAGATCTTACGAGAGAGAGAGAGAGAGAGAGAGAGAGAGAGAGAGAGAGAGAGAGAGAGAGAGAGCTGATATACGTAAGAGCTCTAAGCTTGTCAATAAAGTTAGGAATCCTGAACTTCGAAATAGCATGTCAGTAAAGCTAGGGATCCACAACCTAACCTTGTCAAACCTTGTGTAAAGAGAGAGAGAGAGAGAGAGAGAGAGAGAGAGAGAGAGAGAGGGGGGGGAGAGAGAAACATTTTTACTATGCCGCACAAGTAACTCGATATATCTAAGATCAGCTGTATAGTTGTACTAGACATGAGGGATACTGTTGACCTGGCATAACATGGTGATGCTCCCAGCTTAAGCTACAAGCACTGAGTGCGACTCCACTCTGCACCTCCTGAGTGATTGCCTTTGAGGAAGATATCTTTGACAAGTTTTCAATGAAGCAAAGTCTGTAAACAATTCGACTGGTTGTAGCATTCCACAAGAGCGTGTTCGTGGTGCATTATACAAGCTAGTTCACCTCCTCCGAGAATCCAGTCTCAAGACGACTGCATTCAAGCATTTATTTATAAGAGAAATTGATTCCACCTTTACTCAGACAAATCTGTTTCCATCATCCTGGGAAGAACGATGGTAATTTACTTTGATATTCCCAAAAAATGTTAGTATAGTGGAACCTCGGCTTACGAACGCCCCACCATCTGAATTTTTCAGGATACGAACCGTCGTTCGGTCGATTTTTTGCTTCTGGATACGAACAAAATTTCACGATGCGAACTTCCCCATCAAGAGAGGTTCCTTAACTAAATAAATAAAATATTTATTTCTTTGCAAAGGTTACAATGTGTCTTTACATATAATATGGCTGGAGCAAATAAAGCCTCTGTCATGCTGAGGCATTTCAAGCAGACTTAACCTAATACTAATAGACTACTTAAGTCTAGACAGGTGAAAAGTGTACCAGTGGTTGCCAATGTTTTACTGATGGTGGCGCCAACTACTGGCAGCCTTCTGAAGTTTCTCCTTACAGTTATTATTATTATTATTATATTGTATTACTATTATTAGGAGTAGTAGTACGCACATAGTTAGGGGCTCTTGATCTAGGGAATTGGATCTGTGCTCCAGGTCCCTAAATTAAAAATAATTATTATTATAATAATACGTATATAATAATGATAAATCATAATAATTACGTATAATAAATAATATAACTATGTACGTACTGCGTATAATTTAGTTTGACAACACCACCACAATGGTCACCAGTGTACGTGTGCTTACGGGGCTGCCGTCGCGGTCTAAGGAATTCTCAGGATTTCCATACATTTCGTGCAGTTAATTCGCCAGATTTCGTTTTTCTAACCATGGGTCCTAAGAACTCAAGTACAAAGGACATTGCCGAGAAGAAAAAGAGGATGATTTGAATGGAATTAAAGCAAGAAATTATTGATAAGCACAAACCAGATATGTAGTGTAATAAGATGAACATAAAAATTGTACATAGCGACCACTCTCCTTCCCTCTGCCGTCCACGTGACATATTTTATTCATTCTAGAGTGTATATCAGGTTTCTATGTTTTTTATATTGTTTATGTCATATTAGATGATTTGTGACACATAAATAAGCCGTTGAGTTGATGTTTAGGGTTATTTTGTCATGCCTCCTGAGAGCTGGAATTCAGCTGGAACGAATTAATTCCAATTCAGTTAATTTAAATGGGGAAAATTAACCCAGCATACGAACAAGTCCTCGGAACGGACTAAATTCTTAAGCCGAGGTTCCACTGTACTGGGGTTGTAACAATTCAGTGAACTAAGCAGACTCGATCCCATGGTCTGGAGTTTTATGACTCTCTGATTGCGGGTTCTAACCCCACCTGTGGTATGTTTTTTTTCAGATCTACAGCCCAGCACTACAGGTGTCCAACCGATTTTGAAAAGCATTTATTTAAGTAGGGAATGTTAGATGATCGCTGGTGTTCAATCGGAATCGTCCTAATGTACATCAAGTGACCTAGTGAACTGGTGTTGTGATGAGAAGTATAACACAGTCATCGAATAGGTACTCTGTTGCACAGGTACTCTGGTGCACAGGTACTATGGTGCACAGGTACTATGGTGCACAGGTACTCTGGTGCACAGGTACTGTGGTGCACATGGACTCTGGTGAACAGGTACTCTGGTGAACAGGTACTCTGGTGAACAGGTACTCTGGTGAACAGGTACTCTGGTGAACAGGTACTCTGGTGAACAGGTACTCTGGTGAACAGGTACTCTGGTGAACAGGTACTCTGTATATCTAGACAAATGTTTGCATAATATGTCAGTAGATAAAATTAAAATAATGGAATTAAGTCTTGAAAAATGGAGAATATAGTAATGGTTATTTGTTGTCAGATAGATTAATGAACTTTATAACGTGTGAACTGCACGATATTTGTGTTTTAATATTGACAAGGTAATGAGTGGAAAATAAAGTGTTAATATTTCTAGACGTGTTACGAGGGATATAATTAAGGGAAGGAGGATTTCAGGTCGAGATCAAAATAAAATTCTTTATTAAGATGTTAAAATTTTCATAAATGCTGTAGTAGTTTGTTTTAATTAAATGGAAGGCCCGTTTGAGGAGGTATTATAAAAACGTGTTAATATGTATCAACGTAATAACATATGTATTTGTATCAAATACAAATATATAAAAAACAGTGATATTCTAATAAGTTACTAAACAAATAAAGATCAGATCAGATGATATTGTGTATTATTAGTTCTCTGGTTGAGCCCAGGAGGTAAGGGGGAGGGGGTGAGAAATCTGTCAGTCAACTATTATCACTTGCCCTACTATTATCATTGACTCTATTACCATTTACTCTACTATTATCATTTACTCTACAGGGACTAAGTACTTATTTCTTCCTTTGCCTCTCTTTTCCGGCCAACAAAGTGTATGGTAAAAGGGGGTTTCCACTACTCGTCTCAAGTGTATAATAACAGCTGGTTGAGCATCGTGGTATTAATCTTGGGTGCCATGACTCAACCTCCGTACACACAACTAGATACAAACAGTTCCTTTCTTATGGGCATTTACGTGTAAATACATTTTTCTAGTTTAACCGCCTGTTCTATATATATGTATAATGTATATATATAGAGGCAGGGTGACCCAAAAAAAAAAAGAAAATCCCCAGAAAGAAAATACTTTCATCATCATTCACCTCACACATAATCACTGTTTTTGCAGAGGTGCTCAGAACACAACAGTTTAGAAGCATATACCTATAAAGATACACAACATATCCCTCCAAACTGCCAATATCCCAAACCCCTCCTTTATAGTGCAGGCATTGTACTTCCCATTTCCAGGACTCAAGTCTGGCTATATAAAAATAACCGGTTTCCCTGAATCCCTTCACCAAATATTACCCGGCTCACACTCCAACAGATCGTCAGGTCCCAGATACCATTCGTCTCCATTTACTCCTATCTAGCACGCTCACGCACGCTTGCTGGAAGTCCAAGCCCCTCGCTCACAAAACCTCCTTTACCCCTTCCCTCCAACCTTTTCGAGGACGATCCCTACCCCGCCTTCCTTCCACTACAGATTTATACGCTCTACATGTCATTCTACTTTGATCCATTCTGTCTAAATGACCAAACCACCTCAACAACCCCTCTTCAACCCTCTGACTAATACTTTTATTAACTCCACACCTTTCCCTAATTTCCACACTCCGAATTTTCTGCATAATATTTACACCACACATTGCCCTTAGACAGGACATCTCCACTGCCTCCAACCGTCTCCTCGCTGCTGCATTCACAACCCAAACTTCGCACCCATATAAGAGTGTTGGTACTACTATACTTTCATACATTCCCTTCTTTGCCTCCATAGATAACGTTTTTTTGTCTCCACATATACCTCAACGCACCACTCAATTCTATGATTAACCTCATCCTTCATAAATCCATCCGCCGACATGTCAACTCCCAAATATCTGAAAACATTCACTTCTTCCATACTCCTCCTCCCCAATTTGATATCCAATTTTTCTTTATCTAATTCATTTGATACCCTCATCACCTTACTCTTTTCTATGTTCACTTTCAACTTTCTACCTTTACACACACTTCCAAACTCATCCACTAACCTTTGCAGTTTTTCTTTAGAATCTCCCATAAGCTCAGTATCATCAGCAAAACGCAAGTGTGTCAATTCCCATTTTGTATTTGATTCCCCATAATTTAATCCCACCCCTCTCCCGAACACCCTAGCATTTACTTCTTTTACAACCCCATCTATAAATATATTAAACAACCATGGTGACATTACACATCCCTGTCTGAGACCTACATTTACTGGGAAGTATTCTCCCTCTCTTCTACACACCCTAACCTGAGCCTCACTATCCTCATAAAAACTCTTAACAGCATTTAGTAACTTACCTCTTATTCCATATACTTGCAACATCTGCCACATTGCTTCCCTATCCACTCTGTTATATGCCTTATCTAAATCCATAAATGCAATAAAAACTTTCCTGTAAAGTAAAAGGACACAAGTGCAACTAATGTGACATTTTAGTGTGGCAACGTTTCGCTCTCCAGGAGCTTTATCAAGCTTGATAAAGCTCCTGGAGAGCGAAACGTTGCCACAATAAAATGTCACATTAGTTGCACTTGTGTCCTTTTACTTTACATATTGTCAGTAATTCTACCAACTTTATTACAAAAACTTTCCTACCTTTATCTAAATACTGTTCACATATATGCCTCAACACTTGATCTACACATCCCCTACCCACTCTAAAACCTCCCTGCTCATCCGCATTCCTACATTCTGTCTTACCTCTAATTCTTTCAATTATAACCCTACCGTACACTTTTCCTGGTATACTCAGTAAACTTATTCCTCTATAATTTTTACAATCTCTTTTGTCCCCTTTCCCTTTATATAAAGGGACTATACATGCTCTCCGCCAATCCCTACGTACCTTCCCCAATTCATACATTTATTAAACAAATATACCAACCACTACAACACTTTATCCCCCCCTGCTTTTAACATTTCTGTCATGATCCCGTCAGTTCTATCTGCTTTACCCCCTTTCATCCTACGTAATGCCTCAAGCACCTTCACCACACTCACATCTTGCTCTTCTTCACTCCTAAAAGATGGTATACCTCCCTGGTCAGTGCATGAAATTACCGCTTCCCTTTCTTCGTCGACATTTAAAAATTCCTCAAAATATTCTCGCCATCTTCCCAATACCTCCATCTCCCCATCTACTAACTCCTACTCTGTTTTTAACTGACAAATCCATTCGTTCTCTAGGCTCTCTTAACTTGTTTAACTCCAATTTTTTTTCTTATTTTCATTAAAATTTCTTGACAGTGCCTCTCCCACTCTATCATCTGCTCTCCTTTAGCATTCTCTCACCACTCTCTTCACCTTTCTTTTACTCTCCATATACTCTACTCTTCTTATAACACTTCTGCTTTGCAAAAACCTCTCATAAGCTACCTTTTTCTCTTTCATCACACCCTTTACTTCATTCCACCAATCACTCCTCTTTCCTCCTGCACCCACCCTCCTATAACCACAAACTTCTGCCCCACATTCTAATATTGCATTTTTAAAACTATTCCAACCCTCTTCAACCCCCCCCCCCCACTACTCATACTTGCACCAGCCCACCTTTCTGCCAATAGTTGCTTATATCTCACCCGAACTTCCTCCTCCCTTAGTTATAATATACATTTTCACCTCCCTCTTACTTGTTGTTGCCACCTTCCTCTTTTCCCATCTACCTCTTACTCTAACTGTAGCTACAACTAAATAATGATCCGATATATCAGTTGCCCCTCTATAAACATCTACACCCTGGAGCCTACCCATCAACCTTTTATCCACCAATACATAATCTAACAAACTACTTTCATTACGTGCTACATCATACCTTGTATATTTATTTATCCTCTTCTTCATAAAATATGTATTACTTATTACCAAACATCTTTCTACACAAAGCTCAATTAAAGGCTCCCCATTTTCGTTTACCCCTGGCACCCCAAATTTGCCAACTACTCCCTCCACAACATTTTTCCCCACTTTAGCATTGAAATCCCCAACCACCATCACTCTCACACTTGATTCAAAACTCCCCACGCATTCACTCAACATTTCCCAAAATCTCTCTCTCTCCTCTACACTTCTCTCTCCTCCAGGTGCATATACGCTTACTATAACTCACTTTTCACATCCAAAATTTATTTTTCTCCACATAATACTTGAATTAATACATTTGTAGTCCCTCTTTTCCTGCCATAACTTATCCTTCAACATTATTGCTACTCCTTCTTTAGCTCTAACTCTATTTGAAATCCCTAACCTAATCCCATTTATTCCTCTCCACTGAAACTCTCCCACCCCTTCAGCTTTGTTTCACTTAAAGCCAGGACATCCAGTTTCTCATTCATAACATCCACAATCATCTCTTTCTTATCATTTGCACAACATCCACACACATTCAGACTTCCCACTTTGACAATTTTCTTCTTATTCTTTTTAGTAATCTTTACAGGAAAAGGGGTTACTAGCCCATTATTCCCGGCATTTTAGTTGACTTTTACAACACGCATGGCTTACGGAGGAAAGATTCTTATTCCACTTCCCCATGGATATAAAAGGAAAAGTAATAAGACCAAGAACTATTAAGATAAAATCAAAGAAAACTCAGATGAGTGTGTATAAATAAACGTGTACATGTATGTGTAGTGTGACCTAAGTGTAAGTAGAAGTAGCAAGACGTACCTGTAATCTTGTATATTTATGAAACAGACAAAAGACACCAGCAATCCTACCACACACATATATATGTATATATATATATATATATTATATATATATATATATATATATATGTGTATATATATATTTATATATATATATATATATATATATATATATATATATATATATATATATATATATATATATATATATATATATATATACATATATATGTGTGTGTGTGTGTGTGTAATTCTCCATGGGAAGTGGAACAGAATTCTTCCTCCGTAAGCCATGCGTGTCGTAAGAGGCGACTAAAATGCCGGGAGCAAGGGGCTAGTAACCCCTTTTCCTTTATAAATTACTAAATTTAAAAAGAAAACTTTCGTTTTTCTTTTTGGGCCACCCCGCCTTTGTGGGATACTGCCGCTGTGTTGAAAGATTATATATATATATATATTATATATATATATATATATATATATATATATATATATATATATATAATATATATATATATATATATATATATAATCTTTTAAAATTGCTAGAAAACTTCTTACAGTCCACAAAGGGACAGACAACCTTATTCAACTAAAAATATGTTGGTTCTCCCTTACCATGAAAACTTGGTTGATATACCTTCTCTACTTATGAATTTTAATATCAAAGTTATGTTTAAAAATCTTGATATAGTAAAAAAAATGATTAAAAAATTCCCATAGAAATGTTGACGAATATGTCTACAAGATTCGTTGTAAAATATGTGATAAAGTTTATTATGGTGAATCTGGTAAATGTCTCGAACTAAGATTAAAACAACATAAATATAGCATTAGAAGAGGACAAGATTCTAATGCTCTATTTATTCATGTGAGAGACTTTAACCATTCAATTGATTTTCAAAATTCTGAGAAAGTTGTATCAAGTAACTCCACAGTCGACAGGAATATAATAGAAACAACTCTCATGTAAAATAGTTTTGAAAATATGAATTATTGCTTTTGAGTTATATTAATTGGATTCATTTATAATTAATAAAATTTGGGAAGAGTTTAAGATTCATTACATAAATGTTTGGATAGAATGTAAGCTGTGTTTCACGGATCACTATCTACCAACATCATAAAAAGTCAGGTGGTGGTGTTGTAGGGTGGCAGCGAGGTGTAGTCTCGCCCTTATATGCCTTCCTGTTAGCCTTTTTTTATATAGTTCGTTGATGATGTGAGAAATCACGAAAGCGCTTGGAATTTGACTTTTCACAGTGGTTATTATTACCTAGAATAAGATCAAAGACATACTCAAATCGTAGTTCCTTAGAACATACTTATATTTCCACCACACATATTTACATTAGGTAGAGTGTGGTGGAGCAGCAGTGTAGGCAGATATGCAAATGAGAATTACAATAAGAGAACAAAATGAATTTGTTCCCTCCTGAAGACGTAGCAAACATGAAAGACCAGTAAGTGTATTCATCTATGTCAGATGAGAAACTCTGTCCAGACTATTACATCAATTACATCAATTCATTTGGAGTCGACCCATTTGGTTGATATTAAAACCAGACAGCTATTCACCGGTGAATTAGGGGAACCTACAGCCGTAGTTAATAACTGCCAGTTTGGTTGATTAGCGGCAAAGGAAGACATAGTTGTGTGATTCAACCCAAGTAAATTGTAACATTCTTACCACACTTGTTTTGTTTCTTGTGTTGTGTAGTTTTTTCTTCGTAAGTCATATTTACCAGCAAGTGTTACTTTCAGTGCAATATGTTCAGCAAATGTGTTCAGAAAATGCAATGATAAACGCCATTTTTCTTTTATCTAGTAAATACCAAGACATTAATATTGCTTTCTTTCATTCGTGATCCTTCAGTAATATGTCAGTCAATATACCTTCTTTCACTCGTGATCCTTCAATAATATGTCAGTCAATATACCTTCTTTCACTCGTGATCCTGCAATAATATGTCAGTCAATATACCTTCTTTCACTCGTGATCCTTCAATAATATGTCAGTCAATATACCTTCTTTCACTCGTGATCCTTCATTAATATGTCAGTCAATATACCTTCTTTCATTCGTGATCCTTCAATAATATGTCAGTCAATATACCTTCTTTCATTCGTGATCCTTCAATAATATGTCAGTCAATATACCTTCTTTCATTCGTGATCCTTCAATAATATGTCAGTCAATATACTTTCTTTCACTCGTGATCCTTCAATAATATACCAGCCAACATACCTTCTTTCACTCGTGATCCTTCAATAATATACCAGCCAACATACCTTCTTTCACTCGTGATCCTGAGGAGGGGTTGCTGAGGTGGTTCGGACATGTAGAGAGTTTATAAACCTATATTGGAGGGCAGGCGGGGTAGAGGTCGGTTTAAGAAAGGTTGGAGGGAGGGGGTAAAGGAGATTTTGTGTGCAAGGGGCTTGGACTTCCAGCAAGCATGCATGAGATTGTTAGATAGGAGCGAAGGAGACAAATGGTTTTTAGGACTTAACGTGCTGTTGGAGTGTGAGCAAAGTAACTTTTATGAAGGGATTCAGGGAAACCGGCAGGCCGGACTTGAGTCCTGGAGATGGGAAGTACAGTGTCTGCACTCTGAAGGAGGGGTGTTGATGTTGCAGTTCTATAACTGTAGTGTAAGCATGCCTCTGGCAAGACAGTGATGGAGTGAATAATGATGCAAGTTTTTCTTTACCGGGTCACCCTACCTTGGTGGGAAGTGGCCGGTGTATTAATAAAATAAAAAATATAAGTCTTGCCGAAAAGGTAAAAGCTTAAGATTCTGGCGTAAAAAGCAACGCTCTTCTTGCCGTATAAAGCAAGCGAAAATTTGTGTATGCAATAATTTCGCAAAAAACATTTTGAATCTAACGGCAAAAATATATTTCATTGTGTTTATTATTAAATTATTGTAAACTTCTCTGAAATATATTTAGTTGGATTAGGCTAAATTAAATTGAGCTTGTTATAATAAGGTTAGGTAAGTTTTCTAAGATTCTTTTGGTATAAAATTATTAATTTACATTATCATAATGAAAAAAAGTTATAAACGACTTAATTTTAAATGAGTTTCTTGCTAATAAATAATTCTATAATTTATATATATTATATATAGCTAATATAATATATATATATATATATTATATAAATATATTATATATATTAATTATATATATATAATATGTATATATAAACACTGATCTCTGGCCGAAGGAGACTCGAACCTACGAACATTGGAACAAAGTAAGCAGTGCTTTACCATTCTCACCACACTGGACCAATACCTTGGCGCCCAGCTCACGCTAGACGTTGATCCAAGGCAGCAAGCTTTCAGGGAGAAGGCTTACAGCTTTTCATCTCACCCCCGGCATGCATCGACCAATTTGAGATTCAAACCATACCACGGGCGGGGATAGAACCCGCGATCAGAGAGTCTCAAAACTCCAGACCGTCGCGTTAGCCACTAGACCAGCTAGCCACAATAAGATTCGTCCAACTAGGTATATTTCTACACCATAGAAAGGTTAGCATAGGCACCACTGTGACCACAAATGCAAGTTTTTACAGACGAATCTCCAGCTAGCGTGGCCGTGACGAACTCTAGCTCAAATCCCTTCACTGCCGCCAACATGACTCAAGAAATCGTTGACGATTTTGAGGGGACTTGAGCTAGAGTTCGTCACGGCCACGCTAGCTGGAGATTCGTCTGTAAAAACTTGCATTTGTGGTCAGAGTGGTGCCTATGCTAACCTTTCTATGGTGTAGAAATATACCTAGTTGGGCGAATCTTATTGTGGCTACCTGGTCCAGTGGCTAACGCGACGGTCTAGAGTTTTGAGACTCTGTGATCGCGGATATGGTTTGTTTGCTATCATGTCATTACGATTTCGTGAGTCATCTAGAGATTCGCCTGCTCTTGCGAATTCCTTGCATTGTTAAAATCTCTAGCTGGTCGATGCATGCAGGAATGAGATGAAAAGTTGCAAGTCTTTTCCCTGAAAGCTGAGAAGGCGCACATCAATCAAATAACTGCTACAGCATACGGCTGCCAAGCAAACCTAAGAGCAGCATTCAGACATCTTAATAAGGAATTGTTCAGGACTCTGTACACTGTGTACGTTAAGCCCATATTGGGTATGCGCACCAGTTTGGAAACCCACACCTAGCCAAGCAAAAAAATGAAATGGGAAAAAGTGCAAGGTTTGCAAAAAAGATAAACCCGGAGCTATGGGGGTTTTGTCCCACGAGGAGGGTTTTGGGAAACAACCCGACGACACTAAAGACAGGGGGAAATAGGGGGGGGATATGATAAGATGTAATAACTGAGGAATCGGCAAGGTGGACAAAAAACCCGGATTTCCCGAGATGGGGCACGCAACAAGGGGTCACACTGGAATGAAGATTTGGAATCAAAAGGGATGTTTTGGAAGTATTTCTTCAGACAGAGTTGTCAGGAAGTGGGAAAAAAACACAAATAACCCCCCATGGAGGTAGCTTCGACGACGTTTCGGTCCGCTTGGACCTTTACAAAGTCAAAAACGAAAAAGGGGGCAGGATGGGTTTTTAAGGGAGGAGTTGGTTGAAAGAGGAGCACTGCAAGGGGCTAGGTGCCACATGGGGTAGGTGCCCACATGGGAGTAGGTGCCCACATGGGAGCTGGTGCCCACATGGGAGCAGGTGCCCACATGGGAGCTAGGTGCCCATGGGAGCTAGGTGCCCACATGGGAGCTAGGTGCCCCAGGGAGCAAAGGTGCCCCCCAAAGGAAATAGGTGCCCAATGGGGCTAGGGGCCCCCCCATGGGGCTGGGGCCCACATGGGGGCTAGGTGCCCAATGGGAGCTAGGTGCCCCCATGGGAGTAGGTGCCCCCATGGGGGTGTGCCCCCCATGGGAGAAGGTCCCCACATGGAAGCTAGGTGCCCAAGGGGCTAGGTTTCCCCATGGGGCAGGTGCCCACATGGGAGCTAGGTGCCCACATGGGGGCTGGGGGGCCCAATGGGAGTAGGTGCCCACAATGGGAGCTAGGTGCCCACATGGGAGCTAGGTCCCACTGGGGCTAGGGTGCCAATGGAAGTTTGGTGCCCACATGGGAGCTAGGTTCCCCCCATGGGAGCTAGGTGCCACATGGGGGTAGGGGTCCAATGGGAGCAGGTGCCCACATGGGGCTTGGTGCCCACATGGGGCTTGGTACCCACAAGGGGCTAGGGCCCAATGGAAGCGGGCCCCCCCTTGGGAGCTAGGTGCCCATTGGGGTAGGTGCCCCAAGGGAGCTAGGTGCCCAAATGGGACTGGTGCCCACATGGGAGCTAGGTGCCCCATGGGAGCTAGGTGCCCACATGGGAGCTAGATGCCCACATGGGAGCTAGGTGCCACAAGGATGTGGGTGCCCACATGGGAGCTAGGTGCCCACATGGGGAGCTAGGTATGCCCACATGGGAGTAGGTCGCCTACAAGGGAGCTAGGTGCCCACATGGGAGCTAGGTGCCCACATGGGAGCTAGGTGCCCACATGGGAGCTAGGAGCCCACATGGGAGCTAGGTGCCCACATGGGAGCTAGGTGCCACATGGAAGAGCTAGTGCCCACAGGGAGCTAGGTGCCCACAAGGGAGCTAGGGCCCACATGGAAGCTAGGTGCCCACAAGGGACCTAGGTGCCCACAAGGGAACCTAGGTGCCATATGGGAGCTATATGGTGCCCACATGGGAGCTAAGTGCCAACATGGGAGGCTAGGAGCCCAACATGGGAGCTAGGTGCCACATTGGGGTAGGTGCCCACAAGGGAGCTAGGTGCCCCCATGGGAGCAAGAGCCCACATGGGAGCTAGGTGCCCACATTGGGTAGGTTGCCCACAAGGGAGCTAGGTGCTAACAAATGGAGCTAAGGTGCCCACATGGGAGCTTAGGTGCCCACATGGGAGTAGTTGCCCACATGGGAGCTAGGGTGCCCACATTGGGAGCTGGTTGCTTACAAGGAGATAGGAGCCCAGAAGGAAGTTAGGTTGGCCCACATGGGAGCTAGGTGCTACAAGGGAGCTAGATCCAAAAGGGAGCTAGGTGCCCAAATGGGAAGCTATGTGCTTACAGAGTAGGTGCCCACAAGGGAGCTAGGCACTTACAAGGGAGCTAATAGGAGGGCCCAGGAAGGGGGTTAGATTCCCACATGGGAGCTAGGTCCCACTTGGGCGCTAGGTGCCCACAAGGGAGCTAGGTTGGCCCCACAAGGGAGGATAGTGCTCACAAGGGAGCTAAGTGCCACATGGGAGCTAGGTGACCACATGGGGGAGCTAGGGTGCCCACAAGGTGCTAGGTGCCCACACAGGGTGCTAGATGGCCCACAAAGGGAGCTAGGTGCCACATGGGAAGCTAGGTGCCCACAAGGGGAGCTAGATGCCCACAAGGGAGCTAGATGCCTACAAGGGAGCTAGGTGCCCACAAAGGAGCTAGGTGCTTATAAAGGCAGCTAGGGCCCACATGGTTAGCTAGGTGCCCAAAGGGAGCTAGGTGCCCCAAGTGAGATAGTTGCCCGGGACAGAGGCGTAAGAGGAAAAAGAACCACCTATGGAAAAAAATAAAAAATAACTAGTCTAACCGAAACGTCGTCGTCACCTCCTCTCTTCTATGTGCGGGTTATTTGTGTATCGTTCCAGTCACGGTATTGTGCCTTCTTTTGTTATTTAGGAAGTGGAATAGTCTGGGAAGTGATGTAGTGGTGGCAGAATCCATACATAGCTTTAAGAAGAGGTATGATAAAGCTCTTGGAGCAGGAAGAGAGACCTAGTAGCCACCAGCGATGGAGGGGGCCAGGAGCTGTGATTCGACCCCTGCAACCACAACTAGGTGAGTACACACACACGCACACACAGACAAACATACACAGACACACAGTAGGGACACCGCATGCACGACTCGCATCATTTAGTGCTCCGTGAATATAAGTGTTTTGGAGGGCTAACCAAGGGTATTGCAGGGGTCATTAAGTGTGTCAGGGTAGTGAACAATCCTTGAAGCGATTTACAAGTTGCCCTGAGCCACATAAGTGTGGGGAGAGCCACAATTCTATAAATGAACTAGAAAGTGATACCTGGTGGGCGCAAATCAGAGTGGGCAGGCCTAGTGTGTCAGGCGACGCTGAAAAATGTGTACTCAAGAAAGATAATAAAGTGAAATAATTGTGACCAGCGACAGAAATACAGTGTATAGGTTATACTATATATCGACAAGAAAAGGAAGTAGATATGCGCCAGGACATCACATAGAGTTGAAAAATCTACAGGCTGCTACAGGCTGCATCGCAGCCTGTAGCAGCAGGGGAGTCACGTGTGAGTTCCATTTTACCGCCAAGCTGTTTGTGAACGGTCCAACTTTCCTAGTATGATAAAGAATATAACAATTAGTAATTTATAGTAGAACAGGGTGAGCAGACAAGTGTTTATTTTGCTAGAAAGAAGTATAAGTATAGAGGACATAATCTAGTAGCTGGGCGTGGGTCAGGCCAGGTAGAGAAGCACTGCAGACCACGTGTCACTCGCAGACTTCACATACATATTCATACACACCATACCCCGGCCGGGATTGAACCCGCGGACAGAGAGTCTCTTCTAACGCGACAGGCTGGAGTTTTGAGATATTCATACACCATAACACACAATCCCACCTTCTACTTTTCACACAATAAACACACCCTCATATAGTTCCACACACACGCACACACGCATTCACAAACACACACACATGCACACACACACACTTTCCCCCTGCACCCTTCCCTCACCTCTCTCCTACACAATCTTTGATCCCACCCTCTCTCCCCTCTGCTTCACCCTCCTCCTCCTCTCTCTCTCCTCATATTCCCCACTCTTTTCCCCTCCCCACCTCTCTCCCATTTCCCCAATCTCCAGTTTCTTCTCTCCCTCCTCTGCCCCCCCCATCACACACACTCAGGTAATCACAAAAACCACAAATACATAATTGTTCACTCAGTGGCATCTAAAAAAAATGGGTTGCCAGAGAGCAGGATAGAAAACCAGGGGACCGGAGGATAAATCTGCAAAGGTAGACTGGACAGCAGAGCTCATGGAAAGGGAACATGAGTGAGGAAGGAAGCAAGAAAAGCTTAGCATGAAAATGGAGGAGAGGATAGCTGAAGAGAGCAGGAAATGGGAGATGCAAGTCACAGCAGCAGAGGCTAATATACATAGATAAGAAGAGGAACTGAAAAATCTGAAATGGCCTAAAGAACTAAAAAGTAATGTGGACATGGCATCAGAAACAAATAAGGAAACTGTAGGGAATGAGGGAATGAAACTGTATGCAGAGGTTCTATCAGATCATCATGGAGCCAGAGAAAAAAAGAGAATGACATCAGGAACATTCGAGGGGAGTGTAGAAAAGAAAAGAGCTAAGCTATACATAGAAGTCCTAACATACCACAGCAGTACATAGGGAGAGCTAAGAAGAGAAAATGACAGACCACTGGGCCCAGGGACAACAGACAGTGAAGAGACTGAAAAAAAGAAAGCTGCAATGGAGGTAACTAAACTGAACCAGGGGATACATATGGATTTGCAGTGGGAGAAAGAAAAGGAGAGATCAGTCTATGTTTATGGGTTTGAGGAAGTTGAAGGGGAAACTTATGAAGCAAGAAGACAAGGGGAGAAGAAAGTGATTGAAAGCATCATGAAAGCAATAGGAGAAGATAACATGGCCCAGCTGACAAATTTTCTGAGAATAGGGGGGTTTGCAAGAGAAAGAGTCCGGCCAGTGAAAGTGATTTTCAAAGCAGAATTGGCTCAAAACAGGATCCTGCAGGAGAAAGTAAGAGTAAGGGACATGTCAGCATACCTACAGTGACAGAGCACAAGAAGAAAGGCAGAAACTGAAAGAGAGGGTACAAAGACGGAAGGAGGAAATGGAGGTGAAAATGAAGATGGACAGGAGAATCCAGACACAGGAGGAAGCTCAAATACAGTCTACCTACAGAAGCCCCCTAACCAGGACAACCCCAATTCAACCAAACATTCTAACCCAAAACACACATACCATACCCAATGCTCTCACCCATCTCATTACAAACTCCACCTTCACAGCAACTACCCATAGTTCCTCATCAGGTTTCCCCCTTTCCCAACCCCAACATACTCCCCAGACCACAGTTTTAGAAAAGAAGTTGAAGGTTTGGTATACAAATGCAGATGGAATAACAGATAAATGTGAGGAGTGGCATGTAAGAATCAAGGAGACATCCCCAGACATAATAGTACTCACAGAAATAAAACTCACCAGGATAACAGAAACTATCTTTCCACTCGGATATCAAATTCTCAGAAAAGATTGAGGGAGCAGAGGTGGAGGAAATTTCACTGCTCATAAAAAAACAAGTGGAGATTTGAGGAAATGGAAGGAATGGATGGAATGGGC